>OU911043.1:8058662-8683662 GCA_918358695.1 Melinaea menophilus ssp. n. AW-2005
AAGACTCCGTGGTGGAGTGACAAAGTAAAGCTTAAGAGATCCGTATACCGGACCTGTTATAGCCTAATTCATACAGCATCCGTTCCCATTAATTATTAATAAATCTCAGCAAGTGCAGCCACCGCAGTCTATGCTTAAACATGTGTCCAGTGCTTAAACATTAAGTCCTGGTCCTGATGCAAGTTAGAAGCTCTCAGAAAGACGTACAGCAGAAGTGAAAAAGTTTTAGTTACGATATTATTATTTTTTTCTAGTCATAATATTACAATAATATTTTTTTTTTGTGTTATTGTTTAATTGTAATTTATGTTAATTTTAATTTAGTATTATACTTTTTAATATGTTGTAATTATATAATAACCAATTTAAAATATGATTATATTATAGAATGAACGAATGCGGCGTTGTGAACCGCCAACCAACACGCCATGTTCCGAACGGCGGAAGGTGGAGGACGGAGCTATAAATAGCTACGTGGAATGTAAGAGGAGGAATGGAACAGAAGATGAATGAATTATTAGATGTGATGGATGACAAAGATCTCGATGTTATTTGTGTGTCTAAGACCAAGCGAAAAGGCAATGATACGTCCGATTTGCCTGGCAACCGGGTCGCTTTCTGGGCTGGGGTTCCTGAGGGTTAACGAGGTTGTCAAGGTGTAGGCATGTTATTGTCCTCTCGAATGGTTAATGCAATGGTAGAATACAAGGCGATCAATCCGAGGCTTCTTTGGGTTCGCTTTAAGCTGGGGATAACAAGAGTATTCTTGTTAGCCATGTATGCGCCAGTATCCTCAGCTCAAATGAGCGAGCTCGAGGAGTTTTGGGAGAGTGTCAGGGATGTTCTTAGTAGTGTCAGAGATAATGAAAAGTTGATAGTATGTGGAGATATGAATGGATGGGTTGGAACCGCGGGAAGTGGTTACGAAAGCGTGCTAGGCAAATACGGTGATAGGAGAGTAAATGAGGCTGAAAAGCTTATTTTGGAATTTTGTAAGGAGAAAAATTTGTTTGTGGCAAACCCGATGTTTGATCACCAACAAATTCACATGTACACATAGGAGCGAGCGGAAGAAAGAAGTATGATTGATTTATTCCTAGTGGATCAGCGTATTCGAAGTCAAGTTATGGACACGCAAGTGTTCAGGGGTGCTGATCTGGGAACGGACCATTATCTAGTCGTTGCTAGAATAAGAGGTCTGTTTGCAGGTTGCCGCAGCCGCACGACGTGTCCAAGCTTGGCGTCGAATTATCGAATTATTAAGCTTCAAGATCCACCGAACAGAGAGGAATATCAAGAAAGGGTTTCCAAGAAGCTTGAAAGCTGTGATTCTGGAAATAAAAGTGTTGAAGTATACTGGCAGAATCTTAGGAATGGTATGGTGAAAGTAGCGACAGAAGTATGTGGTAAGAGGAAAAGAGGTTTTAGTAAAAAGCGCGATGACTGGTGGGATGATCAAGTGAATGATGCTGTAGAGTTAAAGAAGAAAGCATGGCTGGATTATAAAACCTCTGGTAAGGATAAAAGTATGACAGAGATAAGGAAAAGAGCGTACAAGCTGCAAAAGCACAAAACGAAAGCACTTATAAAGATGAAGCGTGAAAATTCTGAGAGAGAAAGGGATGAAAGGTTGAGGAACAACTTCCGGCAAAACACGAAGCTTTTCTGGCGAGAAGTTAGTAATTCCCGGTGTTGTTCGGTAACCTGTAGAATGAAAGGGGTGCTTTCGAGGAGCGGTGAAATATTAACCGAGCAAGCACACGTTTTGCAGCGGTGGGCGGAATTCTACAAGGAGATGTATGAACGTGAGGACGCCTCGGTCTTGACTACCAGCGTAATGCTGAGTCAAGATGTAGCTGATGGTGAAATAAGTTTGGAAAAAGTAGAGAGCGTGATTTGAAGTCTGAAATGTGGTAAGGCTGCGGGAGCAGATGAAGTTACTGCCGAGATGATCAAATATGGTGGGCCACGCGTCTTGGACTTTTTCTGGTTTTTGTGCAATTTATGCTGGAAATCGGGGGACGTCCAAGACGATTGGCGAAGTGCAGTCATCGTACCTTTGTATAAAGGCAAAGGTTCACAGATAGACTGTGCAAGCTATAGGGCTATCAGTTTGATTATATTGGGCGGTAAAGTTTATTCTAAAATATTAGGGAGAAGAATGCAAGAGAGATCTGAAAGGCTGTTGTGGAAGGCCCAAGGAGGTTTTAGACCTGGAAGAGGGTGTATAGATCAGATCTTTTCCCGCCGCATGATCACGGAAAAGTTTTTGGCCCTAAACCAAAAGGTTTTATGTGGCCGAGGCGAAAGAGGTATGCAGGGACCGAAGCGTTTCGCGCTCCGTCGTCTCTGGCTACCATGTAAGGGATGCCATATCCCTTACATGGTGAAGCTAAATAAATAAATATATAATAATATATATAAATAAGAAATCAATCTAGGTAAGAGTATAGTATGTAGATTATATAGTATATAGTGTTGAAACTAAAAGAAAATTGCTTAAAAAAGTCCACAAACATTGAAGTTCTCTAAATAGGAAAATACTTGACACGTTATTGTTAATAAAAATAATGGTTGGACATAGGTTTTTGAATGTAATTTTGTTGATATATTCTTATTTTGTTAACAAAAAGTATTTCAAACATCAAACAACTAGACTGAAAGCATGTACTCGTATTGTAAAGATAAGCTTGTGTTTAGTTTTGGGAAGCAGAAATTCTACAACGCACAGACAACTAAACTCACCTTATCAAGTTCTGAGTAAATATAGTGAGCACTAAACATCAAGTATGGTCTCAATTTTGTACAGTAAGAGTTTGAACTAATTTTGAGTGAAGTTTTTTGCTTACAAGCAATTATACTTTGAATTAAACAATTTTTCACTATTTCTATATTCGAAACTTGTTGCAATTGCTTTCTCTTAGAAGCCATTATTAAAACTACGAAAAAAACATATTTCTGTATTTTATTCTAATTATAGCCCAAACCAATTATGATGTTGAAAGTAAATAACATAATTTGCCAGAATCCAAATCGCTAACTGATCTATATATAATATTGGATAATAAATCTTATAAACCACCATTTTTTATCAAAAAATATTTTATTTGTAATTTAAATTAATAAACAATATCATTTAAATCTATCTAGCAATTTTTTAAAGAAGCGCATATAAACAAACACCAATAGAGAAAATGTTTAAAACCTGTGTCTTTAAGGTCTGTATAACGTATGAATTAAGTATAATTTTTATCATACTAATATTATAAAGAGGAAACATCCGTGTTTTTGTATGTATGTTTGTAATGTTTTCACACAAAAACTACTGAACCGATTTCAAAAATTCTTTAACCATTAGAAAACTGTATCTTCACTGAGTGACATAGGTTATATTATATTTTCAAAAAAAATAGGGAACCCTAATAAATATGCAATAATGGGACCTAAGGTGTGCAAAAATTGGTTATAAAAATCTGTCATGACGTGCGCTGCGGAAAGTATTGATGATAGAACATATTAATCTATATAAGAAAGTCCTTGATACCATATATCCAGCTTATGTAATTATGCCACTATAACATTTTTTACATGATAAAGTTGATAAAAATGCCGACTATAATCAAACCATACTATTCTTACTTTTCTATTATACTTTTTAAATTATTAAAATTTGGACATTCCATACAAAAGTCCACTATCACAAGATCGGTATCTACGTGTGTGAAATCAAGGGGCATTTCTAGTATTATTATATATAACGCACAGGTTTATCTCATTTTTGATACAATAATAAAATAAATATTTTGTTATAAGGATCATAATTGACTTTTGAAGTCAATGTTTTGTATATTTCATACATTATCATTACAAATTTCATTAAGATAATATTAATGTTAAAATTTTAAGATATACGGAACGTGTTGAATTGTTACGAAACATTAACGGCCAGATACTAAATCTTTAAAGAACTCATGATTTGATAACACAAACGAGAGTTGTAATTGGCTGGTAATCACATCATCGACCAATCACAAATGTTAAGGCTATTTGACTGCATTTTTTATGAATTCACCTTCAAGATTTGAGTATTTGCAATCATCGATAAGAGACTTTAATTATAGAAAAGTTATTGTAAACGAATTTTTGGTGAAAATCTTTCACAATTTTGTAGCTTCGTGATTTGTTGTTTTGCGATCGTTTATCAAAAGAGCAATCAGAAGAATCCGGATGCCTTACACTATTTTTATCTTGACAGCATGGTGTTTGTTGATATCAGACGTGTTTATATCGTAAAATTATTTTTTGTGATAAAATTATTATTAAAAGTAAAATGTATGTATCGGAAATTTATTGAATTATTATTCTTTTTTAAAAAAAGGTAGAATCGTTGACCGTATAGTAGTCATCGATTGTATTGTAACTATAACTATAATAAGATATACCAACTATAGTTCTATGATTTTATATTAGTTAAATAAGTGACAATTATCATAGTGAAATAATTACAGGTAGGAGAGTGTTAACAAAATGAAACAAGTTAACTATTATTTATTATTTTAAATAAATAACATTTAAATTAAATTAAATTAGACAAACTAACATGGATTCTACTTACAATGTGTATTCCTCGAGAACCAGCAGTAAACTGAGCTCTGCTTATAAAAGACCGTTTTTTGTACAAAGATTCTCCTCTCTAGAAGTGAATCGTTGTTAGTCAATCACAATACTTTTTTACATAATACTATCAAACACTCTATTTAAGTAACTCTTATTCGGCCAGTTTTAAGTATTACAATTCATAAAATGATGTTATGAAGAAGGAATAATTATTTAAGAAGTTGTTTACAAACAATCAACATTAAATTTAGCAATCCATCAATTAAACATAGTCAAGATCACAAATTCTTAAATCTTACGTCGGCCATCTTAATAAAAAATTCCGGATGTGTAAATAATAAATGTAGACATTGACGAGTTGCATTTACAATGATTGCTAAAATAATTATAAGTATGTAAATCAATTAATTAGATTTTTCAACAATATGCAATGCGGCGACATATACAATGATTAAATTATACTTTGGGCACTATGACGATTAAAATGGCGGGGTCTTGTAATATCTTCGTATAGCTCCAAATCTCTGCGAAGATGCAACAAGACGCAATTTATTCCTTTTTTATATACAAACTTATTACATGCATATTTCACACTCTTTACCCTGTTTATGAAATGACACTCGGAGTTACTAAATATAAGGAACTTTTGATCGCCATCCTTCTGGCTGTGTGGCCAAACACTATTTAAATATATGAACAATACTGCTATATAATTGACCTTATGATATTAAATAATTTTGGAAAGCTTAAAAAAATAATAAAAATAAGATACAAATAAGGCTCAAATTTCTGAAAAATAGATTTAGGATGCTGTTGGTGCTTACCCTTACTTATACTTATACTTATATATTTGATTTTTTATTTTTTAAGAGCTTAATAAAATACTTTATTATATTTTATTCTTCATTGTACATCACAAAATATAGTACATAAGCAAATTAACAAATTTAAAGTACAAAAGCCGCTGTACTTCAAATTACATTAAGTAAAAAAAACCTATTATAAAAAAATTATAAGACACAATAAATAAATCATAACTTTAATCTACTGTCTAAAATATTCTACATTATAATCAGGATAATAACAGAATAACGAAATTATTTGGTATATAATTTTCAGTTTTGTAAAACAACTTTTCGAACTTGTAGCTGGTATGGAATAGTCTCACTCCCTTCGTAACAAAAGTCTTAATGTCGGTTAAAAGTACGTGAATATATAACATCTTTGCTAACTAGTTCAGGGAAAATAAGCGGGTACGTTACGTTTTTATAAGCTAAAATGTTTATTTAACTATTTCTATTAAAATTTATCATTCTATTCCCACTACATATTTTGAATGGCATTTAATTATTTCTGTTTTCAAGTTCATTCTTTATGTCCTTCCTTGCAAGGATTATGATCCAAATTTTTCATCTAAGGATAGCCTAATATTTAATTTCCATAAACAGCTCAGAAAGTTGTAATTTCATAACAGTTGTTTACTCTTACAGTTGTGGGGTAATGGGAAAAAAATTGTAAAAAGTACACGATAAGATTGGATTATTCTAGTTCCATAAAAATAGGAAAGTATTATTAAGTTTATCAACAGAATTAGCAATCGAACCTGCGATGATGATAATGCTGGGATAACGTCCCAAGGAAATTAAGATGTTTAATTATGTATATTTCCAAGCACAATTTACATTTAATTGTAATATTAAAATAAAAATATATAAAATTTCTGAGATAGACGAATAAATTTAAAATAAATTTAAAATATGTTTAATGTCGTTTTATAATTTGTAATATTTACAAAGAGACCAAACCAAACAAAACACATATAATTTTATTTTATTTTGTTTCTTTATCGTCATCTTATTACAATTCTCTGTATTTATCGTGACGGCAATATTTGTTCGGAAAATGCCGCTGGATTTTTTTTATAATGTCAACAATGTAGCTGTATTCAACGTTTATATTGAGAAATAAAGTTAAAAAACGGCAGATTATATTTGCAGAAAAATAAAAAAAACAAATATTTAATGTTTTTTTTATAATTTCTGACACTATATAATAGCTTTTGGAAGTCAAAACACGTTATTTGTAATTCGGACTTTACACGGTTTTGTAATAAAAATCCACGTACATCGCAGATTTTAACGACACAATAATTGGGTCTATAATGATACCGTATACGATACGCTATTATGTCGAGACAGTTGCCACCATCTCTTCTTTGAAAGCAATATATTTTCTGATTAGTAAAAATCCAAATATAGTATAATAATCTAATGCTACATTCAAACATTCATACTCTGCAAATAAATATAATATTTCATTTCGAAGCTTTGGTCAAATAGCAGGGATGTAGTACATCACGCCAACTGAAGCGCTAAATGTTTCAAACTTTCTTGGAACTTGTGTACAGCGATTTATTATTAATATATTATCCACGTAATTTATATTTCATAGCTCTTCGCTCGGATTATTTATTAAAGTTATAAAACAAATTTAGTATGTAATAGTTTAAAGTCGCTTTGTTAGGTGATAAACAAAAAAATATTAAATAAACCTTATTTTAAATGTATGAGGCAAGCATTATGTTACTTTTGTGATGTAATAGGATTCGACAACAACAACTAGGCAATTATGTTTCCAATTGTCAACCTGATCTGTATTATTATGTTATTATAATATTACACCCTACAAACTACTAGAAACATTGGGATCAAATACTAAGACATTAAAATTAAATTAAACATAAAAAATGCTTTCATAACGAACATGTATATGATGTGAAAGAAATAAAACAATCCCAAGCTATTTAATAGAAATATCCGATATTCAATAGAAATACATAACACTAGCAAACAAAATTTGAGAAATTCGCAAAAAGATAGTAATATATTAATATTATAATCTCGCTATCGGTCGCTGTCCTGATCACAAAGTTTTTAATAATTTAGTAATTTATCTGTTTACATGTGAGTTACGTATACCTACTCCAGGAGGATCGCTGACTGGAATTTACTTCCATGTGAACAAAATGTGTTTTGCGTCATCGCGACGGAATGCATACTTGCATTTTAATTAGAATATAAGTTTAATTAATGTAATAATTAAATTCATTATTTTTTGTACTTACATCGAGTAGGTCATACTTTGTATTAGTTAATAAGTTCTTTATTTTAATTAAAGTTAGTTTTAAATCAGTTTTGGTTTTTTTTCGACTCTACGTCTGTAGCTAACGTAATTGGCGCAGTCGGTAGGATATTAGAATAGGGACTGTTAGGTCATCGCTAGTATCCAGAATCTACGGACCAGCTGCAGCAACGGGAGGCGAATCCAAACTTCGATTCACGAGAAGAAACCAGAAATGAAATCTATGTGAGTACATTTGAACCATTCTCGTGTTGCTCTTTCCTAGTAATAATTCCTTTCCAAAATTTATTATCCTAGAGTTTATAATCAACGGGAATCTGCATCGCAGCAGGCCCGTAAGCGTAGTTTAGATATTAATAGAGATTTAGATAATAACTGTATTTCAAATATGGCTCAAGATCCGGATAACATTTATAAAATCCTTAGGATCGTGCCTGAATTTGACGGAAACCCTAATGTTTTAACTAGATTTATTAATATTTGTGACCAAATTGTAACTCAATACTTAAAAAATTCGCCCGGTAGTGAATTATCTAATTTGTGTCTATTAAACGGTATTCTTAATAAAATAACCGGCACTGCCGCTGCTACTATTAATTCCAATGGTATTCCCGATAGTTGGTTAGGAATTAGAACATCTTTAATAAATAACTTTTCTGATCAACGGGACGAAACGGCCTTATACAATGACCTCTCATTAGCCGTACAAGGAAATAAGACACCTCAGGAATTTTATAGCCATTGTCAAACGCTATTCAGTACGATAATTACTTATGTTACATTACATGAAACTTTATTAACAACAATTGAGGCTAAACGCGACTTATATAAAAAAGTGACTAAGCAGGCATTTGTACGTGGCTTAAAAGAGCCCTTAGGGTCACGAATTCGGTGCATGCGCCCGGATACTATTGAAAAAGCTCTAGAATACGTTCAAGAGGAATTAAATGTTATCTACTTACAGCAAAGTACAGATGGACTGAAACAGCAAATATCCACTAATAAAAACACAATACATGACAGAGTTTTTACACCTCCTCAATCTCAAGGTTATCATCCCTCAACCCCTATCTGGCCAGCCCCTATGTCACATCGACCCATACAACAACCACAACCTTTTAAATTTAACTTCAATCGAAATCAACCCCAGTATAATATGCCCATGCGTTCTAGAACTCAACAAATGTTCAGCGCACCCCCACCTAATTATAACCCACACAGTAATGTTTTCCGTTTACCACATAGGAATAATTTTAATCAAAACCCCATGCCCAAGCCTATGAGTGGTGTTCAAAGTTTTATTACCAAGCCCTTACCTCATACCTTGATGACTGGACATGACTGGCGTAAATCTGGTAATCCGCCGCCGACAAATTACTTAAAAGCTCGTGAGATGAACATGAATGAATGTTTATCTTATGATAATTTGGAATACAATTATCCTGACTATTATTACCAACCAGACTATAATAATTATACTGAACAAGAATACTATGACAGTTATTATAATCCAGACCCTTATATTAATAATACTATCACTTATGAAATGAATAACGACGAAATAGTTAAAGAAAGTGAGCCCCTATCAGATCCTAGTTGTACAAATCAGGATTTTCGTTTAGACCTAAAATCACCAAAACCAAGATAGAATTAAATTTACAGACACAAAGACAACTTCCATATATTCAAATAAAAAATCCCCCACTTAAACTTTTAATAGACACTGGTGCAAACCAATCATTCATTAGTTAGAGGGTTAACGAGGTTGTCAAGGTGTAGGCATGTTATTGTCCTCTCGAATGGTTAATGCAATGGTAGAATACAAGGCGATCAATCCGAGGCTTCTTTGGGTTCGCTTTAAGCTGGGGATAACAAGAGTATTCTTGTTAGCCATGTATGCGCCAGTATCCTCAGCTCAAATGAGCGAGCTCGAGGAGTTTTGGGAGAGTGTCAGGGATGTTCTTAGTAGTGTCAGAGATAATGAAAAGTTGATAGTATGTGGAGATATGAATGGATGGGTTGGAACCGCGGGAAGTGGTTACGAAAGCGTGCTAGGCAAATACGGTGATAGGAGAGTAAATGAGGCTGAAAAGCTTATTTTGGAATTTTGTAAGGAGAAAAATTTGTTTGTGGCAAACCCGATGTTTGATCACCAACAAATTCACATGTACACATAGGAGCGAGCGGAAGAAAGAAGTATGATTGATTTATTCCTAGTGGATCAGCGTATTCGAAGTCAAGTTATGGACACGCAAGTGTTCAGGGGTGCTGATCTGGGAACGGACCATTATCTAGTCGTTGCTAGAATAAGAGGTCTGTTTGCAGGTTGCCGCAGCCGCACGACGTGTCCAAGCTTGGCGTCGAATTATCGAATTATTAAGCTTCAAGATCCACCGAACAGAGAGGAATATCAAGAAAGGGTTTCCAAGAAGCTTGAAAGCTGTGATTCTGGAAATAAAAGTGTTGAAGTATACTGGCAGAATCTTAGGAATGGTATGGTGAAAGTAGCGACAGAAGTATGTGGTAAGAGGAAAAGAGGTTTTAGTAAAAAGCGCGATGACTGGTGGGATGATCAAGTGAATGATGCTGTAGAGTTAAAGAAGAAAGCATGGCTGGATTATAAAACCTCTGGTAAGGATAAAAGTATGACAGAGATAAGGAAAAGAGCGTACAAGCTGCAAAAGCACAAAACGAAAGCACTTATAAAGATGAAGCGTGAAAATTCTGAGAGAGAAAGGGATGAAAGGTTGAGGAACAACTTCCGGCAAAACACGAAGCTTTTCTGGCGAGAAGTTAGTAATTCCCGGTGTTGTTCGGTAACCTGTAGAATGAAAGGGGTGCTTTCGAGGAGCGGTGAAATATTAACCGAGCAAGCACACGTTTTGCAGCGGTGGGCGGAATTCTACAAGGAGATGTATGAACGTGAGGACGCCTCGGTCTTGACTACCAGCGTAATGCTGAGTCAAGATGTAGCTGATGGTGAAATAAGTTTGGAAAAAGTAGAGAGCGTGATTTGAAGTCTGAAATGTGGTAAGGCTGCGGGAGCAGATGAAGTTACTGCCGAGATGATCAAATATGGTGGGCCACGCGTCTTGGACTTTTTCTGGTTTTTGTGCAATTTATGCTGGAAATCGGGGGACGTCCAAGACGATTGGCGAAGTGCAGTCATCGTACCTTTGTATAAAGGCAAAGGTTCACAGATAGACTGTGCAAGCTATAGGGCTATCAGTTTGATTATATTGGGCGGTAAAGTTTATTCTAAAATATTAGGGAGAAGAATGCAAGAGAGATCTGAAAGGCTGTTGTGGAAGGCCCAAGGAGGTTTTAGACCTGGAAGAGGGTGTATAGATCAGATCTTTTCCCGCCGCATGATCACGGAAAAGTTTTTGGCCCTAAACCAAAAGGTTTTATGTGGCCGAGGCGAAAGAGGTATGCAGGGACCGAAGCGTTTCGCGCTCCGTCGTCTCTGGCTACCATGTAAGGGATGCCATATCCCTTACATGGTGAAGCTAAATAAATAAATATATAATAATATATATAAATAAGAAATCAATCTAGGTAAGAGTATAGTATGTAGATTATATAGTATATAGTGTTGAAACTAAAAGAAAATTGCTTAAAAAAGTCCACAAACATTGAAGTTCTCTAAATAGGAAAATACTTGACACGTTATTGTTAATAAAAATAATGGTTGGACATAGGTTTTTGAATGTAATTTTGTTGATATATTCTTATTTTGTTAACAAAAAGTATTTCAAACATCAAACAACTAGACTGAAAGCATGTACTCGTATTGTAAAGATAAGCTTGTGTTTAGTTTTGGGAAGCAGAAATTCTACAACGCACAGACAACTAAACTCACCTTATCAAGTTCTGAGTAAATATAGTGAGCACTAAACATCAAGTATGGTCTCAATTCTGTACAGTAAGAGTTTGAACTAATTTTGAGTGAAGTTTTTTGCTTACAAGCAATTATACTTTGAATTAAACAATTTTTCACTATTTCTATATTCGAAACTTGTTGCAATTGCTTTCTCTTAGAAGCCATTATTAAAACTACGAAAAAAACATATTTCTGTATTTTATTCTAATTATAGCCCAAACCAATTATGATGTTGAAAGTAAATAACATAATTTGCCAGAATCCAAATCGCTAACTGATCTATATATAATATTGGATAATAAATCTTATAAACCACCATTTTTTATCAAAAAATATTTTATTTGTAATTTAAATTAATAAACAATATCATTTAAATCTATCTAGCAATTTTTTAAAGAAGCGCATATAAACAAACACCAATAGAGAAAATGTTTAAAACCTGTGTCTTTAAGGTCTGTATAACGTATGAATTAAGTATAATTTTTATCATACTAATATTATAAAGAGGAAACATCCGTGTTTTTGTATGTATGTTTGTAATGTTTTCACACAAAAACTACTGAACCGATTTCAAAAATTCTTTAACCATTAGAAAACTGTATCTTCACTGAGTGACATAGGTTATATTATATTTTCAAAAAAAATAGGGAACCCTAATAAATATGCAATAATGGGACCTAAGGTGTGCAAAAATTGGTTATAAAAATCTGTCATGACGTGCGCTGCGGAAAGTATTGATGATAGAACATATTAATCTATATAAGAAAGTCCTTGATACCATATATCCAGCTTATGTAATTATGCCACTATAACATTTTTTACATGATAAAGTTGATAAAAATGCCGACTATAATCAAACCATACTATTCTTACTTTTCTATTATACTTTTTAAATTATTAAAATTTGGACATTCCATACAAAAGTCCACTATCACAAGATCGGTATCTACGTGTGTGAAATCAAGGGGCATTTCTAGTATTATTATATATAACGCACAGGTTTATCTCATTTTTGATACAATAATAAAATAAATATTTTGTTATAAGGATCATAATTGACTTTTGAAGTCAATGTTTTGTATATTTCATACATTATCATTACAAATTTCATTAAGATAATATTAATGTTAAAATTTTAAGATATACGGAACGTGTTGAATTGTTACGAAACATTAACGGCCAGATACTAAATCTTTAAAGAACTCATGATTTGATAACACAAACGAGAGTTGTAATTGGCTGGTAATCACATCATCGACCAATCACAAATGTTAAGGCTATTTGACTGCATTTTTTATGAATTCACCTTCAAGATTTGAGTATTTGCAATCATCGATAAGAGACTTTAATTATAGAAAAGTTATTGTAAACGAATTTTTGGTGAAAATCTTTCACAATTTTGTAGCTTCGTGATTTGTTGTTTTGCGATCGTTTATCAAAAGAGCAATCAGAAGAATCCGGATGCCTTACACTATTTTTATCTTGACAGCATGGTGTTTGTTGATATCAGACGTGTTTATATCGTAAAATTATTTTTTGTGATAAAATTATTATTAAAAGTAAAATGTATGTATCGGAAATTTATTGAATTATTATTCTTTTTTAAAAAAAGGTAGAATCGTTGACCGTATAGTAGTCATCGATTGTATTGTAACTATAACTATAATAAGATATACCAACTATAGTTCTATGATTTTATATTAGTTAAATAAGTGACAATTATCATAGTGAAATAATTACAGGTAGGAGAGTGTTAACAAAATGAAACAAGTTAACTATTATTTATTATTTTAAATAAATAACATTTAAATTAAATTAAATTAGACAAACTAACATGGATTCTACTTACAATGTGTATTCCTCGAGAACCAGCAGTAAACTGAGCTCTGCTTATAAAAGACCGTTTTTTGTACAAAGATTCTCCTCTCTAGAAGTGAATCGTTGTTAGTCAATCACAATACTTTTTTACATAATACTATCAAACACTCTATTTAAGTAACTCTTATTCGGCCAGTTTTAAGTATTACAATTCATAAAATGATGTTATGAAGAAGGAATAATTATTTAAGAAGTTGTTTACAAACAATCAACATTAAATTTAGCAATCCATCAATTAAACATAGTCAAGATCACAAATTCTTAAATCTTACGTCGGCCATCTTAATAAAAAATTCCGGATGTGTAAATAATAAATGTAGACATTGACGAGTTGCATTTACAATGATTGCTAAAATAATTATAAGTATGTAAATCAATTAATTAGATTTTTCAACAATATGCAATGCGGCGACATATACAATGATTAAATTATACTTTGGGCACTATGACGATTAAAATGGCGGGGTCTTGTAATATCTTCGTATAGCTCCAAATCTCTGCGAAGATGCAACAAGACGCAATTTATTCCTTTTTTATATACAAACTTATTACATGCATATTTCACACTCTTTACCCTGTTTATGAAATGACACTCGGAGTTACTAAATATAAGGAACTTTTGATCGCCATCCTTCTGGCTGTGTGGCCAAACACTATTTAAATATATGAACAATACTGCTATATAATTGACCTTATGATATTAAATAATTTTGGAAAGCTTAAAAAAATAATAAAAATAAGATACAAATAAGGCTCAAATTTCTGAAAAATAGATTTAGGATGCTGTTGGTGCTTACCCTTACTTATACTTATACTTATATATTTGATTTTTTATTTTTTAAGAGCTTAATAAAATACTTTATTATATTTTATTCTTCATTGTACATCACAAAATATAGTACATAAGCAAATTAACAAATTTAAAGTACAAAAGCCGCTGTACTTCAAATTACATTAAGTAAAAAAAACCTATTATAAAAAAATTATAAGACACAATAAATAAATCATAACTTTAATCTACTGTCTAAAATATTCTACATTATAATCAGGATAATAACAGAATAACGAAATTATTTGGTATATAATTTTCAGTTTTGTAAAACAACTTTTCGAACTTGTAGCTGGTATGGAATAGTCTCACTCCCTTCGTAACAAAAGTCTTAATGTCGGTTAAAAGTACGTGAATATATAACATCTTTGCTAACTAGTTCAGGGAAAATAAGCGGGTACGTTACGTTTTTATAAGCTAAAATGTTTATTTAACTATTTCTATTAAAATTTATCATTCTATTCCCACTACATATTTTGAATGGCATTTAATTATTTCTGTTTTCAAGTTCATTCTTTATGTCCTTCCTTGCAAGGATTATGATCCAAATTTTTCATCTAAGGATAGCCTAATATTTAATTTCCATAAACAGCTCAGAAAGTTGTAATTTCATAACAGTTGTTTACTCTTACAGTTGTGGGGTAATGGGAAAAAAATTGTAAAAAGTACACGATAAGATTGGATTATTCTAGTTCCATAAAAATAGGAAAGTATTATTAAGTTTATCAACAGAATTAGCAATCGAACCTGCGATGATGATAATGCTGGGATAACGTCCCAAGGAAATTAAGATGTTTAATTATGTATATTTCCAAGCACAATTTACATTTAATTGTAATATTAAAATAAAAATATATAAAATTTCTGAGATAGACGAATAAATTTAAAATAAATTTAAAATATGTTTAATGTCGTTTTATAATTTGTAATATTTACAAAGAGACCAAACCAAACAAAACACATATAATTTTATTTTATTTTGTTTCTTTATCGTCATCTTATTACAATTCTCTGTATTTATCGTGACGGCAATATTTGTTCGGAAAATGCCGCTGGATTTTTTTTATAATGTCAACAATGTAGCTGTATTCAACGTTTATATTGAGAAATAAAGTTAAAAAACGGCAGATTATATTTGCAGAAAAATAAAAAAAACAAATATTTAATGTTTTTTTTATAATTTCTGACACTATATAATAGCTTTTGGAAGTCAAAACACGTTATTTGTAATTCGGACTTTACACGGTTTTGTAATAAAAATCCACGTACATCGCAGATTTTAACGACACAATAATTGGGTCTATAATGATACCGTATACGATACGCTATTATGTCGAGACAGTTGCCACCATCTCTTCTTTGAAAGCAATATATTTTCTGATTAGTAAAAATCCAAATATAGTATAATAATCTAATGCTACATTCAAACATTCATACTCTGCAAATAAATATAATATTTCATTTCGAAGCTTTGGTCAAATAGCAGGGATGTAGTACATCACGCCAACTGAAGCGCTAAATGTTTCAAACTTTCTTGGAACTTGTGTACAGCGATTTATTATTAATATATTATCCACGTAATTTATATTTCATAGCTCTTCGCTCGGATTATTTATTAAAGTTATAAAACAAATTTAGTATGTAATAGTTTAAAGTCGCTTTGTTAGGTGATAAACAAAAAAATATTAAATAAACCTTATTTTAAATGTATGAGGCAAGCATTATGTTACTTTTGTGATGTAATAGGATTCGACAACAACAACTAGGCAATTATGTTTCCAATTGTCAACCTGATCTGTATTATTATGTTATTATAATATTACACCCTACAAACTACTAGAAACATTGGGATCAAATACTAAGACATTAAAATTAAATTAAACATAAAAAATGCTTTCATAACGAACATGTATATGATGTGAAAGAAATAAAACAATCCCAAGCTATTTAATAGAAATATCCGATATTCAATAGAAATACATAACACTAGCAAACAAAATTTGAGAAATTCGCAAAAAGATAGTAATATATTAATATTATAATCTCGCTATCGGTCGCTGTCCTGATCACAAAGTTTTTAATAATTTAGTAATTTATCTGTTTACATGTGAGTTACGTATACCTACTCCAGGAGGATCGCTGACTGGAATTTACTTCCATGTGAACAAAATGTGTTTTGCGTCATCGCGACGGAATGCATACTTGCATTTTAATTAGAATATAAGTTTAATTAATGTAATAATTAAATTCATTATTTTTTGTACTTACATCGAGTAGGTCATACTTTGTATTAGTTAATAAGTTCTTTATTTTAATTAAAGTTAGTTTTAAATCAGTTTTGGTTTTTTTTCGACTCTACGTCTGTAGCTAACGTAATTGGCGCAGTCGGTAGGATATTAGAATAGGGACTGTTAGGTCATCGCTAGTATCCAGAATCTACGGACCAGCTGCAGCAACGGGAGGCGAATCCAAACTTCGATTCACGAGAAGAAACCAGAAATGAAATCTATGTGAGTACATTTGAACCATTCTCGTGTTGCTCTTTCCTAGTAATAATTCCTTTCCAAAATTTATTATCCTAGAGTTTATAATCAACGGGAATCTGCATCGCAGCAGGCCCGTAAGCGTAGTTTAGATATTAATAGAGATTTAGATAATAACTGTATTTCAAATATGGCTCAAGATCCGGATAACATTTATAAAATCCTTAGGATCGTGCCTGAATTTGACGGAAACCCTAATGTTTTAACTAGATTTATTAATATTTGTGACCAAATTGTAACTCAATACTTAAAAAATTCGCCCGGTAGTGAATTATCTAATTTGTGTCTATTAAACGGTATTCTTAATAAAATAACCGGCACTGCCGCTGCTACTATTAATTCCAATGGTATTCCCGATAGTTGGTTAGGAATTAGAACATCTTTAATAAATAACTTTTCTGATCAACGGGACGAAACGGCCTTATACAATGACCTCTCATTAGCCGTACAAGGAAATAAGACACCTCAGGAATTTTATAGCCATTGTCAAACGCTATTCAGTACGATAATTACTTATGTTACATTACATGAAACTTTATTAACAACAATTGAGGCTAAACGCGACTTATATAAAAAAGTGACTAAGCAGGCATTTGTACGTGGCTTAAAAGAGCCCTTAGGGTCACGAATTCGGTGCATGCGCCCGGATACTATTGAAAAAGCTCTAGAATACGTTCAAGAGGAATTAAATGTTATCTACTTACAGCAAAGTACAGATGGACTGAAACAGCAAATATCCACTAATAAAAACACAATACATGACAGAGTTTTTACACCTCCTCAATCTCAAGGTTATCATCCCTCAACCCCTATCTGGCCAGCCCCTATGTCACATCGACCCATACAACAACCACAACCTTTTAAATTTAACTTCAATCGAAATCAACCCCAGTATAATATGCCCATGCGTTCTAGAACTCAACAAATGTTCAGCGCACCCCCACCTAATTATAACCCACACAGTAATGTTTTCCGTTTACCACATAGGAATAATTTTAATCAAAACCCCATGCCCAAGCCTATGAGTGGTGTTCAAAGTTTTATTACCAAGCCCTTACCTCATACCTTGATGACTGGACATGACTGGCGTAAATCTGGTAATCCGCCGCCGACAAATTACTTAAAAGCTCGTGAGATGAACATGAATGAATGTTTATCTTATGATAATTTGGAATACAATTATCCTGACTATTATTACCAACCAGACTATAATAATTATACTGAACAAGAATACTATGACAGTTATTATAATCCAGACCCTTATATTAATAATACTATCACTTATGAAATGAATAACGACGAAATAGTTAAAGAAAGTGAGCCCCTATCAGATCCTAGTTGTACAAATCAGGATTTTCGTTTAGACCTAAAATCACCAAAACCAAGATAGAATTAAATTTACAGACACAAAGACAACTTCCATATATTCAAATAAAAAATCCCCCACTTAAACTTTTAATAGACACTGGTGCAAACCAATCATTCATTAGTTAGAGGGTTAACGAGGTTGTCAAGGTGTAGGCATGTTATTGTCCTCTCGAATGGTTAATGCAATGGTAGAATACAAGGCGATCAATCCGAGGCTTCTTTGGGTTCGCTTTAAGCTGGGGATAACAAGAGTATTCTTGTTAGCCATGTATGCGCCAGTATCCTCAGCTCAAATGAGCGAGCTCGAGGAGTTTTGGGAGAGTGTCAGGGATGTTCTTAGTAGTGTCAGAGATAATGAAAAGTTGATAGTATGTGGAGATATGAATGGATGGGTTGGAACCGCGGGAAGTGGTTACGAAAGCGTGCTAGGCAAATACGGTGATAGGAGAGTAAATGAGGCTGAAAAGCTTATTTTGGAATTTTGTAAGGAGAAAAATTTGTTTGTGGCAAACCCGATGTTTGATCACCAACAAATTCACATGTACACATAGGAGCGAGCGGAAGAAAGAAGTATGATTGATTTATTCCTAGTGGATCAGCGTATTCGAAGTCAAGTTATGGACACGCAAGTGTTCAGGGGTGCTGATCTGGGAACGGACCATTATCTAGTCGTTGCTAGAATAAGAGGTCTGTTTGCAGGTTGCCGCAGCCGCACGACGTGTCCAAGCTTGGCGTCGAATTATCGAATTATTAAGCTTCAAGATCCACCGAACAGAGAGGAATATCAAGAAAGGGTTTCCAAGAAGCTTGAAAGCTGTGATTCTGGAAATAAAAGTGTTGAAGTATACTGGCAGAATCTTAGGAATGGTATGGTGAAAGTAGCGACAGAAGTATGTGGTAAGAGGAAAAGAGGTTTTAGTAAAAAGCGCGATGACTGGTGGGATGATCAAGTGAATGATGCTGTAGAGTTAAAGAAGAAAGCATGGCTGGATTATAAAACCTCTGGTAAGGATAAAAGTATGACAGAGATAAGGAAAAGAGCGTACAAGCTGCAAAAGCACAAAACGAAAGCACTTATAAAGATGAAGCGTGAAAATTCTGAGAGAGAAAGGGATGAAAGGTTGAGGAACAACTTCCGGCAAAACACGAAGCTTTTCTGGCGAGAAGTTAGTAATTCCCGGTGTTGTTCGGTAACCTGTAGAATGAAAGGGGTGCTTTCGAGGAGCGGTGAAATATTAACCGAGCAAGCACACGTTTTGCAGCGGTGGGCGGAATTCTACAAGGAGATGTATGAACGTGAGGACGCCTCGGTCTTGACTACCAGCGTAATGCTGAGTCAAGATGTAGCTGATGGTGAAATAAGTTTGGAAAAAGTAGAGAGCGTGATTTGAAGTCTGAAATGTGGTAAGGCTGCGGGAGCAGATGAAGTTACTGCCGAGATGATCAAATATGGTGGGCCACGCGTCTTGGACTTTTTCTGGTTTTTGTGCAATTTATGCTGGAAATCGGGGGACGTCCAAGACGATTGGCGAAGTGCAGTCATCGTACCTTTGTATAAAGGCAAAGGTTCACAGATAGACTGTGCAAGCTATAGGGCTATCAGTTTGATTATATTGGGCGGTAAAGTTTATTCTAAAATATTAGGGAGAAGAATGCAAGAGAGATCTGAAAGGCTGTTGTGGAAGGCCCAAGGAGGTTTTAGACCTGGAAGAGGGTGTATAGATCAGATCTTTTCCCGCCGCATGATCACGGAAAAGTTTTTGGCCCTAAACCAAAAGGTTTTATGTGGCCGAGGCGAAAGAGGTATGCAGGGACCGAAGCGTTTCGCGCTCCGTCGTCTCTGGCTACCATGTAAGGGATGCCATATCCCTTACATGGTGAAGCTAAATAAATAAATATATAATAATATATATAAATAAGAAATCAATCTAGGTAAGAGTATAGTATGTAGATTATATAGTATATAGTGTTGAAACTAAAAGAAAATTGCTTAAAAAAGTCCACAAACATTGAAGTTCTCTAAATAGGAAAATACTTGACACGTTATTGTTAATAAAAATAATGGTTGGACATAGGTTTTTGAATGTAATTTTGTTGATATATTCTTATTTTGTTAACAAAAAGTATTTCAAACATCAAACAACTAGACTGAAAGCATGTACTCGTATTGTAAAGATAAGCTTGTGTTTAGTTTTGGGAAGCAGAAATTCTACAACGCACAGACAACTAAACTCACCTTATCAAGTTCTGAGTAAATATAGTGAGCACTAAACATCAAGTATGGTCTCAATTCTGTACAGTAAGAGTTTGAACTAATTTTGAGTGAAGTTTTTTGCTTACAAGCAATTATACTTTGAATTAAACAATTTTTCACTATTTCTATATTCGAAACTTGTTGCAATTGCTTTCTCTTAGAAGCCATTATTAAAACTACGAAAAAAACATATTTCTGTATTTTATTCTAATTATAGCCCAAACCAATTATGATGTTGAAAGTAAATAACATAATTTGCCAGAATCCAAATCGCTAACTGATCTATATATAATATTGGATAATAAATCTTATAAACCACCATTTTTTATCAAAAAATATTTTATTTGTAATTTAAATTAATAAACAATATCATTTAAATCTATCTAGCAATTTTTTAAAGAAGCGCATATAAACAAACACCAATAGAGAAAATGTTTAAAACCTGTGTCTTTAAGGTCTGTATAACGTATGAATTAAGTATAATTTTTATCATACTAATATTATAAAGAGGAAACATCCGTGTTTTTGTATGTATGTTTGTAATGTTTTCACACAAAAACTACTGAACCGATTTCAAAAATTCTTTAACCATTAGAAAACTGTATCTTCACTGAGTGACATAGGTTATATTATATTTTCAAAAAAAATAGGGAACCCTAATAAATATGCAATAATGGGACCTAAGGTGTGCAAAAATTGGTTATAAAAATCTGTCATGACGTGCGCTGCGGAAAGTATTGATGATAGAACATATTAATCTATATAAGAAAGTCCTTGATACCATATATCCAGCTTATGTAATTATGCCACTATAACATTTTTTACATGATAAAGTTGATAAAAATGCCGACTATAATCAAACCATACTATTCTTACTTTTCTATTATACTTTTTAAATTATTAAAATTTGGACATTCCATACAAAAGTCCACTATCACAAGATCGGTATCTACGTGTGTGAAATCAAGGGGCATTTCTAGTATTATTATATATAACGCACAGGTTTATCTCATTTTTGATACAATAATAAAATAAATATTTTGTTATAAGGATCATAATTGACTTTTGAAGTCAATGTTTTGTATATTTCATACATTATCATTACAAATTTCATTAAGATAATATTAATGTTAAAATTTTAAGATATACGGAACGTGTTGAATTGTTACGAAACATTAACGGCCAGATACTAAATCTTTAAAGAACTCATGATTTGATAACACAAACGAGAGTTGTAATTGGCTGGTAATCACATCATCGACCAATCACAAATGTTAAGGCTATTTGACTGCATTTTTTATGAATTCACCTTCAAGATTTGAGTATTTGCAATCATCGATAAGAGACTTTAATTATAGAAAAGTTATTGTAAACGAATTTTTGGTGAAAATCTTTCACAATTTTGTAGCTTCGTGATTTGTTGTTTTGCGATCGTTTATCAAAAGAGCAATCAGAAGAATCCGGATGCCTTACACTATTTTTATCTTGACAGCATGGTGTTTGTTGATATCAGACGTGTTTATATCGTAAAATTATTTTTTGTGATAAAATTATTATTAAAAGTAAAATGTATGTATCGGAAATTTATTGAATTATTATTCTTTTTTAAAAAAAGGTAGAATCGTTGACCGTATAGTAGTCATCGATTGTATTGTAACTATAACTATAATAAGATATACCAACTATAGTTCTATGATTTTATATTAGTTAAATAAGTGACAATTATCATAGTGAAATAATTACAGGTAGGAGAGTGTTAACAAAATGAAACAAGTTAACTATTATTTATTATTTTAAATAAATAACATTTAAATTAAATTAAATTAGACAAACTAACATGGATTCTACTTACAATGTGTATTCCTCGAGAACCAGCAGTAAACTGAGCTCTGCTTATAAAAGACCGTTTTTTGTACAAAGATTCTCCTCTCTAGAAGTGAATCGTTGTTAGTCAATCACAATACTTTTTTACATAATACTATCAAACACTCTATTTAAGTAACTCTTATTCGGCCAGTTTTAAGTATTACAATTCATAAAATGATGTTATAAAGAAGGAATAATTATTTAAGAAGTTGTTTACAAACAATCAACATTAAATTTAGCAATCCATCAATTAAACATAGTCAAGATCACAACTTCTTAAATCTTACGTCGGCCATCTTAATAAAAAATTCCGGATGTGTAAATAATAAATGTAGAATCGATTATTATAATAGACATTGACGAGTTGCATTTACAATGATTGCTAAAATAATTATAAGTATGTAAATCAATTAATTAGATTTTTCAACAATATGCAATGCGGCGACATATACAATGATTAAATTATACTTTTGGCACTATGATGATTAAAATGGCGGGGTCTTGTAATATCTTCGTATAGCTCCAAATCTCTGCGAAGATGCAACAAGACGCAATTTATTCCTTTTTTATATACAAACTTATTACATGCATATTTCACACTCTTTACCCTGTTTATGAAATGACACTCAGAGTTACTAAATATAAGGAACTTTTGATCGCCATCCTTCTGGCTGTGTGGCCAAACACTATTTAGATATATGAACAATACTGCTATATAATTGACATTATGATATTAAATAATTTTGGAAAGCTTAAAAAAATAATAAAAATAAGATACAAATACAGGTCGGCCCAAATTTCTGCAAATAGCTTTAAGATGCTGTTGGTGCTTACCCTTACTTATACTTATACTTATATATTTGATTTTTTATTTTTTAAGAGCTTAATAAAATACTTTATTATATTTTATTCTTTATTTTACATCACATAAGCAAATTAACAAATTTAAAGTACAACAGCCGCTGTACTTTAAATTACATTAAGTAAAAAAACCTATTATAAAAAATAATAAGACACAATAAATAAATCATAACTTTAATCTATTGTCTAAAATATTCTACATTATAATCAGGATAATAACAGAATAACGAAATTATTTGGTATATAATTTTCAGTTTTGTAAAACAACTTTTCGAACTTTTAGCTGGTATGGAATAGTCTCACTCCCTTCGTAACAAAAATCTTACTGTCGGTTAAAAGTACGTGAATATATAAAATCTTTGCTAACTAGTTCAGGGAAAATAAGTGGGTACGTTACGTTTTTTAAGCTAAAATGTTTATTTAACTAATTTTATTAAAATTTATCATACATATTTTGAATGGCATTTAATTAGTTCTGTTTTCAAGTTCATTCTTTATGTCCTTCCTTGCAAGGATTATGATCCAAATTTTTCATCCAAGGATAGTCTAATATTTAATTTCCATAAACAACTCAGAAAGTTGTAATTTCATAACAGTTGTTTACTCTTATAGTTGTGGGGTAAAGGGAAAAAAATATTTGTAATAAGTACTCGATAAGATTGGACTATTCTAGTTCCACAAAAAAACAACAGGAAAGTATTATTAAGTTTATCAACAGAAGCAGAAATCGAGCCTGCGATGATGATAATGCTGGGATAACGTCCCAAAGAAATTAATATGTTTAATTATATATATTTCCAAGCACAATTTACATTTAATTGTAATATTAAAATAAAAGTATATAAAATGTCTGAGATAAACCAATAAATTTAAAATTAATTTTAAATATGTTTGATGTTGTGTTTATTTATCGTCATCTTATTACAATTCTCTGTATTTTTCCTGACGGCAATATTTGTTCGGAAAATGCCGCTAGATTTTTTTTATAATGTCAACAATGTAGCAGTATTCAACGTTTATATTGAGAAATAAAACTAAAAAAGGGCAGACTATATTTGCAGAAAAATAAAAAAACAAATATTTAATGTTTTTTCATAATTTCTGACACCATATAATAGCTTTTGGAAGAGTCAAAACACGTAATTCGTTATTCGGACTTTAGATGGTGTTGTAATAAAAATCCACGTACATCGCAGATTTTAACGATACAATACTTGGTTCTATAATGATACCGTATACGATACGCTATTATGTCAAGACAGTTGCCACCATCTCTTCTTTGAAAGCAATATATTTTCTGATTAGTAAAAATCCAAATATAGTATAATAATCTAATGCTACATTCAAACATTCATACTCTGCAAATAAATATAATATTTCATTTCGAAGCTTTGGTCAAATAGCAGGGATGTAGTACATCACGCCAACTGAAGCGCTAAATGTTTCAAACTTTCTTGGAACTTGTGTACAGCGATTTATTATTAGTATATTATTCACATAATTTATATTTCATAGCTCTTCGCTCGTATTATTTATTAAAGTTATAAAACAAATTTAGTATGTAATAGTTTAAAGTCGCTTTGTTAGGTGGTAAATAAAAAAATATTAAATAAACCTTATTTTAAATGTATGAATCAAGCATTATGTTACTTTTGTGATGTAATAGGATTCGACCACAACAAGAACTAGGCAATTATGTTTCCAATTGTCAACCTGATCTGTATTATTATGTTATTATAATATTACACCTTACAAACTACTAGGAACATTGGGATCAAATACTAAGACATTAAAATTAAATTAAACATAAAAAATGCTTTCATAACGAACATGTATATGATGTGAAAGAAATAAAACAATTCCAAGCTATTTAATAAAAATATCCGATATTCAATAGAAATATACAACACTAGCAAACAAAATTTGAGAAATTCGCAAAAAGATAGTAATATATTAATTTTATAACCTCGCTATCGGTCGCTGTCCTGATCACAAAGTTTTTAATAATTTAGTGATTTATCTGTTTACAGGTGAGTTTAAATGTAAATTTTATGATGTGATGAACATCGCTTCCATCTATTATATAAAAATGAATCGCAAAATGTGTTGGTAAGCGCATAACTCAACAACGCATGGACCAATCTTAACAATTCTTAATAATTTCCAGGGAAACCCTAAAAAAGCCCTTTTCTTTTTCCTATACAAATATTTTAAATGTAGAATAAATAACTAAATGTAGAGTCAATTTGAACTGTATTGCTATTCAATAAAGTTGATATTAAATTACAAGCACTCATTGTTGTCTAAACAATGTAGGTGTCTTGCTAACGTCAAAGAGTCAATTCGCGCTTTATTGTCGCTGCACAACGTGCAAATTTAATCAAATGAATGTGTACCCGACCAAATTGAAAAGTCAAAAAAAGTAAATGTAAGATTTGATTGGCCTTGGAATATTCTTTCTTTTGTTTTAGTTTCGGAATGCGACATAAATTGTCATCAGTTTTCACGTCATTGCATCTGTCAAACAAACTGCGTTAAAAAGCGTTTATAATATTTAATAATTAATTTTGATTGTATAAATACCTGTGATTAATAATTATTTCATGTGAATAAATTTAGGTAATTATATACGATATGCCTCCTATAAGACGAAGTAATTTAAGTAGAAGAACCCGAAATGCTACAAACCAAATGAATTACCGATCTTATCATACTGCACATGAACGTGACGACCGAAATGAACGCGAAAGAATTCGTATATCACGAACGCGGGAAGCGAGAGCGAGAGATTCAACTAATAATCGCGAAAGTTTGAATCGAGCTACTTTAAATTACGATTTGTCAATTGACTACAGTAACCACCAATGTGTTGCTATTGGATCTATGAACTTGGTTTGCTCTTATTGTAAGGCATTGAAATACAAAAATGAAGCAAATGGATTGTGTTGCGCAAATGGGAAAGTGAAATTGATACCATTGGATCCACCACCAGAGCCATTGTACTCATTGGTTTCAGGAATAGAACCAGATTCCATACACTTTTTGTCAAATATTCAACAATATAACAATTGCTTTCAAATGACATCATTTGGGGCAACAAACGTAGTTCGGGAAAATTTCATGCCAACTTTTAAGGTATGTATTATAGCAGTTAATCATTATTATTTTAATGAACAAAATTTCCTGTTAACTAAGTAAATATGTGTCATTAACCTTCAGTTTCCTAAACCCCAAAACATATATTACTTAGTCATTATATTATTTGGTGATTCAGTATTAGCAACACTTTTATTATTTTGAAACACAATATAATTATTTGACGATGGATATTAGTTACAACTAATTATTACATATTGACATACCTAAGCATATCAATTATTATTTGGTGATTCAAATTAAGAGACAGATATACTTTTTAGGAACAAATATTATTTCTATTTGGCAAAAATCATTTTTTTTAATTTACAGATACAAGGCCAAATATATCATAGAGCAGGTTCACTGTTACCAGTGTCAGATAGCAATTACAAATTTCTGCAAATTTATTTCATGGGCAATTCACCACGAGAAATTGATATGCGTTGTTCACATAACAATTCACTAAAGAGGTCTATTGTAGAACAATTACAAACTTTATTTCATGAGTACAATCAATTGGTTATGTTGTTTAAAACTGCACTGGATCGGATGCCATCTGATAATCACAAAATTGTAATCAGAGCTGATAAAACACCTGTTGGCCAACATGCAAGACGTTTTAATGCACCAACTATTGATGAAGTTGCCATCGTTGTAGTTGGAGAAAATTTGGAATCCCGTGATATTGTTTTACATCGTCGGAATGATCAATTACAACGTATAAAGGAAACACACCGCTCATATGACGCACTGCAATATCCCATTATATTTTGGCAAGGTGAAGATGGCTATGATTTCTCAAACAAGATGATAAATCCCATTACAGGTAAAAAAAATATTAGTTTAGCTATGAAGATATATTATCAGTCACTATATTATTATTTTTTTTATTTTCAATGTTATGAAAACAAAAAATTATTTTCAGGTTCTGAAACCAACAAAAAAGTCAGTTCAATGAACTATTATTCCTACCGCCTAATGATTCGTGAAAATGAAGACAATCACATACTCAAATGTCGGCGATTATATCACAAGTATGTTGTAGACATGTATGTTAAAATTGAAACGGAGAGATTAACATTCATCAGGTTGAATCAGACCAAACTCAGATCTGAAGAGTATATTCACCTTCGAGATGCGATTAATACTGATGGAAATGCACAGAATGTTGGTCGGATGACTATTCTTCCAGCAACATACATCGGAAGCCCTCGTCATATGCATGAATATGCTCAAGATGCCATGTCATATGTTCGTCATTATGGTACAGCAGATTTGTTCATCACATTTACATGCAATCCACACTGGATAGAAATCAAGCAGGAGTTATTCCCTGGGCAATCACCTATTGATCGTCATGATATTACAGCCAGAGTCTTTAGACAAAAGTTGAAATCTTTGATGGATTTCATTGTGAAACATTATGTGTTTGGAGAGACACGCTGCTGGATGTATTCTGTGGAGTGGCAGAAACGGGGATTGCCACATGCACACATTTTGATTTGGTTAGTTGAAAAGATAAGGCCAAATGAAGTTGATGCAGTAATATCAGCTGAAATTCCTAATGTAGAAGTAGATCCTGGATTGCATGAGGTAGTTATTAAAAACATGATACATGGTCCCTGTGGAACTCTTAATCAAAATTCACCATGTATGGTGGATGGTAAATGTTCAAAGCGATATCCACGGACATTAATATCTGAAACAATCACTGGTAATGACGGTTATCCTTTGTATCGTCGCCGATCGACAGCAGACAATGGAAGATCAACAATTAACAAATTAAATCAACAAGATATTGAAATAGATAATCGCTGGATTGTTCCATATTCACCCATTTTATCAAAGACCTTCAAAGCGCACATCAACGTTGAATCTTGCCATTCAGTAAAATCTATTAAATACATTTGCAAATATGTAACCAAAGGGAGTGATATGGCTGTGATTGGTATTAATGCGGAGAATTCCAATGATGAAGTTACCCAATACCAAATGGGTCGCTATGTTAGTAGTAATGAAGCAGTTTGGTATAATATATACGTTTGGTAAAATATTTTCTTTTCCTATTCATGAAAGACACCCTACTGTTGTTCATTTAGCTGTGCATTTAGAAAATGGACAAAGAGTATATTTTACAGCACAGAACGCAGTAGAAAGAGCTTTACAGCCACCATCTACTACATTAACCAGATTTTTTGAGATATGTCAAAACGATGATTTTGCTCAAACTTTGTTATATTCTGAAATGCCAAAATATTATACTTGGAATCAATCCTCAAGAAGATTTATACGACGGAAACAAGGAAAACCAGTTACAGGATACCCAGATATATTTTCTACCGATGCGATTGGTCGAATTTATTCAGTACATCCAAGCAATGATGAATGTTTTTATTTACGACTGCTATTAGTCAATGTACGTGGCCCAACATCGTTCCAACATGTACGAACTGTTAATGGTGATTTGTGTGGATCATATAGAGAAGCTTGCCAACGTTTGCGATTGCTAGACAATGATGCTCATTGGGATCAAACTCTCAATGATGCTGTAATATCATCACAAGCTCATCAAATACGAACATTGTTTTCTATAATCATATCTACCTGCTTCCCATCAAACCCAAAGGATTTGTGGATCAAGTACAAAGATAATATGTGTGATGATATTTTGTATCAAATACGGATTAGAAGGGGAAATCCAAATATACAAATAAGCGAAGAAATTTACAATGAAGTATTGATTTCAATTGAGGACATGTGCTTGATGATGTCAAACAAACTATTATTTCAATTAGGCCTGGCCGCACCCAATCGTCCAATGCATGATGCTTTTAACCAAGAGTTGCACCGAGAAAAACTGTATGATCTCAATACTTTGAAAAAATTAATTCAAACGAATCTTCCACTATTGAATGAACAACAGAAGTATGTATTTGATACACTTATGAAAGTAATAAATGATAAAAGAGGAGGGATTTACTTCTTAGATGCACCTGGTGGTACAGGAAAAACTTTTTTGATTTCATTGATATTAGCAACAATTCGCTCACAAAATAAAATTGCACTTGCACTCGCTTCGTCGGGAATCGCAGCAACTTTGCTTGAAGGTGGTAGAACAGCTCATTCAGCACTAAAATTACCATTAAACATGCAAAGCAACGAAACTCCAACCTGCAACATTTCGAAGAACTCTGCAATGGCAAAGGTTTTGCAGCAATGTGAATTGATTGTTTGGGATGAATGCACGATAACACATAAAAAATCTTTGGAGGCTTTAGATCGAACCTTACAAGATCTCCGGAGCAATAATAACCCATTTGGTGGTGCAATGATTTTATTAGCAGGAGATTTTCGTCAAACATTGCCAGTGATTCCACGATCAACGCCAGCTGATGAACTTAATGCATATTTAAAGTCCTCCAATTTGTGGAAACATGTGAAGGTATTACACTTAAGCAAGAATATGCGTATCAAGTTGCAAAATGACAAATCTGGAGACATATTCTCTAAACAACTCATTGACATTGGTAATGGCAAATTTCCTATAGACACCTTGACTGGTTGCATTAACTTTCCTCAAGGTTTTTGTCAGTTAACTAGATCAAAAGATGAACCTATTCAAAAGGTGTTTCCAGATGTTGCTCAAAATTATAGAAACCATGATTGGTTGAGCGAACGGGCTATATTGGCTGCAAAAAACATAGATGTAAGTGAATTAAATTTCAAAATTCAAGAACAAATTACAGGCGAATTGAGGATATATAAATCAGTTGATTCGGCTACTAACCAAGATGATGTCGTTAACTATCCGCCTGAATTTTTAAACTCGCTGGATTTACCAGGATTGCCACCTCACAATCTTCAATTAAAGGTTGGTTCGGTAGTAATAATGTTGAGAAATATCAACCAACCGCGTCTTTGCAACGGCACACGGTTAGCGATAAAAAAATTATTGAACAACGTGATAGAAGCAACTATACTGAAAGGAAAGTATAAAGGAGAAGACGTTTTGATACCACGCATCCCAATGATTCCGACTGATGTACCATTTGAATTTAAACGACTACAGTTTTCAGTGCGGCTTGCTTTTGCTATGACCATAAATAAGTCCCAGGGGCAATCATTAGGTGTTTGTGGTATTAATCTAGAAAACCCATGTTTCTCACATGGTCAATTGTATGCTGCCTGTTCCCGTGTTGGAAAACCATCAGATTTATTTATATATTCACCAGGTAATCAAACAAAAAACATTGTGTATCATAAAGCACTAAAATAAAAATAAAACAGATTTTTGTTAATAATTATGATTCACTGGATTTACAATAACGCGATTACTGAAAATACTTATATACGTTTTATTTCATTATTTTTTATTTCATCGGTTATGAACCCTATGTTAATAATAATAGTAATAAATAATTAATTATCTCTATACTTTGTAATTGAAGCACCCACTTTATAAATATTTGTCACCTTTAGGTTCCCACTATCCCTTTAGATTATTTTTCAATCAGGTTTGAACCTTAAGTTCCCCTCTTGGTTTGAAGCCCTCTGGCAGACATCCCAATCAGGGTTTTTAGTGGGTCTCAAAAGGGTGACCAAAGTTCGTGGAAGCTAAGATACTTAAGTCACCCGAGCTGACCTTTTTCTTTAATTCTCCTGAACAGAACCGTCACCATGATGATAGGGCGATGTGTGAGGATCAGCAGAGTAAAAACGTCTAAAGGTCGAAATATAAACTGCCACATTCCAAATCTATTTGACAGAACGAATTCTGCCGAGTTGTATAAAAATTGTATTTATTAAAAAAAAAAAAAATCTTTTAAAATTTAAATGTTTTGAGTTTAACTTTCATTGTATGTATTAGTAAAAACCACCAAATACTTTTAATTATGAACGTCTTAATAAAATGATGAAGTAACATATTAAAAAAAGGAAAATTTTACGATTTATTTATTATAATATTAAATGATAAAAAAAATCCACCAGAATTCTTAATATATATAAATCACGTGTCGCGTTATTTGTCCGCGATGGACTCCTAAACTACTTAATTGATTTAAATAAATTTACACACCACGTACAGTTTGACCTAACTTAAAAGATATAATAATTTTCAACTCAATTCATAGTCGCAGTATTATTTTATTGCAAAATGATAAACTAATACAACAACAACAATTCTAAAAGATGGCGGTATCTATTGACTGGATTGAGTAATTACGAATGAGATATCTACCCTACCTACCTCATTCGTAAGTTTAGTGTTCCAAGTTATTTACTAAAAACTTTGTAATATACAAATAGTGTTATAAACTTGGATAAAATTAAAAAAAAAATTATAATTATTTTGTTTTGATTTTTGCTTAATATCGACTATAAGAAAACATTATGGTTTTCATGACAGATGTACTCTGAACGTTACCCCTTAAATAGTTTAGTACAATGTAATATATCAAAAATAATAGTCACAGCAACGCGTGACCGGGTCTGCTAGTATTATTATAAATTTAATTTATATTGTGAGAATAACAAATAACTCTAAAATATCATTGATGGCGACGTGGTAATAGGAGTAAATAGCAAATCATGCGTGCACCAATCGCAGAATCCAGAGCAGTTCCAACCAGATAAGCCAAGAAGGTCGATGGCGCGTAACTGTTAACGTTTGAATACGCAGGTTAGTTCCACAAACGTCTAATAACACTCGCGGTCAATATTTGGCACTACCACTTAATAGCGGGAGACTATAACAATGTCTCTTCACGATCCTTTAGTGCAATACTCAAAGATCGGGCGGTGAGCAGGAGTTGAAGACGGAGTTGTTGGGCTTCGTCCTCTGCTGATGCGATCAGGGCTGTGTCCAATACTTGACTTCTCGAGCGCCGTAGCTGGCGCTGGTGTTCATGGTTTTAAAGAAGAATGAAGAAATGGAATGCATTGCACATATAATTAACTCATTCATTATTATCAACAAAAAGTCACAAGGTGGTGTTACCAATCATATTTATTTTATTTTTATAACTATTGTATTTTATTTGGGTTTATTTCATTTAAATACTTTTCATTACCTATAACGTAATGAGGAGAATCCTCAAATCCTGAAAATTAATTAATAAATTAAGTTCCACACATTTCGATCCAACAGAAACTCCTTAATGTTTACTCAGCTTTATTTAATACACTTTTGGTTTTAGATTTAAGTCTAAGAAAAAGAAGGTCTATTTTGTGGAACTATGTTAACTACTACATACTAACTACTTCATTACATATGCGTACACATTAGCCCATGTAGGCTAAAAGAAATAAAAAAGAAAGTCTCAAAGTCTTACGAGTTTGTCTATGTCTGTCAATGCTTTTTATATGTGTTAAAATTTTAGCAGCACTGACCCATAATAAAATATCGTTAGACAAAATATTATTAAAATAACTAAAATAATAATAAAATAGTTTTCTTGCGAGTGCTAAGAGATGGGGGTTCCACTCTAGCTTTTTATCTAAAGTTATACTTAAGAAATTTATTGAGTCAGTCGGTTCTAATACTTCATTGTTAAGGGAGAAGCTACAATTTTCATTTTTTACATTATTAAGTGTAAACTCTATCTATAGAAAGATCGGAACCAAATATATTTTATGAGTAATAAAATTATTATAATGATTTTATAAGGCTGTCGTCAGCACCCGCGTTATATCTAAATTATCATAATAAGAAGGGTCAAGTGTAGTTATAAATTTATAATGCTTAAGTAAAGCAATAATTATTAAAAGTAATAAGTTTGGTCTAGTTATTATTTATTAAGGTATAGAAAGACAATTTCGAAAATAATTTTGCTACTAAAAACAAATATTAACCATATCAATACAACATAGTCTAGAGTAGCTAAATGTAGTCAAAACGTATGAAATAATGTACAAATATATAGTCTAAAACGCAAAATTCGGTCAGAAATGTTAAATTTGGTCACTATTGGCTATATTACCATATTATATTTAAATAGATACTAAAGAGAGCAACCTTTAATTAAAACAAAATAATATATCAATTCATAAAAATAAAACAAAAAAAACCTGGATTGTGATAAATGATATACTTGAAGCCATTAAATAACCACAAACAAGTAACAGATTTAGCTTTTATTTAGGAAAATAAGCTTTCAAGATTATATTAGGTAACGTTTATATCAAGATAAAAAAACTAGTCTGGATTCTTCTACGTTTTAAAAAGCCATAGATAAGTTTAAAGCCATGAAACAAAGCCGCTCTGCACAGATAAGGAGAAGATTACATGAATATGTAAATAGGGTTAAAATTTCGCGATCTTTTTGAACATTTCCCTAAAAATTTGGGAACATACTAAATGTAGGTATAAATTAAACATTTTAAACTAGTTTGAATAACGTGAGTCAATCGTATTTTTTGCCTAGTCCCCTCTTCAGGGTCCCTATTTTATTCAGTATTTTGGATAAACATCATTCCTATTTTTTTCGAAAAGAAAAAGCTTTGAAAAACTAATAATGATTTTATTTCTGTGATAAATGTATTATTTATTGAGTACTACTAAAAGGTGAATGTATCAATACTTATATACAAGTTTTAATTGCTGTACTTCCTTTTTTGTCTTTTTGTCGATTCTAAAAAAAATATTTTGTTTTTAGTCTTATATATTTTAATTATAATATTAATATATTTTTATTATAACGTATACTTAAAAAAAGTTATATTTTAAAGAAAATAAAAGTGTCCTGGATAAATTTTACCGAATATTCCGACAACATGAATAATAAATTCTCGCCAAATTGATTCTGAAATCTCGTTTACCTTTCAGAAAAAAGTTGTACAAGAATGAGTAACATTAACAATAGGTGACATTTCTAAAAAGCTTTATATTTTTCTTACAACATCTTACAAAAGCTTGATTGCGATAAAAATCATAAATCAAGAATAAATAACTAATGGAAAACAAACAACTTAAATAGAATTTTATTATAGAGTAGCCTCAGGATCAGATTTCTGAAATTATTGTAAAATTCATGACTTTTACAAGCTTCTAGCCATCTCATTAAAACTTTTAACTGAAACCCATTTTGAAATCAGTTTACTTTCAAACTTTTCATAAAAATGAAACCCATTGCAATTATCGTAAATATCTTATTGGAAAGTTTCATTATATTTATCTTGTTTAAAGAGTAAAAGAGAGTTCAGTGTAAAGAGTTATTGTCCATTGGTAAAAAAAATATTAACTATAGCAATACTAGCGATTGAAAATTTATATTTATTATTTTAGTTACATTGGTCGCATGTGAGTGGGTAATGGTAACGGGAAAAGATGTTAGACATTAAACTCAAAATTTGTATGTCCTTATTATTAATTACGAGAGGTCTCTTGAGATTAAATGTAGTTGACGCAAACCAAGTTATTGATTTTCTACTCCTCTGTATAGATTGTTCTGTTGTTGTTGTGAGAAATAAGATAGATTTAACGGCAGAGTTCAGAGACTACACCACATTAATATAGATTTGCACAGACCATGAATAAAAATGATAGTTTTTATGATATTCATAATTATGACGTAAAAAGATTTGCCCTAAAAACGACTGGTAAAGAGATCTGTGCTCGATGGGACATATTAAGACTGATGTTTTAAGCTAATTTCAAGTATCATCAAAAGTACATCATTAATTATTTATGTTAATTAAATCACGCTTATCCATAAATAATTCTAAATTAGCATTCGGCAATTGAACACTCTTCTATAGTTCAAAGAGATAAAGAGGACGAAAGTTAATACATGGAAAATGTAATGAACAAACTCAGGTAAATAATGCCACAAACCTATTAAGCGAGGTGTAGAATAATTCTACTAAAGCTTTATTTAATCAAAGAATGGTTTAACATAAAGATACGCCCTGAATCTAAATTAGCTAGGATGCTTAATTACTATAAGCTATATTGATGAACTATATCATGTCATCTTGCTTTCCTTGGAAATAAATAAATTTAATAATCATCAATTATTATAATTATTTACTCTTCCTTCTAAAATAATCATTTTAGTCATAGGAAAACATTTTTTTATCTATAAACTAAACTAAACTACTTTTCTTGTACAGCTTCTTGTTTTTATTAATATAAATGAAGAGAAAACTTCCGTACAGGTCATTGTCGGCCTTTAAGGAAGAAAAAGACGACGTGGAATTTCTTGCAGAGTTTATTCCCTTATTAATGAATAGAAGGACTAATATAATTTTAGTGAGTTTTTTGCTATAAAACTTTTAGTAGTATTTGTCAAACAAATAGCCGACAACAAGGGAAAAGTTTTCTAGAATCTCATTTACCACAGAAAGGTTTTTAATAGAATCGTTGGTTGAAATCCTAAGCAATAAGCTAGAATGACTGAAATCTTTATTACTTTGTATCGTTTAGGTTGCATCTACTGCACGAAAGTGGTATTATATATTGTATAGTATCTAATAAAATTCGTGAATTGGTAAATTAATTATCAGAGTAGTGGAATTTAAAGTAAACTTAAAACTCTTAAATAAACATAAAATTTACAAAACATCGTGTTTAAAAAAAGATATATTACAAAGCATAAAAAAGTTTTTTTTATATATTTTTAATTCAGGCATTTAAATAAAATGATTATCCCTACAGTACTCAATTTTATACAGCACCATTTTGCGCATCGTTGTTCTTTAAGCCAGGAGAAATTTAGTTTTTAAATCCTTATGTATGAAAAACTTAAAGTAAAAACTTTAAAAAATTGTGAAATGGATACTTATATAGTGACTATATATAAACGGAACAAACTGACTAAATATATTTTGCATAGTTATTACCTACCTTTAGGTTGTAAATGTTTATTAAAATGAAATATAGCGAAATTCCATTTGTTAAGCTGTCCATATATAACTATATATAACGGAAAATTATTTATTTGAAAAGTACAATATATATATTCTCTTATAATAAATAGTATTATCAAAGCGTAATTGTTTAAAGCTAAATTAAATAAAAAAACTTTTTATTCCATATACAAAAATACTCGTAATTTAATAAATTACTTTAAACCTTACAATTTTAGCGCTTTATTTAAAATATTATTAATAAAACTTAAAATATATCAATCGATAATTTAGTGGAATGGCCTAAATTCGAATGAAGGACCAATATATTACTTATAATATACCTTAAATGTTTCATTGGGTAATGCAAATGAAAATGACATCATTAGAGTAACAGAAATACCAAAGACAAGTTTGAACGTAATGGGAATAAAATTGATCACATCTCATGAACCCAATCTCGGTAAAAATTAAAGATTTAAATAAAACAGGCAAGAACAAAAACGGCGAAAAAAAAACAAAAAATAATAATAATAAGAAAGAAATATACATATATTAGATTCTCGTGAAGTTATATTTCATTTAATATTTATATTTTAATGCAATTAGTATTAATATTTGACATCTGCTTGGCATTTTAATGTTAGAAAATTGAAAATGGTTCGAATCGTTGAACCGAGGAATGCAAAATGAGGACTTGGGGACAGTCTCTCATTAATTACTGCGAGTGCTGCCTTCCTTTGTACAATCTATAAAGTGATTACTGACAAAAGTTATGTCTAAAATAGGAATTCTTAATTCAAGACCCTCAAATTGACATATATTTATCTCATAAAAAGAAATTTAATCATCTACACTCGTTACCTCTATAAAATATCAGATGACAAGAAGTATCAATTAATTTAAAAAGTAAGCAATAACTAATAATTGACATAAAGTGTATCTTAAGAACATGTAAAGGAAAGTATTGTGAATTTGGCGAATTAGTAAGAACATATAAAATAAAAAAATAGCCAAAACAATGTGGAATATTTTTGTAGCAACAGTTGTATTTTAGTAAAATATCAACAAACACGTCCCATATATAGGAACTCGACCTAATGTCAAATATTCTATGGTAATTTGTGAACTAATACCAGTCTCATAAAGTTATAAGATGCACAGTTTACGAGTCCTTACTCCTTACGACCTTATTACGCACCTGTTCGTCCAATAAATTAACCCTTACAGTTAACAGAAGTGCCCCTATTAACATTATATTGAATATTAAGTTTTGAATCTGTATTCATAAGGAAAGATAGTTATATAAAGGAATTAGTATATTTAATATTGTCCTAAGATTAACTATGCATTATTAATAATAATAATAGTATATTACAATTTTATACTTGATACCAAGGTATGTCCCATGACTAAAACAAAATAACGTTTATATTTAGAGGTTTGAGATATAGGTTAGTGACAATGTACGGTAGATCTAGGTTATTAATAAACAAATTTGCAAATAAGTGAATGCGTCAAAATTTTATTAAACTTAAAGGGGGAAAAGGGTTTTGCAATTATTTAGTGATTTACTATTTTAGACCAAATAAATATAAAAAAGAGAATTATTTCAGGCCCGTCCATCCCGTTTGTAAATTTAATTGCAAATTTTGAATAAATGACTAAAGATACATAAAAAAACTATGTATATCAAATCAAAATGTATTGTATGATAAAGAAGGCGGCGAGATCGGGGTCGGTTACAGAAATTGGGATTGGGATCTAGGATGAGAATGAGGATAAGGATAAGGATAAGGAGAGGAGTGGGAATGAGAAGAGGAGGAGGATGGGGATGTTGGTAAAGATATATTAATTGATATTAATTGAACAACCTACCCATCTTAGACGAGATATCGAACTATTTTTGTTCCACACTACGATCCCTGTCTATACCCTATACATAACATAACTGCAATCATACTTAGTGCACTAATGCACTGAAATTCCTGAAATAATATATGCCATCCCGATTCCACAGATCACCAGTCCCAGACACATCATGGAAAGATCTCAGTCTAGTCAGATCTATCTCAAACAAAGTTCTAATCTGATCTTCGAAGGAAGGTGTTACATTCTAGCTTATTAACTGCTATCCGGCTATTCCATAATCATTGAGGACATAAGGCAGACCACTGACGCAGCAGGCTATTGCAACACATCATGCGCCATCGGTCGACCTAGGGCGCATTGCTCTATTGTAATGTAGTCGATCCACATTTCTTTAATTCTTCGAACAATTGTCATGTCTTAGAATAATTAATCCTTTGTAATAATTTAATTAAATATAGTTAAAATTAATATTGTTTTTTTTTGCATTCTTCGGTTGTGGCTCTCATAATTTGTGTATATCGATTTGAATTGTTGAAACGAAAGGACAGAATATAACTCAATATGCTCGTACATTGTAATACGAACATCCGAACACAAAATAAAACAGATCAAGCACAAATAAAATTGGTATCTTCATAATATTACATTTGAGTTGATGTATTTTCAAAAGACAGCTATCTCCAAACCTAAATTTAAGATGAACCTTTAACCTGAATAAAAAACCAATTTCAAATAAGCTTAGCAATTGTAGTAAATAATAAAGTTTCTTTATAAATTTGATCCCAATGTTATAAAATATAAGAAATATGTCCTATTTTGTTAAAATTTTAGGAAAAAATACATAATTTTTAGAGACATTTAAATTTATATAGCCCAATAAAAGAGATTCCTTCCCTATTCCTGGTTCGACTTTGTCGGGTACACTAGTGACCGGTTAATACAAAACAATTATGTGGATACCGAAACTTCTGATTAGGTTCGAGAAACTTCAGTCACTGTTTCGCTCAAGTTGCTTCGCACAAACTTCTAAAACTGACCAATCCAAGTTTGCAATAGCCAATTGTAAAGTATCCTCCAAAATGGGGTTGCATATGAATTATATAGATGCAGGCTACGTGTATTATAAAATAACTTCGACATCATTTATTAACTTCAAATTATGTGTTAAAATACATTTTTCTTACTAAGTCTTATCGTCGTATTTTAGTTTTAAAAATACACTTTTCGTAATTATAGCGTTTAAACTAATTATTATACTTTATTGATTTCTTGAATAGTTCAGAGTTTTCTTGTAATTATTTTTTAACGTCCAAAGTTCAACCCTTTTACAACAAAAATGCTAGTGCTTTTTAAATGACTTTATTCAAGAAACAGCAGCAGTTTTCTTTGTGTTATATGAAATGTGCAATCTATCTGAATTTAGAAAACAGAAGTTTATGAGCAACAAACAGCAATAATATATATAAAGTATTTTAATGAAATGATGTACCATTAAACTAAATTGTGATATTATTTTTATGTTAAGGTAATATACTAAATGTAATATTTGTAAAAAATATATAAATAAAATAACCAAAAACTTTGTTTAATACATATTCGATTTGTTTTATTTCAAGAAATTTAAAAATATCTCAATTATAAAATTATAGACTTCCACACCATTATTACTACAACTAACATTTACAAAGCCTAATGTTCTTTCGATGTTTTGTTATCTACTTGAGATGAGCCTAAAGACAGACTTATCATAAAATGGATAATGTTAGAAACTTTTCCTTTTAGCGATCGTAAATAAAAGGCAGACGTTGTTTTAAAAATTATGTTTAAAAAAATAAAAATTAGGTAAAATTACGACGGCAGTAATATCTAGTTTACTTTAATTCAAGATATTTATAGCAAGATTTTTCTTAGTTTAGAAAAAAAAGAATATATATTAATTCTTAAACTCCGGAATAACGAAGAGGAACTTAATTTACGCAAAGTAATTTTACGCTAGATTTTGCTGGTCTGGCATCTCATCTCCCAGAATTTAACAGGAACACAAGTTGACGAGCTTAATAATTATTAATTAAAAACAAATTTGTTTTATATAAAAAAATCTAGTATAAACATAAAAGATGAGATTTTCGTGTAAATACGCAATTTTACAGGGAGTTACTAAAATAATTCTGAAATGGTATTTAAAAGAAGAAACTTAATTATTGAACTCAAGATTTTTATTACAAGTTTAAGAAAACCTAATAATTTTTCAAACTTGCTTTCGTAATACATACATAAATTAATTCATGCGACTTCTACCTAGGCACTTAGCGAAATTATTGATTCATATATGGCTCAATAAAATAAAACTGCTCATATTTTTTGGACTAAATTATCTGTCTTATGTATTTATTGATGTAAGTTGGGTTAATATTTAAATCATTGCAACTCCATTTGGACTTTTATAGCTAAGGTCAATTATATGACTTTATTATTTACGTTGCTTCTTAGTTTATATAACTTCTGCTGTTTGAAATATATACCTGCAAGAATATTATACATGTGTATCATATTCTTAAAAATATCATATGATTTTATTAAATCACATATAACAATTTCAATCTGCACCTCCATCTGCACCTGCAATCCTAGCAAGGGGTTTAATTATCCAAAATATTTTTTATTCTCTCTTTTATACAATGATCTTCTCTTTCTTTAAAAATTCTGATGCAAATAACAAAATACCAGTTCTCTGATTGAGATACAAATATTACTGGAACTAGGAAGATCTCTAAAAAGGACAAAACACAATCAATAATATTTATATTTCAATTAAAACATCTTAAACATTGAAAAAAAAAACATATAGCTCTTAAAACTACTCAAAGATTGAAAAAGCCTATTGATGTTACCTAAGATTAAATTGATTAACGAAATAAAAAGATATCCATTAACATATTCTTGGGGATAATTAGCAATACGGATTTAATTAACAAGTTACAAGATGTAAACTTTTTCAACTAAAATAAAAATAAATAAACGTAGACCTATACTATACTGGAGAGGGAGATCACAAATCCTTTCTCAAAATATTGTGAGACAAGTTTCTGGACTTGCAAACGTTGGCAAATATTACGGATTAATTAAAATTTCAGTACGTTCTATAAGGCATGCAGTATTACCGCTATGTCAAACACTGGCGAGGAATATGGACTTAATTAGTTACTTTGCTAACTGCCTTACAGGACAACAAATATTTATGAGTCTATGAAAGTTCGGTCAAAATCAAATTTAGTTTACAACTTCTCTTTAAATTATGAAAGACAGCTACAAAAGTGACAGTTTATATGCTTAAACCTTGAATAGTTTATTGACATGGCTAAACTTTTAAATATTGAATTAGCTAGAAGTATTTAAATCATACTACTAATAATTACTAAATACGTACATTTTCTTCTAAGACGTAAATAGTACGGTACAGTTATATGTAGTTTGCTATTTAATTACAGAATTATATATATAGGTAATTGTGCTTTCAATTATCTAAATTGCTAAATTACCTGTATGTATTAGAAGACTTGGTAAGTTAAGTTTCCTAGAAGAGAACAAAGAATTTCATCGATGTAGTAGTTAAAACGTTTCAATTATTTAAGACAACAAATAAACAATTCCCTTTATTATTGCATCATGTTCTTCCTGTTTATTTTCAATTTCAATGTGAGCTTCAAATATTTACGTAGTTCCTATCTCGTATTTTTCAGTTACCGAGAAAATAAAAGACAGAGTTTGTTATTCTTTGTATAATTGTTTGCAAAATGTTTTTTTATTTAATAATATTATAGCTGATCATGCCCAAGTCGCTAAAAGTCAAACATTTTTAACTTGTAATAATATGTTTTGTAGTTCATAATATTGAGAGTTTAAGATTCTATTTATGTTTATTTTATTTCTTGTTCGATTGTTTAGAATAATTTTACTCGCATAAAATCGGGGAACGTAGTAGCTAATAACTAATAATATAGCTTCCAACATGTGAAAGAAGTATTAAAATTGGCCCTGAAGTTTTATAATTACCTAACACATACAATCAAACCTCTCTTTAAAATATTAGAATATTCTTTATTTAATAATATTTTTGATTTACAAAGTTCAATACTACGAGTATAACCAAAAATATAAATTTGCCGGTTAGGGCGTCCCAAATCTTTCGATCTCAAATCCTTTTTACATTTCATTATTAATTAACAATAACAAGTTAATAATAATAACAATTAAAATATTCAAATAATTATAAATAAACTAAAATTAAAAAGTATATAAAATAATAATAATAAATTTTAAATTATGTCAAAATTATTCAAATTATCCTTTAAATATACGTCATAACTATAAACAATATTTCTTTAACCTTGTTATAAAAAGTGAACTTTTTTTATTTCTTTAATTTACTTTAGTAAGTTGTTATATACCAGCCATACAAAACGTATATTTTTTACTAAAGCCATCATTGTATCACAAAAGCTATCTAAATGTTGTTTTCAGCGACTGATTTGTAGCTTAATTTAAGTTATTTTATATTATATAATACGACTTAAGGACAATTACAAGTTTCCACTGATTAATATATTCTAATATTATCTAATACTAACATTTTAAAGCACACATTAACATTATAAACTAAAAGAAAAATTTAAAATATTGATTTATTTTTGGTTCTATTAATCAAAAATTTTATTAATCAAAAAAAAAATTTTTTAATATATTATTAAGTATAAGATTACTAATATAAGTATGAGATTGATTATGTATGTATGTATGTATGTATGATGTGTAGGTCAACTCTTTAAACGCGATAATCTTTTCTAGAAGATTATTGTTTAGCATTACTTTATATTTTAAAGTTTGAAGCTACTTTGAAGATTACAACATTTTTAATTGTTCATGTAATAATCATATTTCTTATTAAATGGCTTCTATTTTATGTTAAATAAATCACTTTTTTTACTTTAATATAAAATTTTTTAGTAATATTTCACTTCGATAGTTAAAGGAACAAAGTATTCCTTTAACTATCGAAGTGAAATAGTTTTATATAATAAAAATTGAATATTAAGCCCAATATTACAATTATATAATACATGTGATTATGATAATTTTAAAGGTATAGAACTAGATTTTGTTTATTTTTTTATTAAATTATATATTTCCTTTAATATTATACAGGTTTACGGTTTGAAAAGAAAAAGTTCATTGGTTTGTATAAAGTTTGAAACCTACTAACTTGACAATAATATCAGGGTGTAAAACACAAAGTCAACAATTTAGTTTCAGAACAGTTTCTGGACATTGTGGAACTTTGCTACAGAAAACATAAGCGTATCTTCTTTGTACAAAAAGCTTTCAATATGAAGGTTGGTGTAGTCGTTTGTGTGCTTTGCTACTGTTCTGTGAAGCTTTGTGTTTTAACTGTAAGTTGATATAATGGAATACGTTAAAGTCATATTTTTTTTTTTTTAATACAAAAAGCATGATTATTTTAGGGTGCAAAATTTTATAAATCCAATTTGGGATATAATAACATTAAATTTATTATTAGTAAATATCCTAAACAAATAAGGGCTTTTAAATCATACAGAATTACAGGGAAATATGGATATGGAGATAGAATCGATAGTGGTCAAACATTCATGGATTTCGCTTTCAATACTTAGTGATCAAAAGTTATTTCAAGAACAACACTTGACGCTAAGCCGAAGATGGACTTGGCGTCTACCCAGCAGAGTATACAAGAATGCATTAATTATATACAGTTCATTCAACCTACCAACATAAGTTATTCCTAAGTATAGAAACATTCAAGTTAATCTTTAATACATACCACAGAATAGTGAGAGCTACAATTACTTTAAAAGTTGCAAAGAAAAGTGGAATTAAATTCATCGCTAACTTAAATAGTACTTTAAAAACGAGAGTAGAAATTGTACTCGTATAACTAAATAGAAAACAAACATTACTAAGAACTCCGAGTAAGTCGTGTTCCGAGAAAAAAACTTAGTCTTCTATACAATTTACCAAGTAAATACATAAAATATGACTATAACAAGAACAGAAATGGAATAATTATTATTTTGCCCGAGGGAAAAATTACAAAAAGCGTTAAAAGAACTCCGAACAAATAAGACTTGGACTAAACGATTAGATCCTTCGGGACAATTAACACACAACTGCCGAGAAATAGTTAAAATTGCTACAGAATTTTATAAAAACCAATATAGTGCGATTATACATTGAACAAAAAATAAAACCAGAAAAAAGAAGATCTACGAAGATCTGGAAATAAATAATATAAACTCCATCAATAAACTGAAAATAATACAAGCAGCCATAATGTTTAAATTGGAAAAGTGCCCAGGCCCGAACTTCATAACCAACGAAGCAATTCAAAATGGTTTCTAAGTACTAGCATGACCACCCTAATGACCTACCAATGCAAACCTTTATGACATCTGGAATTATAGACCGATAATAAACAAATAATAATCAATCATCCTCTATAATAAACAAATGAATAACTAAAACTTTAGAAAAACAACCAATAGAGAGAGCTGCTTTTCGTAAAAGATTTTCAAAATTAGACAACTCAGATTTTATATCTGAAACTTATTGCAGAAAAATATTAAGAAAATCGTAGATCACTATACAGCTTACATAGACTATCAAAAAGCTTTAGATACAATTTCACGTTCAAGCATATAGGAAACATTAATTAAACAAAGAGTAGAGAATGTATGTATGTAAAAGTAATAAAAAATATATACAATAACAGCATTAGTAGAATAGAACTGGAATCCACTGGCGCTGATTTTAACATCAATTGAGGATTTTTTTTGTATTAATTATTATATTGAGGGTTTATTGTTAGAATTAACAATAATGATAACTATATTAGACTGGAAAAAAACGTGACTTATTTAATAAAGCAAAATATTTAAGGTTTGCAGATGACTTGGTATTGTAGTCTAAACAGTTGGGAACTTTTATGATGCAATCGCTACGAGGAACTAGCAGAGAAGTCGGATTGCAAATAAACTTGATAGAAATAAATAGTTGGAAGGGAAACATTTGACTATAACATAAACCAATACCATAATATAATAAAATAAAATTAGACAGTCACAATTATTAACAACATGGACTACGTGTACAGTTGTTGGAATATAAATTGTTGCAACGCGGAGATTACGGATCCACAGGGCATGAACAAATGATCAGAATATAAATTATCTGGATTTTTAACAAACTCGTTTGAGTATCAATAATATCCGTTACTATACGACCGATTCCCCCAAGTATACTAACTAGTTGAAGTTTCCGTCTAATACTAGTTTTTTAAACTAGTCACTATATGACGCCGCGACATAAGGAATATAACATTGTTAAGTTATGAAAAATGTAGTCGACCATTTTATAACTAATTTTTATTAATAACCTTGCATACTATTATAAAAACCTATCGAATAATCTTAAAAATATATAAATGACCCAAAAATCTAAAAACATCGAATATCAAAAAAGGCAATCATCTCCGGAATTTTCATAAGAGGTTGCAATGAAGTCAACTGATTAAATTGCCAGCAGATGGAAGTCGCCTTAATCATTGAAGGTGTTGAATGCTTCTATTTCCTACACTCCTGTTAAGACATGTTGTCGAAATTATATACATGAATAAGCTTCAGATATTCTGTTTTTTAATATTTATTCTAAACCATTTTGCTCCAAACTGTCACTAAAATCTACATAAGATTCTATCGCAGATTAAACAATTATCAATATGCCTTGATAATTCTGCCAAACACCGTTTTCGTTACCGCTTCTATTATTTTTCTGATTTGGTTCAATTTATAAGTAAACAGAGTATTATATATTTCATCTACCCGATATCAATATCCTTTGTGATTCAAAGAAGACGGTATATCACTAGTAGATTAGACCATATAACTTTTAGATTCGTACTTCATTACATTTACATTTTTAAGCTTTTACATGTCAGGTCATACTAATTTCAAATTAAGAAAAATATCATACTGTTTTTATTTAAAATTGTCAAAATATTCAACCAAAGAACTATGAACCGACAGAACAAATAACAATTTTTAAATTCGTGACTATAGTAACGAGGAGACTTAAGACTTAGGCAACGATCATATGTTATTAAGATATTTCATATTATTTAGTTTCATTCATAAAAAAACCGTATAAGAAATAATACATAAAGTTACCAAAGGAATAAACTATTACGATAGAATAAAATTGAAATGAAGTGAATTTTTTCCTCCACATGATAAAAATCGTGCTCAGATTTTTAGTTTCCACATTTTCTCTTCTTGTCGCTGTAACTAGATATTAGGCAGAATGTGCAATGTATATATGACTTGCGTTCTATATATCTTCTAACGTGATAGTTTCAGACATCTGAAACATTTCTTTTAAGAATATTCGATTTCAATAAGGATCTACACCTCGTAGTACGTCGTAACTTACGACTTCCAGAATTTGAAAGTAGCCTTTTCGATTTTCAAGCAATAAATTGAAAACATATATACGCCGGTATATACCGGCGCCTATATTTTATGAAGTTGAAAACTGTGTTTAAATTATCATACTTTTAAATATATTAATTTTACAAACTTCTGATGCAAGCTGAAATGAGATGACGGGCAGAATGATAGTATTTGCGATCATTATTTTATTTGATAATATTGTTGACAACGTAAGGAATATATTTATTTAATTAAGCTTTGCATTTTAATTTATTTCAGTGTCAATGTTGTCAATAAAGGTGTGAGATCATCAAGCAATTAGTTTTAAATAAAAGCATTTATTGAAGAGTGGTCTTATAACAGTCGATATAGTGTTTATATTTTATGATATTAAAAGAAAATAATTGACTTTACTGGTTTATTATTTATTTATTTTTTATTTATTTTAATTTATTTATTTTTATACAATGTCAAATATACACAGATATCATTATTATTATATCGTAATTAATAGAAAAATAATAATATCCGTCATGCTTATCATTTTAGTACAACAGTTTATTTTATTATTAAGTATCTCAGCGTGGTGAGTAATATATACTAACATTAATTTTGAACTTAAAATACTCATAAGATTCCGAGTATCAATAAAAAGTGTGTGTGTTGTGTGTTATAACTTTAGATAAAACTCCAGTGGGACCCCCATCTCTCAACACTCGCAGCTAAACTCAGCTCTGCCGTCTTTGCAATTAGAAAAGTTAGACAATTAACGGACGTTAATACGGCTGGACTTGTTTATTTTAGTTATTTTCATTGTATTTTATCTTACGGTATTTTATTATGGGGCAATGCTGCCCCATAATAAAATACCATAATATCGCCTTATAATGTTAAATATCGGCGATCGACTTTGAATATTAATAAGTTAAGAGTCCAATACCTAATGATTTTTAATTCTATATCTTCTACATTTATGTATTAAGAGTAATAAATATACTTCATTAATATAATTACTAAGTTGTTAATAAAATTACAATATTAGTTGTTTTCGTTATTTTTATTTTTCATATCTGTTAAAAGCATATTTCGTAATGTGACTTGTTAGCTGGTCGGTCTTTGGTTTGATTCAAATCTGTTTCACCACAGGACTTTATGTTCTATTTTAATAATTCAGTAAGTTTATATTTGTGAAATCTTATCTTTGCTTGTTTGTAGTTTTCTCAAGAAGTTCTACAAAGTACAAACAACTCGTCATTTAATATCTTGTTCCGAGCAAATGACTTAGGTATCTTCAAGTATACTTTGTTTTATATTTACCAGCGCATTTGCATAAAAATACTTGTAGAAGTAACATGTTATTTTGTATAAGTGTTAGTTTTACTATTGAATCAAGATAGTTAACATTTAATAGTATGTATAAAATGCCAAAGCATGTGGATCTGTGGAATAATACTCGTAGATCTTCATATATTTGAACTGGACTAGATTTAAATTTATCAAATTTATATAAAGTTATTAAGTAATTTAAAACCATCATATGCAAGTCAGATTTAAAACATTATCAAAATAGCTGTAAGTTTAATAAAAATATATAATCAATAATAATGTTTTTCAGCCTAATTTTGGTTAGGTTTCTTTATTTAAAGCTTTTGGATAGACCTCGAAGAATTCGGTCTGCCCATTCAATTGTACACGACTTTCGAATTTTGGAAAAATTTCTTCACTAGTCTTCTTATGATCCCCTGAGTCCGAAATGACCATTGGTCAAAAAGTTTCTATATATATATATGCGTGCGTGCGTCCAGATTCGACTTTTGTCAGCACGATAGCGGCCGCAGTTTCACTCGGATCGCTTTTAAACTTTGCACAAAAGTCAACCATCTAAAAATGAAGGTCAAGTTCGTTAACCAGAGAAATCCGGCCACAGGGAGCGCCAGGGCCTCTCTTTTTCTGATTTCAGTTTTTCGACCATAACTTTTTCCCTACACAAAGAAGATCATTTGTGTTTATATCATATGATGTCTTTGATGAATACCTATAACTAACGTAGATAAACCGAAAACTTAACTTCAATAACTTAGGAGTGGGGGTAAAAAAACCGAAAATTTTTGGAAAAAAAATCATAACTTTTTTCTGGTGAGCATTCTTACATCACAAGTATTTTTAATAAAAAGGATATTTTTTACTCTAAATTTAAGTACCAAAAGTTTTCCCGTAAAAGGTACCGTTTCCGAGAAAAAAAATAAAAACTACTTTTAGCTTGAAAATTTGAGATAGGTATAACCACGACAACTCTTTTCTGCTAAACATTCCCTCCTCGCAAATATTTTTAATAGAGAGGTTATTTTTTACTCTACATTAAAGTACCAAAAGTATTTCCAAAAAAGATACCTTTTCCGAGAAAAAAAATAAAAACTGCTTTTTTTTTGAAAATTTTTGATGTAAACAACGGCATTATGTGTTATTCTTAGGTAGTGAGTTATATTTTAAACGAGTTACACACAAGGTCTACCCACGCGTGTCCCCCCTCGGGCACGGTTTTTTTTTGTCTTTATATAAATAGTGATTTTGAAATATGCTAAGTTGAATAAGTATCACTTCAAATTCAAATTATCTTTATCCAAGTAGGCATTTACACGCACTTTTGAATCGTCAATTATTACAATACAAAAAAAGGTCCTTGTAGTCAGTCCGTAAGTAAGCTACCACCGGCTCGGAATGCTGCTCTGTTGAGAAGAGCCGCCCAGAAACTCAACAGTTGCTCTTTTCAAAAGAAATATAACAATCCTAGGTAATGTACATGATAATATAATTCCTCCAAATGATTTAACACCTTAATTAAACATCTCAACAATTTGTCTTTAATCCAAGGTATAATTACCGTCTGAAGTATTCGGTAATATTGTGCTGATCCCAAACATTATTTTGGATCTTGGTTGGTCAGTATTCCAAGTAAAAGAGTGAAATATGTTACATACTCAAAATGCTAGAAATAAGTAGTGTAAAATCGACATTTGACAAAAACAATGATAAAAAAAAAAGATTACTGCCTTGTACCTAATCATAAGATCCCACATCAATATGATCATTAAGTATGTATTATCATATGTTACATATTCAAAATGATAAAAATAACTACACAATTAATATTAGTCCTGGTCATAATAACTTCTAAAGTCAACATAACAATAAACAAACAATCATTCCAGTTATATAAAAAATACGATTTAAGTTAACAAGTTAATTTTTTTTATTCGTAACTTATATAATTCTGTGATTTTTTGTTTTTATGACCTTACGTAATACAATGTTTCCAAGCTATATGTTGTTACAGGTTTATTTCTTTATCTAAAATATTGTAATTAATGTTTGTTTTTCGAGTAATTCAAAAGGTTAATAAATAATAATATTACAATACATTTTCTAACTACCGCTTTAAGTCCTAATTAGAAATCCGATCCGCAACACATTGTTTAAACAATCTATTGACTATATGTTTAAAGACACTTTGTATTAGATTACAAGACTTATTGAAAACTAATATGAAGTGTGTTTAAACAATAGACGCCTAAAATTAAGATATACTTTGTTAAGAAGTTCTTAAGAAGTTTTTAATGATTTATTTAATTTAAGAATAGAAATAATATTAATTATACTTGAACTACAGATTAATTAATTAAGTAAAAACGTACATATTGCATATAAACAAATGGAAACTTTAAATGTATTTTATAAAATTGTTACTTTTTTTTACAAAATGTTGGTATATTGAGCAGACATTTTTCACACTGTTAGTTCGGAAAAGGTTTACAGTTCTTTTAAGAGTAATAAAAAGTATTAGTAATTCATAAAGAAGGAGAACTATTTACGAAACAGAATCATTATATTGAAGTTTCCATTGGAGCTGTAGTTGAGTGGCTGAACTCAATTTACTTTATATAAATTTCGCTGGATTACTTTCATCTGGCTTTACGGTAAGTTGTTGAAGGCAATTTAGAACGAGTTCGACAAAACCAGGTCGAAACTAATATACTTGCATCGGTGTTGAAATTATTAGTTTATGTAATTTTGTATTGCAATTTTTATTATTAAACGTGTTTTAATTTAATTTAATTTAATAATTTATTTATTTATGCACCAGTAAATCACAATATACAATTTATTTAAAATATAGTATACACAAAAAGGATGACTTATCTCTTAAAAGAGATCTCTACCAGAAACCCTTCGTTATCGGAAAAAATATTTTGATAATCGCGGTATAGGTACAATAAATATCGAAAAAAAATATATATAAAAACATATATATTAAAAATATTAAAAAGATATTCAAATATATATTAAATACATACAAATTACATACATAAACATTTATATCTGAATATATAAACACATATTTCTTAAATATACAAAAATATAAATAAAATACATACTTACATAAATATAATATATATATCGAGGACATTTTAGAGGGAGAGGAAGTAATTCTTCAGTCTAAACTTAAAGGAAGTAATAGTGGGACAGTCTTTGTACAAGTGAGGAGGTAATGAGTTCCAGAGTTGAGCAGCAAGAACAGAAAAGAATTTGCGGTAATGGGCAGTGTTATAGTGCGGCACCTCAAGAAATTTTAAGGAAACACAAGATCGCTCAGGAAATTGTCTAGGTGGACATAATTGAAAGAGATCTTGCAAGTAAGAAGGAGAAAATTTTAGAAGAATTTTATAGAGAAGTGTTAATACATGCACATTCCGGCGGAAGCGGATAGGGAGCCACTTTAACTTACGGCGGTATTCCGAAATGTGGTCAAATTTACGCAACCCGTAGATAAAACGGATGCATAAATTCTGAAGTCGATCGAATTTGTCAAGTAGCTCCTCAATCGCATCTAAATAACAAATGTCAGCATAGTCAAGAAGAGGAAGTAGGAGAGATTGGGCTAGTATAATTTTAGTTTTAAAGGGAAGTAAATTTTGAAGACGTTTAAGTGAGTGTAGCGAACGATATAGGCGCCTGCTTATATCGCTGAAGTGAGCTACCCAAGTGAAATGGGAGTCCATGGTTAATCCCAGATTTTTTAGAGTATCTAGGTACTGTATTGGAGTACCATCGTAAAGAATAGAAGGCAAGGTGGAAAAATTGATTTTATTGCGAAATTGGTTGTTATAAATTATAATAGCTTGCGACTTAATTTAATTAACTAGTAAACCATATTCTTCTGCCCATAAGTGTATGTTTTCAAGGTCGATGTAGATAGATGCTATTCCCTGTTCGATTGTAGAAAAAGTGTCGTGTCTGTAAAGCTGCAAATCATCTGCATAGAGATGGTAGGAAGAAGATATTATTTTAGAGACTTCGTTTATAAATATGGAAATAATGGAGTAATGGAGATAGTACGCCACCTTGAGATACACCAGCAGAAAGATCCGTCCAATGAGAAGAACTGTCATCGGATTTCACAATCTGCCTACGCCCGTAAAGATATGATTTGAACCAGTTTAAAACGGAAGGAGATATAGAGAAAGTGGAGAGGATACCAAGCAAAATATCAAAGTCCACTGAATTAAATGCATGACTAAAATCCAGAAGAACGAGTATCGTAAGCTGTTTGTTATCCATCGCATATCGGATATCATCAGCGACTTTGATTAGTGCTGTGGTAGTGCTATGATGAGGACGGAAACCAGATTGAAAAGGACTTAAAATATTATTACCATGAAGGAATTCTGAGAGTTGCTTGTGTACAGCGTCTTCGAGAATTTTTGAAAGGAAAGGGAGTATAGATATTGGTCGATAGTGAGAAGGCAAGGTAGGATTACTTATTTTAGGTAAGGGAATTATATGTGCTGCCTTCCATGCAGAAGGGAATGTGAAAGTTCTTAAAGAAAAATTTAAAATATAAGTTATAATAGGTAATAGGATATCGATTATAGGAATAAGCATATCTCTACTAATGTCGTCATTACCGACGGCCTTAGAAGAGGTAGAAAGTAGGAAATTTTTCACATCTCCCTCCGTTAAAACCTGGAAGAAAAAAGGAGAATCACAGATAGGTGGGGTGACATTTGACAATTGTTGCAGGGTTTAAGATTTACGTTCTGTAGAAAGTATTAAGGGTGGAGAAGAAAAATGTGTATTTAAAAGATTTAAATCAGCAGTGTTATTGAGAGTATTACGATTTTTACCCACACCTAGTGACTTTAAGAAGTTCCACATTTGTGGACCCGAAAGATTGTGTATGGAAGAAAAGATATGACGACATTTTGCATCCCTACATATTCTATTACAGAGATTACGCAGTATTTTGTAAATTTTAATTTTATCTGGAGATGCATCTTTTTTGCAGTTTTTTTAGCTTTATCCCGTTTGGCCATGAGTGTTTTAATTGTAGGAGTATTAATGTTGAATAAATATTTTGTATCAAAATTATGTACTACTGCTAATACTAATGTAAGACTTTTATTATCAAATTTAAACAATTTAAATATAAGTCCAGAAAATCTACATTAAAAAGTTTATAATTAAACAACAGTACCATAAATGTAATAAAAGTATCAAAAGGCTGTAATGACCCACACTCTCTAAGGTCATGAGAAAAGTTAATAAAATTACAAAAGTTGGTATCAGCGAAGTCGTTGTACTAAATTTTATGAAGAGTAAAATTATGTAAGAGATTCGTTTTTAAATTGTAGAAACAGATAAAATTAGACAACGCAGTTTGATAATTGTAATTATTATAGAAAAATAAATATACGTGTATTTTTGTCTGTTGTAAATATATTCTTAAATTATCAAATTCATATCTTATTTGTGATTTTAAACTGATTACTAGGTAATCTCTTCCATTGCCACCAGATATATAACTTTTGGCCAAATAAAACAAAATTTAAATATTTATTTATCACCTCCCTGGCGCCTGAAGTGACTGCTTTGTTCGCTGTGTGGTAAGGCCAGTTTTAGGTTTCGACATTCCACTGGTGACGCTGTCATGGCTAGTAGAGCTAACAGCAGAAACATTACAAAAAAAGGAGTGCGAATTTAAATACTTACATGCATACATACATAGCTATCATGTACATAAACTAAAAACATGAGAAATCCGTAATATTATTTATTAGAACATGTTCTTTTATCATTATATATCTTTAAATATGTCACCGTCATATTACTTCCTGTTTAGGAAAAAGTGGAGGATCTCGTGGTAGAAAATTGCAAGTAATATTTAATTACCATGTGACAAGCGTAGCTATTAAGAATCAAATAACAAATAAATGATTCCCAGTGTAGTACCTCTATGTTATGTTTGATTTCATTTAAGGTTTATTTGTTTGCGCAATATCTGCTGTCACACCCAGAGGCGATATGATTCTAGGATAAATTAATATGATATAACATTGTTCATGTTATCATATTTACTGAGACAAGATATTGAATTTCGAACAATATATGAATATTGATAACTATAATATTTATTTTGTTTGAAGTGACTTTATTATTATAGTTTTGTATATTTTATTTATATTTTTAATACTGTATAAACTTTAAATCCTTATTAATATGAGAATTACCGTACTAGTTGAACAAAATTACCGGACTAGTTACAAAATCATTACACTACTTTAACAAAATTGATAAAATTCTGTTACTCTCCATTCAATAGCTTTGGAATGTGACTATTTGTGTCATGAATATAATTAATTTAATTAAAACATATCATATATTTGCAATCACCAATTTAAAATTCGTTTTGGTTTTTAAACTTATACGAGTCATTAATATCAAAGCTTTTGTATTCAAGATTCTCAAAATAAAAAAATTAAAACCCTAATAAACATAAACCATTATATAAAATGTTAACATAATTCGTATACACAGTTAGATTCCGTGCAGTTGTATTAACTAGCATGCCCGTGAGAAAAGCGATCCTCCCGCAAAGTGCTTTATATGTTCAATTCTATAATCATTACTTTTATATATACAAACAAATAGGTGAACTGTTCTGTCCCGAGGGCACGCCACGTTTAATTATGAAAGTTATGCTATTGACTACAAGAGAAACATCTTCACCAATATTATGAATAATTAATTTTGAACAGTTAACAATTCCTTGAATTTAACTCGAAGCGTTGTATTAGTATTTCGTTGTGAATAATAATTACACATTTTTCATTTTATTTTTATATAAAAAAGAAAAAACAATATATTAATTGTTATAATTGCAAGATGAGGACATAAACTTCTTAATAGTATAATAGATAACACTAGGTTTAATAATGTTGTAGGTATATATAATGAATCAAAAGTATGTAAAATACATATATTTTCCTATAGTGAATTGATTGTCTTAAAAAAAGTGTCATCATCATCTTCTTGCTCTTATTTCAATTTTAGGATTGGCGCAGTAAATTTTTTCCTTGCATACTCTCCTGTTACTAGTCATCTCTGTACACACTCCCTTCTTCTCCATATCGTCTTTCACGCAATTTATCCATCTTTTTTTCGGCCGTCCACCTATCCATCTCTCCACTACCATACTCAAAACTGTTTTGGTAACATGCCTTTCATCTCTCCTCATAACGTGCCCATCCCATGATAGACGGCTGCGTCTAAATTTTTTATTGTCACTGGCGCTACTCCCAAGCTCTCCCTTATATACTCATTTCTTATTCTATCCTTTCTTGTCATCCCACACATTCGTCTTAACATTCGCATATCCATTATATGCAAATGCTTTTCATCCTTCACCTTCATTCACCTTCCCTTTAATTTAAGGGGGATTCGGGCATCACACGTTGTCCTGGTGACTTTTCACCATTTCGGTCGGTAACGGTCGGTCCTTTTCTCAATGTTTCAAAATATACCTTCCATTTCTCTTTTATGTCCTTATCTTCTATCAAAAACTCTCCAGTATCATCCTTTATGCATTTTACATGTATGACATCTATAGCATACTTCTTCTTACGTTTTGTTATATGGTATAGTTCCTTTTCACCTTAAGGAAACTCTAGCGACCTATATACCTCCTCTTGCGCCTCAGCTCTAGCGACGGGTACAGCTACTTTCGTTCTCCTCTTACAAGTTCTTTTAGAATTTTAATCTCTTCTTTCATACCTTCATTATCATCCGATAATTCCTGCCATTGCTTAAACGTATCTTCTTCTGTTTGAAAATTTTTTTCACATCTCCATTCTACAACCGCGTTTCCTCACTTATCATACCTTTTCTTTTCGTTTCGCCTATTACACCCTTTGCCACAGTTCTAATCCATTCCGCTATTTCGTTCGAACTATCGTTTAAAGATTTTTCTTCTACACTACCCATATTTATAATTTTATCAACCTTTCTTTTTTAAAATTTACTCTCGCATTATTCCTTCTCAAACAAATACCATTTTATTTTAAGTTTAATAACAATTGCATGATTATTTATAGAACTCAATATTTTTTGTTTAAATGTGATCACCGCCGCCTATAAACTCTTGCAACATCCGAGGATTCACAAGAGCGTTGCCGGCCTTGGAAATAGGAATATATGCCTATTAAATTTTTTAAAATTATTGTCTTTTTCTTCTCTAACATATCTGGACTGTGTTGTTTTATATGTTGCTGCATGCTAAATTAAATATTCTTTAATTTCTTCACATTTTATTTAGCTATGAGACTTGTGGTGCCATCTATGGGCGTTTTCTAGCGTTTTTATTGATCGTTCTACGTGTATTAGGTGTTGTCGCTAATTGCCGATAGATGGCAGATCACGGCGTATATAATAATCTTGTCGTTAGTTTTTTCAATATTTTTGGTTTTCGTATTATTTACACTAAGTTCTCTATATCTTTTTAAAATGGTTTTTATTGTGAACATAAATGTTCGTAATTTGGTTTCAGATCCAGTCTTGTCTTAAAAGCACTTCACTTCACTTCTGTTTAATAACAATCTTGTTATTTGTTTAAACTTATTTCAAAATAACTTACTTTGGTGGATCGTATTTTGTACGTTTTACTAAATTACACTGCTTCTTCACTGTTACCTTTATATTGTTTTAGTTACCTTTTATTGGTAGGGTTAAATTTAATGTCTTAAAAAGTGTAATCAGAATTATAATAAAAACTCTACTAAAACTATCAAACATTTTACAGAAATTAGATTTTGTAAAATCAAATAACTTATTTAATTAGAATAAAAAAAAAGTTTTTTGTTATGATCTCATTACACAAATTATAATTTACTTAATTTAATAGATAATTTTAATAGCATAAAAGTTAGGCCAATAAGACCTTCAGTACCGTTGTAAGATGGTATTATTAATCATGTTGTTTCAGGTTAGGAGTTTAAAAAAAACGTCAAAAGAGCAATGAGCCATTAATATTTGATATTTTTACGATGAGAGATCGACACAAAATGTTGTTTATTTCAAAACTTTATTGATTAATACACCTTACCCGATATCTTTGCTTTGTTCGTTACAATTGTGTTTACAATAATCTGAAAATCACAAAAATAATTATCGTGTGTGGAAATTGAACTCACAACGTTCAGCAGTTAGGATAAAAAAATCTTTAAATAAATAACGAGACAAGATCTTTGTTTTGAAAAATGTTGTAATTTTTAGTATATTCCTATGTAGCAAGTTCATTATCGGTGTAACACTCGTTTAAATGAATATTTGTACTCGTTTTCTATATAAGATAACTACAAAAATTTCAAATTATATTGTATGGGGCAATAGATTATAATAATGTTTAATTAAAAAAAAACACTTATTAATAAATATTATTAAAGTTATCTAAACATGAAATTAATGATAAAACATTGTCAGTAATAATAAATAATCACAAGACCTTAGACAAGTAGCAATAAAGATACGGACGAAAGTAAGTTGAAAAGTTAAAGATGTTGCCTCTTGAGGCAAAACCAGAAAAAGATACGCCACTCTAACTTTATCTAGGTAGTTAAAGTTATTCTCATTCAAAAAACAATGAAATATACATATAAAGTATACCCATACCTCGCTTTGCGTCGTTTCGTTTTGCGTTGTTTTCGAGTTGCGTTGCTGCTGAATTAGTACTAATTTTCACTGTGCGTCGTTAGATTTTCGATGTTGCGTTGTCTTTAATGATTTTTATTTTTTTCTCTCTATAAAAGATGGCAACCCTTTTGTTTCTAATTGCGCCATACCGTCAAAACTCAGGGATTCCCTTTCTAACTATCAATCAACGAAATTTTAATACAGTTATATAATATTTTCACTTTGTTTTTCTAATTTTAAAGTTTAGTTTCAATAACGTAGTATGTTGTGCTTTTTTTTAAAAGAAAATAATAATTTAAAATAAATTTTTACGTCTTGTTTCTGGTTACAAAGAAGGTAAATATTTTTTCCAATTAATTTATTTGCGGAATTATATTAATTTTTGATTTTTAATTGTTTACTTTGTACAATTTTCTTTTTAAAAAGTAGTTTTTTCGTAACACTGGAACCTATATTCGATCTTGCTATTGCTATTGATTTGCTATAGAAAAAATCTTAATTCACTTTGCGTCGTTTCAATTTGGTCGTGTTTTTTGGAACGTAACCGCGATACAAAGTGAGGTATGGGTGTATTATAATGATTTCCATCTAAAAGTAATCTAATAAGGCTCTACGTTCATAAAAAAAAATTGAAAGTTAAAATATTTAAAGGACTTAAGTGTTAAGAATTTGTTCTTTTGAGTATTTTTATCTTATGAAATCTTAAAACAACTGAAGTTAAACATCTCCGAACAATATTCACAGCCAAGTTTTTCAAAGCATAATGTTCTTTTAATGTTTTGTTATCTACTTGAGTTGAACGGAAAGAAGCTTTATCGTAATTTGATAACATTAGTAACCTGACATTTTATTGAGTTGTTGAACTCAAAGTTTTTTACAAGTTTATCTTTATCTTTACATTTTGTGAGACAGATATAAATTTATTCATGCAATTTATTTAGGCATTTATTTATATATCTTAATAGTCGAGATGGTTTGATCATTTATTTTTTTTGTGTATGTTTATTTTTTTATTATGTTGTGTTTCGTTGCATTGCGTTGCTCTTCAACGATATATTTTATATACTAATAATTGTAACATCTATTTCATATGTATAAATATATATAATAAACATAAATATATATATCGACTATACTACCCTCGATTTAACTGAAACTATAATACCTTTTCTTTTATGTGGATACCAGTTCTAATAAATAAATCTATACAATTCAATAAAATTGGAAGTGTCTGTTTATAAGGCCAAATTGAAAGCTTTTCCTAAATGCATATGAAAGTGTATATGGTATGGTACATAAACGAATCAATATGGCAACAAAAGAGTTAAACACAATTTGAGATCTGTTTTGAATTTTTCTTATTGCTTCGAATATAATGTTATAATATTATTGTTAATGAACTTATCTCTCCGTTCCACTCGATTATTACAAAATAATTGATATATGATCATATTAAATACAGATTTTCTGGAACAACGGTAGTTTTACTTGTCGGTATTCTTCGCAGTAGCATAGTGGTAGATTGAATAACAGCTACCAATTTTTTGCATGAAACACCTATAAAAAAAGACAAACATATGACCAGAAGAAACATTAAAAATTTAATTTTAATATAAGCTTTAATTGTTCCTATCTTGTGCTATTATTTATTTACCGATAAAGTAAAATAGGAATTTGTTTAACTTTCTATTATTAATTTCAGTTTTATATCAATTGGATAAATTTGACAAATAGTAGTAATATGTTACTTATAATAATAGTAAAAAAATAATAGATTATAAGTTAATATATGTTCTTGACTATTTAATAACTAAATGATGCTAGTAGTGCTCCTATATAAAATCTTTTAATGCCTTACTTACTGTCTTAAAAATATATAAATTACCTAGACGTCTACGAAACCAGAAATATCAAATAGTATCGCCTCCGGAATTTACCGAAGAAGATATGACGATGTCAACTGATTGAGTTTCCGGCAGATGGAAGTCCCAAAAGTAAAATCTAAAAGACGTTGAACGCTTCTATGTCTTGCACACCTATTCTTGATGGTTTCTCGATAAATATGTGCGAGTAGGTTGAACATATTTTAGTCTTATGATATTACTTCCTGTATATCATCACTTTGTTAGTATTTATGTAATGTAAAGTATGTCATGTATAACTATGACCATTGCCTCCCCTCACCCAATTTTAACTATTATTAAACAATCTTGCTTAAGTAACGAGAAAAATTGTCAAACATTGTCCTCTGCCGCCCTAAAGATTCTTATCAAATAATAGAAAAAACACTATAAAATTAAAATAATAGTAAAAGATAAATTAGTTAGAATATGTAGTCCACTAGCGTTATTTACTTGACTCATGTACTTGCCCTCATGTACTTTCTGCATGTACTTTTTTTTTGTTTCTTTGTTTTTCCTTCTTTTTAATACATATACATATTTATTTTATTATTCCTGCAGTGTTACATTTAGTATATACTCACATTAATATATAATAACACTATTATATATTAATGTGAGTATATACTAAATGTAACTACTATGTACTATATAAATATTAATAATTAAATTACATCGTTTTTACTAATCCTATTTCTAGTACATAGTTACAGACAGAGCTAATTTGAATCTATGGAGGTATTCTCCAAATCTGCCATGCCCCGTGACGACCTGGACCATTACTGGTGTAATTATTCTTCGTCTTCTGACTTGCCATGCTTCTTGTAGAGACGTCAGGAACTGTTTTGTTAGATGGGCTTTTCCTTGGTATTTTGTATCCTATTTCTTTATCGACTTCTGTCTAATCCAACGATGCAGGTCTCTTAGTTTCTTCGTTCGTGATTGCTTCTCGTGACGTCTGTAATTATATTAAAATCTCTCTTACTTAAATGGTAGCAGAGGGAGTCCATGTACGTACAGTCGCCATGGAGCATTACCTTACCAGATCAGTCAAAAAGTATCATAACGGCTTCGTTGGCAAAAGGCCTTTTTACCACTTATAATATATATTTTTTATGTAACATTAAAATTATGTTCATATAGTAAACAAAATAATGATTTTATTAACGCAACATTTTAAGTTAAGACCTTAAATTAAACATATATACATTTATATAACCAGATGAAAAGCTTACTTCGCTCGGATTAAATGTAACTCGTTATACACGATTTTTTATAAAATGTTAAGTGAATTAAAATTGCAAGTTTTATTTAAAGTCTGAATTTGTTTTTTCTGACAGTTGATTCAGCTGTAAAGGTTCATTTACACACTGAACACCGTCGTCACTGACACTAATTAACCGGAATGCTAACAGGAATGTGCGGTACTGTGCCAGACGCAACTGTAACTTCACTAATACGTATAAATAAGCCTTGACGAACCGAAGACGCCCTCCGGTGTTAGTGATGTTTCGCCAGAATGGCCAATATGGCTACTGTGATTTGTCTTTCAGCACCATTTCAATTTCACAAATTACTCGACAATTTGAATTAATTGTATATATATACAATTTAGTAATAATGTTTTGAGATGGACACCGATGGTATCGTGCATACTTTGTCATCATTATATATTTACTGTACGAATTGAATAATAGCACTAAAATAAATTTAGACACAAATTTGTTAAATGTTACTTAAATTCTGATTATTAATAAAATGCTGTTAGTTTGGTCAGACAGATACATGTTAGCACTTACAATTTGTTTTATACTAAACAACACTACAACATTTAAGTGAGGGTAAGTTACAATATCATAACCAATATACAGATGACGCCAGTTTGATATTTTAAGAATTGTCAATAGTTAATAAAAGATCAAATATTATGTTAAATATACTTCGAATCTACTATATTAAATATTTAGGATTAATAACAAATTACCATTCTAAAATAAATTATATTAGGTGGTGCCACTGATGTGAAATGTGAATCTTGAAACTGAACTACTTATTCATATAAATTTTTACTTGTTTGACATTTAAATTACTCTATACAAATATTACTAACACCCGGCCTTTCCTGATTTACACTGTTACGATTTCGTAATTTGTGACATTAAATTCCTCGAACATGATAGAATAATATATGGTCTTATTAGTAACAATAAATAATTAAGACGATGGATTAATGAAGGAATCTTAATACAGAGAATAAATATCACTACAAATGTGCAACTTTACATAACATTTAAACATAAAATTGTTTTTTCAATCGGCCTTTTTGACAGCTATTACGTTCTCGTAATATTCTTATGATAAATACTCATTAATTTAACATAAACTTAAAAGTATATTTTTCAATAAAGAAATGAAAATCGCATTAACTACAGAAGTACCCTATTATCATCGCCTAAGTCGTATATTGCAAAAAAATTCATGATGAAACGGGGCCTTGAGCGAAACTAAAGTTATTAATTTGGTTCAGAAACAGTATTAGTTTATATGTTTATAAATATGTAAAAGCGTGCATTTCATGACAATTTGCCAAAAAAAAACATCTATCAACGAGACACACACATGGCATCGGTTATTTAGGCTCCTTTATATATCCAAGAATAAAAATAGTTATTTACTGAAAGCGTCTATTACTACCAATAAATATGTGTGGTTGACCTGTTACAAATACTTGTACAGCTCATGTAATAACTACAACAATTTTCTTATGAGCAATTTTAGATTGTTTGACTGTCGTAAATCATATATACATATCATATAATACATATCGCGCTAATGCTTTTACTGGCCAAGAGTTTTCAAGTTATTGCACGCCTAAACTAATTCGGCACATAAAATGCAGTTCAGTACATTAGTAGTGATGATACGGATCAATAATAATCAATAACAGAAAATAGCAAAGCTGACCAGTAATCCTAAAAAAAACAGATTTTTCATTTAACAGGTAACGTCCCTATAACGTGTCAGTAATTGTACATTTAAATGTTATAAATTAAATGCTTGTTTTACACTCACTGTCACGTTTTAGCCGCTGACTTTGTTATGGTATTATAAGCACTGTCTAAATCAATAAAAGCAGTAAATTTATATCCGTTAGCAACAACAATTTCATAATAATTTTTGGTTATGTACATCAATGGATAATTTAGATTCATTTTTGTTTAGTTTAACACTAAGTTTAGTATTAGAACAATTAACTATTAAAAGATTTTTTAAAACGTTTATGTTTAAATTGTTATAGCTTCAATTACCGCATCAGTTAAATAATTAAGTAAAGAACGCGTGTCTACAACCTGCGCGTCGGGCTCCAGCTTTTAAAAGCGGATCACCATCGTAAAAATGTTAACATCTCAAAATATATGGTTACCTAACTCGAACAACTGTCTAAGACTAGAGTGAGACTTTTTTTTATAATAAAAGTCTCACCTGTTCATCCCGACGTTTGTTCAATGAAGGTCGTGAAGTTTTGCAGACAGCCTGCATTCCGTTACCATTTCTTTCAGTAGTTCCAGGTGATGTCTATGTTTCATTCCAACCGTATATCTTTAACAGGGAGTCCAGCCTATGTAACTTTGAATGGAAAAACATTATATTAATTTTACCTTAAAATTATTGGCAAATCTTCGGGCTTTTCTATACATCTCATTGTATTTCCACAATCCATATATGATAGATCTTTTTACGATACTGTGACCCAAATCGGTGTGGCAACAATTTTAATAGGGTCCGGAATAGTCTTTATAGATCAGCATTGTTAGCTGTATCGTAATTAATATTCAATATTGAGCGTGTTGCCAGGAAACCAATGAAAATACCAGCCTGGATGGTAGATGGCAATACGTGGGTACTATGAATAATTGGCGTCCCTGCAATATTATTTGAACTCGGGGAATTTTCGTGGCTTGAAACAGCTACATCTACACTTGTAGGAGGACCAGGTAGTGATTGCTTCGTTGTCCTCTATTTTCACGACTTTTTCGACGGTGGAGGTACTGTTCCATCTCCCTCAGACTCGGTAGATAGGATATCTCGCGAACGATCCATACCGTCACATGGCGCGCAACATTACAGCGAACGAACACTTCTGACTTCTTAGGATTTCTTTTAAAATAATGATCAGAACTTGCACTTTATTTATTTTTATTTATTTATTTATATCTTTTCCACTTTGAATCATTATCAGTGATCACTTGTGTACGTCAAAATGGAAGTGTGAGGAGGGCCTATTTCGATACCAGATTTATCGTAATAAGTCCTTCTGTAAAAGCACTGTCCAACTTAATGTTAAAGCTATGAGGGTTCCAAACGCGTCCTAGTCTGAAAAGAACCACACAAGAAACTCAGCCGGATATATATTTTTTTATATTGTGATCACTGTTTCACAAAAGCTATTTTGGAACAACTAGAACCGTCGCAACATAATAAATAATAATAATAATAATAATAATAATAATAATAATAGCAAAAAAAAAAAATAATGATAATAATAATAATAAATAAAAATAGGCCTGCTACACAACCAGTCACCGCAAGCAGCACCCGTTCACGAGCATAACGCAAGAGCCAGCCATCACCCCCTTCGCACATATTTGAGGGACGAGCGCAACCCGACTCCCGACGCTAAAAATGCTTAATGTTCAATGTCCAATGCCTTGTAACAAAATGGTCCGTGAACACCACTTACAACTTATTTTATAATAATCTACGCTACAACATTTAAGTGAGGGTAAGCTACCATATCATAACCAACATACAGATGGCGCCAGTTTGATATTTTAAGAATTGCCAATAGCTAATAAAAGATCAAATATTATGTTAAATATATTTCGAAATTACTTTTTAAAATATTTAAGATTAATAACAAATTAACATTCTAAAATAAATTATAGTAGGTTGCGCCACTGATGTATACTATCTTGAAATTGAACTATTTATTTATATAAATTCTCACTAGTTTGACTAAATTACTCTAAACAAATATTGCTTACAGTATCTAATAAGAACTTCACTACAATTTAATATATTAATAGAATAACTATTTAAAAGTTTATTTTTAGTTTAAATTTACTGTTGCATTCTCTTTATTTATCTATAGGATATAAGTGCCATTAAACTTGGAAAGAATCGTACAAAGAGAAAATTCTGACGACATGCATTTTTCATAGGTCTACTTAAGATTGGTCACAATAACTGTTTAATTTTGAGGTTCATTATGGTTACTTACTGTTGTTTCTAGGGTTCTGTATTTCACATATAGTCATCGTGTGTACTAGAAAACTGTAATTCGGCATAAACATACGTGTTTTCACGCCGAAAAAGTGATAGAATTAAAATTTTTAAATATATATATATTTTTAAAGCTCCTATATACGTATATTTATATAAGCGTAAATACATATATTATATATAAATATATATATGAGTCATTCCTTTTCAAAAAATGGTCCCATACATACCACAATTAATTTTAGTCTATTAGAGGCTTATGCAAAGGTTTTGAAATCTACTTTCAGAATTCGAGTGCCCTTTTCATCGAAGTATCATGGCTGATCAAATATGGTTACCAAAACCACGTGACTCCCAATGTTAGTGTACTAATTTCATTATAAAACCAGCATCATGAACTCGATTGAGCTTAAAACCCTTAATAAAAAGTATTGATTCTGCTTTCATAATCCATGTCATATATTTTTTTAATACGTGACAAGTGGTAAAATATTAATCGTTTTTTACCTAATTTAGTATATAACGGTTATCGAAACAGTCATCACGACTCCTGTGTTAGCTTTGTTCAAGATGGTGGATCCATATGTACTATACATATATCTATTATATAAAAATGAATCGCAAAATGTGTTTGTAAGCGCATAACTCAACAGCGCATGGACCAATCTTAACAATTCTTTTTTTAAAATGTTCCTTAAAGCCCAAGGATGGTTCTGAGGCGAGAAAAATTCGAATAATTTCCAGGAAAATCCTAAAAGAGCCTTTTTCTTTTTCCTATACAAATATTTTGTAACTAAATGTATAGTCAATTTAAACTGTATTGCTATTCAATAAAGTTCATATTAAATTACAAGCACTCATTTTTGTCTAAACAATGTAGGTGTGTTGCTAACGTCGAAGAGTCAATTCGCACTTTATTGTCTCTGCACAAAGTTCAAATTCAATCAAATATATGTGTGTGCAGGTTCACGCAAAAGTGATCATATCGTGAACCCGACCAAATTGAAAAGTCAAAAAATTTAAGAGCTATAGATTTGATTGGCCTTGGAATATTCTTTCTTTTGTTTTAGTTTTGGAATGCGACATAAATTGTCATCAGTTTTCACGTCATTGCATCTGTCAAACAAACCGCGTTAAAAAGCGTTTATAATATTTAATAATTAATTTTGATTGTTTTATATCGTGTTTTGTGCAAAGTGTTTTAATACCTGTGATTAATAATTATTGCATGTGACATTATTTAGGTAAGTATATTCGATATGCCTTCTATAAGACGAAGTAATTTAGGTAGAAGAACCCAAATGCTACAAAACAAACTAATTACCGATCTTATCATACTGCACAAGAACGTGACGGCGGAAATAAATGTGAAAGAATTTGTATATCGAGAATGCGGGCAGCGAGGACGAGAGATTCAACTAATAATCGCGAAAGTTTGAATCGAGCTGCTTTCAATTACGATTTGTCAATTGACTACAGTAACCACCAATGTATTACTATTGGATCTATGAACTTGGTTTGCTCTCATTGTAAGGCATTTAAATACAAAAATGATGCCAATGGATTGTGTTTCGCAAATGGGAAAGTGAAATTGATACCATTGGATCCACCACCAGAGTCATTGTACTCATTGGTTTCAGGAATAGAACCAGATTCCATACACTTTTTGTCAAATATCCAACAATATAATAATTGCTTTCAAATGACGTCATTTGGGGCAACAAACGTAGTTCGGGAAAATTTCATGCCAACTTTTAAGGTATGTATTATAGCAGTTATCATTATTATTTTAATGAACAAAATTTCCTGTTAACTAAGTAAATATGTGTCATTAACCTTCAGTTCCCTAGACCCCAACACATATATTACTTAGTCATAATATTATTTGGTGATTCAGTATTAGCAACACTTTTATTATTTTGAAACACAATATAAATATTTGATGATTTATATTAGTTACAAATAATTATTACATATTGACATACCTAAGCGTATCAATTATTATTTGGTGATTCAAATTAGGAGACAGATATATTTTTTAGGAACAAATATTATTTATATTTGGCAAAAATCTTTTTTTTTATTTACAGATACAAGGAAAAATATATCATAGAGCAGGTTCACTGTTACCAGTGTCAGATAGCAAATAGAAATTCCTGCAAATTTATTTCATGGGCAATTCACCACAAGAAATTGATATGCGTTGTTTACATAACAATTCACTAAAGAGGTTTATTGTAGAACAATTATAAACTTTATTTCATGAGTACAATCAATTGATTATGTTGTTTAAAACTGCACTGGATCTGATGCCATCTGATAATGACAAAATTACGGAATGATCAATTACAACGTATAAAGGAAACACCCCGCTCATATGACGCACTGCAATATCTCAATATATTTTGGCTAGGTGAAGATGGCTATGATTTCTCAAACAAGATGATAAATCCCATTACAGGTAATAAAAAATATTAGTTTAGCTATGGAGATATATTATCAGTTCCTATATTACCTATAATTTTTTTTTATTTTCAATGTTATGAAAACAAAAATCTATTTTCAGGTTCTGAAACCAACAAAAAAGTCAGTTCAATGAACTATTATTCATACCGCCTAATGATTCGTGAAAATGAAGACATACTCAAATGTCGGCGATTATATCACAAGTATGTTATAGACAGGTATGTTAAAATTGAAACGGAGAGATTAACAGTCATCAGGTTGAATCAGACCAAACTCAGATCTGAAGAGTATATTCACCTTCGATATGCGATTAGCTACTACTACTGACTATTCTTCTAGCACTATACATCGGAAGCCCTCTACATATGCATGAATATGCTCAAGATGCCATGTCATATGTTCGTCATTATGGTACAGCAGATTTGTTCATCACATTTACATGCAATCTACACGGGATAGAAATCAAGCAGGAGTTATTCCCTGGGCAATCACCCATTGATCGTCATGATATTACAGCCAGAGTCTTTAGACAAAGTTGAAATCTTTAATAGATTTCATTGTGAAACATTATATGTTTGGAGAGACACACTACTGGATGCATTCTGTGAAGTGGCACAAACGGGGATTGCCACGTGCACACATTTTGATTTGGTTAGTTGAAAAGATAAGGCCAAATGAAGTTGATGCAGTAATATCAGCTGAAATCCCTAATGTAGAAGTAGATCCTGGATATGTAGTTATCAAAAACATGATTCATGGTCCCTGTGGAACTCTTAATCAAAATTCACCGTGTATGGTGGATGGTAAATGTTCAAAGCGATATCCACGGACATTAATATCTGAAACAATTAGTGCTAATGACGGTTATCCTTTGTATCGTCGCCGATCGACAGCAGACAATGGAAGATCAACAATTGTCAAATTAAATCAACAAGATATTGAAATAGGTAATTGCTGGATTGTTCCATATTCACCCATTTTATCAAAGACCTTCAAAGCGCACATCAACGTTGAATCTTGCAATTCATTAAAATCTATTAAATACATTTGCAAATACGTAACCAAAAGGCGTGATATGACTGTGATTGGTATTAATGCAGAGAATTCCAATGATGAAGTTATCCAATACCTAATGGGTCGCTATGTTAGTAGTAATGAAGCAGTTTGGCGAATATTTTCTTTTCCAATTCATGAGAGACACTCTACTGACGTTCACTTAGCTGTGCATTTAGAAAATGGACAAAGAGTGTATTTTACAACACAGAACGCAGTAGAAAGAGCTGTACAGCCACCATCTACTACATTAAAAAGTTTTTTTTAGACATGCCAAAACGATGCTTTTGCTCAAACATTGTTATATTCTGAAATACCAAAATATTATACTTGGAATCAATCCTCAAGGAGATTTATACGAAGCAAACAAGGAAAACCAGTTCCAGGATACCCAGATGTATATTCTACCGATGCGATTGGTCGTTTATACAGTACGTCCAAGCAACGATGAATGTTTTTATTTACGACTGCTATTAGTCAATGTACGTGGCCCAACATCATTCCAACATGTACGAACTGTTGGTGGTGATTTGTGTGGATCATACAGAGAAGCTTGCCAACGTTTGCGATTGCTAGAAAATGATGCTCATTGGGATCAAACTCTCAATGATGCTGTAATATCATCACAAGCTCATCAAATACGAACATTGTTTTCTATAATCATATCTACATGCTTCCCATCAAACCCAAAGGATTTGTGGATCAAGTACAAAGATAATATGTGTGATGATATTTTGGATCAAATAAGGATTAGAAGGGGAAATTCAAATATACAAATAAGCGAAGAAATTTACAATGAAGTATTGATTTCAATTGAGGACATGAGCTTGATGATGTCAAACAAACTTTTATTTAAATTAGGCCTGGCCGCGTCCAATCCTCCAATGCATGATGCTTTTAGCCAAGAGTTGCACCGAGAAAAACTGTATGATCTCAACACTGAAAGGTTTAATTCAAACAAATCTTCCACTATTGAATGAACAACAGAAGTATGTATTTGATACACTTATGAAAGTAATAAATGTTAAAAGAGGAGGGATTTACTTCTTAGATGCACCTGGTGCTACAGGAAACCTTTTTTGATTTCATTGATATTAGCAAGAATTCGCTCACAAAACAAAAATGCACTTGCACTCGCTTCGTCGGGAATCGAAGCAACTTTGCTTGAAGGTGGTAGAACAGCTCATTCAGCACTAAAATTGCCATTAAACATGCAAAGCAACGAAACTCCAACCTACAACATTTCGAAGAACTCTGCAATGGCAAAGGTTTTGCAGCAATGTGAATTGATTGTTTGGGATGAACGCACGATGGCACATAAAAAATCTATGGAGACTTTAGGTTCTATACCTTACAAGATCTACGGAGCAATCATAACCCATTTGGTGGTGCAATGATTTTATTAGCAGGAGATTTTCGTCAAACATTGCCAGTGATTCCACGATCAACGCCAGCTGATGAACTTACTGCATGTTTAAAGTCCTCCAATTTGTGGAAGCATGTGTAGGTATTACACTTATGCAAGAATATGCGTGTCAAGTTGCAAAATGACCAATCTGGAGACATATTCTCTAAACAACTCATTGACATTGGTAATGGCAAATTTCTTATAGACACTGACTGGTTGCATTAAGTTTCCTCAAAGTTTTTGTCAGTTAACTTGATCAAAAGATCTTCTTATTCAAAAGGTGTTTCCAGATGTTGCTCGAAATTACAGAAACCATGAATGGTTAAGCGAACGGGCTATATTGGCTGCAAAAACAGATGTAAATGAATTAAATTTCAAAATTCAAGAACAAATTACAGGTGAATTGAGGATATATAAATTAGTTGATTCGGCTACTAACCAAGATGATGTCGTCAACAATCCGCCTGAATTTTTAAACTCGCTGGATTTACCAGGATTGCCACCTCACAATCTTCAATTAAAGGTTGGATTGGTAGTTATAATGTTGAGAAATATCAACCAACCGCGTCTTTGCAACGGCACACGGTTAGCGATAAAAATTTTTGAACAACGTGATAGAAGCAACTATACTGAAAGGAAAGTATAAAGGAGAAGACGTTTTGATACCACGCATCCCAATGATTCCGACTGATGTACCATTTGAATTTAAACGACTACAGTTTTCAGTGCGGCTTGCTTTTGCTATGAGTCATAATAAGTCCCAGGTGCAATCATTAGGTGTTTGTGGTATTAATCTAGAAAACCCATGCTTCTCACATGGTCAACTGTATATTGCCTGTTCCCGTGTTGGATAACCATCAGATTTGTTTGTATATTCACCAGGTAATCAAACAAAAGACATGTGTATCATAAAGCACTACAATAAAAATCAAACAGATATTTGTTAATAATTGTGATTCACTTGATTTACAACAAAGCGATTACTGAAAATAATTATATACGTTTTATTTCATTATTCTTTATTTCATCCCTATGTTAATAATAATAGTAATAAATAATTAATTATCTCCATTTTTTGTCATTGAAGCACCCACTTTATAAATATTTGTCACCTTTAGGTTCCCACTATTTTCAATCAGGTTTGAACCTTAAGTTTCCCTCTTAGTTTGAAGCCCTCTGGCAGACATCCCAGTCGGGGTTTTAGTGGGTCTCAAAAGGGTGGCCAAAGTTTGTTTAAGTAAGTGGAAGATATTCTTAGGTCACCCCATGGTGACGGTTCTGTTCAGGAGAATTAAAGAAAAAGGTCATTTAATTCTCCTGAACAGAACCGTCACCATGATGATAGGGCGATATGTGAGAGTCAGCAGAGTAGAAACGTCTTAAGGTCGAAATATAAACTGCCACTTTCAAATTCTATTTTACAGAACGAAGTCTGCCGAGTTGTATAAAAATTGTTGTATTTATTATAAAAATCTATTTTTTTCATTTTTCATGATTTATCTTTTAAAATTTATGTTTTGAGTTTAACTTTTATTATATGCATTAGTAAAACCACCAAATATTTTTAATTATGAACTACTATAACTATATACAACTATATACAACTATATACAACTATATGCAACTATATACAACTATATACTACTAAACTACTTAACTGATTTTAATAAATTTACACACCACGTACGTTTTCAACTCAATTCATAGTCGCAATATTATTTTATTGCAAATTATTTGTTTATTATTTTGCAGTTAGCTCCTAATAATTCTAAAAGATGGTGGTATCTATTGACTGGATTGAGTAATTACGAATGAGGTATCTGCCCTACCTACCTCATTCGTAAGTTTAGTGTTCCAAGCTATTTACTAAAAACTTTGTAATATACAAATAGTGTTATAAACTTGGATAAAATTAAAAAAATAATTATAATTATTTTGTTTTGATTTTTGCTTAATATCGACTGTAAGAAAACATTATGGTTTTCATGACAGATGTACTCTGAACGTTACCCCTTAAATAGTTTACTATAATGTAATACATCAAAAATAATACGAGTAGTCACAGCAACGCGTGACCGGGTCTGCTAGTATATATATATATATGGTAATATTGTTATGTTTATGACATGACTGCTTCTCACACCTTATTTTTTAATAAGGTTGGCTAAGCAGAGGGTATATCAATAATATATATTCAGTGTGTCTGGCATCATTTACTACCAAGCTCAACACTTTTGATGAAGTTTTACTGTGTTTTATTGAACACTAGCAGACCCGGTCACGCGTTGCTGTGACCATTGCTTTTAATATATTACATTATAGTAAACTATTTAAGGGGTTACGTTTAGAGTACATTTGTCTTGAAAACCATAATGTTTTCTTACAGTCGATATTAAGCAAAAATTAAATTTTATCCAAGTTTATAACACTATTTGTATATTACAAAGTTTTTAGTAAATAACTTGGAACACTAAACTTACGAATGAGGTAGGTAGGGTAGATACCTCATTCGTAATTACTCAATCTAGTCAATAGATACCGCCATCTTTTAGAATTGTTAGGAGCTAACTGCATAATAATAAACAAATAATTTGCAATAAAATATTATTGCGACTATGAATTGAGTTGAAAATTATTATATATTTTAAGTTAGGTCTAACTGTACGTGGTGTGTAAATTTATTAAAATCGGTTAAGTAGTTTAGGAGTCCATCGCGGACAAACAACGTGACACGTGATTTATATATATTAAGATTTCTGGTGAATTTTTTTTTTCATTTAATATTTTAAATAATATGATAAATAAATTGTAAAATTATCCTTTTTTAATATGTTACTTTATCATTTTAATAAGATGTTCATAATTAAAAATATTTGGTGGTTTTACTAATGCATATAATAAAAATTAAACTCAAAACATTTAAATTTTAAAAGATAAATCATGAAAAATAAAAAAAATACATTTTTATAATAAATACAACAATTTTTATACAACTCGGCAGACTTCGTTCTGTCAAATAGATTTGGAATGTTTCAGTTTATATTTCGACCTTAAGACGTTTTTACTCTGCTGACCCTCACACATCGCCCTATCATCATAGTGACGGTTCTGTTCAGGAGAATTAAAGAAAAAGGTCAGCTCGGGTGACCTAAGTATCTTCGTTTCCACGAACTTTGGCCACCCTTTTGAGACCCACTAAAAACCTCGACTGGGATGTCTGCCAGAGGGCTTTAAACCAAGAGGGGAACTTAAGGTTCAAACCTGATTGAAAAATAACCTAAAGGGATATTGGGAACCTAAAGGTGACAAATATTTATAAAGTGGGTGCTTCAGTTACAAAATATAGAGATAATTAATTATATATTACTATTAATAACCGATGAAATAAGAAGTAATGAAATAAAACGTAAGTAAGTATTTTCATTAATCGCTTTATTGTAAATCAAGTGAATCATAATTATTAACAAAAATCTGTTTTATTTTTATTGTAGTGCTTTATGATACACAATGTTTTCAGTTTGATTACCTGGTGAATATACAAACAAATCTGATGGTTTTCCAACACGGGACCAGGCAACATACAATTGACCATGCGAGAAACGTGGGTTTTCTAGATTAATACCACAAACACCTAATGATTGCCCCCGGGACTTATTTATGGTCATAGCAAAAGCAAGCCGCACTGGAAACTGTAGTCTTTTAAATTCAAATGGTACATCGGTCGGAATCATTGGGATGCGTAATATCAAAACGTCTTCTCTTTTATACTTTCCTTTCAGTATAGTTGCTTCTATCACGTTGTTCAATAATTTTTTTATCGCTAACCGTGTGCCGTTGCAAAGACGCGGTTGGTTGATATTTCTCAACATTATAACTACCGATCAAACTTTTAATTGAAGATTGTGAGGTGGCAATCGTGTTAAATCCAGCGAGTTTAAAAGTTCAGGCGAAAAGTTGACGACATCATCTTGGTTAGTAGTCGAATCAACTGATGTATATATCCTCAATTCGCCTGTAATTGTTCTTGAATTTTGAAATTTAATTCATTAACATCTATGTTTTTTTGCAGCCAACATAGCCCGTTCGCTCAACCAATCATGGTTTCTGTAATTTTGGGCAACATCTGGAAACACCTTTTGAATAAGTTCATCTTTTGATCTAGTTAACTGATGAAAACTTTGAGGAAAGTTAATGCAACCAGTCAAAGTGTCTATAGGAAATTTGCCATTACCAATGTCAATGAGTTGTTCAGAGAATATGTCTCCAGATTGGTCATTTTGCAACTTGACACGCATAATCTTGCTTTAATGTAATACCTTCACATGTTTCCATAAATTGGAGGACTTCAAACATGCATTAAGTTCATCAGCTGGCGTTGATCGTGGAATCACTGGCAATGTTTGACGAAAATCTCCTGCTAATAAAATCATTACACCACCAAATGGGTTATGATTGCTCCGTCGATCTTGTAAGTTCTATCTAAAGCCTCAAAAGATTTTTTATGTGCCATCGTGCATTCATCCCAAACAATCAATTCACATTGTACATGTTGGAATGATGTTGGGCCACGTACATTGTCTAATAGCACTCGTGAATAAAAACTTTCATCATTGCTTTGATGTACTGAATAAATTCGACCAATCGCATCGGTAGAATATACATCTGGGTATCCTGAAACTGGTTTTCCTTGATTCCGTGGTATAAATCTCTTTAAGGATTGATTCCAAGTATAATATTTTGGCATTTCAGAATATAACAATGTTTGAGCAAAAGCATCGTTTTGGCATGTCAAAAAAAACTGGTTAATGTAATAGATGGTGGCTGTACAGATCTTTGTACTGCGTTCTGTGCTGTAAAATATACTCTTTGTCCTTTTCCTAAATGCAGCTAAATGAACAACAGTAGGGTGTCTCTCATGAATAGGAAAAGAAAATATTCGCCAAACTGCTTCATTACTCCTAACATAGCGACCCATTTGGTATTGGGTAACTTCATCATTGGAATTCTCTGCATTAATACCAATCACAGCTATATCACTCCCTTTGGTTACATATTTGCAAATGTATTTAATAGATTTTACTGAATGGCAAGATTCAACGTTGATGTGCGCTTTGAAGGTCTTTGATAAAATGGGTGAATATGGAACAATCCAGCGATTACCTATTTCAATATCTTGTTGATTTAATTTGACAATTGTTGATCTTCCATTTTCTGCTGTCGATCGGCGACAATACAAAGGATAACCGTCAATACCAGTGATTGTTTCAGATATTAATGTCCGTGGATATCGTTTTGAACATTTACCATCCACCATACATGGTAAATTTTGATTAAGAGTTCCACAGGGACCATGTACCATATTTTTGATAACTACCTCATGCAATCCAGGATCTACTTCTACATTAGGGATTTCAGATAATATTACTGCATCAACTTCATTTGACCTTGTTTGCAACTAACCAAATCAAAATGAGTGCATGTGGCAATCCCCGTTTCTGCCACTCCACAGAATGCATCCAGCAGCGTGTCTCTCCAAACACATAATGTTTCACAATGAAATCCATTAAAGATTTCAACTTTTGTCTAAAGACTCTGGCTGTAATATCATAACAATTAATGGGTGATTGCCCAGGGAATAACTCCTGCTTGATTTCTAGCCGGTATGGATTGCATGTAAATGTGATAAACAAATCTGCTGTACCATAATGACGAACATACGACATGGCATCTTGAGCATATTCATGCAGATGTCGAGGGCCTCCGATGTATGTTGCTGGAAGAATAGTCATTAGACCAACATTCTGTGCATTTTCATCAGTATTAATCGCCTCTCGAAGGTGAATATACTCTTCAGATCTGAGTTTTGTCTGATTCAACCTGATGAATGTTAATATCTCCGTTTCAATTTTAACATACATGTCTACAACATACTTGTGATATAATCGCCGACGTTTGAGTATGTGATTGTCTTCATTTTCACGAATCATTAGGCGGTAGGAATAATATGTAGTTCATTGAACTGACTTTTTTGTTGGTTTTAGAACCTGAAAATAGATTTTTGTTTTCTAACATTGAAAATAATAAAAAAATAAAATAGTGACTGATAATAATCTCCTTGCTAAACTAACATTTTTTATTACCTGTAATGGAATTTATCATCTTGTTTGAGAAATCATAGCCATCTTCACCTTGCCAAAATATAATGGGATATTGCAAGGCGTCATATGAGCGGTGTGTTTCCTTTATACGTTGTAATTGATCATTCCGACGATGTAAAACAATATCACGGGATTCCAAGTTTTCTCCAACTACAACGATGGCAACTTCATCAATAGTTGGTGCATTAAAACGTCTTGCATGTTGGCAAACAGGTGTTTTATCAGCTCTGATTACAATTTTGTGATTATCAGATGGCATCAGATCCAGTGCAGTTTTAAGCAACATAATCAATTGATTGTACTCATGAAATAAAGTTTGTAATTGTTCTACAATAGACCTCTTTACTGAATTGTTATTTGAACAACGCATATCAATTTCTTGTGGTGAATTGCCAATGAAATAAATTTGCAGGAATTTGTAATTGCTATCTGACACTGGTAACAGTGAACCTGCGCTATGATATAGTTGGCCTTGTATCTGTAAATTTAAAAAAAATATTTTTGTCAAATATAAATAATATTTGTTCGTAAAAAGTATATCTGTCTCCTAATTTGAATCCCCAATTTATAATTGATATGCTTAGGTATGTCAATATGTAATAATTAGTTGTAACTAATATCCATCATCAAATAATTATATTGTGTTTCAAAATAATAAAAGTAATGCTAATACTGAATCACCACATAATATTATGACTAAGTAATATATTTCTTGGGGATTAAGGAACTGAAGGCTAATGACACACCTTTACTTAATTAACAGGAAATTTTGTTCACTAAAATAATAATGATTAACTGCTATAATACCTACCTGAAAATTTGGCATGAAATTTTCCCGAACTACGTTTGTTGCCCCAAATGACGTCATTTGAAAGCAATTGTTATATTGTTGGATATTTAACAAAAAGTGTATGGAATCTGGTTCTATTCCTGAAACCAATGAGTACAATGGCTCTGGTGGTAGATCCAATGGTATCAATTTCACTTTCCCATTTGCGCAATACAATTCATTGGCTTCATTTGCCTTACAATGAGAGCAAACCAAGTTCATAGATCCAATAGTAACACATTGGCGGTTACTGTAGTCAATTGACAAATCATAATTGAAAGCAGCTCGATTCTAACTTTCGAGATTATTGGTTGAATCTCTCGCTCTCGCTTCCCGCGTTCGTGATATACGAATTCTTTCACCTTCTTTTCGGTCGTCACGTTCTTGTGCAGTATGATAAGATCGGTAATTAGTTTGGTTTGTACCATTTCGGGTTCTTCTACCTAAATTACTTCGTCTTATAGGAGGCATATCGAATATACTCACCTAAATTATGTCACATGCAATAATTATTAATCACAGGTATTAAAACACTTTGCACAAAACACGATATAAAACAATCAAAATTAATTATTAAATATTATAAACGCTTTTTAACGCGGTTTGTTTGACAGATGCAATGACGTGAAAACTGATGACAATTTATGTCGCATTCCAAAACTAAAACAAAAGAAAGAATATTCCAAGGCCAATCAAATCTATAGCTCTTAAATTTTTTGACTTTTCAATTTGGTCGGGTTCACGATATGATCACTTTTGCGTGAACCTGCACACACATATATTTGATTGAATTTGAACTTTGTGCAGAGACAATAAAGTGCGAATTGACTCTTCGACGTTAGCAACACACCTACATTGTTTAGACAAAAATGAGTGCTTGTAATTTAATATGAACTTTATTGTATAGCAATACAGTTCAAAAAGATTCTAAATTTAGTTAGAAAATATTTGTATAGGAAAAAGAAAAGGGCTCTTTTAGGGTTTTCCTGGAAATTATTCGAATTTTTCTCGCCGTAAGAACAATCCTTGGGCTTCAAGGAATATTTAAAAAAAAGAATTGTTAAGATTTGTCCATGCGTTGTTGAGTTGTGCGCTTACCAACACATTTTGCGATTCATTTTTATATAATAGATAATAAATATATAATAAAATAAATAACTAGATTGAAAATATAAATAATAGAACAACTAAAGGTACTCTGGAATGAGATCACAATTCCTCGCTCAAAGTAAATCGAGACAAGTTTCTGGACTGTTGCTAAAGTTGTTATCATGCAAAATAGTTAAACACGACTTGAGAATAATTTCAAACTTATCTTAGATCCTAGACTAATGTCAGAACTTATCTTATTGTTCTACCAAATTATTCACATACATCATGAAAGTAATTTCAGAAATTTCATCATGTTATTACTATAAAAGTAATTACTGGTACAACATAGTTGCAAGGAATATCTATTTAATAAAGACTACATTGTGTTAGCTGACTCTTGTTACAGTTATTTGTCTAGATATATTACATATTTCGTAATTCTTTTACACTTTACAAATTTACTTATGAAAGATAATGAAAACTACAATTTAAACACGAAAACCTTAGAGATTTTAGGAACAAGACTAAACAAGATTAAATTATATAGCAGTTTCTTGAATATCTTACCGTGTAAGTATGACAATAAAATCTACATACTAATGCTATCTAGTAAACTTTAATACGTTTAAATGGTTTTAATTTTGTTACGTTGTGCTTTCATTAAAACTACACATACATATAAAGCTTGGTAGTTTAATTTGCGCCTTTTGTTTTATTTGACCTTAATCACCTTCTTTAAGTTTCACAAAGTAAACAAAAGATTTCATAGATTCAATAATTTAAGCGTCTCAATTATTTAAACCAAAAAACTATTGTCAGTATTGCCTCAGGTTCTTCCTGTTTATTTTTAATTTAAATTTAACATTTTTATCATAAAATAAAAGAAATAGAGATTGTTTTACTTTGTCTTATTATTTTAAGTATTATATTCAAAATATTGTAGATGGGGGGGGGGGGCTATTAATTAATTGTAAAAGGAACGAAAACAATACTAAGTAATATGTTCGATAAATATAAAACAACCCATTATATACAAGTAATCCATTGTTTATGCAATTATTAATAACACAATAGATGTTATTTTGAATAATACTAAATTATTAAATGAAAGTTCGTGGAATGAAAGGGATCTAAATAAAATAAAACAACAAAACTATTTTTCCTTTTCAATAAAATCACCCTTAAGCTCAATACATTTATTACACCTATAACTTAATTTCTCTAAACCACTGTAAAAAAACTGTTTTATCTTTTCCGTCAAAATGTGCCGAAATTGCCTCCCTTACCTTATTGTCGTCGGAAAATTTCCTTCCCCTTAAGTCTTTTTTAAAATTGGGAAAAAACCCATGCGTGTGCAGAGCAGCCATTGCACTTCTGATCTTGTGAACCGGCGCGTTGTCTTGCAACAGCAACACACCCTTTGTTAATTTTTCCTCGCCGCTTTTCCTTGATGGCATCCTTTAATTTTTCTAATATCGTTGCGTAGTATTCTCCGGTTCTAGTCCTTCCCTTTTCTTTGTAATCAATCAAGATTATCCCCTCACAATCCTAAAAAATAGTAGCCATCATCTTTCCAGCCGACTCCGTCACCTTGAAATTCTTTAGCGGTTGTGTCCCCTTTTTATGCCATTGCATGGACTCTTATTTGGACTCAGGCTCAAAGTAATGAACCCATGTTTCATCTCCCGTAACAATTTGGTCTAAAATCTGTGCAGGTTTATCTCCACACAACTCTAAAAAATGCTTTGACGCATCGACGCGCTGCTCTTTCTGAAACGGCGTGAGCATTCTCGGTACTCATCTTGCACTGACTTTTGTCATACCCAGGTGATCATGTAGGATTCGCAAAATGGTGGTATCTTGTACTCCAACTAATGCAGATTATTGTTTTTTCTTCAAACGGGCATCCTCTAGTACAATTTTCTCCACTTTTGCGACGATGTTCGATATGGTGGCCTCAACTGGCCTTCCTGAGCTTGGGTCGTATTCAATTGACTCTCGACTATGTTTATAAAGACCATGCCAATTGTAAATCATTGATTTAATAGGGCACTGTTCCCTATAAACGACTCCTATTTCATTCAAAATGGTTTGAGCGTTCTTTCCTAGCTTGGTAAGGAATTTTATCACAGCGCGGTGTTAAATTTTCTCCATAGTTTCAGTTTTCTTCCGGATTGACTTGTTTAACAGGCGACTGTTCGTAAACGAATGAAGCAATCGGGTTGCAACTCGGTATTTATGCTAATGATGAGTCTCCGATTCGTATGACACCAAGCGAGCGCCCCTACCCCCCTCCATCCTCTCCTTTCCACGAACTTTTGGACCTCCCCTCGTAGTTTCTTACATATTATATTAACGTATTTAAGTATATGAATAAAATAAAGATGTTATTATTCTAATTTTAAGTTCTTAAATGTAAATTTTACAATAATATTTTACTTTGATACACATATTTTTAATACAGTATCCACATATTAAAATTTTTAATCATAAAAATTGAAATAAAACCAATATTACAATTATATAAGACAATTAAGTCTTCGAACAACATTTCTTCTTTTCTTAATACATTTTACTTCAGATATTATAAGAGACAATATGAAAAGAAAATGTTCATTTGTTTCTATAAAGTTATAAAACTACAAACTTGACAATTGTATCATGGCGCGAAAAACAAAGTAAGCATTTTAGTTTCAGAACAGTTTCTGGACATTGTGAAACTTTTGCTACAAAACACATAAGCGTATCTTCTTTACAAGAAAAACTTCCACTACGAATCGTGGTGTAGTTGTTTACGTCATTTTGTTGTTTATTTTTAGTTCCAGAGTACATTGCTTCTTAATTTTGAGTCGCTATAAAATATACCCGAGAAAATATTACAAAAGTAATTAATATCATCAAAAAGATGTAAGAAGTGAACATAACAAAACGCAGTGACATTTTTATAGTTTCAGTTAATTATCTTAGACAGTATAAAATACCATTTTTAGTAGTAAAACAGAATTACTGGGCGGATTTTAATATTTGGTGTGGTTATAGATTATTATACATATACTTTTTACGTATAAGTAAATACATAATACTCTATTGCGTAAACCTTTAATACATCACTTATTAACATGTAAAAGACCAATTCGAAAAATAGTCACATGCAGACTGAAATTGTACTGAATTTGTAATATATTTGTATAATTCTGATAATTTATGTTAATATACTTTGTAACTTTTCATTTCTTTTATAATAAATTAAAATGACAATTTCAACTGTCGATAATTCTGACTAAAATTTAGTTGGAATGTACATTTTGTAAAATAACTTATAGTAGAAGCCCCAAATTGATACGTCGGATTCATTTCACCCCATTCAGGAGTTACACACTCCAGACTTGTGATATTTATTTATAAGAATAACATAATAAATAGACTAAAAACACGTCCCTTAAATATTTCTATTTTATAATAGTTATTTTTAATATCAATGGAAGTCTTGAACATAAAATATTTATTTTTAATTCACAGATCACTACGATCACAAACGTTACTCAGTGTATTTTTCAACTAATATTTAAAAAACTTTCTACTAGCTACTAAAATTTCCAATTTATCATTTTATAAAACTCCGAAGGTCACAAAACTTACTGTTAAGGAATTTTTCATTTGCGATTTTAACAAAACATCACGCTTGTTTAACATGTAATTAAATAATTAAAAATAATATCAAAGTAATGTTATATTATTAAATGACCTAAACGTCTAAAAAACAATAAATAGAATCGCCTCTGGAATTTAAATAATCTATTGATTGAGTTTTCATAATATGGATGTTCGGAAACTGAATCCTTAAAGGCTTATAAAACTTTTTCATCATGGACCTGTTTTTTGTATGTCCTCGAAATAATACGTTCAAATAGAAGGCTGATATTCCGCCTTTCAATACTGGTCCTATTAGCAAAAGTAGCTCTAAAACCATAAAATGCCTCACCCATTACTCCAAATTGCCATTAAAATATTCCTTTATATGTAGATTTTATCGCGATTTTTATAATTATCATTATACTATGTTTCAGATACTATGACTTTTACAATGTACAAAGTACAACTGTTTTGTGGTCCAAATGAAATTGACTTATAATTTTTATTAGTGCAATAAATTTACTAAGTATAAATATAAAAGAGTTAGTTACTGTTGTTACTACCAAAATTTTTAGTAATTATAGCTTTTGGTGTATAAAAAATAAGTAACTGCTAATATAAAAACAGTCTATAAAAAAACGCTCTCTTTTTAAATTAAAATATTAAATCTAAATAAACAAACATATCATTTATAAGAAATTTAATTGGTTTAATTTCAATACCAGTTGAAATCCAGCCCAGACCTCATGTCGCTAGTAGATTAGACCAAATAGCTCCCAATTTCGTACTTAACGACATTAATAAACCTGTTGAGATAACCGTAGACATTATACTTTACTGTCTTCAACATAGCAATTACATGTAAGGGGATATTATCATATTATCTTTTTATATAAAAAGAAATAAAATACTTAATTTTATACAAACTTTTTAAAAAAATTAAAAATAAATAAAACGAACCCTAACAACATTTTAGAGGTCCCAAGTTGAAATCCTGCCCATGTTTTTGTATTTCGTTCGTTCCTTTTATATTAATATATATATATATATATATATAATTATATATGTATATACATATATATTAACTTATTTATTGTCGGAGACAGTTATGAGTACGTACGCTTTCAAAGTGATGGCGTGCTACGACGGAGCCTACATAGTGGAGGGGTCTTAAAGAACAGACACGCCTTTGAGCCACGCTGAAAAACAGTATAAACCCACTAGGTGCTCTCCTGCTGATTTACACTTCATTTGATCAATTATCCAACGATTTACCCTAATGATTTCTGAATAAAAACCTAACAACGATGTCGATCCGATATCAGAAGTGGGGATCATTTCTAGCAAATGATGAAACACGTGAACCTAATGTTGAAACCGAACAATGGCGAATAATGTTTGAATTGCAAATGTTGATACAGGTGTAAACTAATCGTCGCACTTAGTAAGGTCGCACTTAGGTCTGAAAAGAAACTACGTCAGTGTGGTTATCACAAATAACGAGTGAGTTTTGATTAACGAAAAAATAACTTTATAAACTCGTGTTTTACAAACAGGAGTGTAAACAATTTTAATAAACTAAAATAAAACCGTGCAAAGACGGCCTTACCAATGCTCGCCGGAGGAACGAAAAGTAACGTGCGAACGAGTGAAGGAATTATTTAGCTTAATTATAGATATAAATAAAAAAATAAATCTTTCCTTTCCACTCTTTGTTAAAATTTTGTAAGACATTTGAAGTCCGTTCAGCTTTAATAGTATGTAAGTGTTCTAAACAAAAATGATGACAAAAGTCATGATTATAATAATGTGAAGTATAAAAGTGCTGCTTAAAAATTTAAGTAAGTAAAAGAAGCTACAAAATAAAGTCCACGTAAAACTAAAAGAATAATAACTCTTCACATGTTTACAAAATTCCTTCAAATTATTCACATATTTACGAATCTTCACTGAACATGAAAAGTCTTTTAAAATGCATTACCAGGACATCAATTTGTGTAATTTTGTAAAGTAATATCCTGTATTACAGTACTATTACTGTAATACAGGATATTACTGTATGATGTGATATTACAGTTAATATAGGTATTAATGGGATTAGGTGGAAACTTCCTCTCGATGGTGAATAGTGCTGTTGCGAATGTACTTCAGCAAATATGTCAAAATATAAATGACAACTATTGACAATGTGGCAAAGATAAGGAATTAGTATTAAACGTAGATATTTTTTTATCTGTTCTTTCTATTTTAAAATTTATAAAATATAAATTCACCACTGATATGTAAATTTCCTTTGTGTTAACCTCACCGGCAGTTTAATTATTTCTTAAAATATTGCTCTCTCTACATTATACTAATACGACTACAAATGTTATATTTTTTACTGAACTTTCAACTACACATGTTATTAAATTCCAAATTAAACTACGTTTTATATTTCTTTAAGCAACTTTCTCATATTAAATTTATCACTACAAGACATTCGGTTAGATTAAAAACTTTTGTAATGGAATAATTTAATTTGTTGTAATGTTTTTAATAAGGATGTTACCGCTATTTTTTTCTCATACGGATGTTGTTATATTAAGTGCTACATTTATTTATATACTAAATATAGATTTTGACGTAAATCATATAGAAGAAACGTGCTGAGTATAATAAATAAAAGATAATAATAAATTACTCTATCTTTGTAGTGAAAAGTAAATTATTTAAATGAAAGCCTAAAGACAATATGCTTTTATGATGAAAAAAATGAAACATTTTAAAAATGTTCTCTCCGAAATTCAAGTTTATGAATTATTTTTTGCGCGATACATTTCAACCCATTAAATAAGGTACATTCTTTAAATATACTTAAAAACCATATGTACTATACAGCATATTATTATTCATGTAAATATACATTTACAATAACAAACATGATATAACAATACGACATTACATACATACGTAATAATGAGAATTTCTGATTCAGGCCACTTCACATTCCGGGTTTATAAGATACTTCTTTTTATATATGTATTTTATACAAATCTACCAATTTTATAACAATGTTGGCAAAGAAAGAAATCTTCTGATCGAACTAAATTTAATTTTTCCATTGAAATTTGTTTTAGTGTCAATATCATCAATAAAGGTGTGTCATCGTCGGGTAATTGGTTTCAATAAAATCATTTATTGAAAGGATATCTTACATCCATCGATATAACGTTTATGTCTCGTGATATTTTACTATCCTTGTGTACAATATCCAACAATACATGTACAATATCAATAGAGTTATAATTAAGTTACGGTCGTATTATAAAGCATTACAAGAAAATAGTTTTACTGAAATATTTACTCGTACCTGTGTATGTCATGTAACATCTACTTACATATATTTAGAAATTAAAAGGATCCTTTGTCATATTTAATGTATACCCCAATTTAATCAATCTTGTATTTATAATTATAATCAATACTCATACAAAATAAATGTTCTTCAAATTATTTTATGCAAATAGTTTAGATACCTAAGCTATTTGCTCAGAACAAGATATTGAATCTCTCGTTGTTTGTACTTTGTAGAACTTCTTCTTGAGAAAACTGCAAACTAATATAAACTTACTGCATTATTAATTATTAATAATAGATGATGAAACAGATAAGATATTCAACGATTTAAAGAAGACCAAGAGATTACTAAAGTTTTTTATACCACGAGGTTAAATGCGACAGGGGCAGTTGCGTTAAGATAGAATGTTAAACATAAGTTGTATAAAAATTGAGAAATACAATCAGTTTTGAATTATTTGTTGATATAAATGTATCAATTAGTGTTAAGTAGGGAATGGAAACTGAGCACGTACTTTCCACTGCATCTTCGACTGTATTCACAAAGTGGGTTCAGTTTATCCATATTTTAACAAGATCCGTAGGTCGCTAATTTGTAGTATTTTTATGGCTACAGTCATAGGTTGTATTCCGGAACACGTAAACAAAAATTTAACTACACAGACGTAGAAACAATTTATATCCTTTTTTAATGAAAGACGCACATCTATATCGAAGGGAAATCTTATAATTTAGATAATAAATTATTATAACATAAAAAAATCTAGATATGAAACAATTAGTTTTTAATTAAACTACCATATAAGAGATACAATTTTAATTGCCCTTAGCAACCCCCAAGTACTTGGTTTAATTTAATATTGTTATGTTATTGTTTCTATTAATTTTAAATAATTAATTAACGCTGTTAAAATAATTTTTACCTAATAATTTCTCCCGAACATTATATTCTATCTGAGAAGCTTATTTGCTAGTATTGATATGAATGATTAAATCAATAGTCAATCAATCAATTGTCCATTCACAATTTATTATAAAGAATCCAAACGGTATTTTATTTTAAACATCAAATCTGAAGAGTGAATTGTGTGGTTCATTTAATCTGGTCAAAACTATGTTAAGCAAATAGTAGGGATATTGGCCATAACAAATAACAGAGGTACTCGTACGTTATAGGTTATCCGGTATATACTTTATACAACTGTATGTCATTGTGTTAATTTTCATATTGTATTTGAATGACAGAAATATAATCATATTCTTTGTATATCCAAAAACTGTTATTATATGTATTTGTAATCAACGTATTATTTTGACCATTTCAATTCACTTGTAATATATTCCTGTCAAGTAGAAATGTGTTCGTTTGTTGCAAAAGTTTGAATGTCAAACGTTTATAGAATTGTAGTAAATAGGAAAATTCAGCCTTAACCACAGTACGCGAAGAACATGTTCAGAACATTTTCTTTCTTAAATATTCCTTTGAGTTTGAGCATATTGTATTATTTTCTTTGAAAATATAGATATCGCATCCAATGTTTCTGTCAAAACCAAGCTTATCTACTTAATTAGACTTACCAATAGAAAATATTTAATATCAGTATAACAGGCTACTACTAGGTTACTTCTGTAATTGAAAAAATATATATTTCAAGTTGAATATATTTATTTTGAAATGCTTGTAGAGCGAAATAATCATAGAAGTAAAATTCAATTATTTTTATTAGACGACGATATCTTTTTATGTTTCAAGAATCAGATGTAATAGGATTTGTATTTATCTTATTATATTATTATCTATTTTAACATTAAATTGTTGTTAACGAATTTTACAGTATCTGTCAAAGCTCTTAACTTAATTTTAAAATATAATATATATATTTTATATACTCATATACTGTTTAAGATAGTTAAGCGATAATTGTTGCTTTATATGCTGTATATACATATGCATATCACTGAGCTTTACCACGAACATATTACAAACACGTCATTTTTTTTTTTATTTTGTTTTAATTTATAAACTAATCCACTAAGGAATTCGAACAATAACTAACTAAACTTTTAAAGCATTGCGGTCAATGTGTAAGGAGCAAGAGACAAAGAAACAACCGAAAACGAAAAACATTTATTACCCACATTATACATAATATTTTAAGTTTTGCACTAATTTATATCATGGATTATAGATTCTCGATATTATGGATATATATTGAAACATAAGTAATATTTTTTTATAAGTAAATTCCTTCCTCGGAGACAAAATATGAATGCATTAAAGAAATCTAATACATACAGTATTGTTACCGTCTTTTTATCTCGATTTAATAAAGTGTTACCCAAATTGTTATATAGAAAGTTACTTTCTTCATCTTAAATAGAGTGTTTTTCTAATCGTGATATACTTCTTCAGCTATGAATGTAATATGTGTTACGAAAATTACCATCAGTCACTACTATTGTATGAAAAAGCAATAAATTGATATCAGAACCCTACCTACACATATGGAGTCTGTTAGATCAAACAGACTATTACTAAGCGGGACAAACAATTTTACTATACATAAATAGATTTCACCTGGTATATATTACACGAATAATATTTTATACACCTTCGGCTAAGCCATAGTTATTACAGCTATTAATACTACGAACAAGAAATTTGAGTTGGATGTGGTCAAATGTACTAGTAAATGGAACTACCTAATGATTCCAAAATATTTAATAATATCCTTCTTTACAGAACAAATCGTAAGAATTTTATACTAAATTTTTGATATTTAGCGAAAAAAATATTAAATCTTAGTTTTCAACATTTCATTTTTTGGCATATAAAAAATAAAATATTGTTAGCATAGCTATAACACAAATTTGACAAAAAGTCATAAGTTTACTAATAAGTCTACTATGATTTCTATGTTATTTACCACTTTCTTAAGTACTTCAGTCTAGTCAATAATAGCAAATTATAAAATGAAAGTAATATTTAAAATGAACTATTTTACGTATGGAGCTCTCGTATATTGGTAACATTAAAATATTCGCTCGCCGTTTCAAATGCTTTGCAGTAATCGCATTCACGGAGAAGACGAGAAGTAGGTGTCAGTGAGCAAGTTAGTCAATTTATCATTTCATATACGAGAGTTAAATCTTTGAGAAAGTTTTATATAAATCTTAGAAAACATTATGACAGGAATATTTTAAAATATGTTTTAAAATTTCTTGTCACGTTCCTAATGTCAGGTCACCGTTTTTTGTATTCATATATGTTGTAATACATGTTGTGTTCTTGTCAAATTTTACAATTAAACATTGTTGTTTTATGAAACTGTTTATGCAGATATCTAAGAAATATTGAATACAGCACGTTTAAAGCATTTACCTTAATTTTAATGCCCAGCTGGAAGTCACATTATACGAGTATAACACGTTTCTTATGAGTTAAAATATAAGATGGGATGATTATTCTAATACAATTTTTAATGAGTGTTTCAAGATTTTGAATCTGTATGTTTGAAATGTCTTAATTCCGTTATGTTGTAAATATTCAGGGAAAATTATAACTATTGATCTCCAAGTGCATCTGGCAGTTAGCCAGTGTCTGTCTCTTAATGAAACCAATGTTTGCTCGTATTTCTACGTAATAAATATTTAAAAGTATATAACTAACTTAGACCTAAATTAAGTTATAAAGCCTCGCTAACGGGTAATTAGTTCCACTTCATCGGGTAACCAGTAAATACAAAATGAAGATGCAGCAACTTCTGATTAAGTTCACGGAACTTCAGTAACTGCTTCGCCTAAATTGCTTCACATAAACTTCTGAAACTGAACAATCCCAGTGTGCAATAACCAACTCTATGGTATCTACTAAAGGGTTACGTGTGTATTGTTTTACATAAATTACAGTTACAGTTACAGTTTTTACATAAATTAAATAAATTAATTAGATTTTTAAAATAAATCATTCGAAGATTTTCTTGTAATTCTTTTTTTTTATTATGTTTTTATTCTCATGATGAAGTTAAGTTCAAGTAATTAAGACATAATATCCACCCTTTGTTTCATTTTTATCTTAATAAAGGTTTAATAAATAATTAAATTTCTTTAGTTCTTAGACTATGAACTTCTTACAATTTCTACTTACTAAGTGCTACACAAATAATGCAATCTATCTGAATTTACGAAATAGAGCATTCTTTGTACGATGAACTAATAAACGTAATAAAATTTACATATAAAGTATAAACATTGTTTAGTAACTAGTAACGTAAATTAACTTTTAAAAGAAAATTTAATAACAAACTTATTTAAACATCTTCAAGCAAGATTTACACAAAATATTTTAAAGCCTAATGTTCTTTCAATGTAAATGTAAATTAAGTAAATATATTATTTACTTAATTTACATTAATAAATCATTTTAATCAAGAGGAACTCAATTTACACAAAGTAATTTTACTCTACATTTTGGTGGTCTGGCATCTCATCTCCCTGAATAATTCAAGATGTGCACATCAAGTGTATCAACGCTAGTATAACTTCTCAAACTAATTTTTAACTAGAAATCAAGTAAAGTTATTTGATTTTTATTTAAACATTTTATATAATATAATTTAAGGTCTAGGGGGTGAAATTGCGAACAAAAATTTGTAAAGTAGCGACAATGGAAAATACTTAATTTATTTGAAATAAATTCAGCCGAATTATTAACATCTGACAGTTCAATGAGTTATTGGACTGTTTATTACAAGTTAAATAAAGTACAGTGTACCATCAAGTACATAACATTAAAAAAAACCAGTCTCGCATCACCCTAAAAGTTATGAAATTCATTCTAAACCAAGCGGTTAATCCAGTACAACTATCTATGAGAGCAATTATCCAACCACATTGTCATAATTAATACTTTGTTAGTTTACTTACAACATTTTATAATAACTATATTGTTAGGAGTTAAAGGTATCTTGAGATGGTGGTGGGGAGCTCTCTTTATAAGTTCGAATATTAGTTGGTTGGTGTTAATTTTAGGTGCAAAGTCATTTGTGTTCGAAAGCGCTGAAGGAGTGAATAGTGATTGACAATGTGATCTATGAAAATATATATTTTATTTAGTCATAAATGTAAACTATATAATATTTATGGGAGAAAATCACTTTTACATTTAAACTCATTTTACAAAATTACAAATTGGAAACTTAGAATACAACAAAGATTCACCCCGTCTTTTGAAAAATTTTAAAATTAAGATTTTTTTCGTATTAATTTTCTTTAGCATAAAATAGGAGTCTAGAATATAAGCTAATTATTTTTAACCAGTAGATTAGGAATAATTATAACTATATCAGCATAATTATACAAACACACAACACAATCAATCAACTAGCTACACATATTTTGATTCTTAATTCGGGCAATCTATTCTGTATACATGTGGTCTTAAAGTAGTCTTTTGGTAAAATTTTTTCACTTTACTAAAAAAAGAACCGTAAGAATACGAATTTCTTTGAAAACATCTCTCAAAAAATATCTAGCTTTAAGTTTTAAATTCTAAACAAGAAAGGACTGGGCGGTCTGCACAAATAAATATAAAATTAATTTTGTCACCCTTATTTAAAATACCATAAGATAAAATACTATAAAAAGGTCGTTTACTCTTACCTCCAAGGTCGCAGCGCTTTTATGAATTCTCGGATGTTGCAAAAGTTCATGGGTGGCGGTTATCACGTACCAACTGTGACCCGCCAAATCGTTTTCCCTCCTCTTAAATAAAAAAAACAACTAAAATAAAGGAGGAGTAGTCGTCAAGGGGTCTTTCTCAGAACCCTTGACAATTAATGCCGGAGTGCCTCAGGGGTCCGTTCTTTCTGCAACTCTTTTTCTGCTTCACATTAACGATCTGCTGAAGCCCGGTATCTATGGGTATGCAGACGTCAGCACAGTTGTAGAAAGATACCTGTCGAGTAGTCGGGCTAGTAGAGATCAAGTACAGTCAGAAAGAGAAGCCATGGTGCAACGTTTGAGTAACAAACTTCAGGCAGTCTCCGCATGGGGCAATGCCAATCTTGTCAAATTCAACGCCACTAAAACGCAGACGTGTCTGTTCACCGCCAAAAGGAGCCCTTTTACCTTGGCTCCTACTTTCCAGAGTGTATCTTTGGAATACAGTGACCGGCTACAGATGTTAGGCTTAGAGATTTCCTCGAACCTCAACTCTGGTCGGTGTATTGAGTCCAGAGCAAGAGCAGCTGCAGGGAAGCTTGCCGTTCTTGCGAAGTTCCGTCAGTACTTTACACCGGGACAGCTTCTTGTATTATACAAAGCACAGATCCGGTCGTGTGTAGAGAACTGTGTTCACATATTCGCTGGTGCCGCAAAGTCTCAAATTGCAGTTCCGGACTCAATTGAGAGGCGAGCAAAGAGGCTTATAGGTGATCCCGAATTGGTAGAAGCAAACCTCCACAGCCTTGAACACAGGCGTAGAATTGCTATTGCCTCTCAGTATTCTATAGGATACATTTTGGTGAGTGTGCGCTGGAATTACACAACTTAATTCCTTCGTCCCCCTTCCATCACAGGACGTCCCGACGCATGGCAGGTATCCATTCTTACGTTATGGACATTCCCTCTGTCCGAACGAAGCGCTTTGCTTCGTCTTTTTTAATTCGCACAGCGAAGGACTGGAACAGCTTGCCTGCGTCGGTTTTTCCGTCCGAATACAATGTGGGCGTCTTCAAGAGAAGAGTGAATAGGTTACTAAGTTAATGTGCTTAACCATCTAAGACTACATTTTCACTTTCCATCAGGTGGAATGAAGTCAAGCATTAACCTAGAAAGAACAAAAAAAAGAAAGTCGCACCATCGTATTAACGTCCGTTTTACGATTATTGCGATAAAAACGCGTTTATCATTTACGATATTATAAGTAAAATATTATATTTTACGATTCTTATATACAATACCGTGTGAAATAACTAAATTAATATAATAATAACCTCGGTATCGGTTTATAGAAAATTAAAGAAAAATAGTTTTGTTACATATAAAATTAATGTAACTTCGATAAAATCTTATAAAAACTAATATAGGCATTCCTTATTTGAAATTTAAGTATATTTTGAATGAAGCTTTAAAAATAATCGTAGATATTTCTTTTGATACTGTGAATGAAAAAAATAAACTTGATGACTTTATAAAATTGAAAGGGTCACTGTTTGTCCACTTTACTTATTAATAATTTAATTTAAAGAGTCGGAAAACCAATAATTAATATATAATATGCGTTCAAAATTATAAGTTGAATAATAATATCGGATATGGTATCCGATTATTTGGTCTATCATATTCTTATACACATATAAATACAATTTCTAAGAAACATCTCTGTCATCGAGAAAACAGTAAATTCATTGTACAAAAGATTTATTGTTAACGGTTTCTTTTGATTGTTCTTTTGATAAACCGCCGAATAACAAGCACAAAGCTCCAAAAGTAGCGGAGCTTTATCAAGAACTCATTATGTTCTTAAAATAGTTCTTACTTAATACTTGGTTTATAAAAAAACCTATTCAGTTCTTAAAATTTTCGAATACAAAAGAAATTGTATCAACTAAAATGAACTTTGAGAGCTTTCCTTCATGTTTTATTGTCTAAACGTTCAAGGTAGAACGAATCGGTACTGTTTATTAAAAACAAAATGGAAAGTTAAAAATGTCTTTGAGCTGAGACTCTATAAATTTATTTAAATAAGGTCAACTTTTTCAATAAGTATGTATGAGGATACAGTCTTATTAATAAACCGGTTTTCAGATATAATTTTTTTTTTGAAAGCTTAATATTAATTGCATTTAAGGACGTTTTGTTATCACAAATGTTATTTATAAATAACGTAAATCTATCCACTAACTATCCCCTAATTTGTAAGAACAATATAATACACCCTGTTAAGCCAAATCACTCTAGTTATCGTAACAGCTTTGTTAGTGCTACGAAGCAGTAATCTAGGTTGTGGGTTAATTTACTAGATGGAGGCGATATCACTGGAATTTTTATTGACTGTCATACATTATAGAGGTTAGAATCTAGACAAATTATTATATTTTTCTTCTTAAGACATGTTATTTTTACAAATACTAATATACTGTATATGTATTTAATAAATCATACAAGAATTTTCTAATTATCTATCATTCCTGTGATTCTTTATTACATTTTATGGCTTTATTTTTTAATTGATTTATTTATTTTATAATATCAATATGCACAATGACACTAAGGTGGCAAAACCTACGTATAAATAAACAGTACGAATAACTACTCTTAAAAATGCCGCTAAATTTAGTATCTGTATATATTATTGATCTGGTTAACAAAAATAATACATTTTATTCCAGTAATTATCGAATTTTCACGGAAAAATATAAATCTTATATTTACAATACAACAGATATTTTTATTCTGTTCAAAAATGCCCTTTTTTAAATAAACAACAAAAATTGATTTTGAGTTTAATTGCAATAAAATATAATGAAATTACTATGTTCAGAACTTTAACAGTGACATGAGATCAGTACACGTAAGCAGGAAAAGTCGTGGTAACAGCCTAGTATTTCATAATATAATAAATATCAATATATCAATTTACAAGATATAATCTTAACTCTCGCACCACAACATACTGTAGGCCTGCACCTAGCGTCCACAAGATAATTCCGTACTTTGTCTAATATCTTGATATCCCAGAGACCTTGCATATTGATCTATCTTGTGTTCCTGAACAGTCTCATCTTTTCTAATAACGACTAACTGTTATAAAAATCTATACACTTATAACAAAAAGAAATTGCTTAGGGACCAGAGACATTTTATTACTTAAAACCTAATGAACTCATAGCATTCAACTTGAGCTATTAGAGGGTTTGAGACCTATATGTCGATTAGAAGTTAAACAATTAGGAAAACTGTTTTTCTTTCAGTATAATCGAATAATTGAAAGTACAGCAAAAGTAATAGAATATGTATTCTATGTCAATGTAGTTGTATTATATTTTATAAAACTGATTGTTTACACTAGATTATTGTCCTTTGTTTCACGGAACTTTTAGATTTTTTTTTTCCTTTACTAGTGCAAAAAGCTTGTTTTTAACATCAAAGGAATCTAATAAAAATGTAAGCTTAATAAAATATGTCATGCTTTTAAACAGAATGTTCAACGGATATTCTGTGACATTTTATATAATTATTTATTAGGAAAAAGTCAACAAAGTTTACCTTTAAATGTTAGAAGAGTAAGTGGATTTAATTTTCATCCAAGACATCAAAAGAATTCATCGCCTATTTTTATTAGAAAATTTTAAATATTCATAAATTTTAATTACGTACTTAATTATCCAATCCAATTAATTACCATTATCTATTACTTTTTTACTAAATCTGCTTTATTTGTTTTAATGTTTTTCTAAAAGAAAACCTGTTACCCTCTACCCTACTGTAGGTTTGATGAAACGTCCTATTTAAATAAAATAGTAGTAGTTTAAATAATTAGTCATGGCATTCCATGCATATATTGACTTCCATGGAGCAAAACATTATTCGTTTTTAGTTACTAACAAAGCATTAGAGGTAAATAAGAAAATAGGTAACAACTACTACTAGTACTAGTACTAGTACTAGTACTAGTAGTAGTAGTAGTAAAAAGTACCTATCTATAAATCATAATGTTTTGTAGATAGGTACTTTTTATTTTAAAATCACCTAGGTCGCTTCTCTCTGATGAGACGCACAACTGCTCTGACAACGATTCTCTATAATGAAGTAACAAGTTTAACAGGAGTAACAAGTATAAAATATGTTGGTTTTACGATTGTCAATAATTTATTATAACGGTTTTGTTTTTTGTTAAATGTCAAGACAATTATCTAAATTGTTATCAGAAATGTTCGAGGTCTTATCCAAATGATGTTACTCACGAAAACTATCTTGATAGTTATAAATAATAAAATGAACCATGGATCCTGGATCTTTATTTAAAGCTCGGTCGAAAATATTCTTTCATTACATCATATTATACTGGTAGTCTATTTTTATTTTAAAAAATAACTTTCTCAAAAACGCTTATTTTATAGCCTATATAGCCTATGTGATCACTATTATTAATATATTTTCTGTTGCATTTAAATAATGTATATAGCTTTGACCATAATATTATGTATCATATTCACATGTCGAAATGCGAAACTGGGTTGCTCTCTTGGAAATCATAAACTACGATATACTACGAGATGTAGATCATGATTGCACTCAAATGTTCTCGAAATATATATTTCATGTATCCGCAACTAACAGGTCTGCAGAGATCTAGGACGTAGGATATATACAAATGTATGTATTCTCCAGTTTCCCATAATTCCATACGTATTTACGTTTGACATATTCTGATATCTGGAGTTATGGGAAACTGAAAATCTCTACATATTTCACTAGCGCACTCACGCGGTCTTTCCCGTGTAAACTTTATTTATTTATTTATTTAATTCTTTATCGTACAAAATAAAATAATGTACAAAAGGCGGGCTTAATGCATTCTCTACCAGCCTTTATGAAAACAATATTTGGTAAATATGTTAGACAGTGACATTTATCATCATCTATTTACCTAATATTGACATATTAGGTTTTTCCTACAAATAAAGTATTCTTCCGTTATAAAAAAGAAGCCTATGTTTTATTCTAGGTCATATTCCATTTATGGATAAAAAAGAAATGGCTAAATAATTAACAAAATCTTAAATCAAGTTGTGTAGTAATTAGAAAATATACAAAATACATTACTTAGGAATTATAAAAAAAAGAAATCAATACAAAGTAGCATATTTAATAAGTTTAAGATATACTCACAATAAAATAATATAAAAGTTCACAATTCTTGACTGAATTACTAATTACACAATATAATGATATTATTTATAAAATATTAAAAACAATTACAGTAAAATACTTAGCTTACCAGACGTCTACTAGAGATGTTTTTAATAATCAAAGGGGGCTCGTATAAAGAGGGATTACAAAAAACAGTTACGTTCAATACATTAGTATTGTCTTTATCTTTGCCTAATTGGCAGTAGTGATAATTGATATATTTACATATTTGGAGAAATACATTAGTAGTAGTAGTAGTAGTACCATACCTTATACTATAAGGAGGGCCGTCGCGTCGGCACGTCTCCACCTAAACCCATTACTTTTAAACAGGATATTACTTTTGAAATAAAAGAGATTAAAAGATAAATTGATGCTCTACGAGTAAGTAATGCATTTTTAAACTTTTCTGTTCAATTCTATGATAAAAAAATACGACTTTAAAGAAATTTCGTAAATATGTTCTATTATGCTTTGTAGTGGAAAAGTTTTTTTTTTCTTTATGTGGAGTTTACTTTGTGGCTCTTTGGTACTTGTATATTTATATCAACGCTTTTATAATAATTTTTACATTATTATAATTAAAACCTTTTTTAATACTTTGAAACGCTGAAAGGAATACAAACATTTTATAAAATTTAAAACAAAATATGTATATTTACATGTTTATTATTTAATGCTTCACTTCACTATCTTTTTGGAGTTTTATATTTCTTTTCCAAATAAAAGTAATACTAGACCATAATTCAAAGTCTGAATGTTTATGATGGTTTGGATAAAAGTAAACCTTTAGTAACTATAAAATAATTATTGTATTTCATATTCATTTCCATTATACAACAATATATAGATATATTTTTTTTGTTTTTTGTTTTTTTTTCTATTTTACCAAAAACCGTCTTACCCTTTATTTAAATTAAGATCACATGACATGTAAAAGATAAAACACAGACAGTTAAGTCTAACCGCCGTAGTTATCTCAACGGGTTTATTAATGACATAAATTACGAATCAGGGAGCTATTTGGTCTAATTTGCTAGCGGTATGCGGTCTGAGCTGAATGTCAACTGATATCGACATAAGGTAAGTGAAATATCTAATAAGTTCTACGTATGTTAAAGAAACAGTAAAAGAGCGTTGTTGTAATAAATTGTCTTGATATTATCTGCTACTTATATTTTAAGACAAAATCATATAATTACTAATAATCTGGGTAGAATTGAACCAAGTAATCCTTAAGTTAATTTCAATGGATTTGGACGACAAAAAGTAGTACTAGTGACCGCAACATAATTTAAAGTTTATCCTGAAAGTGAGTTATTTCAAATAAACTACATATCTGAACTAATTATCTTTTACGTTTGTTTACATGAAGGTGTAAATTTTTCAATTATTTTATAAAAAATCATAGCTGTAATAGAAATATATTTTCAAACTCTTTTGGATCTCGTTAAATATAAATTATTGTAAATTAATAATTTTTTTTAATCAAGTTAAAATCTTTATTTTCTTTTTGACATAATGGGGTGAGACATTTTCATTGTAACATATTGATTTACGTTAGAGCTAATAAATACTTGGACTACAAGGACTGATTTTAGAGTTAAAAACGGGTGCTGCTTCTGGTCGCTTGTACTCTAGCCATGGATTTCTATTTTCTTATTATTAACTAGTCACGAGGACAGCATATCGAATTGATTGTAATGGTTCTAGTTGTTCATACATTGCTAACTAAATATATTGACGATTGGGAAACAGCGATAACAAAAAAAAAACCACGGCTGAGTTTTATGTGTGGTTTTTCTCAGACTATAACACGTTTAGAAACCTCATAGACTCATTATTTTAAGTTAGAGAGTTCTTTTACAGAAAGGCTTATTTCGATAAATATGATACTGAAATACACCTTCCTGCCATTCCCACGTGATGTACACAAGTGATCAGTGGTATTGATTCAAAGTGGAAAAGATATAAGTAAATAATTAATATTCAACAGAATATCTGCAGTCTCTTTAAACGTATTGTTTCGAGAATAAGTAAAAAACAAGAGTGTATGACGTAGAAGCGTTATAAGCCTTTAACGGTTCCGGACAGCTATCTAACGTAAACTCAATCAGTTGAAGACGTCTCAACCTCCGATGTAAATTGAAGAGGCTATTTGATAATTGTTTTTCTCTAGAGGTTTAGATCATTTTTATTGTTTCAAAATAGCATAGATTGATAGGATCTTAAATATTCATGTGAAGTCACCGACAACAGATAGTTATGAAATTTTTACCAATTTATTGTGATTATTTCTCAAGTAGGTCTTTTATATTAAACTTTACTCGGTTAAAGGATAAAAATATTTGCGAAGTTAGAAGCAATGTTCTATGGAACTAAAAATAAACAACAAAGTGACACAAAGAACTGCATCACGATTCGTATTGAAAGCTTTCATTGTAAAGAAGATACGCTTATGTGTTCTGTAGCAAAAGTGTCCAGAAACTGTTCTGAAACTAAAATGTTCACTTTTTGTTTTACAATTGTATCGACAATTGTCAAGTTTTAAAACTTTATGTAAACAACTGAACATTTTCTTTTCATACTGTCTCTTATAATGTTCGAGGAAATGGAAAGAAAATCTAATGTATTATTGAAAATTGAATCAATAATTCTTGTTTACTTTTATATTACACCTAAGTCTGTTTTTACACGGTAGATTGGTTCCAGAAAACACCGTGTAAAAAAAGACATTGATCGTATGCAAAAATAGGTGATTGGTTCCTAATCTCTAAAACCTATTAAAATTAGTGAAAAACAAGAATTTTTTAAGAACAAGTATTCACGTTTATTTAATTAAATCACATATACAATGTTTATTTTTACAAGCATAGTTATTAAAGATAAAAAAGATCATTCACAAAATATTAACACATTTCAATTGCTCTAACCAGTAAGTAAATTTGCTTGTATGCACAAAAAGGGAATTCCCCTAAATTTGTGATATGAACATACTTCTCATAAATTTAATTTGAAAAAAAAAATAAGCCCAAAAAAATTTAAATCGTGCTAAATGGAATAAAATCGTGTAAAAAAAATAAAAATATTTTATTTTCAAACCGTGTTATATCAAAACCGTGTAAAAACAGACTTAGGTGTATTTTATAATGGGATATTTTAAGTAAATTACTTGGTATTGACAACATTGTATTTAAACAAATCCAGTGATTGTATTGTTGATTGCCAAAAGTAATCTATTTTTCATCCACCGGGATAGTAACGACCTACGCGTTTATAATTAGAGTAAATGGGAAAAGAGTGCAGTCAATAAAAAATAAAATAAACATAAGATTCTGAACTCTCAATAATATGAACCACAAAAGATAATATAAACATGTGTGATGACCAGCGCATGTCAGTATGATCAGCTTGTTTAATAATATAATTTTTTGCAAAAATAATATAAAATTATTTGAACACGGGGTAGGAACTAATGGATGATCACATTTGAATTAAAAATAAATAGGAAATATAATGGGAATGGTTTATTTGTTACTATAAATAATTGAATCGGTTCAACTACGAAATTAATGAAACCTTTTATTCACTTCTGGGAAGTTTAAGATCTGGAAGCTAATTAAGGTCAAATAAGATAATTAAAAGCTATCAAATAAAACAATAAAAACTACTAATGTTATATTTGAAGTAGAACCTAAAAAAATTGACGCACACTTCTTTAATTTATTAAAAAAGATCAAATTACATTGTCGCTTGATAAAGTATTTCAGAAACTAATAGCACTAGAAACTATATAATTGATTTTGATTTTTTACATTTAGAAAGTTTCATTAGGTTAATAAAATCTTCTAGGCTTTCATCGTTCATAGAGGAATTGTTAAATTAATATAGATTATGACTGAACTTTCATATGTTTATTTACATGTGTACTGAACTGACTGAACTTTCATATGTTTTTTATATGTTTCTTGACAAATAACTCTTTTATCAGTGCACCGCGGAAAAAAGCTCGCAAAATAACTATAGCAATGAAGTCTGTACTCTCATACATTTCCACTAGACTATAAAGGGTTATATAGGGACATGAAATAATAAACTAACAGTTACTTCAGAAAACACATAAATTATTGTCCTACATCGCAAAAACGTTCCATTTTTAAACTTCGAGTAAACGCCTCGTGTAAGGTAATTGGTGCATTGAATCGATTACAATTAAAACATAGATATAGATAAGATAAATAGATTACAACTGTCTCTGAGCCTGGTTGTACATCCTGTCAAAATTTGAGATCAATCGGTGCAGTATTCTATGAAGTATATACAAACAACAGAACATTTTTATATATACAGATTACAAGGCCATTTTTATGTACTCATAACTGTTTGTGGCTTCAATCCTTTAATTGTCAATTTAATCCTTTTTATCTTAAAATATAATGAAAATAATTAATTCTCTAATAACACCTTCAATAAATTGTATTCAGAACATGGTGATGTTTATTTCAATTTAAACGCTCCGGCGTTTTAAATAATTCAAATTTAAGTATTCAAAGTAATTAATAATAAAGATACTTAATGATTATACAATTTTATATTATAATTATCAATTCATCTTTCCATATATACTCTCTACTTACTGATACTTTTCTTTGGTGGATATTTTTTAACTGTTATAGTATATTTGTTCCAACTGATTTTTTTATTATAGGTGTTATCTAATACCCATACCTCTTGTAAAACAATTTCAAATTCTAAAATTAGTTTGAATTCTAGACTAGCTTTTGCTAGTAGTTACTCCAGCGCAATACTGAACTAAAATCTTTTTTATTTGTAGCATTGTCAGTATTTATTGGCATCGAATCTACATTTTTAAATGTACAAAGATAAGCATACAAGATATTAATATAATATTCATATTTTTTTAAATCTTTTTTCCTTTTCTTATGTAGCAATTCTATTAAATATCACAGAAAAGACAACAACTAAGATTTTGAACAAATAAAATAACGAATCTGTTGTTAACAAATGAGGACTTTCCTTTGAAACATTTATTCTCGTTCGTTCTCCCTGAAGTATGTATTTCCAAAAACACATAAATACAGTCCTTGTTTATTTATCCTCAACAAGTCAATATTCAATAATGCTGAATGATTTCCTTTGAGATTGAAACACGAGAATTAATTACATCAAACATTCTTCCTGAAAGAATGTGTTATGAAATTCATGGCGATAGTTCTCAAATCGATTTTTTTCTAATTTCACTTTAACTCGATGTTTCTACCTAAATTCTCGCTTATTTATTTAATACTTATATAAATTATAGCTTATGTGTTATTCTGACTTATATACAATATTACTGTGAAATAAGCAAGTTGAATTATTTACTGGTTGGGATATAAACAAAAAACAAATTTATATGTAAGCTTCAAGAGTAATAGTGTGGTCGTTTTCAAGATAAAAATGTTTCTCGGGACATTTGTTCACGCGGATTAAGCTTAGGATCCTCATGCCCCATTCCTCATTTTTAAACTGCTATAATAAAATTAAGGGCAAGCAATTAAGGTGTAGAAAACAACATAAATATAATTTAAGCTTTATAATCGATTCTATTAGTAATTAACTATTTGAATTCGTTCGTTCTTAAATTTTTAACTTGTGTATCTTACCTTTACAAATTACTATCCAATATTTGTCAATATATTGAGCTCACCCACAGGGAGGTCTTTCTTAGTATTTTAGTAAATAAATCGGGACATAAAATCCGTTGTTATGTAGTTATTCCACATTTTCATATTTATTTCTAAGACAAATATGTTATTGATTGCTTTTGTTTATTTTCTCTTTTAATCTATTGATATATTTTTGATACTTCTTAACCTCTAATATTATTGAAATAACGTTTATAAATTATATTTTAATAGTTTTTTAATGAGTTGAATACGTTTTTTTTTTGTTAGTAATCACTTGTATGTATATTTCTTTCTTAAATCCTTAAATTTATATCCGATTTTTTATGAAATGGCTTCAAAAAATGCAAAATAGTTATACGGAAATGTTTTAAGCTAACAATTATTTATCTTTTCACGGCAATTTCTCTAATTTCGTAAGTGAAATAAAGCATTCATTACTTTGTTAGTCTATTCTAGTCCAGCAATGTCAAAGCACAAGAAAAAATATTATTTGTCTATTTGTTTTACATAATCACATAGGATATATATAATAACTTTCCTCCAAAATAAAATGCTACTCCACATGGCAGTACCGGTTAACTCAACTTTTGATTATCTTATTTTCACTTCCAACGCTATTATTGTTTTAGACTTCATTAAAATAAAACAAAAAAATATAATACTGAAATAAATGAATAAAATTGTATGAGGTTTAAGTGATAGCTTATGATTGGAATTGAGAGTAGAAAGGCTAACCCTTTCTACTGAAGTTAGCAAAAACAAGTTGCCAATATAGAAATAGTGGCAAATTGTTAAATTCTATTTATATTTGTTTGTATTTGGTTAAAAAACTTAATTCACAATTGGATCAAACTCTGCTGAATACAATACTTTTTTGATTGCGGGTAGTTGTAAGTACATCATTCGAAATTTTTACTCTTCCAAATTTTCTTATTTTTTAAATCTATTTATTACCTCAATAAGTTTTATATGCAATATAATTGAATATTAATATTTTCTACACTACCTGGCACTAAAACTCAATCTTTTAACAACATCTTTATTAATAAAATGGATCTACACAGCCAAGTCACTAAAAACATGGAGGACATTGTCAAAATGTTTGAGTCTCGAATGGACAATTTTGATAAGGCACTTTCTCAATCACTTTCAACCACAAAACAGCAACCACTAAGCACTTCAAATGACATTTCTGCACTGGCTAATGACTATGCAATTTTTAAAGAACTTGTGTGGAAAACTTTGTCGATGCTTCAACAGCAATTGCAGCTGCTTTCTGCTGGTTTTGATAAGCACGAGGTCATATCTCGTAGAAAGGTTCTTCTATTTCATGGAATATCCGAAGTTAATAATGAGCAGGCCGAGGTCTCAATTAGTAATGTTATAAATAAAATGAATATTAATAATGTTGACCTTTCTCACATTGATGTCTGTCATCGTTTGGGTGTAAAAAGGGATAAACCTAGACCCATATTGGTTCGCTTCACCACCTTAAAGCAAAGATCCATAGTTTGGAATGCTAAGACTGCTTTAAAAGGCTCTGGGGTCACAATCTCGGAGTTCCTGACTAAACCCAGACAAGAAATCTTCTCTGAAGCCAGAAGGCATTTTGGCATTAAGAATTCCTGGACATCAGATGGGGTTATCATAATTGCACTGCCAGACCAGAGTCGGAAGAGAGTTGAAGCAATGAGAGACCTGCGAGTTCTAATAGAAGCTTTTCCATTAGTCCAAAATACTCAGGATCAAAGATCAACAAGGCTTCGGCGTCTCCCTAAAACCGTAGCTAAGTAATTGTTCATTTGATATTATTTTCTTTTTAATTATTGTCTTATTTTTCCATTTTAAATGTTTGTTCTTTTTCCTTTTAAACATGTCAACTATATTGTATTTGCCGGTCCTGGTTTACAATTATATATCATATTGGCCTTTAGTTTGTCTACTGTGTATTATTACTTTTTCTTATATAAATATTCTTTTATCTTTACAATATTACGCTTATGTAAAAATTAGTTTTAATTTTATCACTTAATATTTATGTTGTCAGTTGTATGTCAACTTGATTATACCTCACTCTCCTGTCAAAGTCAATTGTCAAAAGATTATCGTTCAAAAACCGGACCTGTAATTGTAATGATTGTTTCTTAATGTTTTGTTTTAGTCTGTATTTTTTTATTAATTTATGAGGATGCTTTCCCACTACGCCAGTGAGTGTAGGATATTAATAGTTATAGTTTTATAATTTGTTAACATATTTAAATTTTTATATTATATATATATATTTTTTTATCTTTATAATTTACATATATTTTATTCAAATATTTTTATTTATAACGTTTATTATTTTATTATGTCAGACTCGACATCTGATGTTAATAATATTTACTTATCTTCAATTTCCTCCGAAAACTTTATGAGTGCTACTAGTGACCCACTATCGGATATTGATTTTATTCCACTTGATTCTAGGCTCAGATCTATTTTTCCCACTAATTCTAACAGTTTTAATATTGTCCATATAAATGCGCAAAGCATACCGGCCCACTTCTCTGATATCCTGGCAACATTTAGCAACGTGCAAGTCGACTGCATACTTGTTTCCGAATCTTGGCTTAAACCCTCTCTTTTTTCCTCACTTTACTCTCTGCCTAATTTCAACCTGGTTCGAAATGATCGTCTTGAAAAGAGGGGCGGAGGGGTGTGTATATATCTAAAAGACAACATAAATTACAAGATAATTAGTCTTTCACCTTCTACGAATTGTGGTAACCTGGAATACCTTTTTCTTGAGGTTGTATTTCAGCGTAACAAATTGCTTGTTGGCGTACTATACAGCCCCTCCTGTACCGTTGACTATTTTAGTAATTTTGATTTCCTCCTTGACTCTTTTTCCCCCTCTTACGATCATATCATTATTATGGGTGATCTAAACACGTGTCTTATCAAAAACTCTTACAGGTCTAATAGACTAAAATCATTACTTGCTTCTTATAACATTTCTATTCTCCCCCTTTCGGAAACACATTTTTCACCTAATTCTGATCCCTCGCTCCTTGACCTAATCATGGTGTTAAATTCCAACGATGTACTATCACATGGCCAATTAACTGCGCCTTTTTCCTATCACGATCTCTTATTTCTTCGTTACAATCTTTCTCCTCCTAAACGCAAGAGTAAGGTAATTTTGCGACGCAACCTTAAAGCAATTACTTTGGAGCTTCTACGTTACGATGCCGAATTAATTGATTGGTCCAACTTGTACTTAGCTTCAGAATTGGATACCAAAGTAGACATTTTTAACACTATCATTACTAAACTGTACGATACCCACGCCCCCTTAAAGAAAATTAAAGTGAAACATTATCCAGCACCATGGCTTACTGCGGACATAAAAAAAATTATGAATAAACGTAATATTGCTAAGATTCGTTTTAAGAAAAACCCTTCGGATGACCTTTAGGCCACGTATAAGAAATTGCGAAATCGCTGCAATAGGATGTGTAGAGACGCCAAACGTCGCTATATTTACTCCTCGGTTAATAATTCTACGCCTCCACAATTATGGAGGCTCTTCAAGTCACTAGGTGTGGGTAAAACTTTGACCCCTTGTAATAATATATTAAACTTAAATTCTCTTAATCAGCATTTCTCATCTTCTACACTTAAACTTTCCGATTCTTTGAAAACCTCGGTCTTAAACAAATTAAGTACGACCGCCCCACCTATCTGTGACAGTTTCACTTTTAAATTAATCACGGAGTGTGATGTTAAGGAAGCAATTTTAAATATAACTTCTAAAGCTATGGGTAATGATAACATTAGTCGTGACATGCTAGTTCCTATTCTCGATATCCTCTTGACTGTTATAACTCATATCCTTAATTTCTCTTTAACAGCCAATTCCTTTCCTTCTGCCTGGAAATCGGCACATGTCATGCCCCTACCCAAAATCAGCAATCCTAGTTCTCCCTCACAGTTTCGTCCTATATCCATCCTTCCTTTCCTATCTAAAGTCCTCGAAAACACTGTCTTTAAACAATTGTCTCATTTCCTGAACCATAACAAACTCCTTAGTCCTTTTCAATCAGGTTTCCGCTCTTGTCACAGTACAACTACAGCTTTGCTGAAAGTTACCGAAGACATTAGGTTTGCTATGGATAACCATAGGCTCACGCTACTTGTCCTTCTGGATTTCAGCAATGCTTTCAATTCCATAGACTATGATATATTGCTTGGTGTTCTTCGCAGCCTTAACATATCTCCACCTGTGATTAACTGGTTTCATTCATACCTGTACGGCCGTCGACAGACTACTTGCTCTGATGACTTATCCTCAGATTGGGCGGTTCTGTCTGCCTGTGTCCCTCAGGGCGGCGTTTTATCTCCTTTACTTTTTTCCATTTTTATTAATGAAATCACTAAAATAATATCTTCTCACTACCATCTCTATGCAGACGACTTACAAATCTACAGACATTGCTCACTCAATGATCTTGATGCTACCATAACAGCGATAAATAATGATCTCATTTTTATAAAGGAATGGACTGAGTCTTTTGGTCTCACTGTCAATCCCAAAAAATCTCAGGCCATTCTTATAGGTAGCAAATATCTTCATAATAAGGTTCAACTTAATCAGATTCCTAATATATTGTACTGTGATACCGTGATTCCTTATTCTGAAGTAGTAAAAAATCTGGGATTGGTGATAGATAAACACCTAAATTGGACAGCACAAGTAAATGAAACTAGTCGAAGAATGCATTCGTCATTTCACTCCCTCAAGTGTCTGCAAAATTTCCTACCTTTAAAAACTAAAATCTTGCTATCTCACTCCCTTCTGCTACCCCTTCTCGACTATGCTGACGTTTGCCAATTAGACGCTAACGAGGAGCTACTTAATAAATTAGATCGCCTTCAAAACTTGTGCATTCGTTTTATCTTCGGATTGCGCAAGTTTGACCATGTTTCAAATTTTCGACGTCAACTTAAGTGGCTCCCTATTCGCCTTCGCCGGAATATGCATATTTTAACCACGCTGTATAATGTTTATAGAAATTCATCTCCCACTTATTTATATGAACTGTTCTACCTGTCCCCTCCGAGTAGCCGTCCCAAACGCTCTTGTGTTCCTGTTAAATCTTTTAATGTCCCTCCTTACAATTCAACATCTTTCTCCAAATCCTTCTCCATTTATGCAGCGCGGTTATGGAATACCCTTCCCAGCCATATTATAAGTAGCCCAAATGTTGTATTGTTTAAACGTAGATTAAAGCTCTACTATCTCTCCCAGTTATAATTATATGTATTATATCTGTATTTGTATTATTATATATTTATATATTCATATATGTATTTGTATATATTTTCGATTTATTATGTTGATAAGTATTTGAATTTATATATGTATCGGTATAATTTAGTTTATTACATAAGTAATGTTTAGTTAGTTTTTTTACTATTAAGAATATTTACTATATGTAGTGTGTACCTATTTCTGCCCTTTTAATTGAATTTTGTCACTCTCATGGGTAGCTGGTAGAGATCTCTCTTTAGAGATAAGCTCATCCAATGTTCTTCATGTCTCTGAATATTTTGTTTTTTACTAAATCTGGTACATGAATAAATAAATAAATAAATAAATAAATACAAACTACTAGAGGTGTACCAGTAGTTTAGTAAGCTATTTACTGGGAACTAGCTGATGTGAGTTTAGTTGTCTATGTATTGTGGAACTTCTGCTTCACAAAACTATATACAAGCTTATTTTTATAATACAATACATGCTTACGAGTTGTATGTGTGGAATACTTTTTATCCATATAAGAATGACAGTAGAAATTCAATCATAAAAGGCAAACATCCTTTTAATAACATCAATATTATTCAACCCTACACTTATTATTTTAATAAATATTACAACAGTTCAAGTATTTTTAATACAAATATCATATGTTTTGGTTTAATAAACTTCATTGATATTTTTGACCTACATTTAGTAACTTCTCCTAAGATGTTTAGAAACAATTCCATTAAAAGAAAAAAATATTTTAATTAAATTACTTGTCATAAATTTGACAGTGTACTTTTTCTATAAATTCTTCAATAATATTTACCAAGAGCGCAGTAGGGATTTTTATTTTTTCCTCATTCGTTTTTGTTTTCTTGATTGTTACACACACTTTTTCATCGTTAGTTGTTTTTTCTTGTTCTTGTATCTTGTATATTAACAATCGGCATATATTTATTTTTTTGGGATTTTCTCTTTCTGTCTGTCCGTTTGTTAAGAATAATTTCTAAAACAGCTGGATCGATTTTAACAGGACTTTCACTGTCGGTTATTTGATGTTATAAGGTACTCCTTACTTAGTCTAATTTTATTTATAAAAACACATTCCACACGAACAAAGACGTAGATACAGCTAGTTTTACAATGAAAAACTAATAAATCCATGGCATATGATAGCCATTTTCATACACTGTGTACTGCTCGACTGTAGACAATCAAAGAATGAAGAATATCAAAAAACCAACCCTCTCATATTTATACAAAGATATATTTATAATACATGATATAGTTACAGGTCTGCGAATAAAATAGTTTATTTAGATAAAAATCTAGAAGTAACATAATAGAATAAGTATTTAAACGATAAAACATATTACAGGTTATCTAATAACTATTTTGTCTTATATAATTGGCATATCAACTATTTAAAAGAAACAAAAAACCAGTAAGTATGGTATGGTATGGTATGGTATGGTATGGTAAGTATCGTAGTACTTATTTCTATTAATTCAGATCCCTTGAGTATGAATAGATAGATGTAGTCGCATAAGTATTGTATATATATATAAGATTTATTGAGATAGAATATCATATTGAGAAATAACGTCATATAATATGATGTGAGAGAAGGTGTTGTAAAATATATATTGTGCATAAACTTCTGATGACATAAAGTTATATCACCTCGCTCAGTTGCGAAGTTCGGGGAACCGCGAGCGATCTAAGTTCAGAAGACAATTTTATTGTGAGGTAACAGCACTATAATTGTTAGAATATAGTCTAAAAGCCTAAGTATTATATTTAGGTTCTTAAATTAATTAATAATATATATACATAGATATATATTGTTTCCTTAAGGATTTTAGGTGAGCAAATTCACAATATATTTTATTACCCTTAGCATTGATATGCATATTGATAACATAACTATATAATATTCTAAAATATGTTGCCATAAGTGTATATAACTTTATTAAATCGTCAAGTATACGTATTATAGAGCTCGTGTTTATTTACTATTATTTTAAAAGGCAATTGTTGTGTAGTCTATATACTGTGTCGTAGTCTATAGTCATCCTTATCTAGGCTTGCAACAGCCACTAAACGGAATTTATGTAACCAAAACATATTTCTGGAGATTCGTTAATAAATAAAAAAATATTCGCCGATACTCAATAACTCTTAACGTAGACAAGTTGAATATAATAAAACGTTTAGGGAAATTAAGAATAAATAAAATTTTGTTTTACTTAACTATTATGTATTTATAATTACATTTGATCCACGATATAGTGATAATTGAGATATAACGCGGGTGATGACCATATTCGCGAATTAACAGAGAAATTGTTTATTTTGTGTATAGTTAGATAGTTTAATAGCTTTGTGAGTTAAATTATAGATTCACTATTAACTATTAGACCCAAGTATTGGCTTTAAAACGGGGGTGTTGTTGACACACACGGTCACTTTATTGCGATGTCATGTTTAATTTATTTTTGATGTTATGTTTAATTTATTTTCCAGATTATAATACTGTTTCTAGCAGTTTGTAGGGTTTATTTTTTAAACATGTCCTTTTTGCATATTACTGACATAAATAACAAATCTTGATCATTAAAAACGATATCACAATTTTGGATATGTAACAACCATTCCAGCACCTATATAGCCTATATAGCGTATGAAATTATAAATATATTTAAAAAATCTAATAATATTTATACAATAAAATATGCTCTTTTTTAAGTTTATAATATGTTTGTTAAATATCCTTCGAATTTAGCCCGGCTAACAAATTAAGCCCTTGGGAAAAATACAAAGAATTTATTTAAATAATAATAAAATAGTATTTTTATTTGAGGTTGTATGTATGCCTTTTTTAATTTGGTTTACCTAGTAAATAATATAATTTCAAAATGTCGGTAAATATATAAAAATATCTAATAAATGTTCTTATTTTGGTAATGTTACATTTATTAAACTTAAATGTATTAACATCACGAGTATGTTTTAAAAGATATACAAATATATATATATATATATATATATATATATATACGGTATTAAAATTAAGAATATGAAACGGTATTAAAATTAAGAAAAATCTAATCGTAACAAGTACTTATTAACAAACAAATTTAATAAAAATGAAATATTTTCCGTCTTGTTTTCCGATAACTCTACAAGTAAACAACTTTAATGAAATAACAACTTTGCGAGCTCATGTTTATGGAAATTAAATATTAATCTGTCCTATGATGAAAAGTTTAGATTAAAATTTTTGTGAGTAAAGACATAAAAGAATAGATTTAAAAACGGAACGAATTGAATATCTTACAAAAATAAAGAAGTAGTAGCACTAGTGATAAGTTTTAAAAGAATTCAATAAAGCTCTTGGCTGATAGTCAACGCACAATTCCATTTTCCTCAATGTAGTTTGCAAAAAATGTACTAGATATAAAACTTACTTTTTATGAAAGTTTTGTCCTTAGTTGTTAAGGGTTTGAGAATAGTTCTATGGCTGGCACAACTTCTGCTTCGAATAAGTCATTTAAAAAACGAAAATCACCTTAATAGAACCTACAATAATAATATGTAATATGCGATGTCATTAAATTAAGTACAATACGTTGTAGACAAGTGTTAGTATTTAAATTTCAACTAAATATTTTTTAGAACTATCTTCACATTTTGACTTTCCATAAAAATAAAACAGTAATCAAATCATTTAGGAGTAATGTTGCTAGAAACAGCCACAAAAATACACAGAACAAAATATTATTTTTAACGAATTTTTTTGAAAATGTAGAGAAAAATAAGATCAATTATGTCTAATTGTATGCCGTATAGATTCAAGCACCCTATTATTAAATTATCACAATGCTAAGAGTATAATTTTATATTTGTATACATTTTACTTCACATCTAAATATATATACTTTAAATAACAACACTTTATCTCAATAAATATTACGATATAAACATCTCCGCTATTAATAAACAATAAAACTGACAGAACAAAAGATATAGAGTATTGTCTGCGGATTTTTCTGATTGCTCTTTTGATAAATGATCGCTGAACTTAAAATACGAAGCTACAAAAATGTGAAAGATTTTTACCAAAAATACGTTGACAACAACACTCCGTTAATTCAAAACGCTTTTCTTTGATTTCTATATCTAATCTCTTTCTCTATCTAATACTAAAGCCTCGAAGGCGAATTAATAAAAAATGCATGCTAGAAGCGTTGTCGTTTCGACCCCGTAACATCATAAACCATTTTATTGTGAGATACCTACTATAAGCATAGAAATACAGCCAATGAGTTTTTATAATAAATTGTGCTGTAAGTTTTATATATAAAACTGAAATTAATAATACCAAGTTAAATAAACAATTTTTTTTCTTATTTTCTGGGTAACTTAATAACACCAGATAAGAACTATGCAAATATTTGGATCTCTTTTTTTTTATTAAGTAAAATTAGGGCAGACAAGCTGGCGGGTAACAGATGGTACGTGATCACTGCCGCCCATTAACTCCTGCAACATCCGAGGATTTACAAGAGCGTTTCCGACCTTGGAGGTGGGAGTAAACGGCTTTTTTTAAGGTACCCATGTCGCACCGATCTGGAAATACCGCCGAAGGGAGTTCGTTCTAGATTCATGTGGTACGTCGAAAAAAGATCCTTGAGAACTTCATAGTGGAGGATCGCCATGCATCCAGGTGGTAGGGATGGTATTGGAGGAGAAAGCGCGCAGTGCGGTGATGAAATTCGGCTCGGCAGATCGAATAGTTCTTCGGAACACTTCCCGTGGTAAATGCGATAGGAGACGCACAAAGACGTCTGTTTGCAATGCCAATGAGTCCAGCCGTTCGCAGAGCACCGGGTTCCCGAAAATCCGAACGGCTCTCCGTTGTACGCGGTAGAAGCTGATATTGGGGTGATCCGGACCAGAGATGAGAACCGTACTCCATATGTGGACTGACCTGCGCTTTATAGAGCGCAAGTCTTTGAAATACTGCCTCGCTCTATTGATCACTCCTAATTTCATAGATACCAAATTTCCCTTGTTCTCCAGATGACCATGAAACTGACAATCGTCCGAAATGGCTCTCGAAGAGCAGTGATACGATACATGGGGTTTTCTTAGTGGTAAACGCGCAAACTTGTGTCTTTAGGTGATTCGTTCCACGTTCAGTTCACTCCACTTAGACACCATCCCCAGGGAAGTCTCTATAGAAGACACAAGTTTCTTTTGGCACTCGTCGACGTTTTCCGTACGTATATAGAATATACCGCATCTTCAGTGCTGTCATCCGTATAACAATGTATATTGGGAATATCTAACATATCATTGATATGCAAGAGCAACAAAGATGGTGATAGCAATAACGGGGCTTGGCCCGAGCAAAATCCGTTGAGAACAACCTGTATGCTCCACCCAATGAGAAAGCTGGTGATCCACTTGCATAAACTCTCGGGAAGCCCATAGGAAGGTAGCTTCGAAAGAAGCCCCTTGTGCCATACACAATCGCAGGCTTTGGCCATATCCAGACTAACTGCCAGACCCTCTCCCTTGCTTTCAATAACAGCTGCCGAACGGTGACAGAAGATCACCAGCCGATCGACAATGGCGAAAGCTATATTGCCGGTCATTGACCAACTGGTGATCCTCGAGGTAGATTAGGAGCTGTTTATTGATAACGCTCTCTATTACTTTGGAGAGAAGAAAGGTAACGGCGATAGCTCTGTGGTTAGTTGGGTCCAAGCTATTATTGAGCGAAGCGAACGGAGCGTGAGCGTGAGCGGAGCGTTTTACTGGAGACTTTTTACATTCTTTGTTACGAATTGGCTCGAAAACTACTTGACGGAAAATTATGAAACTTTGCAATCAAAAAGACACACATCAGGTGACAGTTTAAAAAATAATAATTGAAAAAATGTCCTTAATTTTTTTTTATGTCTTGTTAAAAAACTGATATCCCATTAAGGTCAATGGGAAACGATGAGTTATTATACTGGGCTCGCTTCGCTCAATATGCAAACAGCACCAGAGATTTATTTATTAAAAGTTAGATCAAAATTTTACAAACTTTCTAACGTAAGATAGTTACCACTTTATTCATGGAATTTATTTATTTATTTATTTATTTATTTAACTTCACGCCATATCCCTTGCGGGGTAGCCAGAGACGACGGAGCGTCAAACGCTACGGTCCCTGCATAACTCTTTCGCCTCGGCCACAGACATCAACCTCTTCATACATGCCCTCCGGGGGGTCTTCATGCTTTTTACGTGAGATTTATTTGGGCATTTATTTATTAGAAGCCTAAAAGTAGAGATGGTTTGATCATTTTCTTTTTGTGTGTGTTTATTTTTTTTTATTATATTATAACTATCGCTTAATATTTAACGAAATATTTCTTAAATACAAATAAATTTATTTAATTAAATATATGATATAAACATATGATATGTGGTAAAATTACAACTCTCCATCTATGTATCCAACATAAATTCTAAAGCTGATTGTTCTTGTCAATCTGAATATAAAAATATAAGCATAAACTAATAACATCTTGTTGGTAACATTTATAATGAAAATAGAGATTCAATTAACCGATACGTTTACCATTTCTAAGGTTGCTATAACTTAAATAAATACAAGATACAAGTTTCTTGGCAAAATAGTTAAACACAACTTGAGATGGGTTTCAAATTTATGTTATTTCTGGCATAACGATAGAATTACTTGTTAATATTCCTCGCAGTCGCAGGAGGATTAAATAAAAGTTACTAACTTTTTCCATTAAACACCTGAGTAACAGATAAAAGACAAACATTTGCCAAGAAACATTAAATATTACTTGTTCTGCGAAAGTTCAATCTTCTTTTAAGTTAATCTGTGAAAGATTACGATGAGAACTACAATTTTCAATATACAAAATATTTCAAGATTTCATTAGAGAGACTTAAGTTGGTAAATATTATATTATCTAGAAAATAGAGTGATAACAATGTCAAATAAACTACAAAGTATAAACGTAGGCCTCATTGTTTTAATGGTGTGATTTCTTAACAGAGATATGCCGCTTGATAGCATTAAATGTATATCCAATTATTTTGTTCATTCTTCAAAACATGTTCGGTCTTGAGCTTTACAATAACAATTACAGTGGATGAAAATATTATCGATTCATCAGTTTCTATTATTAAATGTATAAATAAGCAATGGCCAGGAATATTGCCTTAGGCTTTATTTTCAATTTGAATATAAGCTTTAATTATTTGTCTAGTTCCTATCTCGTGCTCTTCATTTACCGACAAAATATACAAATCAGAGGTTGTTTAACTTTCTATTATTAATTTCAGTTTTATATCGAATTGGCTAAATATATCAAATAGTTCCTTAAAAACCAGAAAATTATACGTAAATTCATAGACAAATAGGACTTTTAATAGATATTATTATAAATAATAGAAAGATATTGAATTATAATACATTGTAAGTACTTGACTATTAAATATGATAACTGTTGCTAGTAGTGCTCCTATAAAAAACCTATCTGTAAATGTGTACTGTCTTAAAAGTATATAAATTATCTAGACGTCTGTGGAACCATAGATATTAAATAGTATCGCCTCCGGAATTTACGAAAGAAATTGCGACGACATCAAGTGATTGAGTTTCCAGCAGATGAAGTCCAGAACGTAAATTTCCTTCACACCTGTTTTTGACGTGTTCTCAAAACTTATGCGGAAATAAGTTAAAGATATTTTAGTCTTTTAATGTTAAACATTGTGTCAACTTTTTGTTAATATTGTTATATATTATGACTTAAGTTATAATATATAACAATGAAAATACCTCACCCTATTGCTCTTAATTACCAATAAAATATGTTCATTTAGTCACAATTTTGTATTATTATACAATCCTGCTTAAGTAATGAGATACGAGAAAGTATCTTAAATACAAGTCTATTGAAGCTTTAAAGACTCTTAAAAAATAATATGACTTACAAAATAAAAGACGTAAACACTATAAAAATTAAAATGTAACATTAAAAGATTATTAGTTGGAATATGTAGTAAACTAGCGTTATGTACTTTCCTCCTGTACAAACATTAAGTAGCATCCTTATGTATTTACCTTATATACTAGCCTTAGGTACAAGTCTTATGCACTAGCGTTGTGTAAATGTTTGTGTGTAAAATTCTTTAAAAACCTTTTTGCCTTAACATGTCGGTTAAAATTTAAAAATAAACAAAACCATCCCTAACAGCATCCTAGAGGTAGCAAGATACAATCCTGCCCATGTTTTAGCATTTCGTTCGTTCCTTCAATATTTATTTTAAAAAAAACATTAATTTATCTCAGACGATTATGAGTGGGGACGCTAAACGAGAAGCAGCACGTTTTCAAATTGGTGGCAGAACTATCGCGATTAGGTCATCACACGGATATATCATGCTACGACGGAGCCTACATGGTGGACGGGTGTTAAACAACAGACACTTGCCACTGAGCCACGCTGAAGACCAGTACTACCCCACTTGAAGCTGTCATACGTTTCGATTCTGATAAACGAGAATATTACCCTTGATTACGGTGTACAACCGTCTATCTTTGCGTTTGTGATAACCTGCTAGAGGTAAACTAATCGTCACACTCCGCAAGGCTTTAAAAGGAACTCAATGTGATTATTACAAATAACATGTGCGTTTACTTTTCCGAAAAAAATACTTTATTAATTATAACAACACAAACCGTAGTGTAAACAAATTTAATGACCTTGACACCAATATTACAATTTGGCAAAAACTATCACTATTAGAAATTTATTCTTAACATTTCACTACCGGTTTTCCACCTACCCGCGTTAACAGTTAAACAAGAAATAAGTACGTTGTAAATATGTACACATAATACAAAGAGTTCGTAGGTTCGAGTATATCACGTGTTTATTAATTTTTCATTGTTAATTTATTAAAAATGTAAGTAAACTTAATATATTTAGTCATGTTACCCATTAATGGACAATTTCCAACATCATACATTTAAGACTATTATAAATACTGATTTCTAAATACAATAAAGTGAACTAATAAGAAAAAAGAAAAACACCATCCTGGATACAAACTCCTAATTTCATGTGTATTACGATAATTACCAACAGTCACAATTCTGTATGCAATATGCAACAAACAAATTTATATTAGAATTATATACATATGGAATTTGTTAGTTTCAACACATTAATATTATGCGGGACAAACCATTATCGTTAACATAAATTGATTACACCTGGTTTATTACTCGAAGAATATTCTATACAGCTTCGGCAAAGCCAAAGTTATTACAGCTTTATTAACGCTACGATCAAGGAATTGGTGTTGGATGTAGTCAAATGAACCAATAAATGGAAATACCTAATGAGCCTAATTTTGAATAATACCCTTCTTTACAGAACAGATCATAAAAAAATTAAACTAAACCACAACTAACAACGTTTGATATCTATTTACAAAATAATTTAATCTTAATTTTCAAAATTGCATTTTCATTGCATTTGCATTGCATTGCAGTTAAGATTATTTATTAAATTTGAAAAATTAGCAATAAAGTAAACAGCATAATACCATACTTTATTCCGAACTATTCTATTGAAATACAATTTTGAAAGAAGATAAATAAAGATACACACTAAAAGAATATTTAAGATAAATGAAGATACAAATTAATGAAAGTTCAAAATATCAGAACTAAATCTAAACATTACGGTCCTTTTAACATATAAAGAAATAATAAAAATCGTAAAACCCAAAAATTGTATAGAAATATATGCATAGTATATTATAGTATATTAATAAAAATTAGATCTTAACGTTTATATTCTTCATTTTCTGTAACACAAATTAATGCTAAAAATTTAATTAAAATAAGAACATACAACCAAAAGTTAGTTTCTAATCTGTTTATTTATTCTGTGCGTTTAATCAAATAATTATTGCTAGCTCATATCAAGTTACAAAATACAGTTTTCATAAGATTTGAAAAAGGAGCAGGTCCATTGTTACTTTTTTTAAATTTGTTGAACAAAAGCCATAATTTTACTAATAAGTCTATTATCATTTTTATCTTCTTTACCACTTTCTTAAATACTGAATTCTAGTCTATACATAAAAATAGCAAAATGAAAGTGATATTTAAATAAAACTATTTTAACATATAAATTATCACCCGATGTTTCAAATGCTTTGCAATAATGTCATTCAAGAAGAAGACGAAATGTAGGTGTGGGACAGTAAGTTAGTCAATTTATCATGTCATATACGAAAACGTCAATGTCAATGTCAGGTTACCTACTGTTTGTTGGAAGTAATAAATCAAACGACACCAATTACGATTTCTAACGTAATTATGGTATTTGAAAAAATTATATTTTATTTTGGATAAATAATGTTATCATGTAAAGTAACACATGTGTTCTTGACAACTTTTTAATATTAAATATTGATACCTTTTGAAAATATTTGTATAAATATTAAAAAATTTAGGACACAACTCGTTTATTGCTATTAATTTCGATGCAACACTGGATGTCATATTATAGGAGTATAACACAAAAGTAAGTTTCTTAGAATAACAAACGTGCTTTAGAATCTTGGACTAAAATGTGAGATGGGATGTTCATTCTTATAAGATTTTAGTCGATGTTTCATGTTTTTAAATGTGTATATGTGAAATGTATACTGAAAATTATAACTATTAGTCTCCAAGTACACCAGGCTGCCTGTGTCTCTCTGTTTATGCAGCAAAGGTTTTTTAGCAAAAGTTTTTCTATAAATCTTTTTTATTTCTAATAAATTAACTTATACATTATTTAGATCAAGACCAAATTCTTAAAAAAAACCCCACATTCTTTATGATAAAGTCTATGATCTAAATATGATCAAAGTTAAACAAAAGGGTTTTTTTGAATAAATACTTATTTACTTACTTACTTAGCTTCACGCCATATCCCTTGCGGGGAAGCCAGAGACGAAGGAGTGCCAAACGCTACGGTCCCTGCCTACCTCTTTCGCCTCAGCCACAGACATCAACCTCTTCATACATGACCTCCGGGGTGTCCTCATGCTTTTTACGTGACTTTCCTCCAGTATCATAGATACTGTGTTTTCGAAGGTCACTCGAGGCCTCCCCCTGTCTCTCTTACCGCTCACTTTTCCTTTATAAATCTTTTTTACTATCCTTTCATCACTCATTCGTTTGACCTGAGCTCTTCTTCTTCTTCTTCATTCTCACCGTGGCATCTTCGCCTGCCATTCTGTGGATCACTTTATTACGGATTCGGTCAGCTAGACTGACTCTGCATATTCTGCGAAGAGATCGCATATCTCCACAGCATTCATCTTACTTACATTCTTCTTCTGTGTTACCCACGTTTGGCTGCCGTATAACAGCGTTGGTAGTAAAACCGCATTATGTACAGCCAAACTTGCAGCTATGCTGACATTTCGCCGTCTCAACAATGCAGCTAGAGCACCGGTGACTCTGTTACCGGCAGCAATACGTAATTTTGAATAAATATTTCGAAGATTTTCTTGTAATTCAATGTACTTCAGTTCCCTGACTTGATCTTCTTACACAATTAGTAAAAAGCCACTAACATTTTATTAAGTGCTATACTAAGAGTGCAAATATGTCAATTTACAAAAGAGAATATTCTTCGTACGATGAACTAACAAAAACCATAAAATAACCATACAAAGTATTGCAATGCTCCAGTAACAAAAATTAACATTTAAAATAAAATGAGCGTTAAATGAATTTTGGATTTAAGTGTCATTTAATTTTAAAACAACCTAAATTAAAGACCTCAAAGAAAATTTATCCGGCTTATTTATTATTTTCCGGTATCCTCAGCTGCGGTGAGCGAACTCGAGGAGTTTTGGGAGAGTGTCAGGGATGTTCTAAGAAGTGTCAAAAGTAATGAAAAGTTGATAGTATGTGGGGATGTTAATGGATGGGTTGGAACCGCGCGAAGTAGATACGAAAGCGCGCTAGGCAAGTACGGTGATAAGAGAGTAAATGAGGCTGGAAAGCTTATTTTGGAATTTTGTAAGGAGAGATATTTGTTTGTGGCAAATACGATGTTTGATCATAAACAAATTCACATGTACATATGGGAGCGAGCGGAAGAACGAAGTATGATTGATTTATTCCTAATGGATCAGCGTATTCGAAGCCAAGTTATGGACACGCGAGTGCTTAGGGGTGCTGATCTGGGAACGGACCATTATCTAATCGTTGTTAGAATAAGAGGTCTGTTTGCAGGTTGGCGCAGCTGCACGACGTGTCCTAGCTTGGAGTCCAATTATCGCATAAGAAGCTGGAAGCTTCAAGATCCACCGATCAGAGGAATATCTAGAAAGGGTTTCCAAGAAGCTTGAAAGCTGTGATTCTGGAAATGAAAGTGCTGAAGTATGCTGGCAGAACCTTAGTAATGATATGGTGAAAGTAGCGACAGAGGTATGTGGTAAAAGGAAAAGAGGTTTTAGTAAAAAGCATGATGAATGGTGGGATGATGAAGTGAAAGACGCTGTGGAGTTAAAGAAGAAAGCATGGCTGGATTATAAAGCCTCGGGTAAGGATAAAAGTATGATAAGAAGAAGAAGAATAAGAGGGTTACCCCAGGAGGGTACCGGCTTTGATGAAGCCGGGGACCCCCTCCCCGAGCAAAATCGGGGGAATGATCCTCGGATTTTGCTCGGGCTGCCCGTCGTATCTGGGGCGGGCAAAGTATCGCCTGTTGTGTTTTTTGAGGGCAAACGACGGCAAACAGCGGCACCCCGCTCCACTCTAGATGTGGACTTTTGCAACATCCGAGGGTTTCACTCGAACCTAAACGCCGTCCACTACCACCTTGAGACGGCGCAGCCGGCCTTGTTGTTTTTGACGGAGACGCAGATATCTCAACCTAGCGACACAGCGTACCTATCATACCCCGGGTATAAACTAGAACATCATTTTATACCACACGCCGGGGTATCTGTGTTCGTAAGGGAGGATATCTGCTACCGTCGCTTTCAGGTTTTTGAAGGTCGGGACCTGTCTGTACTCTGGCTGCGCGTGGACATGGACGACCGTGTCAGAGTCTACGCGTGCCTCTACAGGTCCCATAGTGGTAATGCAGAAACGGATCAACTCTTGGGCCGTGTTCAGGCGAAGATTGACGATCTGCTTTCACAGACTCCCTCCGCCGAAGTCGTAGTCCTCGGGGATTTCAATGCGTACCATGCCGATTGGCTAGGGTCACGTGCCACCGACTACGCAGGGAGATCTGTGTTTGACTTTGCTCTGGCAAATGGTCTGTCCCAGCTGGTAAAGACGCACACTCGTCTACCGGACGTGGACAGCCACACGCCCTCTTTGTTGGATCTTCTGCTGACTACACATCCAGAAAAGTACCAGATCACTGTCGAGGCTCCCTTAGGTTCCTCTGATCACTGTCTGGTACGGAGTGTAGCGCCCATTCAACGTCCTGCTCGCACAAGACCTGCGACTCGACGCGTTTGGCACTACAAGTCAGCGGATTGGGATGGAATGCGGTCCTTTTTTGCATCCTACCCATGGGGGTCGATTTGTTTCCCTTCCGATGATCCTAGTGACTGCGCTGCGACTGTAGCTGATGTGATACTACAGGGCGTGGAACTATTTGTACCAAGCTCTGTGGTACCACTTGGTAGCAGATCGCGGACTTGGTTTGATGCGTCTGTCAGGGCTGCAGCAGCTGGCAAACGGCAGGCTTATCAAGCTTGGGCCAATGCGTTAGTCACTAAGGATCCGAACTCTAGAGTTCTGAAGAGGAAATATAATCGTGCCTCCAGATTCTTCAAACGGCAAATCGCTAGAGCAAAGTTCAAGCATGTCGTCAAAATTAGGGATCAGCTGGCAAAGTACCCGCCTGGCACGCGCAAATTCTGGGCGCTTTCCAAGGCCACTCTGGGTAACTTTAGCCAGCCGTCCCTACCGCCATTGCACATGGGGAATGACTCTCTGGCCCACACGGCAAAAGAGAAAGCCGATCTCTTGGGCACTCTTTTCGCCTCCAACTCGACTTTGGACGACCAAGGGAAGTCACCGCCTATCATCCCGCGGTGTCAGAGTTCAATGCCGGAAATAGTTTTTCGGCAAAAAACTATCAGGCAATCTCTTTTTTCCTTGGACGTTCATAAGTCGAGTGGGCCGGATGGCATTTCTCCATTAGTGCTACGAACGTGTGCCCCTGAGTTGACTCCAGTGCTAACGCGTCTATTTCGGTACTCCTACCTTAAAGGCGTAGTCCCGGTCTCATGGAAGCGTGCCCTTGTCCATCCGATCCCTAAAAAAGGTGATAGCTCGGACCCAGCTAACTACAGACCTATCGCCATTACCTCCCTTCTCTCCAAAATAATGGAGATTATTATCAACCGACAGCTCCTAACGTACCTCGAGGATCACCAGTTGATCAATGACCGGCAGTATGGCTTTCGCCATGGTCGATCAGCTGGTGATCTTCTGTTATACCTTACGCACCGTTGGGCAGCGATTATTGAAAGCAAGGGAGAGGGTCTGGCAGTTAGTCTGGATATGGCAAAAGCCTTTGATCGTGTATGGCACAAGGGGCTTCTTTCGAAGCTACCTTCCTATGGGCTTCCCGAGAGTTTATGCAAGTGGATCACCAGTTTTCTCACTGGGCGGAGCATACAGGTCGTTCTCGACGGTTTTTGCTCGGACCCCAAGCCCGTGAACGCTGGTGTACCCCAAGGCTGCGTGCTATCCCCAACTCTGTTCCTCCTGCACATCAATGATATGTTGGATATTTCCAGCATAATTTGTTATGCGGATGACAGCACTGGGGATGCGGTATATTCCGGTCGTGCAGGTCTCTCTCGGGAAAATGTCGACGAGTGCCGAAAGAAACTTGTGTCTTCAATAGAGACCTCCCTGGGGATGGTCTCTGAGTGGGGTGAACTGAACCACGTTCAGTTCAATCCCCTAAAGACACAGGTTTGCGCGTTTACCACCAAGAAAACCCCATTTGTCGTATCACCGCTATTCGAGAGCACTTCTCTTATTGCCTTGCCAAGTATCAAAATACTGGGTCTCGACATTTCGAGCGGTTGTCAGTTTCGTGATCATCTGGAGAGCAAGGCCAAGTTGGCCTCGAAGAAATTGGGAGTGATCAATAGAGCGAGGCAGTACTTCAAACCTGGCCAAAGACTTGCGCTCTATAAGGCGCAGGTCCGGCCACACATGGAGTACTGTTCTCATCTCTGGTCCGGATCACCCCAATATCAGCTTCTACCATTTGACCGCGTACAACGGAGAGCCATTCGGATTGTCGGGGACCCAGTGCTTTGCGAACGGCTGGACTCTCTGGCATTGCGTAGAGACGTGGCTTCTTTGTGCGTCTTCTACCGCATTTACAACGGGGAGTGTTCCGAAGAACTATTCGATCTGATGCCTACCGCCGAATTTCACTACCGCACAGCTCGCCATCGCCTCCTTTATCATCCATTCCACCTGGACGCGTGGCGATCTTCAACTGTGTGGTTTTCAAGGACTTTTTTCCCACGTACCACTCAAACGTGGAACGAACTTCCTTCGGCGGTATTTCCAGATCGATACGACATGGGTACCTTCAAAAAAGGCATATATTCCTTTCTCCAAGGCCGGCAACGCTCTTGTGAATCCTCGGATGTTGCAAAAGTTCATGGGCGGCGGTGATCACATACTAACGGTGACCCGCAAGCTCGTTTGCCCTCCTCTAAAACAAAAAAAAAAAAGGGTACAAGCTGCAAAAGCCCAAAACGAAAGCACTTTTAAAGATGAAGCGTAAAAATTCTAAGAGAGAAAGGGATGAAAGGTTGACGAACAACTTCCGGGAAAACACGAAACTTTTCTGGCGAGAAGTTAGTGATTCCTGGGGTTGTTCGGTAACCTGTAGAATGAAAGGGGTGCTTTCGAATAACGGCGAAATTTTAACAGACACAGACCTTTTTTTAAAAATAAATATAGAATTAATTTCGGCAGCTTTATCCCAATTTAAGATACCATAAGATAAATTATTATGAAAATAACTAAAATAACGAGTCGAACGATATTAACGTTTGATCCAGAGTTTATCGTTTATGATATTAAAAGTAGAATATTATATTTTACTATTCCTGTATACTATTGTATTCACACACGATATTACGTGTGAAATAACTAAATTAACATAGTAATAACGGTATCGTGTTACAGAAAACATTATAGTAAAATAGTATTATTATATATAAGTGTGGTTTCGATAAAATCTGAAAGTAATTTACATAGGCATTTTTTTGTTTCAAATTTAAGTATATTTGAAATTTTGTTTTTAAAAATAACCGTCGATATTACTTTTGCTATCGTGAATGAAAATAAAAAATAAACTCGCCTGCCTTCGTAATATTGAAAGGTTCACTTTGGTCACTTTACTTTTTAATAATTTACTTTAAACTCACGGAAAACCTGTTAGAAAATATTTTTAAAAAACATTACGTGTTTTAATATGCTTATATTTTTATAAGTTTTCTTTGGTGTTAAGTACAAATATTTGCCAACTTTGTCGTGAAAAAACGTTTATAATAAATACATTTTTAATTTTGATTAATCTAATTTAACTAAAAGTTCAACTAGTATGAAATTCTGAAAGCTTTGATTCCTGTTTTTTGCCTTAATAAACAAATTTTAATATATATTTCTGAATAAATTGTTATTCGTTATAAATCTTCATATTAATTGTATTACCGGAGGTTTTGCTATCAGACACCTTATTAATAAATAACGTAAATCTATCCACCAATTCATATCCCCTAATTTATAAAAACAATATAATACAGCCAGTAAAGCCTAATCACTCCAGTTATCGTAACAGCGTTGTTAGTGCTACGAAGCAGTAATCTGGGTTGTGGGTTAATTTACTAGATATCAGTTGAAGTATTATTTCTTTTCATACATTATAGAGATTACAATATTAATTAGACAAATTATTATCGTTTTCTTCTAAAAATATATTATTTTGTAAATTATATTAACATACTGTATATGTTTTTATGAAATCATATAAGAATTTTCTAATCATGTATCATTTCTGTATTTTCTTATTAAGTATATTTTGTTAAATAATTTGTTTTTTTAAATTATTTTATAACATCGATACATAATGACATAGTAAGAAGGCAAAACCTGAACATTACGAATAAATACTCCAAAAAAATTTTGCTTTATTTGGTATCTGTATATGTATTTCAACTCAGGTCAACAAAGAAACCTGTCATCCGACGCCTTTGCACTACAAGTCAGATGATTGGGATGGAATGCGGTCCTTTTTTGCATCTTTCCCATGGGGGCCGATTTGCTCCCCTTTCAATGATCCCAGTGACTGCGCTACGGTAGCTGATATGATACTACAGGGCATGGAACTATTTGTTCCAAGCTCTGTGGTAGCATTTGGTGGTAGAATGTGGCCTTGGTTTGATGCGTCTATCAGGGCTACAGAATCTTTCAAACGGCAAGCGTATCAAGCTTGGGATAGTCACTAAGGATACCAACTCTAGAGTTCTATATAGGAAATAACCTATTCGTCAAACAGCAAATCGCTTAAGTAAATTTTAAGTATGTCGTCAAAATTGGGGAACAGCTGGCAAAGTACCCGCCTGGAACCCTCAAATTCTGGGCGCTTTCTAAGGCCACTCTGGGCAATTTTCGTCAGCCTTCCCTGCCGCCATTGCACATAGGGAACACGGCAATAGAGAAGGCCGATGTCTTGAGAACTCTTTTTGCCTCTAACTCCAAGGAAAACCAACGCCAACCATCTCACGGTGTCATCTATTCGACAGTGTCTATTTTCCTTCGACGTTCATAAGCCAAGTGGATTGGATGGAATTTTACCATTGGTGCTACGAACATTTGATCCTGAGTTGCCTCCAGTGCTAAAGCACCTATTTCTGCACTCCTATCTTAAAGGCGTAGTCCCGGTCTCATGGAATTACCTTTTTAGGGTTCAAATGGACAAGGGTAAACCCCTTTTCCATCCGATCCCTAAAAAAGGTAATAGCTTGGACCCGACTAACTACAGCCCTATTGCCATTCTCTCTTCTCTCCAAAATAATGGAGAATATCAAAAATCGCCAGCTCCTAGCCCACATCAAAAATCGTCAGTTGATCAATAACTATCCATATGGCTTTCGTCATAGTCGATCGGCTGGTGATCTTCTCTTATATCTTACGCACCGTTGGGCAGTGGTTATTAGAAGCAAGAAAGTGTGTCTAGCAGTTAGTCTATTATATTAACAGTACAACAGATATTCAAGACATATTTCTATTCTGTTCAAAAAATATTTTTTTTTACAAAACAAAAATAAAAATTGATTATAATTACAATAATTCTTTGAGGATATGGCTATGTTTAACGATCAGTAGACGTGACCGGGAAAAGTCATGGCAACTGAAGTGTATCATAATATAACAAACATTAATATATAATCTTAAAAGATATAATCTTATCACTTGTACCACAACATACTGTAGGCCTGCACCTAGTGGCCACAAGATAATTCCGTACTTTGTCTAATATCTTGATATCCCAAACAGCTTGCATATTGAACGATCTTCTGTTCCTGACAAGTCTTATCTTTTCTAATAACGACTAAATCCATAACTGGTTAAAATCTGTGTTCATTCATTCAGTTTGAACTATTTGAAGAGACCTATAAGTCGAATAGAAGTTGAACAATTAGAGAAGGTGTTTTCCTTTCAATTTATTCCAATAATTGAAAGTACATCAAAAGTAATAAAATATGTATTCTATATCAATTTAGTTGTATTACATGTTATATAATAATGTAAACTAGATAGTTTTCCTATGTTTGACGGAATTTTCAGAACTTTTTTCCTTTACAATTTATAAAAAGCTTGTATTTAACATCAAAGGAATCTAATAAAAATGTAAGCATAATAAAATAAGTCATGCTTTTAAACAGAATGTTCACCGGATATTCTGTGACATTTTGATAAAATTATTTATTAGGTAAAAGTTAACAAGGTTCACCTTTGAATGTTAGAAGTAAAAGTGGATTTAATTTTCATCCATGACATCCAAAGAATTTTCGTCGCCTACCTTTGTTAAATTTTTTTAAATATTTATAAATTTTGATTAACCAACATCAATTTCTATTATATATATAAATATATATATATATATATATATATATATATATATATATATGTATTTTTTCCTTAGTTCACCTTTTAATATCACGTAGGTATGTTTGTTTTCATAAAATGCACAACTTCTGTAACAATAATTATTGATAACAGTAGCTAACAGCAGTAACAAGTATGAATTACGTGGATTTTACTATTCTCAATAATTTCTTACAATTGTGTTTTTTGTCAAATCTTGACACAAGTATCCAAATTATTAATTATCACAATTGTTACCAAAGAAGTTTGAACAGAGACGAAGCTTCTTAGCATTCACCGTGCGGGTGCCGGGCCCATCGCGTTGCAAGAAGAGGAGCGCAAACAATGCCTGGGACTTGCGACCCAGATGTAGGTTTAAGGGGCCCTTTTACTATGCGCATACACGCTCACCTTCACTGTTTACGCTCCTCTCCCTACCTAACCAAATATCGTAAGAACCTACTAAAGCCGCCTTTGAAATACGTTCCAGAAATAAACTGATGATCGTTCTAGAAAGGCCGAGATCCTTAAATAAGTTGTAAAGAGATTTTGCTTTTATACCTCTCGCTCCTACTTCTACAGCGTACAAATTAACTATAAATTTATTCCTGATCAGTTCGTTACACAGTTCGTAATACTTGTTAAGCTTAAATGTATGATCTTTGGGTATGTTTGTTTCCCAGGGTACAGTAAGCTCCACAAGTATAACGCGCCTTAGTTGTTTTGAATACAGGAATAAGTCCGGCCTAGATGACGAAACACAAACATCCCCGGGGATTTTGTATTGCCTTTCACACTTGTCCATCATGAGAGTCCAATCAGGAGACGCGTCCAAGATGGAATAAGGTTTTAATTTAGATTTTTTGGACGAACCTGCCTTTACGAAAATTTGTTTAATAGTAATAAATAGTAAAGTAACCATGGACCGTGGGGATTTATTTAAAGCTCGGTCAAAAGTATTTTTAGTTACAGCATTATTATACTGGTAGTATGTTTGGTAATAAAAAATCTTATAGACGCTTACTTCACAGTCTAGTAGGCTTCAGATGTGATCACTAGTATGTATGTATTCACTATTGCATTTATATCATGTTGGTTATTGTAAATATATAACTTTGATCATATTATGTGTGCAATTGTATAAACATCGAAATGCTAAACTGGGTCACTCTCGCTTGGAAATTCTAAGTTACGATATACTACGAGATGTAGATCACAATTGCACTCATATATGCTCGAAAGATATATTACTCATATTTGAAACTAATAGGTCTGTAGAGCATACATTTACGCAAGACGTTTTCTGATATCCAAAGTTATGGGAAGCTAAATATCTCTGCATAATTCATTAGCTGACCCATGTGGCTTTACCCACGTGAACTATATGTAAAATCTTACAATATAGATGGCGCCATCTATATACCTAATAATGACTTATTAGGTTTTTAAAGATAAGGTATTTTTCCGCTGTAAGTCTATGTTTTATTCCAGGTCATATTTTATTTGTACACAAAATTTTATTTAAAGGTGTGATCTTCCTCTTAAGCATTAAATTTGGATGTAGACAGAGAAGATAACTTTGTTACGCACGCGCAAACTTCTCGTCCAAAGCATTTTTATATTTATAATAACTTCCACGCTCTACGCTCAATAATGATATACAGTTAGATAAAGTATACATATACCTCGGTTATTTATTTTGATCACTATCCCTACTGATTGCACTAGTAGGTTAGATTTGGTTAGATTCAACAGACCACAAACTTTATCACACTTGATTCTTTCCAGCTTTACAAAATAAAATCTCGTTTGTTACCTTTGTAATAAATAATGTATAAACAATTGATTTAAATCAGGTGGATTAAATCAATTGTCTATACATAATTTATTGCAGTAGTGAAGTAGTTACACCAATACTATAAAAATTAAAATATAAGTTGAAAATATAATGTTTCTGGATAGGTATCTGGAAATAACCTATCTTTCGTCGTATCCATAGGAAAAATTACATGTCAATAATAATAATTAAAAATAACAGATAACAATAGCTTATTCACTTTGTTATTATAGATATGTATATATAAATTCATACATACGTAGTACATACAATATTAAAATAATCAATTGTATATCGCAGTTAGCCAAGGATTTTTTTTATATTAACTAATCCTTAGGGCTGCATATGGAATTGATTGCGATTGTTCTAGTTGTTCGTACATTACTCACTTAATATATTGAAATGAAATGAAATGAAAAACTGACTGAGTTTGCTGTGTGGTTCTACTCACACCTAAGCGCATTTTTTTAACACTCGTAGTCTTATTTTAAGTTGGAGTATCCAAACAGAAGAAATTATTTCAATAAGCATGGTATCAAAATAGGCCCTCTTGCCACTCACATTTGACGTACACAAGTGATCACAGCTATTGATGCATACTGGAAATGACACTAATAAATAAAAATAAAAATACATCTTTTATATATTAGTCATAATGCCATGCAGTATAAATACTGGTTAACCGCAAAGGAAATAATATATTCCATTTACCAGCTTAAGGGAGAACCAAAGTGAATCATTAATATTACGAATTATGCAAATTAGACAGAATTTATCAACGTAATTTAAAGGAATTATCCGTTCCATTTAACCGCAACTTGCACATCCTATTTCGTACTGAGACTTGTGCTATCATTACTTTAGTTATTGTTCTTCTTTGAATCCTTGTGGTCTTTGTATCTTGTTTTTATATATTTTTTGACTTCGTAACTTTATAAATATGAACAAACATTAAATCTTATAATATGCTTATATCTTATATATTTCCTGTCCTCAGCATCGCTTCGCAGTGGCATATTCTGATTGAATGAGTGAGAAATAGTTGACATTAGCTAGTATTGCGTGTGTTTCAAAAACAGCAAAACAAATAAAACAAAATCGATAAAAGTGATCCAAACGTTCGTATTTAAAAAATATTGTCCTATATTGCAAATATGTTCCATTTTTAAACTCTTCGTCTAAACGCGTCATGTACGAAGGATATGTACATTGAATCGATTACAATTATAAAAATAAATGCATTAATTTATGAGGATTACATAAACCAACAGAACATTTTTTATATATTTTTTATATTATATAATATATATATATATATATATATATATATAATATAATATATATATATATATATATATACAACCGATCGTCACTTTGCAAATAAACTTGTAATTTAAGTATTAATAAATTTCGTTTTTTAATCTTTCAGTCTATGATATTCCTTAAAATATATTGCTGTAATAAAAATTAAAATAAACTATACCTTATCCGCTTTAATCCTTTTTGTCTCAAAATTTAATGAAAATAATTAATTCTCTATCTAATCAGTCTACTCGAGAGACAATAAATACCTTCAGTAAATTATATTCAGAACATGTTGATGTTTATTTTAATTTAAACGCTACAGCGTATTAATGAATTCAAATTTAAGTGTTTAAAGTAAATTAAATATCATAGGTACTCAATGAGTAAAAAATCCTTGGTAAAGGCTTAAATTTTATATTATAAATTTCAAATCACCTTTCTTATATGCTAGTAAGTAGAGCTTACTGATACTTTCTTTATGTGGTGGAATTGTTAGCCAAATGTTATACATATTTATCCAAACAGTTTTTTTTAAGTTTTCTTCTTATACCCTATGACAATTTCATAATTAAAGTCTTATGCTAGACTAGCTTCTGCTAGTAATTATGCAAGAGCAGTATTGAACTAAAAACTTTTTTATTTGTGGGAATATTACTATTTATTGTCAATAAATATACTACAGAAAAAGAGCTATACAGAAAAATAATAATTCACATTTTATTAACAATTTGTTATTTTCTTAGGAAGTAATTATATTAAGTATCACAGAAACGACAACAACCAATATTTTGAACAAATATAAAACGAATCTCTTGTTTAGAAATAACGACTTTCCTTTGAAACAGTTATCGTTGTTCTTAGTCTCCTTTGAGGGTCGTATTTCCAACACATAAATACATTCCTTGTTTATTTGTCCGAAATAAAATTAGTCAATGTTTAATAATGCCGAATTCCTTAGAGACTTAAACTCGAGAATTAATTCCACTAAACATTCTTCCTGAAAGAATTTTTTATGCATTTCATGGCGGTAGTTGTCCGATGGATATTTATTCCAACTGATCCATATTTATCTCTCAATTTTGACTCATTTACATAATATTATTATAAATTATAACTTTTGTTTTACTCTGACTTATATGCTACATTACTGTGAAATTTTATCTAAATCCGTTTAGTATATGCAATTATAATATGTAAGTCACTAGAATTATTGACTGTTTGTGATATTCATAAAAATGAAATTTATATGTAATATTTAAGAGTAATACACTTAAGGGCGTTTTCATGATAAACATGTAACTCTAATATTTTCAGAGTTGTTTTTGAACCAATATACATATATATATATATATATATATGTATGTATATATATATGTATATATTAATTATATTCATTTCCCTAATTATACCTGAAGCTATCGAGATATCTTACAATTTTAAATACTATTTTTTTCAACATAAAAGTAAAAAGCAAATTTATACTTCCTTATAGCATTTTTTGTAATATCATTTTATTTTTAGGAACGAGTTATGCCATTGAGAGGCAAGTATAAAATGTGCGTATGTCTTATATCTTATTGCTTTAGTACCTGTTTTATAGTTCCTCACGACATAATTTTTTAGGGTTTCGAACAAAACATAAATTGCATTATGTAAATATTTAACAATTATAAATAAAATATAATAAGGACATAAAATATTTATCATAATTAATAAAGTTGAAACTAACAAATTCGTGTCATACGATAATCATTGTCATAAAAATAGACTATGCATTGTTCGAGTGCAGATAATGAATTATTTAAAAGACCAAGAATCTATGATTTATAAACTAGATATACGAGTAGTTACAATACGCGATATAGTTACAGTCTCACGAATTAAAAGAGTCTATTAAGTCGATAAAATACTTATTAAAACGAAAAAATTATTGTCTTATATCTTATTGACATATATGTATACAAGAAACAAAAAAAACAAGGAAGTATGTATATGTCAGATCCCTTGAATATGACTAATGATATAAAATGAACGATAGATGGAGTCATATTAATGTTGTAAATTAGTTTCACAAAACCGAACTCAAGCAACCAAAGGGGATTCCTGGAGATTAATTAATTAGCTGCGAATCTGACATGTATACGTCAATAATCAATAAATCTTTACCTAAACAAGTTAAATATAATATTACTCTAAAAATTTTTATGAATATTATTAATTAAAGTGTTTCAAAGAAAGTTAGATTTTTTGAGAAAAATATTTTTAACATGATACTTTGAAATAAAAATATTGTAATAAGAACTATCATCAAATACATTTTACAGTCATTTAAGATTGAATTTAGTAAGGCCCGAATTTAAAGCTACTTTGTACCTTTACCAAAAAATTTGCAAACCCGCCTGCGTTATAAATATTAACTAAATAAAAAAAAGTGAAAAAGGAATAAACAAAGTTCAGATTATTCTATTCTTCAAAAAAAGTGGTGAAATAAAAAACCTACAATAAGATACTCGCGAAAAACATAATCCTTTTCTTACAGTCGGGTAAAAATGTAACTCTAACAAAGAAATTATAGATTAAGGAAGTAATCCATTTTTAGTAGATTGTTAAAGTCGTCCTATTATGATTCTATTGTATTGAACCCGTGGGATATTGAGACAAATTGGTAAATGTACCAACATTTTAATGTTAAATGAAGTATTGTTATATCAGATTGCAATCACATTAGATACTAATGTTCGAAACATTGACAAATCTGTATAATTGTACTTCTATCGTGGCTTAACTACAATATATTTATTTAGTCCCATTGTTGTAAATGTGTTGTTTTTAAAGCGCCCGCCTTCGCAGGGTGTTGTGGCTTTTACTCCCCTGACGTCGTCAAGGCTCTTTGTTTATTAATTCTGTTACCTATGACAAAAGTGTACAGTTTAATTTCCATAAAATATTGACAAAAAAATAACATTACATGCTAATTTACTATCCTATAATTTATAGTGACTATTAGTATATAATGACTTTATGACTTAATTTTATTATCTATCTGTTATTTATTCATATTTCTATCTATAACTACAATAAGCTTATGATCTTTAAACAGTAATTTACAAATATTTCTCTTTACATTTCATTCATAACACTATATTTTCGACGAAAATTTTATGCCCAAGTTTCTGCTCTATTTCAAATCTATCTTTAACGAAAATCGGGCATTCTAATATCAGGTGAGGCACAACTTCGCTCTTTTCTGATTCACACACACATGATGAGTTTTCTTTAATTTTAAACCTATATAAATAAACCGAGAGGCCACCATGTCCGGTAAAAATCTGTGCGTGCTTGGCTCTAACTTCTTTATGATTTTGTACGTCGTAATGACATCCAGGAAGAACATCTTTGTAATAGACGCCGTCTCGCTGATTCTTTATCTTCTATTCCATTCTTGCAGCGTCTCAAATCTAATTTCGTGCTTCACAAAAGCTATTGGGCAAAGGTCGTAGTCTGGCTTCCTTTTAAATCGCAGGGCATCTTCTTTCGCTAGGAAGTCGGCCCTCCTTGTAAATGTGATTAGACGTGTATAAGATAAATCATTTTTTTATATACTGTCCACTTTTCTTCATTCCTCTTTATTTTACTAATTTCATCTAGTAGTATTGTGATTCCGACGAATTCTAAGCTCATGAATAAAGTCCCTGCATGAAACTAAGATTCGAGAATATACCAATTATGGATATATATAAAACATTTTAATACTCATAATTGGTATACTCTAAAATTTTTAAGAGAAAGAAGTTGGTGAAATTTTAAAGGCGATACGTTCTTTATATATTCATGTAATCTTCTCTTTATCCGTACAAAACGGCTATTTATCTTGTACTGAATTCATGGCTTTAAAAAGAAGTATCCAGTATGTCACTTATATCTTGATATAAACGGGACCTAATATAATTTTGATAGCTAAATTTGTTATTTAATAGCTACAGTTATGCAATGTACCTATAATACATCATAATCCGTCCGTCAGTTACAAAATTATATTTTAAAGTTATTTTTTGATGACAAAATGTGAATTTAAATTATAAAAATAAAGATTTCATAATATTTATATTTAAACTCACCTGCAAACAGATTAATCACGAAGTAATTATTCATTGTGGCTGAGACTGCTACCGATAGCGAGATTATAATACTAATTTATTACTTTCTTATTAATAATCTCTAAGTTTCTTTTGTGCTACTGAAACTTTTGGGATGTCAATTAAACATCGGATTATAAGTTGAATAGCTCGGGATTGTTTTGTTTCCTTTACACTATGCATGTTATTTATGCAATTGTAAATATTTTCTTAATGTTTATTTCCAATTTAGTTTCAATTCAATTCCATTAAACGCCAGTCAGTGGACAGAGACTTGTCCGATTATGCAGCAGAGTATACTGATTAGGTTTAATTGAAAGCATAGTTGCCTAGTTAGAGTCAAAACTCATTACATTACAAAATTTACTTAATTATTTCCTTGTATGAGTGGCATTTAAAATAATATTTATGTAATATTATATTTTTCATAAACTAACAAAACATGAGTTTAAAATAACACACAATAAACTTCGTTTATAAATAAATTTAAAATAAAATTATCAAAGAGCTATAAAATATAAATTACGTAAACAAAATACTAATAATAAATTTCCGTATAAAAGTTTGAAACAGTTAGCCGTACTCAGTTGGCGTGACATGGAACGGTAATTTGTTCAAAGCTTCGAGATGAAATATTACATTTATCTGTAAAGTATGAAAGACAGCGCTTAAGGTAGCATTTTACTATTTTATTTATTGACTTATATTTTTACAAAGCAATAAATATATTACATTGTAAGAAAAGATGTTAGCAGCTTGCACGACATAATAATGTATAATATATTGTATCATTATAGAACAAACTATTAAAATCTGCTATAAACTTGGACGTTGGACTTGGACTTGGGTATGTTGACGTAACATACGAATAATATGTTTTGATCATTAGAAACGATATCACAATTTTGGATATGTCAACTACTACAGCGCCTTTATAGGGTAGGAAATTATAAAAAGACATCATAAATATATTTATAAAAATTTATTATTTTTATTCACCAAAATCTTTATAAATCTATAATATTTTTTGTTTGTTGAATATACTTTGAATAAAGCTGCATCGCGGATATTATGAATTAATTCCCACCTAAATTTCAAAATTTACCGAACAAATTGTGCCCTTGTGATAAATACAGAGAATTGTATTTAAATATGGATAAATGAGCAAATGAAAATAAAATTTTATTTATATTCGAGATTGCTGCCTCTATTTATTTGATTTACTTAGTAAATAATACAATTTTAAAATGATGGTAAATATATATATAATTTATCGGTATATCTAACTAATATACTTAAATATAATATTAAGGTCAAGGATGTGTTCCAAAAGTGTATAGTTATTTTTTTAAGACGGTTACAATAGTTCCAGTCCTATTTTAAGTACGAAGATTAAGTAAAATTCCATCTTAACAAATATTTATTATAAAAAACAAATTTAATAAAAATAAAATATTTTTGTTCTGTTTTACAACTCTACGAGTAAACAACTTTACGAGTAGAAGCAAATCTACGAGTAAACAACTTTAATGAAATAACAATTTTCGTTATGGAAATTAAATATTAAGCTGTTCTATGATGAAAAGTTTGAATTAAAATCCATGTTGGTAAAGACATAAAAGAATAGATTAAAAAAAAAGTAGAATTGATTATCTTAAGAAGAAGAAGTAGTAGTGATAAGTTTTAAAAGAATTAAACAAAGCTCTATGCTTTAACAATCAACGCAGAATTCTGTTTTTCTGGAAATAGTTAGCAAAATTGTAGTAGGTATATCACGTACTTTTACCAATGTTTTTTCCTTAGTTGTAAAGAAATGGAGTTTAAAAATGAGTAATTAAAATAACCTAAATTCGATTTGAACCCAGGACCTCACGGTTGCGATTTGGAGCATAAATTTGGATTTGGCCACAACGAGATATCAATTGTGACATCATTAGTTTCAATGGAGTAGAATATCTTTGAGACCAGAGCTAGTATTTCAACAAAATTCTCCTTAAAAATATCTACAAATCTTGACTCTTAATAAAAATAAAACAATACTTAAACCGTTTCTTTCGTTTGGAAGCTATATTGCTAGAAACAGCTAGATACGCAGAACATAATATTATATAATAAAATTGTTCAATTAAGGATGTAAAAGAAATAAGATCAATTGCGCCTTGCTGTATCCCGTATAGATCCAAGAAAAAGTATTCACTCATTTGCGATTGACCGATGACATGACTATTTAACTTATATCAACAAATGTAATACCTCAGAAATAATTAATTAACATAAATATTTTTTTTGTTTTATGTCGTTTTTGTTATTTTATTTATAATTTCGAACAGATTAACTCATGAAGATGCAGGAGTTGTAAAAATATCCATCTTAATATTATATAATTGGGTGAGCAATACTCATAGTTTCATATTACAATAATTTTCAGGGTTTTTAAAAAATATCAGAAACAATGCGTAAGTTAAGAACCGAGGGAAAAAGACAAATATTTACTTTAAAGTTTACTACAAAAACTAACAAACATATAAAACGGTATCTATTGTGATAGAAATGAAAGATAGATGTCATAGAAATTAAATAATATACTATATGGCGTAAAATAGATTAATTAATTAAGTAGCAACCTTCTAATATTATTATTTTTTTAATTTTATTAAGTTACAGTACGCCTGTGTCTGGTATATCAAGGTCCCGCACAAAGTAGGGGATGATCTCGTAACTAAGGCACCTACGGGATGTTGTTAAACAAGTTATAATATGATCTATTAATATTTTATTTAATAAGGATTGTCATTAGATACAATAAGGAATAAGATGGCAAGCATAATAATTAATTTTTCCTAATTGGGATATGTATCTCAGGAAATACAAAAAGAAAACAAGACAAGAAAAGTTAAAGTTAAACAAATATATTAATAATATAAAAATCAGCTTTAATCAACCTTAGTTTAAACTCTCAAAGATTAGATTAAGTTTAGAATAAAAAACTTAGCAGGAAATTGTACACCTGTACAACCAAACAGTAGTTTAGAATAGTTTAGGGTTTAGCGTGATAGTAACTTTATCACTATGAGTTAATGATGTGTGCTCTTGTTGATATGTTCCATAGAGCGTAAGTGTCTACCAACAATAAATATCTAGTATCTACTGTCTATGCAAATCTAATATTTTGTAGCCTGTGAACTTCCACCTTATTACTAACTCTTGTTCTTAACTCCCAGAGCAAACTAAACAGAAGAGCAAATAATCTACAAATTGGTTTACAACAGCCACAAAATAGAATACATCCACATTTATCCTGAGATAATTATTTCTCCAATAGTCAATAACGTTTTACGTTGTACTCTCTTTTACTCTTTAAATGCGATGACTTATATGATAAATGGAAATACTAGTAACAAAAATGACGATATTTTCACACTATCGCAATATTGCGTATGATCCTAAATCTTTTAAAAGAATGTTCTAAAATTTTACCGAATGATTAATGATATCTTTATATTTTCTCCTTTTGTATGTAGAGCGGCTATTTATCATGTAATTAAATAATATCTTTAAAAAAGTAAGAAGACGCCAGGCTACCAACATCCAGTATCGATTATCTCTTTAATTTAAGACTTGACCTAAAACCTTGAAATTATTTTATTATTTTCCTTATTTTCCTAAATGGAGGCTAAATCTTTCACTTGTCTGTCTAATGGGTTCAATTGTCTAGTGTATAATTTATCATAATCTAGGTCTTTTGTTGGTTTAATTCTATAGAATTGGCGAATTATTTATTGCTTGATTAAAATCAGTTCACTCAATTAAATATCTCTTTATAGTATCTTTGGTCGTTTATCAAACTGTTAGTATTATCCATTAACATACAAACCATCTTATAAATTTTTGTCTATTGTGATTTTTGGTATTAACTTTTGTGTGTTTAGAATCCAGTCAGCTGTCTAACGATATGATTTGTTTAAATTACTAATATAATATTCAATAATAAGTCTTCTGCTTTATGATATTATTTGTCTAAAAACGTATAAAAACTTATAATGAATAAAAACTTATATTTCCCGTTTCCCAAAGGATGTTATGTTGGATGGTATCTGGAAGTTTTATTTACCACATTATATACACACAATATATAAGTATAGAATTCAATGTGTAGGCAATATTGCAATTATCATTGGCGTCGTGTGCAGTACTACGGTCACATATTGGCTGAGGCTGTAAAATGCAATATTGAACTCTGAAATCAATTTAAAAGCGAGCAAAGGGGTAGTTTGTGACCCGAAACTGGTTGAAACCCATTTTCAAAGCTTCGAACATAGGTGTAGAATTAATTACATAAACTAATTCCCTCACCCCAATTCCATCCTTCGATCATGGACATCACTCGAGTTTGAACATCTTCTTTAATAAGCACCAGGAATGACTGGAACAGCTTGCCTACGTCGGTGTTTCCAATCGAGTACAATATGAGTGTGTTTTCAAATCGACAGTGAGTAGGCTACTACTACGAAACCAATGATAACATTTATATTTTCATTAGGTGGAATGTAGTCATACATTAACTTAGACTATGTATAGAAAGAAAAAAGTAAATCTTTACAGACTAAGAAATATTAATTAACATATCTGTTTAGATAAGATAATTTAAACAGTTTTTTTTTTCTAAATAACTGTTTTACTTGTGCATAGCGCAGAAAGAAGCTAGCAAAAAGTATCCGCTAAAGTTAATATTCCTTGAAATTGTTTGGATCCAGAATATGAAAGATAAATCACTGAAATAAATATATTTAAATAATAATTCTTATAGCATGCATAAAACTTAGAAAAGGAAAATTCTGATTAAATCTACCTTGAAACCAGTTTCTGCAGTATATTAAATATAAAATTAGCAATTACCGAATTCGACGCGGCTCTTTGATCTTAGAATTGGGTCAGTCGGTCACATAACTTAATACCATAAGTTGCATAATATTACATATTACTATTTGGTATTACGATCCACGTAAAAAGATATTGCACTTTGGTTATATATTGCGTAGAGTCGACGCAGTCACTGACATATGACTAAATATATTCATATGAAATACGTTTCAATTGTATACAGACAATTTTAAATTGCTAAAACAAATCTTGACGATAAAATAATTGTAAAGAAAAATGAAATAAATTATAAAATGTACGATAAATATAGTATGATATAAAAAACTATACTCACAGTAAAGAAAACAAACTACCATAAATATTTTTAGAGTTTTAATAATTTTTCTTCATGCTTAAATAAAAGTTGCATGAGAAGATTTAAAACTATATTTCGAAAGCAAGTTTGTAAAATTATTACATTCCATCCAAATTGTAATAAACATCTTCAATCCACTCAAACTCAATGAAATGCCAGATCTTAATAAGGTAGAGGAATTTACGTCAAGTAAATTAAGTTTCTTCCTTTCCAACGACATTTTATAATTTTGTTAACAATTTTACTTCTAAGATGTGTAATGTGTTTGCATAAAAGATCTTACATAATATATTATTAGTTTTCTGGTCAGAAATAAGCTTGAAAGAAGATGAGATGTGTCAAACCAGTAAAATCTGGAGTAAAATTATTTTATGTAAATTAAGTTTCTCTCGACTACACTGAAGTTTAATAAATAACAAAAGACTTTCTTAGTTATTTTTTCTACACTGTCACTGTGTAAAATAGTTCAGAAGAACTATTCCATAAGTGTATTTTTTATATCAATACTTAAAGTTAAATAATGAAGTATATATGGAACAAAAACATCAATTATTAATATAGGAGATAAATTTTTCTTGTAAGATATCTAAAAGAAAAAGTTTGAACTTATCAAATTTTGATGACTTTCGTTCGTCTGAAGTAGATAACATTAACATCGAAAGACCATTAGAAAAACTTTTCTTACGAATATTGTTTCGAGGTATTTCATTTAGGTGCTTTTTAAATCTCATGAAATGAGATCTTGAAAATATCAAAAAACAATATAGTTATGAGTTATTATATTATTTCTATTAATTGCTAATTGATCATAAAAATAAAATGATATCTTCTAAATTCTAAAGATTACACTCTTAGTGAAACTCAAAGCAAATTGCTTAAGCTTCTTGAATAACTGTGTAACATGTTCAAACTTCGTCAGACAAACAAAGTTAGAAGACATTTCATTACAATAAGAGCTTTAAAATATTTACTCAACCAATAGTATTATGTGCTTAGTTTCTATCTTGATCAAAAGCTTCCTAATAACGAAAAGTGCTTTTGTTTTTATTAGAATTTATTCCGCAATACAATATATCCCACTCTTACACAATAGACTTGCGACCCTCTTTTGGAGGATACCATACAATTGGGTACTGCTAGCTTGGATATGTCAGTTATAGAAGTTTGTGTAATACAACTAGTTACTGGGGTTCCGTGAACGAAATCAAAAGTTTCCGCATACACATTTTCTATTCTGTATCTACCGGTCACTAGTATATCAACGAATTCGAAGTAATTATGGGTAGTGTTATTTACCTTTACATAAGTTAGTAACTATTTATTTTGCATAAGCAAAATGTAGACTGTATAAGAAGTTCTCAAAATTATCTGTGTATTCTTTGTTACATTTATATGTTTGATTATATATATATATATATATATATATATATATATATATATATATATATATATATTGCGTTGAAGATCTTACTATGTAAAAACTATAATATACGTTTAAAATAATAAAAAGGTGACACTAGTTTACTCTCATTATGTATATTGTGGTTACAGTGGAATATTATCAAAAAGTATAATATATTTAAAATATTTTTGAGGATTTCTTATATTTTAAAAATATCGTGATAATTATTTGTAAGTTGTTCATTATAAGGGTTATAAAACGTTTTTGCTTTGAATATGAAGTTTTATTAATAACTATATTGTAAGTACGAGGGTCAAACTGAAAGTTTTTAGAACTGGCCACTTAAAAGCATTATATTAAAAAAAACAGTTTAAATTTTGAAAATAGAACTCTTTACTAATATTATTGAGTGTACATTTCATTAATTTGTCATTTGTTTTACGATTTGGCGGCAAATTGAAAATTGTCTGTGCACGTCAGAATGAATTTAAGCCGAGAAAATTTTCGTGCAATGATTTTTTATGACTTTCGATGTCATTTAAGTCAACAAGAAAGTTATGATAGACTTTGATTGGCTTTTCACGATGAAGCCCCATCTCGTGCCACAGTTTACAACTGGTTTAATGAATTCAAACGTGGTCGAACTAATCTCACCGATGATTTGCGTGAGGGACGGCCTACTACAGCGACGACTGAAGATAACATCAGTGTTGTGCGGCGTATGATAGAGACTGACAAAAGAGTGAACTATCAGCAGATTCGGACAAGTCTAGGCATAGGTATGAGTCAAGTGCACAAAATCCTCCATGAACATTTAGCGGTCAGGAAGCTTTGTGCCCGCTGGATACCGCATAATTTGACCGAGGCTCAAAAACTCCGCCGTGTTGATTGGTGCCGAGAAATGATCCAAAAATTTAACGGAGGTGACTCAAATGCTGTGTTCGACATACTAACGGGTGACGAAAGCTAGATTTACTGTTATGATCCGGAAACCAAAAGACAGTCTGCTCAGTGGGTGTTTCCTTCCGAAGAGTTGCCAACTAAAGTGAAGAGAGGTCGAAGTGTTGGAAAAAAGATGGTGGCCTCGTTCTTCGGAAAGACAGGTCATTACGCGACAGTAGTCTTAAAGGATCAGAAAACGGTTAATGCAGAGTGGTATACTAACAATTGTTTGCCACTTGTCTTGGAAAAAGTTCGAGAGAAACGACCTCGCAGCAGGATCCTCCTTCATCACGACAATGCCTCGTCGCACACCGCCAGGCAAACAATCGACTATTTGGAGACCTCAGACGTGGAATTACTGGGTCACCCGCCGTATAGCCCCGACCTCGCACCCTGCGATTTTTATTTATTTCCGAAAATAAAAGAAAAACTTCGAGGAAAACGTTTTATAGACGCCGAAGAAGCAGTGGCTGCAAGTGGTTCAAAACGCCGTCGAAGAGACCCCTAAGGCCGAGTGGGCAAGGTGCTTTTCTCAATGGTTCCATCGAATGCAGCGATGTATTGATGTAAATGGACGCTATTTTGAAAAGTTACAATAAAACTAATAACTTGCTAGAATGCTTAGTTTTTGATTTTCTAAGAACTTTCAGTTTGACCCTCGTAGGTTACAAAAAGCTTATTAAAATAATTGGAGCTTATAGAACTCACTGTAAATCATAACATTCTGAAAATATGTGCTTGATTTTTATGATATATGATATTTTATTCAATTTCCAATTTCATTTTATCATTTAACTCTTTGACGTTTTTATTATTTATAGTTCATGATATCACTGTCATTTTTATTAATTTACTTAATATAAAATTATTTTTTGTATATATAATAAAAAAATATGTCTTGTAGCATGTATGAAGAGGTTGATGTCTGTGGCCGAGGCGAAAAAGGTATACAGGGACCGTAGCGTTTTGGCGCTCCGACGACGGAGCGCCAAGGGATATGGCGTGAAGTTAAATATTTCTTATTTTTTAAATTATAGTATGATCTCCCCCTTTATATAAATTAATATCACCTCACATGTAAAAGTTATATCACAGAGAGTAAAGTCTAACCACTGTAGTTATCTCAACAGGTTTATTAATGAGAAAGTACGAATCTGGATGCTATTTGGTTTAATCTACTAGTGACAAGCGGTCTGAGCTTCATATACTAGAAGATTAGAATTGAAAAAGTTTCACTACCCAGTTAGACTACTACGACTTATTTCTATAATTGAAAGCACAACGTTGAAAAAAATAAGCTGCAATGTATTGAAGTTTTTGAACATTTTGTAGTTTTATATAAAAAGTTATAAAAAAGAGGACAAAAATAAATTCTGATAAGATTTAAGGCGAAAATAGGCAATTACACTTTGAGCAGTGCATAAGCGAAGCTCTTAACCGTTTGGGAAACTTCTTTTTGAAGCAACATTTTCCAACATCAACAACAAGTTTCCTAAAAACTACTGAAGCGATTTGAATGAAAATTGCTATAGAACTTGCAAATGGGCATGTTTTAAAAAAAACAGAATTAGAATATCTCATCCCGTTCAGAAAAGATGGTCCAAAAACTGAGCGAGCTCAACTCAACTCCCGATCCTAGTATATTAAATTGATTTTGTGATCCCCATGAAAAACCAGGTATTACGCTTTCCGTTCAATGGGCGTAAAGTTGATGTGGCGCTGTCGACTGTTTCATATCTATATGTAAAATTTAAGTATCTGTTTGTAATTCAAAATTAACAGATTCTGACTAGATACATATGAAAGTATGTATATGTATTTAAGTAATATAAAACAACGATTTTTTTATAGAGAACGAGAGAGAGAAGATAACACCTTTCTGTTCGTTCCAGCTACTCTCTAAAATGGCTAGACAGATTTTAAATGGACTTTCAGTAGCGGATAACTGATTGTATAAGAAGTAACTTAGAAGTAACAATCCGCGAAAACTAGGTCAGGGGCAAATATGTTTCAATTATGTATTTATATAAAGTTAAATAATTGTTAGCACAATTATTGCCAAAAAGTAATTATAAAAACGACAGGTGCGATAGCTATTATTTAATTTAAAAAATAAACATTCAAACAAAGTGATCAACTCCCTTAAAATTCTAGGCTTTTGTTAATTTTGCCAAGCATCTAAATAGCAGTTGCGTGAAAAATCTTACAACTTTATTAACGAAGCAATGTAGAAAAATTATTCAGTTATAATAATTTACAACTCAGTTAAAGTTGGATAATGGATGTTTATTCAACAACTTATTGGAATGCCATATGTTAATATTTTTAATAGAATTTAAGCAAATATCTTTTCTTTCCCTTTTTAAAAATTCTGTTAACAATTGTCCAGAAAGAGTTTACTTGATATTCCAGTGTTATATAAAAAAAAATGAAGCACTTAAAATGCTTTGTAGTTAAAAACGGAGAATTAAAAGATTTATTGATGTCAACATCTTAGATTACCAATTTAGGGACATGAGAAATACCAGATTTTACACATATTCTTATTCGATTTTTATTTCTTAGCTCCAAAACCACTTTTTTATTAATGTGTTGAATTAGAGTACTTAGTAATTATCCTCTTTTTTATATAACACTTATATGTGTTGTAATAAGTAAGATCTCTGAACGGAAAAGTTCTTAAATATATCAAATTATGATAATTCTGCCATGATATCTTAAGTAGATAACATAAACATCGAAAAAACATTAGGCTTTCAAAACTTTTGATTAAATATTGTTCGGAGGTATTTAATTTAGCTTGTTCTTGAACGAATCGAAGTAAACAGCTTTACTTTTAAAAATAAAGTTTTTTTACGTGTTTTGAGTTGTTTATTGTATTTGTTATTGGTTTTTTTTTATTTTTTTTAAGAGGAGGGCAAACGAGCTGGCGGGTCACGGATGAACGTGATCACCGCCGCCCATGAACTCTTGCAACATCCGAGGATTTACAAGAGTGTTACCGGCCTTGTAGGTAGGAGTAAACGCCTTTTTTGAAGGTACCCATGTCGTACTGATATGGAAATACCGCCGAAGAGAGTTCGTTCCGCAAGCGAGTGGAACGTGAAAAAAACATTTTTAGCCTATTAGTTTACCTTAAAAAAATATTAATTGTATTTTTCTTTGCAATACTTGGTATATTTATTTCAATGTTGTTGGTCTTAATCGTGTTCTGCATAGCACTAAGAAAACTGCTAGTGATCTTGAATAATTGTTTAAAAAGTTGAGCTAAAACAATTAATTACACGAATTTAAAGTTTAATTAATATTTATTTAAAAAAATCAAATTATGTACCTTCGATCATGTTTACATTAAAAACTTTATAAATATTTGGTCAGAAAAATATCTTAACAAAAGTTTTATCTTGGCGTGGCGTGTAAGTTATTTACTGACGCAATACACATCCTGCTTCAACACAATTTATGTGCAACAGTACTTTGGATGATACCTTACTGTTGGCTATCTCAAACTTGGATTGGTCACTTTTAGAAGTTGTATGAAGCAATTTGGGCAAAGCAGTAACTGAAGTTCCGAACTTAATCAGAAGTTTATGCATCTATATTGTTTTGTATTTACCGTGTATCCGACAAAGTTGAACTAAATATGGGGAGCGAAACCTCTTTCCAAGGCTATTCGAGTTTATTTTCCCTAAAATATTGTATAAACATTACTAGGATAGTGACCATCTACTAAATATCTTATCAAGGGTTTCTGTGTATTATAAGTAGATTGTATTTTTATATATATTATGAATATTTATATACATTATCCTTATTATTGTATTATGTGTATATATTATATATATGGGTCTTAAAAGTACCAATAAACTGGTTTTGTTTTAGCATTTGAAAAATATTAGAATTTTCTATATTAATAAACGTTTACAAAGAAAATATTATATATTTAGTTATGTAATTTTTTGTGAAAACATAAAAACGGATCTGAGCTACATTAGATCTAGTACGAATGAGTAGTAACGTAACTATTTGTCAGTGTCGTATCAATTAAACAAGAAAATAAAAAAAAATATGATGAAACTCGATCTTACTTTTGGAGCTTCGTGATTGTTATTCGGAGGTTGTTTATTAAAAGAGTTAATGAAAAGAAGCCACAAAAGTAAATCCATTTTTAAAACGATGATGAATATGATTGTTATCAATAACGCAGTTGTTTATTACTTAATAACTGTGTAATTAGCTGTGTAACCATATCCTTCTGCACCTGGAGAGTAACCAGTACAAAATATATCTAACATATGTTAGAACAATAGATGCAAAACGTAAGAATGTTTGTAGACAAATGAGAACTTGATTGTAATTACTCATGGAATTTTATTAACCCTAGATGCATAACGTTTCTATATAACCCCAATAGCATAACGTGAGGTCAATTTGACACACACAACTCACAACCAATTTATAAACGATAACGGAATTGTTTTTTCAATACTTCAATAAAGTTTGTTAAATAACATGTTTAAAGGTATTTAAGAAATAAAGTAACAATATCAAATAATTGTTTTTTTTATTATACTTAAAAACAAAAAAAAAGGCAAGAATTCTTAGAAAATAAAACATAAATTGAGTATCTCTTCTTTTTTAAGGCAAAAAAGACTTAACAAACAATTAATTATAATTTTTCAATACATTTAAATAAACACAAAACATTAAAAAAATGGAAATATTAAGTAATCAGTCTCGAAATAGGAACTACTTGAAGTCTAAGCAAGTCAATATCTTATGCTCGCCACATACAAGTTTTTTACATTTGTTGCACTCTGCCTGTATTTTTCTTCTAAGTTTCCATGGATAGAAGGCACAGTATTTTTTTTTCTTTACAGGAGGTTCATCTTCACCACAAGGTGAAGGTGGTTCTTCTGTAACTAACCTAGTACAAACTAGGTTAGTTACAGAAGAATTTGATATAATATTCTGTATGTTCTCACGTAATTTTCTGCTCAGATTAGGAATTTCTATCCTTTTCCAAATCCATGATTTCTTGTTCATCGACAGTCACATGAGATGCTGGTGTGTAGTTTATTCTGTACTGTGTAATAAACAAATTCCAAACTTTTTAGATGGGAACAAAAACATCTAGAGACCGATTAATAGGTCGTATAGATTTGTTATCAAAACAGAGGCATGCTAGAAGAAATACGAATCGATCTCTACTTATGAAATGTGTAATAATTCAAACAATTCCATAGTGTTGAGGTGATTGTCTTTAATTTCTGCGGTCAAAGTTAAAATTCCAACAAAAACTTTCGTCTCGACAAAATTGTGTCTCGGCAGACACATCATTCATGTTATGTTTTTGACTAATCTCGACATTGATCCATATTACTATTTCTTCAATTATTTCGTCAGTAAAAATATACCAAAACACAAGAATGGTTTAAATAGTTTTCTACACATCCTCGTTGGTCCTCTCGTTACTCGTGTACAATATTTATAGCGGCAGTTCTTGTCTGAGTTTGCTCCTTTACTGTAGACCAGCAGCAGATCTTTAAGGCAATATGATTATTCGATTTGTCGTCGAAGTTGAAGAACGAGGTTCTATAATATTATTTGGAATATTTTCGTTTACCTCCGCAACTTTTACTGAAATAATCTAATCTTCTCATAATTACTTTGTACGTCATCTACCCTCAAATGATCTTCTTCGTTCTCACTAAATGCATCAAAAGTTTCTGACTCTTCATGTTATCTTGGAGTAGAATTAGCCGAATAATTAATTATAAAACCTAAAACAAGAACATAATCAAAATATATTAAAAATAAAATAAATTAATCGAAATAATATTAAGGCTCATTAAAACTAAAATGTTACGAATCACATAACGTGGAGTCATTCTGACTCACTGTGTTACTATATCTACGTAAATACAATGCTTACCTGCGACGCTCGTGCACCGTTCGGACCCTCGGGCTGCCTACTGAGTTGGCTTGCACGGACGACGCGATACATTAAATAGATGGAGAAAGAGAAATGAAAACGTTTGACGCGTGAGTCGTTCTGACTCACGTTATGCATCTAGGGTTAATTGTGATTTGGAGCACGTATTTTGCCGATTGCAGTAAAAGTTACGGATATGCTGTGTACCGCTTTATCTTCTTGTCTCCAACATTGAGCAAGGATCACTTAGTTTGTAATTCAAATATAAATATTAAATTTTACGTCAATAAATTCGTATTCTTTTGGATCCTCCGGTTGTGGCCGAAGTAATTAACTTTATAATACCTAGGTTCATTATGTTATATTGTTTTGTTGACTTTAGAAGTCACCGTGACCAGGAGAAAAAAATATTGTAAGAATTATATCTGAGTTCTTATTACGATTCCAGCGTTTGATTTTATGGTACAAGTTATTTAATAGTAAAAAGTAAAACTCCAAAGATTTCTGTCTTTCTTTAATTTTTATGTACGCATTATTAATTCAATTGTTGCTTCTTATCCTATTTAGCAAGAGACAATTATTGAATATGACTTTTCACCAATTTGAGTAATTACAACATCTTTGAAATATAGAACGATTATAAACCTTCCATTAGGAACTTGTCTGAATACTAACATGTATGTACGTTTGTTAACATGTATGTTAACAATTTTAATTTTTCAAATAACTTCATTATTTAAGGGCAAGTTCAATCTTAAGAGAACAAAAAAGGTCAAAGATTCATTGCCCTTATTATTATATTACCTATATTCTCCCCAAAACCCTAATCCGTACCTCAACATTAATCTCACAATATTTACGTACACTCAATCACTTTTTAGCACTCAAGTAATAAATTTAAAATTAGAACTGGAATTTAGTAACACCTTTACACTGACATTTGAAAATATTTTTTTTATTTCCAATACAGAAACAGGACAGCTTTCAGCATATAATTGTTAATGTAATAGTTTTCACAGTTTTCAAGAATTATAAACTTGAACTTGTTACAATAGCAAATTGCTTTGGGTAAAATAAACTGCGGACTCTTAATATTGTCTCTCACTAAACTCATAAAGCAAATTAAACGCAACAAATAAACTCACTCACTCAGTGGGGACCTTCATCGAAACTAAACAAGTTACGGAGTGGAATATGACTTGAACATATAAAAAAAGTAATGAAAACAGTTGATGTTGTAAGAGCAATCGTTTTAAAAATCAGTTATAAATTGAACTGTCCAAAATAAATAAATTGGCATACATGATATAATACTGAATCAATTATTAACTAACACATACATAAAAAATTATTGATAATAGAAAGTTATGCTAAAATTATACAAAATCATTTGAATTCTTTGCCAAGCTTTTTCGATTATTACATTTTATATTGAATCATCATAAAGACTTAATAATGACTGCATTTAGGTATCTGTAGAAGATATCACTGCTATGTAAATAAATAAATGAAAAAAAAAATAGTCCTATAAATAGTTTTGTCCAGTCCAAGATATCAAATGTAATTTCATCAAAACTTTTAAAATTTTTCGTGTTTATATAATAATAAATTTAATTTTGGCTACATTATACCTACCTTCGTATTCAGTGGTAGAGTAGTAAAGAAGTCAGTTCAGCATTACTCTTATTTGGATCCATTTGGTGAGCTCAAAGAAAGTAAATGATTTTTTGATGAACAAGTTCTTTTTCTTTTCTTCAGCGTCGTGATTATTGTTGGGAGGTTATTTATTAAAAAAGTAGTAAAATAAAAAAACACTTTGTCTTTATAATTCTGTTGACAATAAGGAAGATGTCTCTTAAAGTAAATATTTATTAGTCAGTGTTATTAATCATATAAAAAAAGTATTTTCTGTATTGTTTCTATTAACATATAAATATAGAATAAAAAAGACTCGAACGTATCACAGTCGTTTCCCTTTCTTTAAGACTATACGAGTAGGCTTATATAGTTTAATGGACATCTTTCATAGAAAACAGGAACTTACGTAAGATGTAAAATCCAAAATAGTTGAGGTATGCAATGAGGGAATAACGAAATAGAAGACTTGTTAATGCCTTTTACATAAAATTTTACCCGGCGGTTTTCCAAAAACAAGTTATACAATACTATCTATCAACCGTTTAATAAGTATTATATATCATATTCTACAAAAATAAAAAAATATTTAAAACTTCAATGTAAATGTAGAGTAAAATCTTTATTGTAATTACTCCTGTAATAAAAGGCAAATGAACAAATGGGTCACGTCACTGCCGCCCACGAACTCTTGCGACATCCGGAAAGTCACAAGATCGTTGCCTGTCTTGGAGGTGGGAGTATACGGCTTTTTTTGTTGAGACCTATATCATATCGAACTGGAAATAAAAAGAAAAATAAAAAGAAAAATAAAATAGTCTCTAACGTTAAAAAGAAGTCCACTAATATGTCTTACACATAACCAAAACAAAACTCAAAGCTATATGTTAAACATAGCTTTGAGTATTTTGTAGGTTAAGTTTCGCATGCTAACGGTATAAGTTATAATGAAGTCAGAGGAGTTGAGAAACCTGATAATCCTTAGCGCATTCCGTTAATACCTGAGGTGTCACGAGCAGCAACGTATTCCAAAATTTCCCGATTTCATAAAGATTTTCAATAAATTTCATTATTACAACGACAATTTATTAAAAAACTTCTGTGCTTTAATTAAATTAAATGTCGAGGTATTGGTGAGCGACTCCGGAACTACCGGGGGTAACAGACAGTTCTAAGATACTTAATTTTTTATTGAATATCATTGTTCTTTTGGAAAGATTCCTCAGAAAGTTACAGTTACATACGTTTTAATATCTATTCTATAAAATAACTGTACTTCTAATAAAAATTTAAAAATTCACGCATAAATTAAGGCGTAGTAGCAAATAGTCAAGTTACAGTGGTATCTTCTACATTCAGTCGCTAAAAAAGGACTATAGACAGACAGAAAGATCTCTACGGTTCACAATTAGTATTTATTATAATTCATATAAAATATGATAATTAATAAAACTCGACACGAAACAAAGAAAATAATTTATTTCGTATAATTTTACCATAACTTTCGATTATCAATAATATTTTTCTATCTGTATGTGTAAGTTAATAATTTATGTAGTATTGTATCATGCATGTCAATTTAATTGCTTTGGAGAGCTCAATTTATTACTGATTTGTTTAGTTTTGATGAATGCCTCCTCTGGCTGCGTGAGTTAGATTAGGCAATATTAAAAGTACCCGCAGTTTATTATCCAAAGCATTTTGCTGATACAATAAAATGGTCAAGTTTATAATCCTTGTAATAGAGAACAAATTGAGAAACAATCTTATAATAAAACTTATTTAAATTTATCCTTAATTTGTACGGAAATTTAAAAAAAAACGACTTTAATATAAAAGTATTTGTAAATACCTTTTCTAATTTGAAATCTAAAAATGAGTGAGTGTACTTAAACAGAGTGAGATTAATATGGAGGTACGGATTAGGGTTTTGAGTAATATCCAAAGGGCAATGACTCTTTGACCTTTGGTGTTCTTTTAAGATTGATCTTACACGTAAATAATGGTTCTGGTTTATAAAGAATTTCATAGATTTTTTACGATTATAATCTACAAACACGATTTCATTATCAGAGAAAATCAAGAACACGAGAAAATATATATTTATTTAATGTAATATATTAATTTATCCACGTGTATTGCTCTGTTATGCTTTAATAAAGAATTATGATGTAGTATACATCTTATGTAAAGATCGAAAAGTACATTATCTGGTTGAAAAGTTAAATACGTATTAATTAAACAACTCTCTTTAAATCAATGATAAAGGTTAACCGATTAACCGCATTAACCGATTAACCACAGGAATATCTTTCTTCTAATTCTATTTCATCTAATATATTTGACTTTTACAAGATCCTTAATAAATAATAAAGGAACTATTATTAACTTTGCATACAGTGGGATATCATATATAAGAGTGTAACACAAGACAATCTCGTTCCATTTCATTCTATTTTCGTCCAAGATTCTTCTAACACCAGTTTCAAAGACTATCCAAAACAGTTGCATTGATAATTTGACTTTATATAATATTTGATAAAAACATACCTTCTATAAAAAAATTCATTCTTTCTTCCTCGAATACAATGTCGTAGTAAAGAATCTATTTACACTCGAACCTGTTATCTTTTTTTACTCTCCTTCAAGATAAAATCGAGTGTCCAAGAAGTATAGAGTCACTTTTATCAGAAAATAAAGGTAAAAATTTTATTCATTAATTAAATATTACCGTGATACGATTTGTTACTCTCGAATAAATACTTCCCGTAATAATTTCACAACATAATTGATTAAATTTGAGATTGAATCACAATAAACATCTCCCAGAATGTTAATTAATGTCGTATCTTTCAGTAATACGAGTTTGATTAGTTTTATTCAATTTACAGGTTCCATTAATAATATATTAAAGTAGGTAAATACAAAATGGCTCTTCTCATTTTTGACATGTATGTTAAAATTATTATTTCTCTTATTTCATTCAAGATAATAAATGTACAGAAGTAAAAATTACCCTAAGATTTAAGCTTTGAAACAAAACATATTTTTATTGTTACAAAGCTTGTACGTCCATAATTATAATATAAGATAATTAGTATTAAAAATAGGTAACAACAGTTTCAATATTCTATAAAAAAAAAATTGATATAAATTCACATGTGAATGTGTCAAATATTTAAAGAAATAAACAACATTTAACATAAGAGAAATTCCTACTCAAGAACCTCATTTCTTTTGAAAGGAAAATTCTAAAATGTACAGTAGAAAATAAATTTTGCATACATTTTTCTATCAAAGTTTCCACTTTTAGTACTTGTAGATATTGAAAGAGAGATGTGACGTTACAGAGTCGAGCGACCTTTAATAACAACTGAACATTGTCGCTCCGATATAACGTTACATTTTTACTTCATGTTAAAAGCAATTTTTTTTTCATTTTATGTATAAAATCAATATTAAGATGATGTCTTATCGTTCACAGAACGGGCATCAAGTATTTTTAAAGAAGAGATTGCATGCAACAGCTACTTTGGTAATATTAATAAAAAAAACAAAACAATTTCGTTTTATTCCTATGAAGTAAAATTATGAAAACTGCTGTTATTAGATAAATTTACATGAAAAATATTTTAGATTGAACATTGACAGTGGCCATTGATTATTTCAAACATGGATGGGTCTTCTTAGTTTGAGAGCAAAACATCTCCTGCTTTAAGCCTAATCATAAGTTTTCAAATCCCTATGATTGTGTACCTAATCAGAAGAGTAAAAATAAATATATAATACATAATATACTTCTGTGTAAAATTAATTTAATATGTTAATTTATGATAATGGATGTGTTTTATACACATGTCTGTACACATGTATAATTTATTGTTTGTAAACATAACTAACTATATCGTTTCCAGAGTTTCCCTTGTTTCGTCGCAGGTTTGAGTTGATAAATTTTCCACTTCACGCTTTTTTAAAAAAATGTGTATGTTCAGATAAAGAATTAAAAGTAATAATTAAGATTTTATTTTTATAATAGTTTAAGAAAAGCACTAAATCAAACGATACGTATTTGTTCGTTGTAACATTTTTTTTGACACAATTAAAATTACTCAAATTTAGGATTTTTTTTTGCTTCAGACTAGAAATAGAGTGTGGTTGTTAGTGTGTTTGAGAACTCTTTGATGTATAACATGGTTTTGATATAATCTTTATTTTACATTTTTATCACATGATACAAAATATACAAAAATATTTACCCTATTAACAACTATTACTAATGTTGAAAATACTTCTATTATGTCCTAATAATATTGTCATATAAAGTAATATAGCAAAAATATCAAGTTATTTAATGTTAGATATTATATTTGAATATATTTCACAAAGATTCCTTTACTTAACATTACCAAAGCAAAGACAGATCTCAAAAGACTACAGATATATAAAAATGCAATAACCTATAAAAACCGGTACGACATAATGAAATCTATTTATATAATTTTATAATAAATTATATTTATTATTTTTTTTTTTTTTTTTTTTTTTTCATTTATTTTTTTATATGAAATATAATATTTGATTCAGTATTATAGCTTTACTGGCTTTGGACATCGCAATTAATTACCGATTTGCAAATACAATTACAATAACAAATGTTTTCATTAGTTTTCATATTAATTGAAACCATTTTCCAGTACGTAACTTGTTTAGTTTTAATGAACGTCCCCTCTGACTGCGAGAGTGAGTTAATTCAGACAATATTAAAAGTACCCGCAACTTATTTTAAGGAAAGCAATTTGCTGTTAAAATAAAATAACACAAATTTATAATCCTTGAAATAGATTGTGTTCCGACATCAATATTATATTAACACTTATATGAAAGTTGTCCTACTTTTGTAAAAATTCTACATTAAAATGGTGTATTACTGTAGTGTAATGGTATTTGAAAAACATCTTCTAAATATTTAAAAAGTGAGTGATGTGAGTGTGGGTAAAGAGGGTGATATTAATATTGAGGTACAAACTGGGGTATTGATAAAAAATGTCCAAAAGGCCAAAGACACTTTGATCTTTGGTGTTATCAATCCTAAAAAATATTTCGAATTTATAAAAAGTTTAATATAGCTTTTGCGATATTTCACATTTAAAAGCAATTTTAAAATGTTACAAAAAATATATATTTCATGTCACATATTCAAAACTCATACATGTTTATGTAATGAGAGTGCTTACTTCCATGCTTAAATAAATTATTATTTTATAATAGATGTATACTCATGTAAAAATGAAAAATTTTCTTAATAAAATCGTTCATGTATATGAATTAATTAAACAGATGATTGTATTTTGACGGGAAATGATTCGCTGAGCTATCAACACACGTGACACACTCGTAGGAAGATTGAATAATTCTACTAAAACCTATAAATAGTTAAAGTACGTTTATAACTAAAAAATATTATCATCGAATATAGCCCAAGACACATGCACCCTGATGATAAACGATCGCAACGTCAAGGTTTACAATATTCTAAAGTTTCAAACATCATCATATTTGTATATCTATATATATAAGCGATTTACCACTCACTGACTCATCACGAAATCTCCAAAACTATCGGTCCGATTAACTTAAAATTTTACATAGCTACTTCTTTTGTGACGTAGACGTCCATTACGAACGGATTTTACGAAATTCTTATCCCAACGGGTTTCAACTTTTCGCATTTCGCCAAGTTTTAAAACTGTAGGAGCTATACACGCAACGCGGGGATAAGAGTTACTTTAGCTACGGGTACGATAACAACTGATAATATGACAAAGGTGTTCCAAATTAATAGTGTGCCCAGCGAAGGGATTAAGCAAGTTTATAATATAAGTAAAGTGTCAGGTAAAAAAAACTTAAACTTACTTCCTACAAAGAAGAAAAATCCTGTTCGTCGATAATGAAACATAACCTCAATATTGGTTCAATAAATAAAATGAAACAATGTGTTACTTTATAATATGAAGTAAAAAATGTAACGTTATATCGTTATAGATTAACATTAAAACAGATAAAGTTCAAAAACGTCGAATTAGATTAAAAACAGTATATACAGCGTATGAAAAGATATTTAATAGTTTTATATTGTATGCAAAATACAAAAAAGCTTTGAAGTTTTGGGTAAAATATTAAATAACTTGTGTCATAAAATCAGTCACTAATATTTGTTCATATGTGACTCAAGCATAGCGTATCAATTACCCACGGTAAAAGTGCAGAATATTAATATTCAAATAGTAATATATACTTAAATAAATTCTGTGCCCTGTTGTTGACTTGATTACTTCTCTAGAACTAATTACAAAAACAATTACTTCAACCACGTTATTTCAAATAAATTGATTATTAAAGATGTAAAGTTTCTAAAAAATATTTTTATATAGGGAATGTAAGAAAACTTATATAAAAAAAATATTATATCACACGTTTTATTGAGTTTATCATTAGAACGAATCTCACTTATTGAAAATTAACCGGAGTCATATAAATTTATTGTGACTTAAAAGCAATACTTTGATTAATGATATCTATCTATATATATATTTTTTTATTAAACAGTAGTATCTATAGTACAAATAGTTTAGTTAAGAATGCAATAGATGTGAGAATGAAAATTATTAATAACTTGTACATTGGGAGATGTGCCTAAAGCGCCCACTCTCGTTAATATTTTCATTAAAAAAGCGATCGTTCTTAGCACATGTAAGGAGTTCCTGTGGTTCATCCTCCTTGAAAAACTGTTTAAAGCGGATTTTTGAAAAATTTTGCTAGGTATAACTCATGTGTTACATCTTTTTTGGTGTTTATAATGCTTTAAGCAATCTATATAATTTATTTATAATTAAAAGTCACCTGTCTCAACATTTTGAGGTTTAATTTTGTTAGCATATTTCAAGTGTCTAAATGCAGAACATACAAACACAGTATTCGCTGAAATCACTATAACAGTCCACTAACGCCGTGTCGCACCGTGAAGAAATTAAAATCATATTTTAGTAAAAAATATTTATTACTTAAGTTTAAATAATTAAAATGAAAATAATAATAATAAATCAGTTTATTATAACTTTATGTACCTAGATACGGAAAGGCAAAGCAGTTATTTTCAGAAGATAAGGTAAAGGTTATTGAAAATTAATTATTTATAAAAAATTACAAAAATATTAAAAAAGGTGTTTGCCTAACTAGAGCTGAGACAGAAGTGAGAAATAAAAATAAAAAATAATTAACAATAAAAAAACTAAATAAGCAAATAATAGATTCCGCGCCTCGTCGTCTGTAATTCAGCAGTTATACAGCGTCGGGGTCCAGGTAACGCGGGCAGTGTTATTATTATTAAAAGTATGTTTATGTTAAAATATAAAAATCTATAGTGTCTTTTCCTTTCATAGGCCTCGTTTACCTTCTCAACTTGCGGAAGAACTGCAAGCCGTGCAAGAAATCGAGGTCGTGTGGAGTAAAATTTTAAAGATATGACACTGTCATTTCTGCAGATCAAGTATGCTAAATTTATTTCTAGCAAATTGTGGTCGTTTTCTAAAAGGCTCATGTGGACAATACAATATTGGATCAATATAGCAAGCAGCCAAAATTTACCAAAATGTCTTTATTCCCCTTATACTGAAATAGGGATATGGCTATGCCTTTTCTTAAAGCCTCGTTGTCTATTGATACAGTTAATTTATACCCGCTTTAGCTCAGTCCATGTCCATTATACCCTAAATGAGTGCCTGCTTTGTATTCACGCTAGGGCAAAGCGGGCACTCTTAGAGGACTCGTAATTCACGTGTTAGTTTTACATTTTATGATAATTCATAAATCAGACCATGTTTATTATAAAAACGATTAACAACGGACCTGTTTGGAAAAAACTATAGAGTAGACAAGTTATAAAAGAAGTTTTCTTGAATTTTCCTTAAGCTGCCAGCTTTACATCCATCTCTTCTATTTAGTTTTCCTAGAAATGTTTGCAGAAACATAACAGAAAACAATATCGATGTTGAATTTAACTTTGAACTTATCTATTACAAAAATAAAGAGGATCATAAATTTATTAAATATCTTAATTTCATAGGGACTTAATAACAATAAACTTGTATGGTATTTACTACTAATTAATATATTTTAGAAGTTCATGTTATTCGGGTATTAATAAATTCATCATTTACCATCTATCTTATACATTAGTTTGAATAGCCTTCTATCACAAAAGGAAAGTCTGTCAATAACATAACATTATAACAATTCAATTATTATAAATAGAAGTGATATAAATACATTTAATGCAAATATGGAAAAAATATCCTCTATTTTGAGAACATGTTCGTGTAATGCCACGTAGGAACGGAGTAAGCTAAGGGTTATCGGGTTTCTCATCTCCACTGGTTTCATTATAACTTATACTGAGACTTAACTTACAATACTCAAAGCTGTCTAATATAAGACATGTAGTATATTATAGATTATACATTTATAAATAAAGTTATGTAAGCTTTGTGGAGATATTTTCAGCTACTGAATGAACTGAATTGTTCAAATATTGTAATTGTCATAATTGTAATGAAAATATTTTATAGTATGGAATAAAAACGTCGTCAATTATTAAATGATTTAAATAACACACACACACACACACACACACACACACACACACACACACACAATTATAGCCAATTTCAAATGTTAGTTTAAAATTTATATATTTAATATCCAAATTACATTTTAAATATTATTAATGGCATTTAAGATTTTAATACTTGCAAAAGAAACAACGTCGTTATTGCCAACGGAATTCTAGAGACAAAGGGTTTATTGTTCGCGGCTTCTTTTCATTAACTCTTTTAATAAACAACCTCCGAATAATAATCACGAAGCTTTGAAAATAAGATAAATTTTCATCACAACCTCATCGTCTTTCATAGACCTTGCTCAATAGATTCGAATTCCACACAAAAATCCTCTATCACTTTTGTCGTGTATTGCCAGAAGTTGCCGGCCGGCAATATTGACTTGGGGCGTTCAAATATTTTTATATTTATCTCTAACAATTAAGTTTTATAAAAAAAATATACTTGATTGTAAATACGGCAATAAATAATACGGTGTGAATAATTGCTATTGCTGGCTTATTGTACTTCTCAGGAGAAATTAAGGGATAAATATATATCTACATTTTGTACCAGCAATGTCGAATTATAATAGTAACAAATCAAATGAACTGTACGAGATTTTATTTAGTTAAATTGTGTAGGAACGCTGAAAAATTAATATTACTATTTATATTTTTGTAAAACTAATGACAAGATTTTGTTATTTTAGTCTATTTGTTTATTTCTTCATATGCAACATTTTCTTGTTTTTATGCAAATCAGTCAAATATACATTACAGTAAAATTCTTTAAAGAATAGCAAGGACTCCTCGACTCCGCATGGCACAGCACTACACCGCAAACAGAAAGAATAACACAGCACAGCAGAGCACAATATATAATAGCAATAAAATAAAATAAATAAATCAAAAGTAAAATATATAATTATTATATAATATGTTAAATTTCACCTCTGCGTTAACACTTTCACTGCCAGCTCCGTAGCGTGTACGGAGCAATTAAAAGTCAATTTTTTATAGTATTTAATTGACTCAACATTTTTTTTACTATTTTTCCGTTTATTTAAATGCCTTTATGCAAACTTTTATATGAAAAATTGAAACAGCGCACAGGGCTCAATTTCTGAAAATCTGGTGGCAGCGAAAGTGTTAACTTGGTGGAAGGAGCGTAATCACTATTAACAAGATACAAATTGACATATAAAACCCAGGCACTTAAACTGTTATAATTCATGCCTTCAGTCATTCATCAAAAACATTTACCTACATCATTGCTAGCCATCAAATATGACTAAAATTAACCATTAATAGATAATTTATTTTCTATTACAAATCTAGTTTTATGCAGTTATTTTTAATACTTTTTAGAACGTCGCTGAGAGTGAAAACAATTTTCCACTTTAATTGTATGATGTATCCAGTGACGGGTTCAGCAGTGACGTGTGACGTCACACGCCAGCTTGGTTTTAATAAAGCGTTGAACGCTCACGAGGCAAACTCAATATAACTGATATAACGTTCACTGACCGTGTTTGTTTAGTTCCTTGTAGATTCTCTATAAACAAGATTGCACATAAAAATCCTTAATTTAACAAATGAAATAAATTTTTGTCGGTAAAAATAATAAAATTATACCAGTGAGAAAAATATTTATATTATACACAAAATTAAAATAAACTAAATTTCTATGAAGAACTTTTTTAAATAATTTTATATATTTAGAAACTATATAAAAATTACAAATGGTCTAGTGGTTATTGTTAATTGATGAAACTAACTTTGTGGGTTCTTTTATCACAAGGTACAATTCTTTTTGTGAACCTCGTTGAATCCAAGTGTGGATGTCTTTTATTTAAGTTTGTCAAACGCGCTAAAGTTACTTTTTACCTATTTCGAATGATATAAATATACACTACTCATTATATAAGTGTAGAAAAAATCGAGATCACAAATCAGAATGCATCTATAATTTCAAATTATCTTGTAATATAAATACAATGACTTTTATAACAAGGTTTTAAATATGTATACTAATATTTTAATGTATGAAGTAATAATCGAAATTCTTTATAACGAACTCTATTAAAACACTTGCTGCTTCCTGCTTCCTGCTTTATCAAAACACTTCCTGCTGCCAGTGGCTTCGTTTGATGTTCTCCATTACTCCCAATCAAATCAAAATCTATCGTTACTTAAAATGTATACCAAAACTATATATTTTTTTATTTTTTAATTATAGATCAAACCAATTGTTGTGTTCCTAAAACACACCGAACTGTCTAAATCCGTTGGGTAGGTTTTGGTTACGCAAACAAACAAACAGGGAACCAGATAAGAGACTATAATTTTAAACAATATTGTTTTTAAGTCTTTGTCCTGTGCTTAACACATAGTAATTAATATTTTTATAAAACATATTTATTCAACATATAATTGACATATTGGACATTATTGCCAAAAAAAATTGTAGATATTATTAAAAAGTAATGACTTCGCCATAAAGATGTGTATGTAGAACAGGGAATTTAATAAACTATTTTTTATAACCTAAAACATTAAAGAAGTTATAAAAATTCGGAAACCGATAATTATTAGGAGCAAGATCGGAAGTATAGGTTGGAAGAAATGGTCGTGAAGAAGTCTTAAAATATTGACAGTTCCTGGTATTGATGTATTTTTCATTATTGTTTCACAAGTTTTCAGTATTCATCGCGACAAGCTGTTTAAAAATCTGTTAATAGATATGTAACTCGTTTAACTTATAAAATTATACAACATATTTTTGGGAGCTTAAAACTAACTAGGAATGAAGGTAATTAAGGATTTGTTTTGAGGAATATTGTTTCGTAATGGACCAATATAAAACCTGCAAATTAGGATTTTTTTTTATTTTATTTGCGTTATTGAACGAACATAATGCAAGCAAAAACATATGTTACTAAAATTAAATCTAAAATAAATATCCTTAAATGTATAACTTATAATTATGGTAATGAAGACCTCTGTAAAGAATTTACACAACCCTCGTGACAACAAAAAGAGTTGAAATGTGTCAAAAGATTTTATGCAGAAAATATATTCTGCAAAGGCATTATACAAAGAGATATTATGAGAATATTAGTATTTACTTGCTTCTAAATACGAGTAATTCCAATTTATACGTTAAAGTAAACAAAGATTCTTTGTTTTACAAAAAGAATCCAATTCCCACAGAAGTTTATTGTGTTTATTAATTACACTTTGTAACTATTAGAGGAATTATACCTATTAAATAAATTGTAACAAGTAATTGTATGAAAAATTTAATATAAAAAGTTATTTTAAATAGAAGAAATTTGGCTGTATACTAAATAAAATGTATGGGTATACTAAATAATATAAAAATGTTTATAAATCCGAAACGTTGTTTAGGACAGAGATCAATCTTGAGAGAAGGTCAGAGTTCAAAGTGTCATTGCCCTTTGGAAATTCTCCGCAAAACCCCAACTCTTAGATGAACATTAATCTACCTATTTAAGAACACTCACACCTCTCCCTCACTTTTAGGCCCTCACGTATTAAATTAAAATTTAGAAAAGGATTAAAAACAAAGACCTTTCCACTAAAATCGGATTAATTTATCTCACTCACGCAGTCAGTGTGAGGTTCATGACAACTTAACAAGTTACGTTTTTTCGTAATCAGATGCCTAGATAGTTCGTCTATATGTCTGATATTATATGATTAATTATTAGAACTCCAAAACTAACCCCTTGTCAGTCTTAAAATAACAGAACTAATATAATAATCGAATATTATAATGTACAGATTAGAAATTACAACCTTTAAAGGTGTTGAATACACTGTAACAGTGTTATTCATCAAAATATACTTAACATGCTTACACATGTTGATTTACTTTTCAACTTCGACAGCTTGCGGTCCGAATGCGATTCGAATATTACAACTGGGTCAGGTACAAGAGAAGTTTACCTCAATCTCATCAAAAATTTATGTATATTATACACTGTATTTTTTACATACATTTTATGCATTTCAGCTCTTTACTTTTCTGAACTTGAAATTATAATAAATCTAGTTTTGTACTTGCATACCACATAAAGTACAAAATGTCATTTGATTATAAATATTTGTATTAAATAAATTACATTTATTTTTTCGTGAAAAACAAAACTGATCTGAGTGAGATCTATGTAGTGTATCCATTAAACGAGCTCCATGAGATAATGAGTATTGATGAAACTTCATCTTACTTTTGGAACCTCGTGATTGTTATTCGGAGGTTGTTTACTAAAAGAGTTAATGAAAAGAGGCCGCAAACAATAAAACCTTTTTACTTACAATTCGTTGTTATCAATAACGAGGTTGTTTTGTTTTGGGCAAGTCTTTATTTGCTGCAAGTTTTTATGTATTTAACAAAAACAACTTAAAACGCTTTTTTTTAGAGAAGAAAAATCATCACGAGTAGACCTAACCTGCCAATATTGAAAGTTTTTTCCTGGTGCTTCTTGAGAAAAAAAAATGCTAAGATGTTCATCAGTTATTATAAAATATAAGACTAAAGCTTAATAATTGTACTTATTGTTAGAGAGCTTGTGTAATATATAATATATAAATAAAGGAATCTTTGCGAAATATGTTCTGAAATACTAAGAGTTATTCAATATAAGAACAATGAAATAGAAATTAATTTAAATTTCAATAAACGAGAATCGCATCAATGACGAAGTCAATAAAAAAGCAAAACAAATAATGTTTCTTTTATATATTCCAACTTTTCATATCTGAAAGATGGACAAAGGCTATAAGATTCTATTGAATTAAATTCTTTTTTTGACACTGTTTAATATAATGGTTGAAATAATTATTTGTCAGTATTTCTAGAGAACTAATTAAGTATACATATTACAATATGTTTTATTTACATAATAATTAATATATTATAATTACTTCTATACATTTGTTCCAATTAGAAGAAGAAATAAAAGCCAAATATAATTTAGAATATTACAGCGGTGGGGAAATGAAATATAAAGATACAGTTTAAAAACATTTTATTATTTACAGTCATGAAAGTAAAGCTATCACAAAATAAAAGAAGTTTACAAATAACACAAACAGTTATTTTGATTTTAACTTGAATTATGAAACTTTTTTATAATTGGGTTTATCATGTTGTACTGTATTGTTTTCTACATAAGTCATTATGTGTAGGCAAAATTATTATAAGCTTTTAACAGTTATTTCTGTTCTGATTTTGATTTTATGATAAAAGTTTCTTCTGATTTCTTTTTTTCATTATTTATTTATTGTGTAAATTATAACATTTAAATTTATCTAAAAGTAAGCTGTATATACGGTTTTTAATCTAATTGTGTTTGTTTTATATACGTATTATTAATTCAATTGTTAAGTCTTATCTTAGCAAGAGAAATCTATTGCATATAACACCAATTTCAAAAATTATATCATGTTTGCAATATAGAAAGATAATATTCCTTCCATAAGAATTTTACCTGAATACAACTATAATACTATATTTTCACAATGGACTTTACATTCCTTAATTACTACATTCTGGAACATCTGAGTATTGATGTATTGCATTAACTTCAAATGAATATCTCAGAAATTGAAAGTACGCTAGTCCTCCAATCTCATTATCAATCTCATTATGTTAAGGTTAAGGTTAAGTTACAGTATAAGTTTTAATGAAGCCAGTCGAGATAAGAAACCTCGGCGTATTTTGTTTGTACGTGCGATGAGACGAGTAACGATGTATTCATTCAAATTTCATTATTATAATTACATTTTATCAAAAGACTTCTTTGTGTGCTGTATTTAAATAAACTGCTGACATAATGTTGAGTGACTCCTAAGCTACCACCTACCAGGGTAACAAAGTTCTGATTTCATTCATATTTATTTATTTATTTTGTCAAGTTCGTGGTTCAGTGGAACATCGATACATTGCGTGTTGTTCTTTTGGAAAGATTTGTGAGGAAGTTATAGCTTTGTACGAGTTAAATGTAATATGTATTTTATAAAATAATTGTACTTCCAATAACACAACGTAATAAAAATGTGTAAAAATTATTTCTAGCTTGTAATTTAATTCGTCAGGCCTTTTTTATGATACCTATTTATATTATTCTCAGTAATTTCATGTATGGATAATACCAGAGATGTGACTTATCTTAGATAAAAGTATTTGAAATACAGATACAAGATACAAAATACGTATTTACATCTTGTATTTGAAATACTTTTTATATTCTTTATTTTGTATCTTACATTTAGATACATGTTTCTGGTATCTTAGTATTTTGAAGATACTTTGTTCCCTAAGATACTTTTACTAAAATAAATTTCAGTTTTTCTTTCCGAACGCAAGTAAACGCAGCGCGTCGTTTAAACATTTTGTCGAGGTAGTTGAAAATTAACATGTTTCACAAACATTAGAAGATCTTGAAAAAACATCACTTGATAAAGGTAGTGAAGATGACCTCGTTGGGCAATCAAACGTTTGGATCGGGAAATGGCCACGGAGGCAGTCATTGTTCAGGGCTGGGCCTATCCCGATCCGCCCAACGAGGAAACCGACGTGGAGGTGCTGACTGGCCGCATGCGCGAGGCCCTATCACGGGTCTGCGATGCGGCCATGCCGCGGATGGGGTCTCGGCCCCGGCGCAGAGCAGTGTACTGGTGGTCATCCGAAATAGCCGAACTTCGGACGGCCTGTTGCAGGGCTCGGAAGGCCTTCGTCCGGTGTCGCCGTCGTCACGGCTTCGACCCGGATCTAGAAGCCCAGCGGCGGAGTCGTTATCGCGAAGCGAAGTCGACTTTGCGGCTGGCGATTCGGAAGGCGAAGGACCTGGCTCGGGAGGAGATCCTGGCAGGTCTCGATAGGGACCCATGGGGGCACCCGTATCGGGTGGCGCGGAACAAACTCCGCGCTGTTTGCGCCCCGGTCATGGAGTCCCTTCAGCCGGATTTCCTCGACTGGTGGGGGATCTATTCCCGGAATCCACCGGCCACTCGCCTCCTGTGATGGCCCCCCCTTCTTGTAGTGGGGGGGTGGGTTCTGTCCCTGATATCATCGAAGCCCACCTAGAGGTCGCGCTGATTCGCCTTCGAGCCCGCAACACTGCGCCGGGGCCAGACGGTATTCCAGGGCGGGTTTTATTCCTCGCCCCGGAATACTTGGGGGGCAGGCTTCGGGAGCTGTTCAACCTTTGTGTGCGCACTGGACAGTTCTCGAAGGCCTGGAAGGAGGGCAGGTTGTGCCTGTTGCGGAAGGACGGTCGTTCTGTCGACTCCCCTTCCGCATACAGGCCAATCGTGCTGCTGGACGAGACGGGTAAACTCTTCGAGAGAATTCTCTCTGCCCGTCTCGTCCAACACCTCGAGGAGGTGGGGCCGGGTCTCTCAGATGCCCAGTTCGGCTTCAGGGCGGGTTGATCGACGATCGACGCCCTGAGGGCTCTGAGAGACCTGACCCAAGAGGCAACTCGCGAGGGTGACGTGGTCCTGGCGGTGTCGCTAAACGTCGCCAATGCCTTCAACAGTCTTCCGTTTGAGACTTTGGTTGAGGCACTCCGGTTCCATGGAGTGCCTCCCTATACCATGGAGGGACATATGCGGAGGCGGCCCGTCTGGCAACGGTCGGCGCTACGCTGGTTGCGGACCGCATAGGGCTGTTGGGATTGAAGGTCTCCGTATCCAAAACAGAGGCCATCCTTTTCTACGGCCCTCGCCGGGGTCCCCCTCGCCAGGCGTCCATCTCCGTCCAGGTTGAAGAGGTGGTGGTGAAGGCCCAGCTAAAATATCTGGGTCTCACCCTGGACGGAAGATGGAACTTCGGGGCTCTTTTCTCCCTTCTAGCCCCGAAGTTACTGTCCACCGCGGCTGCCTTGGGAAGGCTTCTGCCCAACGTCGGTGGGCCGCAGGCTCCGTGCCGGTGACTATATGCCGGCATCGTGAGAAGTATGGCGCTGTACGGTGCCCCCATATGGTCTGGATCCCTCACCGCCGATTCCAAGACCCTCCTGCGAAGGACGCAGAGGATCTTTGCGGTAAGGATGATCAGGGGATATCGTACAGTGTCGTACACTGCGGCCACACTCCTGGCGAGCGATCCGCCTTGAGAGATCCGCCTTGAGAGGAGTAAGGTCCGAGGCAGCTCAAATCAGAGCTTCAGCTCACCGAGCCCTGATTCAACGGTGGACGAGGGACTTAGAGTCCCCTGCCGCCGGTCTGACGACAGTGGGGGCAGTTCGCCCCCACTTGATCGTTGGATCAACCGGCGACACGGGACTCTGGCGTTCCGTCTTGTGCAGGTGCTCACGGGGCACGGATGCTTCGGTGAGTACCTGCACAAGATTCCAAGAAGGGAGGCGGCCCCGTCCTGCCACCACTGTGACGAGTCCGTCGACACGGCTCGTCACACCGTGGAGGAGAGCGCAGCCTGGGGTCATCAGCGCGCTGAGCTGGTGGCCGTGGTTGGCAGGGACCTCTCGCTGCCGCGCCTTGTTGGCGAAATGGTCGGCAGCGAGAGGTGTTAGGCCGCTATGGCCTCCTTCTGCGAGCACGTCATCGCAAAAAAGGTAGTGAAGATGATGATTCACTTTTAGTACTACAAGCTTTTCCGGCTGCTTCATCAGAATTAGAAGGTGATTGGATTCTGCCTGGACATGAAAGATGTACTACACACACTCTACACCTGATTGCTAGTACTGATTTCAAACAAGCAAGAATCAAAAATACACTTTATAAGAAGTGCCAAGCACTGTGGAACTTGTGTGCTAGATCCCCAAAGGCATGCGAGACATATTTACAAATAACAGGGAAGTCACCAACTTCTCCATGTGCAACTCGATGGAACTCCTACTATAATTCAATACAAGATCTTTTAGCCGTGCAGAACCATCTTAGTGAAGCCATGAAAATATTAAAGTTACCACCGCTAAAAGAAAATGATATTCATTTTTTAAGTGAATATGTAGACTGTTCAAAGCCAATAGCAGAAGCTATTCAAAGCCTGCAAGGGGAGAAAGATATTTATTATGGCTGTCTGTTACCGGAATTATACAGAATCCAACATGTTATCAAAAGCCTCAGAATGGAAAATCTGAAATACTGTAGCCCTCTGCTAGATGTAATAGAAGAAAACTTAGATAGACGGTTTAAACGGTTTTTGCAGTTGAAATCAGCAGCAAACGATGCTATATTAGCCTCAGTGTCCTATCCAATGTTTAAACTGAAATGGGTACCAAAAGTGCGAAAGGAATATGTAAAAGAACTTGTCCTGTCTGAAACTAAAAAGATCAATCGATCTGAAAAACAAAAATCAGAGGCTTTGAACAACATTGAAGGTGATATAAAAAAAAACAAAAGATGAATCTTATTATATGCTTCTAGAGGACTCTGATTCTTCTATTGTTAGTGGTGAAAACACAAGCAGCACCAGTGATTTAGAGACACTCCAGTACCTGAACAATAAAGATGCAAATTTTAAAAGCTTAAATGCTTATCCTAAAATAAAAAAAAAAATCTTAAAATATAACACCTGTTTGCCCAGCTCTGCCCCTGTGGAGCGACTCTTTTCCTTTGGGGGCATGATCATGAGGCCTCATAGAAGGAAGATGAGCGACAATATGTTTGAAGAATTACTAATACTAAAATCTCAAATAAAATATAAAGATTAAAACTTCCTGTATTATAGAAAATTGTTTTTTTCAATAAATAAACTTGCCAGTTTAATTAAATGTTGTTTTCCTACAAAAGTATTTTATCTTTAGAAAGTATTTGAAAGATAGGTATTTTGTATCTAGTATTTCAGATACCTTTTTAGAAAATTATTTGTATCTGGTATCTGAAATTATTTATTTTAAGTATCTTGCATCTTGTATTTCAGATACTTTGTATAGGGTATCTTATACATCACTGGATAATACATACCTAACAATCAGATTGATGCGGAAACTTATGATTAGGTTTAAGGCAGATATTCCTTCGCTCTCAAACTTCGATGACTGACCAATCCAAGTTCGGAATAACCAATCCCGATTTTCGAACTAAAACGTTTAGGATCAGCACAATGTTATCGAATACTTTTATAGATGAGATATCTAATCAACTAAGCTAGCTGATTCCTATGCTGATGTTTTATACTTATAAAAAAGTTCCTTGAATCAATTGTTGCAGAATGTAATATATGATAAAATATATCTAATAGGCAATACACTCCACGACAAATAATAATACAAAGTTGTACTTTATTACAATTGTCTGTTTAATAAAGTAATAAAAAGGTAATAATGATAATTTAATTGTCGGTACGAAATATTTGATAAAAAACGATATTAAATTAAAAAAAACATGATTTTAATTTTCATAAACAAAATGCAACAACATTATTCTTTGTTAAGTAAAATATGGCAGACTTTGTGTAGTTTTTATTAAAGACCACTCTACTGTGTAACGTCACTCCTCTGTCGACGCTGTCTGCAAAAAAACAGAGTAAAATTTTCTAAAAATGAATTCGAAATTTTTTTTCTCTTGTATGTTTTAAATTCTTCGTTCAACAGAGAAGGTATATTGGTGGTTTCATGAATAAGGGTTTATTGTATCTTGAGTATCCTCTAAATAAATATATATATAAAACCTTCATACTTGTATTGATGTATTTATAGAATTTAGAAAATAATTACTTAGTTCTTGTACCAATTTTTACGTTATTATTTTAAACGCATCGTTTGGTGTCAATAACATGTAATTCAACATAAATATATGAATATCTTAACTTATACTTGTTACACACTTGAGACAGTTTTACCAAATTAAAAATACCCTCAGTTTAATTTCTTGAGGCAATTTACTATTAAAAGTATATTGCGCTCTGGTTTGTTTGTAAATGGACTGAATAGTCTTGGGAATTGTGATTTTTTGAGACTTGATTTTTTTTATTTGTGTATTTGAGAGACATAAAATAAGCATATTTTTATGATGCCACTATATTGAAATTATGAAATCTCTCTATGATAGTTCCAGCTCAATTATTACTAAGTCAAGGAACTATAGTATTAGTTAAAAATAGTAGATTGAAAAAGGAAAGTCAAATTGAAAACCGTAGCCAAATTACAGTAGCAAGAAGTATTTGTTAGCTCAAAGGAATCAAACGAATAATAATTGGAGTTATTGGTTCTATAAAAATATATTCAAGACAACTTTTAAAAATCCTACTTAGAAAGACGATCTGTTTATGACTCATTGTTTAAACAATCTATTGACAACATATTTAACCATACTTTGTATTAGATTTCAACGTGCATTGAAATCTAAAGTAATGTATTTTAGACACTAAATGCCTTATTTTAACTAAACTAAAAATAATTTTAAACTTTAGCTGAAACTTTTAAATTTATTTTCCTCGTTAATACAAGAAAAGCCGTATGAAAAACATAGTTATTCAACTATTCGGAAAAAAGGATCATAATATTCAATATACTTTATGTAAATTTCACCGGATTACTTCATCTGACTTTTGGCGAACTTGTTGAAAGCAATTTAACAAGAGTTCAATAAATTCCGGTACAAGTAGAAAGTCATAAATGTATTACAGTGTTAGAATTATTAGTTTTTGAAAATTTGTATTGTAATTTTAAATATTTTATAACAAACAAATACATATGTTATGTACCGTTGAACTGTTATTAAGAATTCAATAAACGTGTCTTTAATAATTTAAATAATTTAAAAGGTACTTTTATATTTAAATGGTGATGTCATTTTTTTTAACAAATTTATGTATTATAATATATAAATTTGTTAATTATATTTGTTATATTATACACACGTAGAAAAAAAAATATATTAATTGTTTTTTAAACAATTTAAAACTAAGGCTAGAATTGTGTAGAAAAAAATAATTTACCTACACTATCACACGTGTAATAAATGTAACAAAAGAGTGCATTAACAAACACTCTCTAAGAGGTTATAAGACAAGTTTCTTGAAAGTTACAAAAGTTTGTATCAGAGTCGTTGAACTAAACTCCATGAAGACTAAAGTAAAAAGTTATGTTAAGAAATGCTCTTCCATTCCTATAAACGGATTAGACTGATCCTAGCCGAGTTAGGTATAGAAATAATTTCATTAATACATATTTCTTATTCACCGGTTTCATATTAGTTTTGATGTTGAACCACATCAATTTTTTTTTTATTTAAGAGGACGGCAAACGAGCTGGCGGGTCACAGATGGACGTGATCACCGCCGCCCATGAACTCCTGCAACATCCGAGGATTTACAAGAGTGTTGCCACCCTTGAAGGTAGGAGTAAACGTCTTTTTGATGAAATTCGGCGCCAGACATCAGATGGAATAGTTCTTCGGAACACTCCCCATTGTAAATGCGGTTAAAATAAAGTTTTTGTTATTCTAGATTCTGAGAGTAATATTCTATGTCCCTAACTTAAACCATTATATGAAATGTTAAAATAATTCATATACACAGTTCGACCTCGTTGGTGTCGGAAGAACGATCCTTTCGAGGAGTAGATTATATGTTGAATCATATAGTTATTTTTTGTTCATTAGTTTTATATTGATGAAGAAACGAGCAGTGGAATTATTCTGGCCCGAGGGTATGCCACGTTTTATTATGAAAGTTATACATGGGAGACATTTTTACCAATACTATGATTAATTAATTTTTAATAGTATCTCGTTAGAGTAAAATTTAATTAATAATTTACCTTTTGAAAATAATTAAACAATTATACGCCGTTGCTTACGAGTATTATCGATATACGAATTTGAAGATGGTTGGTCTTCTCAAATATTGGCAATCAGAAGCAATTTTTATATTTGACGGAAAAAATAACTATTTTGAGTCATTTTGCGTTTTATTACCAGGACAGCGGAGTTATTCGAAGACTTTTGAGACACCACAATCTCTTCAATACCAGAGTAATATGAAAATGTTTCAGTATACATCAAACTAAACAACAAACTAAAGTACTGCCCGTTAAAAAAATAGAATTAATAATAAAACACTTTATTTAATTGGAAACAACTACACAAAAAATAAAAATAGTTTAGTAACTAGATCTGCTCCATAACACACTTTCAAGACACTAACAGCCTAAACCTTGTTTCAGATATGTACCGATTACTATCAGTCTTAACTATTTTTCGTGTCTGGGATTCGTTTGAGAAACATAATCGTTTATTTTTAGTTTTTTCCCATTTTTATTATAAGTACAGTTATTTTATAAAATAGATATTAACACGTATATAACCGTAACTTTTTCAGGAATCTTTCCAAAAGAATATCAATATTCAATTAAAAAATTAAGTATTTTAAAGGTAGTTCAGGAGTCACTCACCAATATCTCGTCATTTAATTTCATTAAAGCACAGATGTTTTATTTATTAAATTGTCGTTGTAATAATGAAATTTATTGAAAATCTTTATAAAATCGGGGAATTTAGGAAAATGTTGCTGCTTGCAAAACCTCACGTATTAACGGAATGCGCTAAGAATTATGAGGTTTCTCAACTCCTCTGACTTCATTATTACATATACCGTTAGTTTGTTAAATTTAACCAACACAATACTCAAGGCTCTGTTTAACATACAGCTTTGAGTATTGTGTTGGTTAACTTAACTAATATATAAGACATATTAGTTCTCTTCAACTTTGGAGACTATTTCATTTGCCCTTTATTGTTATATAATGATATTATAGTGATAAATGTGATGTTATTTTCTTGTATTACAGATTGAAACATTCGTAAATGTGGAATGAACTTCCTTCAGTGATATTTCCAGTTCAATAGTACATGGGTGCCTTAAAGAAAACCTATACTCCCACCTCCTAGACCGGCAACAATTTTGCGATTTTTCGGATGTTGCAAGAGTTCGTATGCGTAGGTGATCACAGTGACCCACTCGATACTACTAATCCAAAAAAAAAAGTTAAAAACGAATTAACAGATTTTTTTATTAAAAATTTTTAATATTTGCCGAAAGTGTATTTTTTTTTCAACGTTTCTTTTGTTTTGCTGATGTTCATAAATATTTTTGAAAATAGACGATATGCATTAAGGGATGAAATATAGAAATATTATGCTTGAATTGGTTTTAATTAATTCAAACAAAAACAGACCTGAACGATTAATTTAACAGTAGTTGGTTGTATTTGGTCTTAACTAGTGATAAATGAATACCACGAGCGCTACACAGAGTTGTAATTACAAAATTTTCTGTAATTATCACTAGAATCGACTAAATGTCAGACATTAACGATGCATATTATTTTTGGAATAATTGCATTAAAGGTTTTATTCTTCTACAATTACATTGAAGTTTTGACAAACTTTTTATTTTCTTGAATATAATAAATAATACTTGTTAAACTGTTGACTCTCAATTTTAACACAGTTCAAATTAACACGTAAAATATTCATTAAAAACCATTAATACATATTTAATTGCAAGGAATTTATTAATTTAAAAAAATTATTTTTACACAAGTAATAATACATAGAGAGTACAGAATCAATAAAACAATAGGCGACCGTACCACTGAAGTGATGTCTTCCAGGTAACCCACTTTAACAAACATAACGATACTGATAGACCGCGAATCGCAATACATATATAAATTATAACTTAATATAGATAAATTAATATAATATAATTGTACTGGGAGTTTTAGAGCAATAGATTTTGCTGTTTAACTCACTTTTTGATAAAGGCCAGGTATAATCTGAAACATAAGGTAATACCAAGTCTTCTATTTCGTTATTTCTACATTGCATAACTGTAGTATTTTTGAACTTTATAGTACTAAACTGATTCCTTTACTACTTTACCACTGAATAATATCTTGAACAAAACTGGATGAAAAGTTCTATAAAAAGCCAGAAACCTATAGTGGTAGTATCTCCTACAAATATCTAAAGTCTACATTTAGCCTTTATCATTATTCATATAAAATGTAATAACTGACAAAACTTGGTACAAAATAAAGAATTCAATTTATTTTGTATAATTTTACCATAACATTCTATTATGAATGTTATATTTCTTGCTTGATATGAAAGTTAATAATGATTCAGTATTATATCATGTATACCAATTTATTTGTTTTTGACAGCTCAATTTATTACTGATTTGTAAAACAATAGCTCGTACAACATCAATAGTTTTCATTACTTTTCTTATATGTTCAAGTCATATTCCAGTACGTAACTTGGTTAGTTTTGATGAAGGTCCCCACTGGCTACGTGAGTTTGTTTGTTGCGTTTAATTTCGTTTTTGAGTTTAGTGAGCGACAATATTAGTCCTCAGTTTATTTTATTCAAAGTAATTTACTGTTGTAACAAAATAATTCAAGTTTATAATCCTTTTGATAATTTGCGTTCAGAAAACGATTACATTAACAATGATATGCTAAAAGTTGTACTGGAAATTATAAAAGTAAATAATATCTGATGTTAGTGTAAAGGTATTTGTAAAGACCTCTTCTACTCTTCTAATTTTAAATCTAATACTTGAGGGCTACGAAATGATTGAGTTTACTTCAATATTGTGAGATTAATATTGAGGTACGGCTTGGGGTTTTGCAGAGAATATGGGTTAAAGGGCAATGACTCTTTGACCTTTTCTGTTCTCTTAAGATTGTTCTTGTACTTAAATAATAGTTTATAAAGAATTTTACAGATTTTTTTCGTAATGAATAAATAGAATTAATAAAGAAAAGGAAACGGTACGTTTGAGTCTTACACCTATATTTTTATATTATATTTATTTGTTAACAGTAAACAATACAGAAATGAAATGAAAAGAGAGTTTTTTATATAATTAATAACACCTGAAAAATAAATACTTAATTTAAGAAACATCTTCGTTATTGGCAACAGTATTATAAAGACAAAGTATTTATTATTTTACTACTATTTTAATGAATAAGTAATCTACAAATTTTATAATGAGAGTGATTTTATTATATCAAAAATATGAAAAATATATATGTATTATTTTATTCATACTCTGTTTTATACTTTGTCATGTTTTAATAAATAATTACTTTGTATACTTATGTAAATATGAAAAGATACATTCTCTGATTGAAAAGTTAAATATGAACAAAAACAACTAAGGCACGTTACACTTGTGGAGCTTACTGTACCCTGGGAAACAAATATACCCAAAGATCATACATTTAAGCTTAACAAGTATTACGAACTATGTAACGAACTGATCAGGAATAAATTTATAGTTAATTTGTACGCTGTAGAAGTAGGAGCGAGAGGTATCGCAGCAAAATCTCTCTACAATTTATTTAAGGATCTCGGCCTTTCTAGAACGATCATCAGTTCATTTCTGGAACGTATTTCAAAGGCAGCTTTAGTAATTTCTTACGATATTTGGTTAGTTAGGGAGAGGAGCGTGAACAGTGAAGGTGAGCGTGTATGCGCATACTAAAGGGGCCCCTTAAACCTACACCTGGGTCGCAAGTCCCAGGCATTGTTTGCGCTCCTTTTCTTGCAACTCGATGGGCCCGGCACCAGCTCGGTGAATCCATGGAATGCTAAGAAGCTTCGTCTCAATTAAATCATTGTCTCTCTCTTAAGGATGAATGCTCGCTGAATTGTTAACACACGCGACACAACTACGGGAAGATTTAAGTAATTCTAAGAGAATCTTAAATTGTTAGAGTGTGATTATAAATAAATGAACTATTATTATCTTAAACTCAACACATATGGCATGAATCCTGATGATAAACGACCGTATCATCAAGGTTTACAATAGTGTAAAGTTAAAACCTCATCATATTTGTAAAATAAGTTTGATGTCATATATAAGAGTGTAACACGAGACAAGTACATTTCATTTCATTCTATTTTCGTACCCGATTCTTTTTCGTATACAATGTGTTTACACTCTGACGTATTATGTTATTTTAATAATAATAATAATAATAATAAAAGCCTTTATTCGCTGATCTTACTTATCTAACTACATTTTACATTTAAATAACTAGTTTTTATAAAATTCTTAAACATTATATAATACTGTTCATCAACCAGTTTCTTGATCAGGTTGTCTTTCGACATAGGCCTCCCCCCGTTTTTTCCACTCATCTCTGTCTCGTGCTATCTTTCTCCATCCTTTTGGAAAATCATCCTCCCATCTTTTGATTTGACGTCCTTTATGTCTTTTCCCATTTCTGGGATACCATTCCACTACATCTTTAGTCCATTTTTCTCTTTCTGTCCTCATTATGTGACCAGTCCAGTTCCACTTGAGTTTTCTTACTTTTTCTAGTACATCGCACACTTTTGTCTTTTCCCTTATTTTAGAAGTTGTCCAACGATCCTTTAGTTTTATGTTTAGCATGCTTCGTTCCATGCTGCGTTGACAAACTATGAGTTTTTGGTTGTTTTTGTTCGTAGCAGGCCATGTTTGACACCCATAAGTAAGACATGGAAGAATGCATGTGTTGTAAAGTTTCCTTTTCACTGACATTGGTATAGCTTCGTTCTTAACTAAATCTTTTAGTGACCAGTACCGTTTCCAAGTGTTACTTATTCTTCTATCGATTTCTTTAGAATATTGATCTTTAACTGATATTAGTTGTCCTAAATATATATATTCAGTTACATATTCCATAACCTCTTGTCCAATTACTATATGTTCCCTTAGCGCATTTGTCATTACTTTCGTCTTCGTTGGATTCATTGTTAAACCTGCTTTCCTGCTTTCATAATCTAATTGTTGTAACATAATTTGTAGTGTGTCCGGTCTCTCAGAGAATATCACAATGTCGTCAGCGAATCTTAAGTGAGTTAGAATTGATCCGTTGATATTAATTCCGAACTCTTCCCAGTCTATATTTCTGAATGTATTTTCTAAAACGGCTGTGAACAGTTTTGGCGAGAGTGGATCACCTTGCCTGACGCCTCTTTGAACCCTAAATTCCTCTCCTTGTTGTTCGAGTTGGACTGTTGCTACGGTATTTTTGTAGATTTTTTTAATGATTTTTATGTATTAGCTTTCTACGCTTTGGTTTTCCAACGTGTTCCAGATATAGTTATGACTCAAGGAATCAAAAGCCTTATTGTAATCGACGAATGCCATGTAATATTGTTGCCCATACTCATTAAGTTTTTCGATGATTTGTTTCACAACATGTATGTGATCAATGGTAGAATAGTCAGCGCGAAATCCCGCTTGTTCTCTAGGTTGATTTTCTTCAAGGTATCTCGTTATTCGCCCAAGTATTATTTTAGAAAACACTTTGTATAGGTTGGACATTAGGCATATAGGTCTGTAGTTATTTATTTCGATTTTATCTCCTTTTTTGTGTATCAAAACTATAGTGGACTTCCTCCATTGGATTGGTATTTGTTCGGTAGCCACTGTTTCATTGAAAATATGTGTCACATATTTAGATATTGCGGTTAGGGATTCTTTTAGTAGTTCGTTTGAGATTTTGTCATCTCCTGGTGCTTTGCCAGTTTTTTGTGATTTTATAGCTTTTATGATTTCGCTTTTTTAATATGCTAGGTATTTCTTCCTCGTAAGTATCTTTTCCTATCTCTACTGTTATTGTTGTATCTGGGTCCATGTACAATGTTTTGTAGAATTCTGTCGCGACTTTAGCTATTGATATCCTTTTTGTTGTCGATTTCTCGATTTTCTTCTTATTTTTAGTTTTCATGTTAGGTATCCATAGCGTGTATTCTCTTAATTGTTTTAGACCTTTTTTAATTCCACCTGTTTTATCTATTTGTTCTCTTAATATTTTTAGTCTCTCTGCTTTTCTATGGTTCCTTATTGATGTTTGAATTTTTTTGCTAATATTTCTGATATTTTGCTGGTTATCTTTTCGTTTCTCTAGAATTTTGTTCCTCTCTTCCATCAGCATTAACGTCTCTTCTCCTAGCTTATTTTTCTTCTCTATTTTAGTATATAATTTATTTAGGATTATCAGTTGTTTCTCCAAAAAATCGTATTTTTCCTGCAATGTTTTATGTTTTTCACTTTTATCTAGTTGGTCCTTTACATCCATTACTACCTTTTGTGGTATAGGCGATATTATCTTCATGTTTTTGGTTGAGTTTGTAATATACTTTCTTGATTTACTATTTGTTTTTTGTATAACTCCTCTTACCATTCTGTGGTCTGTGTTAAAATTTAGCGTGTTCACAACGTCGACGTCACTGAATATGTGTTTTTCTCTTGTGAGTATGAAGTCGATTTCATTTCTATCCCTGTCGTTTGGTGAAATCCATGTCCATTTTCTAGATTTTCCTTTTTTGAAAAAACTATTCATTATTTTAAGATTATTTGCGAAAGAAAATTCTATAAGTCTATGTCCGTTGTCGTTTCTAACACCATTACTGTAATCGCCTAAGACAAATTCATCTTTGTTTGATTTAATGCCCACCTTGGCATTAAAATCTCCCATTAGGATTACGCTTTTGTTCTTCTTTTGCTTCAGCTGTGTCAGGTCTTTGTAAAATGTATCTTTCGTTAATTTTGAATGTTGTTCTGTGGGTGCATGTACTTGGATAATTAACGATGGTCGTTTGAGTTCTAGTAATTGTATATTAAGTGCTGCAATTCTATCTGATATTCCTTGGAAACTAATTATTTTGTGTTTTAGATATTTTTTTATTAGAAAACCCATTCCATAAATACCTTGTTTTTCTCCATAGAAATAAAAAATATGTTCGTTATATTCTCTTATTTCCTCTCCTATTCTTCTCACTTCACAAAGACTAATGACATCCCATTTTATAAGTTTTATGGCTTCTTGCAGTTCTTCTAATCTATCATCTGACATTAGCGTTCTGACATTTAGCGTTGCAATATATAATTTATTATTTCTTTTTTGGTGTAAGGGTATGTTTTTAAGGGGGGGTGGTGGTCTTATAACCCCACGGGGACCAGCCGGATTGGGGTTATCCTGCCTCTGGTTGCTGATATTTAGTTGCTACTTAGATTGTTCTGAAATATTAGAAAATGAGTTTGATTTAGGTCTCATCAAATCGAATGCATTCCTCCTGTTATCTTTTATTGATGAAGCGTTGGTCACTGACTTCTTGGCCTGATTCTGATTTTCCGGCGAAGTTAATAGGTCTCTTTTCCTTTTTTCATTGTTTGGGTTTCCCTCTTTCACTACTAATTGATCGTATTTTATGTATGCAATATTTCCTTTCGCTCGTTCTTCTATCAGTTTTGGTTTCAGTTCTCTTCTTTTTTCTAACACTTCTTTGGGAAAATCTTCGGTAAAGTATACGTCTTTTAGGTTTTTCTTCTGTTTTAGAACCTCTCTTTTCTTCCAGCTATTTGCAAACCCAATAAGAACAGGTCTTATTTTATTTTCTTTGTTAGGCCCAATACGATAAATTTTTGACACATCGTATGCTTCCAGGGTAATTTTCAGAACCGATTTAAAAATTCCTTGTACTCTTCCGAGCAACTCCGATGAAGATCTCTCGTTCTCCTCCAAACCGAAAATTAGAATGTTATTTTTTCTCTTTTCCTTTTCTAAATGCTCCATCTTCTTTTCCAATATTTCTATTTTATTTTTCATAATTATGTTGTCTTCAATCAATGGTACTAATTTTTCGTTCATTTTTTCAAATATGATATTTGTTTGTTTTTCAAATATGATATTTATTATGTTATTTTAAGTTCCTTCAAATTAAAATCCAATTTTTATGAAGTAAAGGTTCAGTTTTTATCAAGGATACAAGATAGGGTTCGATACTCTCGAACAAATAATTTCACAGTATAATAGAATAAATTTCAGTTTGAATCACAATAAATATCTCCCAGAATACTAATATTATTGTCGTATGTTTCAGTATTTTTATTAGTTTTATTCAATTCAAGTTCCATTAATAATATATTAAGTAGGTGAATACAGGTATGTTTAGGTTATTATTAGAACACCTTTATTTCATTCAAGATTTTAGTTTTCAAACAAAACATCTTGTTTCATTTTGCAAGGCTTATGCAAGTATCAATGAGTTAAGAAAAAAACGACATTCAACATAAAAGAAAGTTATGCTCAAGAACCGTAACCTTATTTCTTTTGAAAGGAAAATTCTAAAATGTACAATAGAAAATATATTTAGCATAAATTTCTCTATCAAGTTTTACACTTTTAGTATTTGCAGATAGCGTCAAGAGAGGTGTGACGTTACAGAGTAGAGTGGTCGTTAATAAAAACTGTACGAAATCTCTCCGATGTAACTTTGCTTTTTTTACTTCATATTATAAGATTATCATTATACGAGTATTATCAATATCGAGATGTTTGTTTTCGTTTACAGAACGGACAATATTAAATGTCTCAAACGGACGTGGCTGCGTGCAATAGTAAATTCAATAAAATATGTTTCCTTTAATCCTATGTAATATTGTGCAGATTTTAATTTATTTATCGGTTATTCCAAACTTGGATTGGTCAGTCTTCAAAGTTTGAGAGGAAAACAATTCTTGCATTACTAATAACTTTAAGAATAGTTATTCTTCAAAATCTTTATGATTATTAGGAATGTATTTTACACACATGTACCTACTAAAAATAAAAAACAATAAAACGTTATTAAGTTTGCAGAACTTGCGTGCTTTGAATATTTGAAGTTATTGTCATCCGAAGTTATTGAGAAATGTAAGTTGTCAACGTACCAGAAGACAATTAAGGAAGGTTTCACATTGAAAATATAATCTTATAGTAATATTCAGTCCAAGTGCTAATGGAACCGTTATAATCGTTCTATATCGCAAAGATGTTATAATTACTCAAATCGGTGAAACTCTTTTTAATAAATGTCTCTTGCTAAATAAGACAAGAAGCAACAATTGAATTAATAATACATATATAAAATATAAAAAAAGAAGGAATTGAAGTTTTACTCTTATAAAGTAATTTGTATCGTAAAATCAACCGCTGGAAACGAAATAAGAACATAAAAATAACTCTTACAATTAATGTTTCTCCTGGTCACGGTAACTTCAAAAGTCATCAAAACAATACGATATCATAAATCCAGTTATAAAGAAGTATCATAATTTAAGTTAAGATGTTTATTTATTGCTTAAGTCATTTGTAAACTTATTTTTTTCTGTAGCTTTTCTTTTCATGGCTTTAATTAAAAAAATGATTTCCAGTTTCACTTTTTGTAGGTTTTTTCATTCGTTTTTCCTCTGCTAAGATTTTCTGAATAATAACTGTTATTTTATTTCTTGTTCTATTTAAAACAAATGTTTAAAAGTAATTATAACATTTAAATATAATATTATACTAAATTAATTATGTGCCTTTTACGTTATATTGTTGTGCCAGTTACGTTTTGCTATTGTTCTATGTTAGATATATTTTGTGCAAGTTACTCTCCAGGTGCAGGCGGATATGGTTACACAACTAGTTATACAGTTATCAAGTAATAAACAACTGCGTTATTGATAACAATCAATTGTATTAAAAAAAATGTTTACTTTTGCGGCTTCTTTTCATTAACTCTTTTAATAAATAACCTCCAAAGTTTCGAGTTTCATATTATTTTTTTTATTATTTTCTTGTCTAATTGATACGATACTGAGAAATTGTTACGTTACTACTCATTCGTACTAGATCTAATGTAGCTCAGATAAATTTTTCTGTTTTCACAAAAAAAACATAAAAAATATATAATTTTTTGTTTGCGATCATGTGTAAATATGCTAAATTCTAATATATTTCTGGCTACTCAAACAAATCCTGTTTAACGTTATTGTTGTGGTTTATTGGCACTTTTAAGAACTATACAACAATATATACACACAATACAATAGTAAGGATATAAAATTCTCATAATATCTATATAAAAATACAATGGTCTTATAATATGCAGAAACCTTCGATGAGATATGTAGTAGATGGTCACTATCAAAGTAATGTTTACACAATAATTTAGGGAAAGTTAACTTGTATATCCTTGGAAAGGAATTTTGCTCCCCGTATTTAGTTCAACTTTGAAAGATACACGGTAAATACAAAACAATGTAGATGCATAAACTTCTGATTAAGTTCACGGAACTTCAGTAACTGCTTTTCCCGAATTGCTTCATACAAACTTCCAAAGGACCAATCCAAGTTTGAGATAGCCAACAGTGAGGTATCATCCAATATACTGTTGCACATAAATTGTGTTTAAGCAGGGTGCGTATTGCGTTAGTAAATAACTTACACGCCATTTAATAAGGTAATTTTTTTTTTTAAATATTTTTCTGACCAAATCGTATATATTATAAAGTTTTTAATGTAAACAGAATCGAAGATAAATAATTTGTTTTCTAAAATAAATACTCGTATGTTGAAGGTATTCCTGTAAATTAATGTTTTTGGCTTAACTTTACACAGTTATTCAAAACCACTAGTTTTCTTGGTGCTATACAAAACAGAATTAAAACCAACAACAAAGAAATAAATGAACCACGAATAACACAATTAAAATTTATCGAGAGGTAAACCAATAGTCAAAAAATTTATAACAAATACAATAAACAAATTATAAGAAATAATAAAACTAAGGCTAGAATTGTGTAGAAAAAAATAATTTACCTACACTATCACACGTGTAATAAATGTAACAAAAGAGTGCATTAACAAACACTCTCTAAGAGGTTATAAGACAAGTTTCTTGAAAGTTACAAAAGTTTGTATCAGAGTCGTTGAACTAAACTCCATGAAGACTAAAGTAAAAAGTTATGTTAAGAAATGCTCTTCCATTCCTATAAACGGATTAGACTGATCCTAGCCGAGTTAGGTATAGAAATAATTTCATTAATACATATTTCTTATTCACCGGTTTCATATTAGTTTTGATGTTGAACCACATCAATTTTTTTTTTATTTAAGAGGACGGCAAACGAGCTGGCGGGTCACAGATGGACGTGATCACCGCCGCCCATGAACTCCTGCAACATCCGAGGATTTACAAGAGTGTTGCCACCCTTGAAGGTAGGAGTAAACGTCTTTTTGATGAAATTCGGCGCCAGACATCAGATGGAATAGTTCTTCGGAACACTCCCCATTGTAAATGCGGTTAAAATAAAGTTTTTGTTATTCTAGATTCTGAGAGTAATATTCTATGTCCCTAACTTAAACCATTATATGAAATGTTAAAATAATTCATATACACAGTTCGACCTCGTTGGTGTCGGAAGAACGATCCTTTCGAGGAGTAGATTATATGTTGAATCATATAGTTATTTTTTGTTCATTAGTTTTATATTGATGAAGAAACGAGCAGTGGAATTATTCTGGCCCGAGGGTATGCCACGTTTTATTATGAAAGTTATACATGGGAGACATTTTTACCAATACTATGATTAATTAATTTTTAATAGTATCTCGTTAGAGTAAAATTTAATTAATAATTTACCTTTTGAAAATAATTAAACAATTATACGCCGTTGCTTACGAGTATTATCGATATACGAATTTGAAGATGGTTGGTCTTCTCAAATATTGGCAATCAGAAGCAATTTTTATATTTGACGGAAAAAATAACTATTTTGAGTCATTTTGCGTTTTATTACCAGGACAGCGGAGTTATTCGAAGACTTTTGAGACACCACAATCTCTTCAATACCAGAGTAATATGAAAATGTTTCAGTATACATCAAACTAAACAACAAACTAAAGTACTGCCCGTTAAAAAAATAGAATTAATAATAAAACACTTTATTTAATTGGAAACAACTACACAAAAAATAAAAATAGTTTAGTAACTAGATCTGCTCCATAACACACTTTCAAGACACTAACAGCCTAAACCTTGTTTCAGATATGTACCGATTACTATCAGTCTTAACTATTTTTCGTGTCTGGGATTCGTTTGAGAAACATAATCGTTTATTTTTAGTTTTTTCCCATTTTTATTATAAGTACAGTTATTTTATAAAATAGATATTAACACGTATATAACCGTAACTTTTTCAGGAATCTTTCCAAAAGAATATCAATATTCAATTAAAAAATTAAGTATTTTAAAGGTAGTTCAGGAGTCACTCACCAATATCTCGTCATTTAATTTCATTAAAGCACAGATGTTTTATTTATTAAATTGTCGTTGTAATAATGAAATTTATTGAAAATCTTTATAAAATCGGGGAATTTAGGAAAATGTTGCTGCTTGCAAAACCTCACGTATTAACGGAATGCGCTAAGAATTATGAGGTTTCTCAACTCCTCTGACTTCATTATTACATATACCGTTAGTTTGTTAAATTTAACCAACACAATACTCAAGGCTCTGTTTAACATACAGCTTTGAGTATTGTGTTGGTTAACTTAACTAATATATAAGACATATTAGTTCTCTTCAACTTTGGAGACTATTTCATTTGCCCTTTATTGTTATATAATGATATTATAGTGATAAATGTGATGTTATTTTCTTGTATTACAGATTGAAACATTCGTAAATGTGGAATGAACTTCCTTCAGTGATATTTCCAGTTCAATAGTACATGGGTGCCTTAAAGAAAACCTATACTCCCACCTCCTAGACCGGCAACAATTTTGCGATTTTTCGGATGTTGCAAGAGTTCGTATGCGTAGGTGATCACAGTGACCCACTCGATACTACTAATCCAAAAAAAAAAGTTAAAAACGAATTAACAGATTTTTTTATTAAAAATTTTTAATATTTGCCGAAAGTGTATTTTTTTTTCAACGTTTCTTTTGTTTTGCTGATGTTCATAAATATTTTTGAAAATAGACGATATGCATTAAGGGATGAAATATAGAAATATTATGCTTGAATTGGTTTTAATTAATTCAAACAAAAACAGACCTGAACGATTAATTTAACAGTAGTTGGTTGTATTTGGTCTTAACTAGTGATAAATGAATACCACGAGCGCTACACAGAGTTGTAATTACAAAATTTTCTGTAATTATCACTAGAATCGACTAAATGTCAGACATTAACGATGCATATTATTTTTGGAATAATTGCATTAAAGGTTTTATTCTTCTACAATTACATTGAAGTTTTGACAAACTTTTTATTTTCTTGAATATAATAAATAATACTTGTTAAACTGTTGACTCTCAATTTTAACACAGTTCAAATTAACACGTAAAATATTCATTAAAAACCATTAATACATATTTAATTGCAAGGAATTTATTAATTTAAAAAATTTATTTTTACACAAGTAATAATACATAGAGAGTACAGAATCAATAAAACAATAGGCGACCGTACCACTGAAGTGATGTCTTCCAGGTAACCCACTTTAACAAACATAACGATACTGATAGACCGCGAATCGCAATACATATATAAATTATAACTTAATATAGATAAATTAATATAATATAATTGTACTGGGAGTTTTAGAGCAATAGATTTTGCTGTTTAACTCACTTTTTGATAAAGGCCAGGTATAATCTGAAACATAAGGTAATACCAAGTCTTCTATTTCGTTATTTCTACATTGCATAACTATGTAGTATTTTTGAACTTTATAGTACTAAACTGATTCCTTTACTACTTTACCACTGAATAATATCTTGAACAAAACTGGATGAAAAGTTCTATAAAAAGCCAGAAACCTATAGTGGTAGTATCTCCTACAAATATCTAAAGTCTACATTTAGCCTTTATCATTATTCATATAAAATGTAATAACTGACAAAACTTGGTACAAAATAAAGAATTCAATTTATTTTGTATAATTTTACCATAACATTCTATTATGAATGTTATATTTCTTGCTTGATATGAAAGTTAATAATGATTCAGTATTATATCATGTATACCAATTTATTTGTTTTTGACAGCTCAATTTATTACTGATTTGTAAAACAATAGCTCGTACAACATCAATAGTTTTCATTACTTTTCTTATATGTTCAAGTCATATTCCAGTACGTAACTTGGTTAGTTTTGATGAAGGTCCCCACTGGCTACGTGAGTTTGTTTGTTGCGTTTAATTTCGTTTTTGAGTTTAGTGAGCGACAATATTAGTCCTCAGTTTATTTTATTCAAAGTAATTTACTGTTGTAACAAAATAATTCAAGTTTATAATCCTTTTGATAATTTGCGTTCAGAAAACGATTACATTAACAATGATATGCTAAAAGTTGTACTGGAAATTATAAAAGTAAATAATATCTGATGTTAGTGTAAAGGTATTTGTAAAGACCTCTTCTACTCTTCTAATTTTAAATCTAATACTTGAGGGCTACGAAATGATTGAGTTTACTTCAATATTGTGAGATTAATATTGACGTACGGCTTGGGGTTTTGCGAAGAATGTGGGTTAAAGGGCAATGACTCTTTGACCTTTTCCGTTCTCTTAAGATTGATCTTGCACTTAAATAATAGTTTATAAAGAATTTTATAGATTTTTTTCGTAATGAATAAATAGAATTAATAAAGAAAAGGAAACGGTACGTTTGAGTCTTACACCTATATTTTTATATTATATTTATTTGTTAACAGTAAACAATACAGAAATGACGTTTTTTATATAATTAATAACATCTGAAAAATAAATACTTAATTTAAGAAACATCTTCGTTATTGGCAACAGAATTATAAAGACATAGTATTTATTATTTTACTACTATTTTAATGAATAAATAATCTACAAATTTTATAATGAGAGCGATTTTAGTATATCAAAAATATGAAAAGATACATTCTCTGATTGAAAAGTTAAATATAAACAAAAACAACTAAGGCGCGTTACACTTGTGGAGCTTACTGTACCCTGGGAAACAAATATACCCAAAGATCATACATTTAAGCTTAACAAGTATTACGAACTATGTAACGAACTGATCAGGAATAAATTTATAGTTAATTTGTACGCTGTAGAAGTAGGAGCGAGAGGTATCACAGCAAAATCTCTCTACAATTTATTTAAGGAACTCGGCCTTTCTAGAACGATCATCAGTTCATTTCTGGAACGTATTTCAAAGGCAGCTTTAGTAATTTCTTACGATATTTGGTTAGTTAGGGAGAGGAGCGTGAACAGTGAAGGTGAGCGTGTATGCGCATACTAAAGGGGCCCCTTAAACCTACACCTGGGTCGCAAGTCATTGGGCATTGGGCATTGTTTGCGCTCCTTTTCTTGCAACGCAGTGGGCCCGGCACCAGCACAGTGAATCCATGGAATGCTAAGAAGCTTCGTCTCAATTAAATCATTGTCTCTCTCTTAAGGATGAATGCTCGCTGAATTGTTAACACACGCGACACAACTACGGGAAGATTTAAGTAATTCTAAGAGAATCTTAAATTGTTAAAGTGTGTTTATAAATAAATGAACTATTATTATCTTAAACTAAACACATATGGCATGAATCCTGATGATAAACGACCGTATCATCAAGGTTTACAATAGTGTATAGTTAAAACCTCATCATATTTGTAAAATAAGTGTGATGTCATATATAAGAGTGTACCACGAGACAAGCCCATTTCATTTCATTCTATTTTCGTCCCCGATTCTTTTTCGTATACAATGTGTTTACACTCTGACGTGTTATGGTATTTTACTTTTCTTTAAGTTGAAATCTAATTTTTATGAAGTAAAAGGTTCACTTTTTAACAACGATACAAGTTGCATAAAATTTTATTCAACAACTAATTATTACAGCACTATAGGGTTTGATACTCTCAAAGAAATAATTTCACTATAATAAAATAAATTTCAGTTTGAATCACAAAAAATATCTCCTAAAATATTGATTATTGTAATATCTTTCAGTATTTTAATTAGTTTTATTAAATTTACAAGTTCCATTGATAATATATTAAGGTAGGTGAATACAGGTACATGTTTAGGTTATTATTAAAGCACCTTTATTTAATTCAAGATTTTAGATTTCAAACACAACATCTTGTTTCATTGTTGCAAGGCTTGTGCAAGTATCAATGAATTAAGAAAAAAAACGACATTCAACATAAAATAAAGCTTTCCTCAAGAACCGTAACCTTATTTCTTTTGAAAGGAAAATTCTAAAATGTACAATAGAAAATATATTTTGCATAAAATTGTCTGTCAAGTTTTACACTTTAGTATTTGCAGATAGCGTCAAGACAGGTGTGACGTACCAGAGTAGAGTGGTCGTTAATTAAAACTGTACAAAATCTCTCTGATGTAAAGTGAGTGGTAAGAGAAAAAGGGGGAGGCCTCGAGTGACCTTCGAAAACACTGTATCTATGATGCTGGAGGAAGGTCACGTAAAAAGCATGAGGACCCCCCGGAGTGCATGTATGAAGAGGTTGATGTCTGTGGCCGAGGCGAAAGAGGTATGCAGGGACCGTAGCGTTTGACGCTCCGTCGTCTCTGGCTACCCCGCAAGGGATATGGCGTGAAGGTAAATAATAAATATCATATTATAAGATTATCATTATATTATCAATATTGAGATGTTTGTTTTTGTTTACAGAACGGACAATATTAAATGTCTCAAACGGACGTGGTTGCGTGCAATAGCAAATTCAATAAAATCAGAAAGAGAAACTTAAAATATATTTCCTTTAACCCATGTAACATTGTGCAGATTTTTTATTATTTATCGGTTATTCCAAACTTGGATTGGCCAGTCTTCAAAGTTTGAGAGGAAAAAAATTCTTGTTTTACTTATAACTTTAAGAATAGTTATTCTTCAAAATCTTTATGATTATTAGGAATGTATTTTCCATACATGTACCTACTAAAAATAAAAAAACAATAAAACGCTATTAAGATTACAGAACTTGCGTGCTCTGAATATTTGGGTTACTTACGCCTGTCATCCGAAGTTATTGAGAAATGTAAATTGTCAACGTACCAGAAGACAATTAAGGAAGATTTCACATTGAAAATATAATATTATAGTAATATTCAGTCAAACCGTTATAATCGTTCTATATAGCAAAGATGTTAAAATTACTCAAATCGGTGAAAGTCTTTTTCAATATATGTCTCATGCTAAATAAGGCAAGAAGCAACAATTGAATTAAAAATACACATATAAAAAATAAAGAAAGAAAGAATTCTTTGGAGTTTTACTCTTATAAAGTAATTTGTACGAGTATCATAAAATCAACAGCTGGAAACGAAATAAGAACTTAGAAATAACTCTTACAATTAATGTTTCTCCTGGCCACGGTAACTTCAAAAGTCATCAAAACAACACGACATCATGAACCCAGTTATAAAGAAGTATCATAATTTAAGTTAAGATGTTTATTTATTGCTTATGTTGTAAACTTATTTTATTCTGTAGCTTTTCTTTTCATGGCTTTAAATAAAAAAATGTTTTCCAGTTGCACTTTTTATTGGTTTCTCCACTCATTTTTCGTATACTAAGGTAGGAAATATCAAAAATGGAACCACCGCCTGGGTCTTTCCCACGTTCAGAGACAACCTCCACTCCGCCAGCCAACTCGGCAGCAGGTCAAGTGACCCCTGGAGCTTCTTGGCCGCCAAGAGGTGCGACTTGGATGAAACCAATAAGGCGACGTCGTCCGCGTACAGCGCCAACATCGTACCCGGGGGTGAAGGGATATCATTAGTGTATATGGAGTAGAGGATCGGGGAGAGGATGCTGCCCTGTGGGACACCTGCCAAACTGGGGAAGGCGCTCGAGAGAGCGCCTCCTACCCTCACCCGGAAGGTTCTTCCGTGAAGGAAGGAAGCGAGGACTTGGACTACGTGGTGTGGAACACCAAGGGACTGGATTTTGTGCAGTAATCCTGGGTGCCATACCCCGTCAAAGGCATTGGTAACATCCAGGAATACTGCGGCTGTCTGGAGCTTTTTGTTGTAGGACGCGGTGGCAAAGCGGACCACCCTAGCCACCTGAAGGGTGGTAGAGTGTTGATTTCGAAATCCAAACTGTTCGGGTCTCGGGCAAAAATGTGCCTGGACAAGAGGTAAAAGCAACCTCTCGAACAGTTTGGATATCGAACTCAGGAGGGAGATGGGGCGGTAACCTTCCGGGCGGCTATGGTCCTTGAAAGGTTTGGGAATGACAGCGACCAGACTCTCCTTCTTCTTGGGAAGTACCCCAGACGCAGAATGGTATTGAAGAGTCTGGTCAAGCTGGTGTTGTTTGGCAAGTGTCTGAGGGCCCCGTTAGTGATGCCATCACTTCCAGGGGCCTTCTTGGGCTTCAGCCTGGCAATGACCTTTCTGACCGCGCCAGGCGAGAAGAACGGGGGCGGCGGAAGCGGTAGAGTAGGGAAGGTGAGGAGATTTGTCACGGCTTCCCGGAGACGATCGTGTGCGTCGGGTGTCGCACTGGGATTCGGGGTAAATTGAGAAGCCAAGTGACTTGCCAATATACCGGCTTTACCCTGGCTATCATATCTCAGGTTTCCGTCTGCGCTGTAAAGGGGCGCAGACGGAGGAGGTTTTCGGGTGAGCTGACGGGCCAGCCTGTTCAGAGACGGAAAGTCCTCCGCTCATCCCAAGAGTCGGCTGCGACGTCCACCAATGCGGACCGGAGATTCTCGACGGCCGCGTTGTAGAGAACCTTCAGCCGAGGATCTCTCGTAGACTGGCAGCGCCTACGGGCATCCCTTTTTTATGGAGAAGGTTGAGGATTCTTCGGGGTAGGGGAGGATATCGGAAGGAGCGGGAAGGAGAGGAGGATACCTCTATCGCACCTTGAATTTTGATGGTGAGGTCGGACACCAAATGGTCCAACCCCCCAGGATCCGAAATAGGTTCTGCAACGGGCGGCGGCGACTGCCTGAGGCTTCTCTCGAAGACCTGCCACGAGACGCGTCTCCTCGGCTGAGGAGCAGTGGCCAGAGTCAGCCTGCCTGACACGGATGCCAGGACAGGCTGATGATCTGAGCCAAACGCGTCGGGCAGCGTTTCGAGGTCCAAGGCCTGGACACCGTTATGCAGCACCAGGTCGATGGTGCTCGGTGCCTGGCCTTCAACGTGCGAGTAGTGGGTTGGGAGATCAGGTCCCACAACCTCAAACCCGCAACGCTGGGATACCCCAAGCAGTCGTCGTCCGTTGGCGCAGGTGAAGAGGCATCACCAAGAAGGATGCTTGGCATTCCAGTCCCCTGCCGCCAGCGAGGTGGTGGTGCTGTCGATCATCCGACGCACCTCGCTGACGTCAAAGGCTGGATTGCAGGGTCGGTAAACGGCATATAGGCAGAGAGGATGATCCCCGTGCTGGATCTCGACGCCCAAGGACTGGAATGACCTGGTGTCGAGATCCGGCATGGGGTGGAATACCAGGTTACGCCGTACTGCGACTAGAAGCCCCCTCCACGGATGGGATGGGTCTGCGTCCAATCGCAGCACGTGGTAGTCCGGGATAGAGGCAGGATGGTTGGGAGTCAGGTGGGTTCCGTTGATGAGGGCAACGTCGATGCGCTGCTCCCTCATCAACAGTTTAAGAAAAGGGAGCCTCCTCCTGAGACCAGCAGCGTTCCAGTATAGAATACGAAGAACGCTACTGGGCATCCTGGAGAAGGCTCATCATGCCCGACAGGACAGCCTGAGCAGGGTCTCGACCTTCCCTCAAGGCGGTTAATACCTCCTTAAGGGTGTCGATTACCCTGTCCAGACTGATCTGTCCGGGCGCTGGCCTCTCGGCCTCGAGTCTCATCGCGGCAGTCGGGAATTCCCGGCCCGCTGGGGCCTGTGCAGCCTCCTCCAGCGGGATGCGGACCGGAGCTGTGGGGACTTGCGTCTCCACCGCTCGACGCGAGTGTTTGCCGCCTCTCTTTATCCCCCGACGGTCCGTCCCAGAGTTGGGCGGGTTTGCGGGGGCCATAAGAGAGGAGGCCTGGGCGTTTGAGTGGACCATGTTGGTCTCCACTTTGGGCTGACGCGTCTTCTCAGCCGCAGTGAGGGCGGTTGTGCCCGCCCTCCTGTTCCGCAGTTCCCTCCTGAACTGCGGACAGTTTGCGTTGTTAGCCGGATGGGGGCCACCGCAGTTAACGCAGGTGGCCGGCTCATCTAACGACCTTGGGCAATCCCTGGCATAGTGTTCCTCTCCACACCGGACACACGCCAGGCGACGGTGGCATCCGTGGCTCGAGTGCCTAAATGCCTGGCATCGATGGCACTAAGCGGGACCGCGCTTACTGCGCCTGGGCTCAACTATGACGCCCGGCATATACAACAGTTCGTTGACATTGTATATGCCGGTTAAAAGATTTGGGGTGTTTGTAAGGATTACAAAGAATGAACACCCTGGGCGGCCCTGGATGGGGCGGACATATTCCGCCTGGTATCCCAGCTCCAAGAGTGCCTGGGTGATATCTTCAGGGGGCGTCGTTACTGGGAGCCCCCGAACGCCGAAGCGTCCCTGCGCGGCCCCCGTACAAGGGGCTCCGCTCCCGCAGCGGGACCCGCGCCTGCGCAAGCGCGAGGCAGCCGCAGCGACACAAGCCGCCCCCCTCCCGCGCCGGCGCCAGCGCCCGTGCCGGCTTCCGCGCCGGTGCCCGCCACGCGCACGTCCCCGTGGGGCCCTCGTATGCGATGGTCCTGCAAACCCCCGGGCCTAGTAGGGCCCCCATACCGATGGAGGTGTCGCGGGCACCTCCAACTAATCGGACGACACCGGCCATAACGCCGAGACCAAAGTTCCCTCCGTTAGTAGTGGAGATATTTCCAAATTGGACCCACCACTTCCGCGCTTTGCGCGAGAAGCTGGGTAGGGTCCCAAACGTACGCCCCTTTGGGAGGGGCGTAAGATTTACGCCGAGCTCGGAGACAGAGTACCGCACTGTGCAGCGGTACCTCTCCGAGCCCTAGAAAACCGAGGCAACCCTGTCATGGTAATCCTACAATCTCCCATCGGAGATTAGTAAGAAAGTGGCAATCAGGGGGCTCCCAGTAACGACGCCCCCTGAAGATATCACCCAGGCACACTTGGAGCTGGGATACCAGGCGGAATATGACCGCCCCATCCGCGCCCGCCAGGGCCGCCCAGGGTGTTTATTCTTTGTAATCCTTACAAACACCCCAAATCTTTTAACCGGCATATACAATGTCAACGAACTGTTGTATATGCCGGGCGTCATAGTTGAGCCCAGGCGCAGTAAGCGCGGTCCCGCTTAGTGCCATCGATGCCAGGCATTTAGGCACTCGAGCCACGGATGCCACCGTCGCCTGGCATGTGTCCGGTGTGGAGAGGAACACTATGCCAGGGATTGCCCAAGGTCGTAAGATGAGCCGGCCACCTGCGTTAACTGCGGTGGCCCCCATCCGGCTAACAACGCAAACTGTCCGCAGTTCAGGAGGGAACTGCGGAACAGGAGGGCGGGCACAACCGCCCTCACTGCGGCTGAGAAGACGGGTCAGCCCAAAGTGGAGACCAACATGGTCCACTCTAACGCCAAGGCCTCCTCTCTTATGGCCCCCGCAAACCCGCCCAACTCTGGGACGGGCCGTCGGAGGAAAAAGAGAGGCGGCAAACGCTCGCGTCGAGCGGTGGAGACGGAAGTCCCCACAGCTCCGGTCCGCATCCCGCTGGAGGAGGCTACACAGGCCCCAGCGGGCCGGGAGTTCCCGACTGCCGCGATGAGACTCGAGGCCGAGAGGCCAGCGCCCGGACAGGTCAGTCTGGACAGGGTAATCGACACCCTTAAGGAGGTATTAACCGCCTTGAGGGAAGGTCGAGACCCTGCTCAGGCTGTCCTGTCGGGCGTGATGAGCCTTCTCCAGGATGCCCGGTAGCGTTCTTCGTATTCTATACTGAAACGCTGCTGGTCTCAGGAGGAGGCTCCCTTTTCTTAAACTGTTGATGAGAGAACAGCGCATCGACGTTGCCCTCATCAACGAAACCCACCTGACTCCCAACCATCCTGCCTCTATCCCGGGCTACCACGTGCTGCGACTGGACGCAGACCCATCCCATCCGTGGAGGGGGCTTCTAGTCGCAGTTACGGCGTAACCTGGTATTCCGCCCCATGCCGGATCTCGACACCAGGTCATTCCAGTCCTTGGGCGTCGAGATCCAGCACGGGGATCATCCTCTCTGCCTATATGCCGTTTACCGACCCTGCAATCCAGCCTTTGACGTCAGCGAGGTGCGTCAGATGCTCGAAAGCACCACCACCTCGCTGGCGGCAGGGGACTGGAATGCCAAGCATCCTTCTTGGGGATGCCTCTCCACCTGCGCCAACGGACGACGACTGCTTGGGGTATCCCAGCGTTGCGGGTTTGAGGTTGTGGGACCTGATCTCCCAACCCACTACACGCACGTTGAAGGCCAGGCACCGAGCACCATCGACCTGGTGGTGCATAACGATGTCCAGGCCTTGGACGTCGAAACGCTGCCCGACGCGTTTGGCTCAGATCATCAGCCTCTCCTGGCCTCCGTGTCAGGCAGGCTGACTCTGGCCACTGCTCCTCAGCCGAGGAGACGCGTCTCGTGGCAGGTCTTCGAGAGAAGCCTCAGGCAGTCGCCGGCCGTTGCAGAACCTATTTCGGATCCTGGGGGGTTGGACCATTTGGTGTCCGACTTCACCATCAAAATTCAAGGTGCGATAGAGGTATATTAGATAGAGGTAAAGGGGCGCAGACGGAGGAGGTTTTCGGGTGAGCTGACGGGCCAGCCTGTTCAGAGACGGAAAGTCCTCCGCTCATCCCAAGAGTCGGCTGCGACGTCCACCAATGCGGACCGGAGATTACAGCGCAGACGGAAACCTGAGATATGATAGCCAGGGTAAAGCCGATATATTGGCAAGTCACTTGGCTTCTCAATTTACCCCGAATCCCAGTGCGACACCCGATGCACACGATCGTCTCCGGGAAGCCGTGACAAATCTCCTCACCTTCCCTACTCTACCGCTTCCGCCGCCCCCGTTCTTCTCGCCTGGCGCGGTCAAAAAGGTCATTGCCAGGCTGAAGCCCAAGAAGGCCCCTGGAAGTGATGGCATCACTAACGGGGCCTTCAGACACTTGCCAAACACTTTCATCGCCAGCTTGACCAGACTCTTCAATGCCATTCTGCGTCTGGGGTACTTCCCAAGAAGAAGGAGAGTCTGGTCGCTGTCATTCTCAAACCTTTCAAGGACCACAGCCGCCCGGAAGGTTACCGCCCCATCTCCCTCCTGAGTACGATATCCAAACTGTTCGAGAGGTTGCTTTTACCTCTTGTCCAGGCACATTTTTGCCCGAGACCCGAACAGTTTGGATTTCGAAATCAACTCTCTACCACCCTTCAGGTGGCTAGGGTGGTCCGCTTTGTCACCGCGTCCTACAACAAAAAGCTCCAGACAGCCGCAGTATTCCTGGATGTTGCCAATGCCTGGTGTTCCACACCACGTAGTCCAAGTCCTCGCTTCCTTCCTTCACGGAAGAACCTTCCGGGTGAGGGTGGGAGGCGCTCTCTCGAGCGCCTTCCCCAGTTTGGCAGGTGTCCCACAGGGCAGCATCCTCTCCCCGATCCTCTACTCCATATACACTAATGATATCCCTTCACCCCCGGGTACGATGTTGGCGCTGTACGCGGACGACGTCGCCTTATTGGTTTCATCCAGGTCGCACCTCTTGGCGGCCAAGAAGCTCCAGGGGTCACTCGACCTGCTGCCGAGTTGGCTGGCGGAGTGGAAGCTGTCTCTGAACGTGGGAAAGACCCAGGCGGTGGTTCCATTTTTGATATTTCCTTTTACCTAATATGAGTACTTTTAGTTTCGATTTAGTTTTTAGTGTATTATATATATGTCCAGTTTTTAGTATGTAAGTAGTTTATTAGTAAAAAAAAACCATAAAATAAATCTGAAAAACAACAAACAAATATTTATATAAGTTGAGAAGTAAATCAACATGTGTAAACATGTTAAGTATATTTTGGTGAATAACACTTTTACAATGTATTTAAAGGTTGTAATTTATCGTCTGTATAATTACATTATAATTTGCAATCATTATATTACTTTATTTTATTTGAATGCTGACGAGTAGTTACTTTTAAGGTCTAATAATTTAAACTATAATATTAGAACTATACACTAACCAGGTGACTAAGAAGAAACGTAATCATTGTGAACCTCCCGCTGGCTGCGTGAGTGTGATTGAGGTGAGAATTGGGGTTTTGCGGAGAATGTCCAAGGGGCTATGACCCTTTGAACTTTGACCTTCTCTCAAAGTTAATCTCTGTTCTAAGTAATGTTTTGGATTTATAAAAACTTCCCTTTTTTGCTTATTTTACTTAGCTGTTTTTTTTTTAAATTACATATTTTAAATTTTTCATAGAAAATTTTCAATCAATTTATACTTCTATAAGGAACTGATATGTAAGATAGCATATAGCGTACATACAGAAATTGCGAAACAATAATGAAAAAAACGTCAAACATGTAAGGGTTTCCAACTACCCCAGATCTCTTCACGACATTTGCTCCCCCGTATATTTCCAACCATCCTCCTATAGGATAGGCATTTGAAAAACATAAATAAAAGACACTAATTTCACCCGGACTTGGACCAATCATATGAAGATAACAAAAAAAATTGTCTCGTGCGGTATTCGAACTGACTCACAAGACTATATTATACAATTAGCAAATATATAAAATGTATTAAAAAAATTAAGTACATTTAATAGTCGTCAATAGCTCTTTATAGTTTATTTTTTTTAATGTTGCGATCTAAATATTTTATTCACTGGTATAATTTTCATCCTTTTACCGAAATAAAATTGTTCATTTATTAAAACAAAAGATATCTATTTATAGTTTAGTATAGGATTTTTATGTGCAATCTCGTTTATAGAGAAGCTACAAGGAACTAAACAAACACGGTCAGTGAAGGTTATATCAGTTATATTGAGTTTAATTCCTGAGCGTTCGACGCTTTATTAAAACCAAGCTGGCGTGTGACGTCACACGTCACTGCTGGACCAGTCAATGGATACTATTAAAGTGGAAAATTGTTTTCACTCTCAGCGACGCTTAAAAAAGTATTAAAAAACTGCATAAAATTAACTACATAAAATAAAAAATAGGTAAAAAAAGTAAATTATCTACTAATGATAATATTTGCGTGATGCTTGAACTAATAAACAAATAGACTCAAATAACAAAATCTTTTCACGAGGTTTACAGAAATATAAATAGTAATATTAATTTTTCAGTGTTTCTACACAATTACACCAAATAACATCTGGCTACAGTTCATTATATTTTATATTATAATTCGACATCACTCGTACAAGAAGTAGATTGATCTTTCTTTCTTAATTTCACTTGAGAACTACAATAAGCCAGCAATTATTCACACCTATCATATTTTTTTATATTACCATATTTACAACCAAGTAACGATTTTTTATAAAAGTTAATTGTTATAAATAAAGACAAACAAATATTATATTATATAAATGTATAATCTGTAATATACTACATGTCTTATATTACACGGCTTTAAGTATTGGAAGTTAAATCTCAGCATAAGTTATAATGAAGGCAGTGGAGATGAGAAATCTGATAACCCTTAGCTTACTCCGTTCCTACGTGACATTACACGAACATGTTGCCGAAATAGAGGATATTTTTAAGATTTGCAATAAATGTATTTATATCACTTCTATTTATAATAATTGAATTAATCTAATATATATATATATTATTGAAAGACTTCATACTGTACTAGGAGAAAGGCTATTCAAACTAATATATAATAAGTATGATAGTTAATGAATTAACTAATACCAGAATAACATGAAGTTCTAAAATATATATTACGAGTACATACCATACTAGTTTACTCTTATTAAGTCCCTGTGCAATTAAGACATATTAATTTAATAAGCTTTTTATTTGCGTAACAGATTAAGTAAGTAAGTTAAATAAGTTAAATGTAACATCGATATAGTTCTGTTATGGTACTGCATACATTCCGAAGAAAGTTATAAGTAGGAGAGATGGACCTAAAGCACCTTAAGGAAAGTTGAAAAAAAAATCGTATATAACTTAGCTCCATTGTATTTTTTTTTCGAACAGGTCCATTATTAAACTTTTTTATAATAAACAAGGCTTGATTCGTGAATTGTCATAAAATATAATACTAATAAGAAAATTACGCAACGCTTGCCCCATACTTAGTTGTGAAGGTAAACGAGGCCTGTGAAGTTGGCCGCTTATTATTTGTCACTTATAAAAAAAAAAAGTATAGGTTTTTATAATTACACATAAATATACCAATAATAGTAATAACACTGCCCGCTTTGCCTTTTTCGACCCTTAAAATATGCAAACAAAATTTTACCTCAAAATTTAACCGATTTACGGCCAGAAGACTACTGATTAAGTTGTATACATTGATATATATATATAGCATTGTAATCACCAAAAAAGGGGAAGATATGGGACATACTTACCAATATCTTTCATAAAACTTGTTAAAAACATTTTTTTCACGCTACTCGTAACTTGCTCGCAGATGAACTAGACGAATGTCGCAAGGAGGGCGGACCACAAAGACTACGTACAAGTGATAATAACGCTGGCTTTTTATGGAAATATTAACGATTGTACCCGCGTTAGGCACGTCTCTTTATATACAAGTTAGTTGCATCTATTACATTCTTAATATATGACTAGGGGCGTCAACAGACCCTCAATTTCGAATCGCTGCGCTCGCGAAATCTTGGGTGCCGTTTGCATATTGTGCGAAGCGAGCCCAGTGTATCTCATCGTTTCCCATTGACTTCAATGGGATATCAGTTTTTTGACAATGATGCTTCAACGACATGAGATTTTTCAAAATTTTTCTTTACGACGGCTAATGAAATAGACACACATTAGGTGATGACCTAATGGTGTCTGTTTGATTCCAAAATTTCATAATTTTCGAGCCTATTCGTGACAAAGAATTTAAAAAAATCTCCAGTAGAACGCTCCGCTCGCTTAGCTTAATTAAAATATCTGTACTATAGATACTACTATTTATGGTAATAAGAATTGAATTTGCAGTTGAAGTAGTTATTATTAATTAAAGTACTGCTTTTGAGTCACAAGAACTTTTAAAAAATTATTATTGTGGCAATAATATTATCTGGCTCCGATTAATTTTCAATAAACGAGAGTCGTTTTAATGACAAACTCAATAGAAAGGGAAAGTATTCTAGCATTCCATATCTAAAAAGAAAAAAAGCTACAAGATCCTTTTGAATTAAATTAGTTCTTTGACTTCACATCTTTAATAATGGATTTAATTAAAATAACGTGATTGAAGTAATTGTTTTTGTAGGTAGTACTAGAAAACTTATTTATTTAAAAGATTTTTGAAAAAACATTATATATACACCCAAACTGTCATCGACACTGTCATCGACACTGACACGGAAAGTCTTAACCAATAGAATTAAATGACATACGATCTATAATACAAATATGAAGTTTAAAACTTTACAATATATAAATAAGTATACATCTATTAAACATAATTATTTATTAAAAAGAAAAGAGTTCTGAAAGTTCTAAATATGTAAGACGGAAATATAAAATATATTTAATATTATTAATTTGCCGTGAAAGTGAATACGTTAAAACCTCTTTATAAATCCAAAATACCTTTTAGGTTAACACCAAACATCAAAGAGTCCTTGGTCCTTTGGACATTTATCAATACCCCAGTTTGTACCTCAATATTAATATCACCCTCTTCACCCACACTCACATCACTCACTTTTTACCCTCAGGTATTAAATATTTAGAAAATTTTTCAAATACCATTACACTAAAATAAGACAACATTTTAATGTACAACTTTGTATATATTAATTTACATCACAAAAATAGGAAAACTTTCATATAAATGTTAATACAATATTGCTTTTGGAACAAAATCTTTACAAGGATTATAAATTTGTGTTATTTTATTTCAACAGCAAATTGCTTTGAATAATAAACTGCGGGTACTTTTAATATTGTCTGATCTAATTCAAGCACGTAGCCAGAGGGGACGTTCATTAAAACTAAACAATTTACATAGTGGAATATTGTTTCAATTAATATGAAAATAATGAAATCAATTGATATTGTAATTGTATTTACAAATCAGTAATAAATTGAGTTGTCCAAAACCATCAATTGGGCATGCGAGCGGTAATACTGAATCAATTATTATATTTGATATAAAAAACAAATATAATATTTATAATATAATTTATTGTAAAATTATACAAAATAAATCGATTTTATTATTTCATACCGCGTTTTATTTGTTATTGCATATTTACATATCTGTAAACCTAAAAAGACCTGTCTTTAGCTTTAGTAACGTTAAGTTAAAGTTATTTTTGTGAAATATATTCAAATATAGTATCTAACATTAATAACTTCTAATTCATATTTAACTTTTGAATCAGAGAATGTATCTTTCCATCCTTACATAAGTATACAAAATAATTATTTATTAAAACAGGCGAGAGTATTAAACGTATGAATAAAATAATATATTAGATTAAATATACATATATATTTTTCATATTCTTGGTATAATAAAATCGCTCTCATAATAAAATTTGTTGATAATGTTACGAAAAAATCTATGAAATTCCTTATAAACTATTATTTAAGTGCAAGATAAATCTTAAGAGAACAAAAAAGGTAAAAAAATCATTGCCCTTTAACCCATATTCTCTCCAAAACCCTAAGCCGTACCTCAACATTAATCTCACAATATTGAAGTAAATCAATAATTCTAGATTCTAGATTTAAAATAAAAAGAGGTGTTTACAAATACCTTTACACTAGCTTCAGGAATTTTTTTTTTTTTTATTTCCTAAACAAAAATAAGATAACTTTCAGCAAATAATTGATAATATAATCGTTTTCTGAACACAAACTACCACAAGGATCATAAACTTGGATTATTTTATTACAAGAGCTCTGCTTTGGATAAAATAAACTGATGACTTTTAATATGGTCGCTCAGTAAACTCAAAAACTAAACTAAGTGCAACAAACAAACTCACCCACGCAGAGAGCGAGGACAGCAGAGATTATGGTTTGAACCGATAAGAAAAGTAATAAAAAACAATTGATGTTGAACGAACCATTGTTTTACAAATCAGTAAGAAGCTGTTCAAAATAAATAAATTAGCATACATGATATAATACTGAATCAATTATTAACTTTCATATAAAGCAATAAATATGGTATTTACGAGCATAATAGAATGTTATGGTAAAATTATACAAAATAAATTGAAGTCTTTATTTCTTACTAAGTTTTGTTAGTTATTACATTTTATATGAATCGTGATAAAGACTAAATGTGGATTTTAGAGATCTGTAGAAGATACCACTGCTACCTATAGTAGTCCTTTAAATAGTCTGAAACCTATTTCGGGGTTTTTAAATTACTTTTCATCGAGTTTTGTCCAGTCCAAGATAACAAATGTAATTTAATCACTTTAATTTTGACATTTTCTAGGTTTATATAATAATACATTTAATTTTGGCTACATTATACCTACCTTCGTATTCAGTGGTAAAGTAGTAAAGAAGTCAGTTTAGCACTACTCTGTTTAGGATCCATTTGGTGAGCAAAAGAAAGTGGATGAGTTGTTCATGAACAACTTCAGTTTTCTTTTCTTCAGCATCGTGATTATTGTTCGGAGGTTGTTTATTAAAAAAGTAGTAAAATAACAAAACAATTGTTTTATAATTCTGTTGCCAATTACGAAGATGTCTCGTTAAAATAAATATTCATTTGTCAAGTGTTATTAATAATACAAGAAACGTCATTTCTGTATTGTTTACTATTAACAAATAAATATAGAATAAAAAAAAAAGACTCGAACGTACCACAGTCGTTTCCCTTTCTTTAAAACAATATTTATATAGTTCAATGGACAGCTTTCATAGGAAATAGGAACGCACGTAAGATGTAAAGTTCCAAAATACTAGAGGTATGAAATGCAGGAATAACGAAATAGAAGATTTGGTAATATCTTTTGAATTAGATTTGACCTGGCGGTTATGCAAAAACTATTTGAACAACACTATCTATCAACCGTTTAATAAGTAGTATATTTGTATTATATATTATATTCTACAAAAATAAAAAGTTTATTCAAATCTTCAATGTAATTGTAGAATACGATCTTCATTGTAATTACTCCTGGAATGATATGTTAGTAATTACAACGCTGTGTAGCGCTCGTGTATTTAACTAGTTTTGACCAAAGACAACCTACATATAACATATAACATACCTGTTAAATAATTAGTATTTATTATAATCCATATAAAATATGATAGTCAATAAAACTTGGCATGAAACAAAGAAAACAATTTATTTCTTATAATTTTACCATAACTTTCGATTATCAATTCTTCTATCTGTATGTGAAAGTCAATAATTTATGTAGTATTACATCATGCATGTCAATTTAATTGCTTTGGAGAGCTCAATTTATTACTGATTTTTTCATTTCATCATTTAAATTTTTATTGAATGCATATTCCAGTAGGTAACTTGTTTAGTTTTGATGAATGTCTCCTCTGGCTGCGTGAGTTAGATTAGGCAATATTAAAAGTACCCGCAGTTTATTATTCAAAGCATTTTAATACATATATTATGATACAATAAAATGATCCAAGTTTATAGTTCTTGTAATAGGTTGTGTTTGGGTAAACAATCTTATATTAAAACTTATATTTAAATTTATCCTACATTTGTACGGAAAATTAAAAAAAAACGACGTTAATATAAAAGTATTTGTAAATTCCTTTTCTAATTTGAAATTTAAAAATGAGTGAGTGTACTTAAAGAGAGTTAGATTAATATGGAGGTACGGATTAAAGTTTTGGGGAGAATATAAAAAGGGAAGCGATCTTTGACCTTTGGCGTTCTTTTAAGATTGATCTTACACCTAAATAATGGTTCTGGTTTATAAAGAATTTCATAGATTTTTTTATGATTATTATCTACAAACGCAAATTTAGCATCAGACCAAATCAAGAACATGACAAAATATATGTAAATTTAATGTAATATGTTAATTTATCCACCTGTTTTATTGTCATGCTTTAATAAAGAAATATGATGTATACTTATGTAAAGATCGAAAAGTGCATAATCTGGTTGAAAATTTAAATACGTATTAATTAAGCAACTCTCCTTAACTTAATGATAAAGGTTAACCGCAGTAACCGATTAACCGCAGGAATATCTTTCTTCTAATTTTAATTTATCTAATATATTTCATTTTTACAAGCACCTTATTAATAATAAAAGAACTATTATTATCTTATACTAAACACACCAGTGTCAAAGACTATCCAAAACAGTTGCATTGATAATTTGACTTTATAATAATATATAATATTTGATAAAGACATACCTTCTATAAAAATTTTGATTCTTTCTTCCTCGAATACAATGTCGTAGTAAAGAATCTATTTACACTCGAACCTGTTATCTTTTTTTACTCTCCTTCAAGATAAAATCGAGTGTCCAAGAAGTATAGGGTCACTTTTATCAAAAAATATAGGTCAAAAATTTATTCAACAATCGATTATTACCAGCGTGATACAATTTGTTACTCTCGAACAAATACTTCCCGAAATAATTTCACAACATAATTGATTGAATCACAATAAACATCTCCCAGAATGTTAATTAATGTCGTATCTTTCAGTAATACGAGTTTGATTAGTTTTATTCAATTTACAGGTTTCATTAATAATTAATTAATTTCATTAATTAACATTTTAATTGACAGCCCGGAGAGACGGGATGACGCTGGAAAGACAGCTGACGCTGGAAAGACAGATGGCAGCTGGGAAGATAGATGACTGCTGGAAAGACAGCCGAGGGTGACGGCCTAGCAAGCCAAGCCCGGGAATTTCGTTTAAAGCTAAAAGTCCGAAAAAGAAAAATACCCCTGGGACAGTCCGAGAGGGGGGGCGGAAGAACTGTCCATCGGTTGATAATAACGGCGAAAACGGCGCGAAAACGGAATTGAAATGCCTTACGTGCGGGAAAATTTACAAAAGACGAGCCTGGTTTATTAAACATCTCAAAACACACGATGGTGCTGAAGCGCGGCAATCGCCGGTAATATCTTCAGTTTTCACTTCGGATAGAGTTTACCCTCATACATCCCATGGTGAACCATTGAATGCGAATCACCAGGAGTCCATAACCATCCGAACGCGTCTTAGCATTCCCACTATTAAACAATCGACATGGAAAATACACGATCAAAATATAGCGGACCTGTTAGAGCACCCGGGCTCAAACCAGGTACTCAACGCGCAAGTAGAGACTCTACAAAATACTATTTTTGACTACTTCAATGAGCACTATCCACCTTCGAATCGTTATGCTCACAAGTATAAAGAAAACGGTTTTAAATTGAAAATGAGAAGGAAAAAAAGGGACCTCATAAAGAAACTTCGTAGGGCCAAAGCCATGGGCGACAACCAACTTAGTCACCAACTGTCTAGGGCATTAAGGTCAATTCTTAAATTAATACAAGGCATATCACAACAAATAACAAAAAACCGTGATAGCTTTGACCGGGCAAAACACGAAGTAGACTTTGATAAAAATCCTTTTAAGTACTCTAAAAACATTTTCAAAGACGAAAAAGGCAAACTCCTCTTGACCAACGAGCAAATTTTTGATTATTATAAAAGCACATACGAAGTGCCTAAAAATCAAAGGCTGTATGGGGATCCCAACGATCGAAAACCTGAGAGTCCATCCATAGATTTTCATGCCAACCCACCAACTTTGGAGGAAATCAATAAAATAATTAAAAAGAAACCATCTAAGTCAGCACCAGGTCCGGATGGTATCCCTTATATAGTTTATAAAAAATGTCCGTCGATTCATAAACATCTATTGAATATATTCGGTAAAATCTGGTCAAGAGGACAAACACCGGTAACTTTCGGAAATGCTCTTTTTGTCCTCATTCCCAAACGTGACAATGTCTCGGATCCTAGGGACACTAGACCGATAGCTCTTACAAACACAATGTCAAAAATATTTTTTTCCTTTTTACAAACGAAAATGACGCAATTCATGATAAATAACAAATATTTCGGGCCTAATCACCAAAAAGGGTTTTTGCCTGGTATTTCTGGATGCCTCGAACATAACACGTTACTATCGGAAAGCCTTAAAGATGCCAGAACTGGTGAAAGACAAATAACGGTATGTTGGATAGACTTAGAAAACGCTTTCGGGTCGGTACGACATGAACTGATGATGTTCGCGCTAAGGTGGTATAACTTTCCAACGTTAGTTAGTAGCATGATTGCATCATATTATTCAAAATTAAAATTTTCCATAATCACAAATGAAAATCATTCCAAACCCTTAAATTACAACATTGGTTTATTTCAAGGCTGTTGTATTTCTCCAATAATATTTAACATAGTAATCAATATTTTAATAGATAAATTAATTAAAAACGATAAGAAATGGGGTCATCGGTTTAAGTTTAACAATAAATATACAGAATCCATACTAGCATTCGCAGACGATCTCGCGATACTGACACGTAATCCAAAACAATGTCAGCTACTTTTAAATGTTGTGGAGGATTTCTGTGTTTGGACGGACGGATTGAGGACAAAACCAAATAAATGCTACAGTCTATGTCTGGGTAGGCGGAACACCAGATATACCTCTTACGATCCGGGTCTTATAATAGGCGGTAAGTGCGTTACTACAATTACCGACGCAGCTCCGTTCAAATACTTAGGCAAAAAAATCGATTACCAAGGGCGCACTCCATCGTTAGATATAATAGTCGATAGCTTTTTGAATGATCTAAAAAAGGTAGACAATCAACCAATAAGTAACATCAAAAAGACTTGGATATACGATAATTACTTAACATCACGTCTAAATTGGCCTTTACTCGTTTACGATATCAATAAGACCCTTTTGTTGAAGTTAGATGCAAGCGTCATAAGGACATTGAAGTCATGGCTCGGGTTAGCGCATCCAGCGGACTCTTCTACCTTATTTAGAGACCGACACAATTTTGGGTTAAAATTAAAGAAACCATCGGAACTCTATAAACACCTAAGAGTGACCAAAAGACATATCATCTCAAAATCGAATGATGATACTATAACGTCTCTCCCAAAAGATAAAATTGCCGCAGAACTAGAGTCACGACTTCAATTCTATTCTAACAGTTTATGATAGGTGCTCAAACAAATAAAGCAGGGCTAGGATCAAGTAGGAAAGAACCAGACATAGAAATAATAAAATCCTTTATTCGGCACGATGAAAATGATAATTATCGGTTGCACGCGATGAGCCTAGAATTGCAAAACGAATGGGTGACCATAGGAGATTTTTGTATTCCATTAGCTTTACGATGGCGCACCCTGCTTCATGATTGGTCCCCAGCATTATTAAAATTTTATCTTAATGCATTCCAAATGACTCTCCCAGATCAAAGTAACTTAGTAAGATGGGGCAAAGCCACCGAAAAATCTTGCAACATCTGCGGGGAGGCAGTAGGAACCGCGAAACACTTGCTAGTAGGGTGTAGGGTACTATTAAATAGAGGTAAATACTCGCGTCGCCACGATAAAGTATTAGAAATCATACGAGAAGCGGTTAGTCTTTCTGTAGCAAGAGCGCAGAGGGGTATAACAACCACCAAAAAATCAGTAGAGTTCGTAAAGGCAGGTTCGTCCAAAAAATCTAAATTAAAACCTTATTCCATCTTGGACGAATCTCCTGATTGGACTCTCATGATGGACACGTATGAAAGGCAATACAAAATCCCCGGGAATGTTTGTGTTTCGTCATCTAGGCCGGACTTATTCCTGTATTCAAAACAACTAAGGCGCGTTATACTTGTGGAGCTTACTGTACCCTGGGAAACAAACATACCCAAAGATCATACATTTAAGCTTAACAAGTATTACGAACTGTGTAACGAACTGATCAGGAATAAATTTATAGTTAATTTGTACGCTGTAGAAGTAGGAGCGAGAGGTATAACAGCAAAATCTCTCTACAACTTATTTAAGGATCTCGGCCTTTCTAGAACGATCATCAGTTCATTTCTGGAACGTATTTCAAAGGCGGCTTTAGTAGGTTCTTACGATATTTGGTTAGGTAGGGAGAGGAGCGTAAACAGTGAAGGTGAGCGTGTATGCGCATAGTAAAGGGGCCCCTTAAACTTACATCTGGGTCGCAAATCCCAGGCATTGTTTGCGCTCCTCTTCTTGCAACGCGATGGGCCCGGCACCCGCACGGTGAATCCATGGAATGCTAAGAAGCTTCGTCCTCTCTATTAAAGTGGGTAAATACAAAATGGCTCTTCCCGTTTTTGAAATGTATGTTAAAATTATTATTATTACCTTTATTTCATTCAAGATAATAAATGTACAGAAGGATATCTCTAAGATTTAAGTTTTGAAACAAAACATATTGTTATTATTACAAGGCTTGTACGTTCATAATTATAAAATAAGATTATTAGTGTTAAAACAAAGTAACTACACTTTCAATATTCTATAAATAATCTCTCTTGAAAGGAAAATTCTAAAATATAGAATATAAAACAAATTTTGCGTATTTTTTTCTATTAAGTTATATACTTTTAGTACTTGTAGATTGAATTGAAAGAGAGATGTGACGTTACAGAGTGGAGCGCTCTTTAATAACAACTGTACATTGTCACTCTGATATAACGTTACTTTTTACTATACGTTAAAAGGAAAAACTGTTTTATTTTATTTATGAAATCAATATTAAGATGATGTTTCTTATCGTTCGTAGAACGGGCATTAAGTATTATAAAAGAAGTGATTGCATGTAACAGCTATTAATAGAAAAAAACAAAACAATTTCATTTTAATTCTATGAAGTAAAATTATGAAAAATGCTGTTATTAAATAAATTTAGTTGGAGAGCGAAACATCTCCTGTTTTAAACCTAACTATAGGTTTTCAAATCCATATCATTGTGTAACTAATCAGAAGAGTAAAAATAACTATATAATACTTTATGTACTTCTGTGTAAAATTAATTAAATATGTTAATTTATGATAATAGATGTGTTTCATACATTGTTTGTAGACATGTATAATTTATTGTTTGTAAACATAACTAACTGTATCGTTTCCAGAGTTTCCATCGTTTCGTGGCAGGCTTGAGTTGATAAATTTACCACTTCACTATTATTTAAAAAATGTGTATGTACAGACAAAGAATTAAAAAGAATAATTAAGAATTTATTTTATTATAGTTCAAGAAAGGCATCAAATCAAACGATACGTATTTGTTGGTTGTAATATTTTTTTAGACACAATTCAAACTACTCAAATTTAAGAAACTTTTTTGCTTGAGACTAGAAATAGAGTGTGGTTGTTAGTGTGTTTGAGAACTTTTTGATGTACCTTTATTTTATATGTCTTACGATCGTCGATTGTCGTGAAGCTAAATAAATAAATAAATAGATAAGCCAATTATGGTTCTAAAAATTATGCTGTAAAACTAATTTTACGTTATGTGATCAAATAGTTTTAGAAAAATTTTGTTGTCTTAATTGTTTGAAGATTATTTATTATTATTTAATCGCATGATGACGGAAAAGTTTTGGCCCTAAACCTAAAGGTTTTCTATGCTTTTGTGGATTTGGAAAAGGCGTTTGACAGGGTTGTGAGAAAGAAATTATGGGAGATACTGCCCCTGTTGATTGTTGTCCTAATTTATGCTCCTTTATATTAGTTTAGTCATAGTAAAGGTCATAAAGTAACATTATATAGTTTCAATATTAAAGCTATTTGTAATTTCACGGTTTTACTCAAAGTACAGTATTCTCTTGTGTCCGCTCGGTGCAGGCTTACAGTAGACTGTGGTCTAAACTATGACATGGTTTTGATATAATCTTTATTATACATTTTTATCACACGATACAAAATGTACAAAAGTATTTAGCCTATTAACAACGGTTACAAATATTGAAAATACTACTACTATGTCCTAATAATGTTGTCATATAAAGTAATATACCAAAAATATCAAGTTATTTAATGTTAGATTCTATATTTGAACATATTTCACAAAAATAACTTTAACATAATGTTACCAAAGACAGATCTTTTTAAGTTTACAGATATGTAAATATGCAATAACAAATAAAACGCGGTATGAAATAATAAAATCGATTTATTTTGTATAATTTTACAATAAATTAATATTATAAATATAATATCATATTTGTTTTTTATATCATATATAATAATTGATTCAGTATTACAGCTCGCATGCCCAATTGATGGTTTTGGACAACTCAATTTATTACTGATTTGTAAATACAATTACAATATCAATTGATTTCATTATTTTCATATTAATTGAAACAATATTCCACTATGTAACTTGTTTTGTTTTAATGAACGTCCCCTCTGGCTGCGTGCTTGAGTTAGATCAGACAATATTAAACGTACCCGCAGTTTATTATTCAAAGCAATTTGCTGTTAAAATAAAATAACACAAATTTATAATCCTTGTAAAGATTTTGTTCCGACAGCAATATTATATTAAGATTTATATGAAAGTTTTCCTATTTTTGTGATGTAAATTAATATATACAAAGTTGTACATTAAAATGTTGTCTTATTTTAGTGTAATGGTATTTGAAAAATCTTCTAAATATTTAACACCCGAGGATAAAAAAGTGAGTGATGTGAGTGTGGGTAAAGAGGGTGATATTAATATTGAGGTACAAACTGGGGTATTGATAAAAAATGTCCAAAGGACCAAGGACTCTTTGATCTTTGGTGTTAAGCTAAAAGGTATTTTTGATTTATAAAGAGGTTTTAACGTATTTACTTTCACAGCAAAATAATATTAACCAGTGAAGATGCAAATACCCAGGGTATTTCCCGAACGAACTTTGACGTAATTATGAATGTTAATAAAAAAACAATTGATTTTTTAAGTAAAATGATTATTATTTATTGAAGAAAAGAAAATGTTAAATACGTTTTTATTTATAATGACGAAAAAATTATAAAAAGTGTGATTAATAATAATACAAAATAGTAATATAATTAAATATGAAAATAAACTAAATCAGTAAATTATAAACAGCGCCATCTCTCAACAGTAATGAAAATTTCTCCTGTCCACAGACATCCATCCATACATGTTTATATATTGTAAAGTTTTAAACTTCATATTTGTAAAATAGATGGTATATTATTTAATTTTATTTGTTCTTTACTCTAAGGACAGTGTCAAAGACTTTCCGAGGCAGAATCGATGATAGTTTGGGTGTATATATAATATTTTTTTAATAAACTTACTTATAATTTAATTTTAACTTAAATAAATTAAGTACCCTATTGTTGACTTGATTAGTTTTCTAGAACTGACTACAAAAACAATTACTTCAACCACGTTATTTTAATTAAATCCATTAACTAAAGATTTAAAGTGTCAAAGATTAATTTAATTCAAAAGGATCTTATAGCTTTTCTTCTTTTCAGATGTGTAATGTTAGAATACTTACTTAAAAAATATATTATTTCTTTCTCTTTCTCTAGGAATGGAGTAAGTTAAGGGTTATCAGGTTTCTCATCTCCACTGGCTTCATTATAACTTATACTGTAGTATATTACAGATTATATATTTATAAGTAAAGTTATGTAAGCTTTGTGGAAATCTTTTCAGCTATTTCATTATAGTTTTCAAATATTATAATAAAAATTTTATATTTATATTGGATATCATAGTATAGTCAATATAGTCAAAGGTTATCATGCCAGAAACATCTTCGTTATTGACAATAGAATTCTAGAAACAAAGGATTTATTGTTTGCGGCTTCCTTTCTACTGCTCTTTTAATAAACAACCTCCAAATAAAAATCACAAATAAAATGAAGTTTCACCAAAAAGTCATCTTTCATAGAACTTGCTCAAAAGTTTCGAATTCCATACAAAAACTCTCTAGCACTATTGTAGTGTATTGTGAGAAATTGCCGGCCGGCAATATTGAGTAGGGGTGTACAAATATTTGTTTGGTTTTATTTCTAAGAATTAACTTTTAAAAAAAATTTATATTTGGTTATAAATACGGTAATAAATACGATAGGTGTGAACAATTTCTATTGCTGGCGGCTTATTGTAGTTCTCAGGGGAAATTAAGAAAGAAAGATTAATCTACGGGTGATATCAAATTATAATAATATCAAATCTAATGTACAGTAGTCAGATGTCGATTGGTTAAATTGTGTAGGAACACTGATAAATTAATATTACTATTTATATTTGTGTAAACCTCGTGAAAAGATTTTGTTATTTGAGTCTATTTGTTTATTAGTTCACGCATCACGCAAATATTACCATTAGAAGATAATTTACTTTCTATTACCTATTTTTTATTTTATGTAGTTAATTTTATGCAGTTTTTTAAAACTTTATTGAGCGTCGCTGAGAGTGAAAACAATTTTCCACTTTAATAGTATCCAGTGACTGGTTCACCAGTGACGTGTGACGTCACACGCCAGCTTGGTTTTAATAAAGCGTCGAACGCTCAGGAGTTAAACTCAATATGACTGATATAACGTTCACTGACCGTGTTTGTTTAGTTCCTTGTAGCTTCTCTATAAACGAGATTGCACATAAAAATCCTATACTAAACTATAAATAGATATAAAAGAGCTATTGACGACTATTAAATGTACTAAATTTTTTTTATATATTTTATATATTTGCTAATTGTATAATATAGTCTTGTGCTTAGCGTTTACTGCCGAAATTAAGAGTCGGTTCTAATGCCGCATAGGATTTTTTTTTTGCGATCTTAATATATAATTGGTCCAATGCCGGGTGTAGTTTGTGTCTCTTATTTGTGTTTTTGAAAAGCCCTGCGACACAGAAATAAATAGTAGGAGCATAGTCGCAAATATATGGGGGAGGGGAGGGGGGCAAATGTCGTGAAGAAGTCTGGGGTAGTTGGAAACCCTTACATGTTTGACGTTTTTTTCATTATTGTTTCGCAATTTTTGTATGTTCGCTATATGCTATCTTGGATATCAAAATGAAGGTTAATATATAATTAGAAAGATACATTAATTTCCTTATAGAAATATAAATTTATTGAAAATTTTCTATAAAAAATTTAAAATAATATGTTTATATAACTTTAGATAAAAAAGGTAAGTAGGTGACACTAAAAAAATATGAAAAGTTTTCATAAATACGAAACATTATTTAGGACAGAGACTAACTTTGAGAGAAGGTCAAAGGTCAAGAGTCATTGCCCCTTGGACATTCTCCGCAAAACCCTAATTCTCACCTCAATCACACTCACGCAGCATTCATGATGATAACGTTTCTTCTTAGTCACCTGGTTAGTGTATAGTTCTAATTAATTTAATTATTAAAACTTAAAAGTAACAACTCGTCATAGCATTCAAATAAAATAAACTAATATAATGATTGTAAATTATACTGTAATTATACAGACGATAAATTACAACCTTTAAAAATGTTAAATACATTGTAAAAGTGTTATTCTCCAAATATACTTAACATGTTTACACATGTTGATTTACTCCCCAACCTTGACAGCTTGCGGTCCTTCGAATATTAGAACTGGATCAGGAACATGAGAAGTTTACCTTACTCTCATCAAAAGTTTTCTGTATATTATAAACTGTATTTTAGTATACATTTTATGCGTTTTAGTTCTTTACTTTTCTGAACTTAAAACTATAATTAATCTAGTTTTGTTCTTGCGTCTCACAAAGGGTACAAAATGTCGTTTGATTATAAATATTTATATTAAATAAATTACATTTATTTTTTCGTAAAAACCAAAACTGATCTGAGTGAGATCTATGTTGTGTATCTACTCGTATTAAGCGAGCTCTATGAGATAATGAGTTTTGATGAAACTTCATTTTATTTTTGTTGCTTTAATGAAAAGAAGCCGCAAACAATAAAATCTTGTTTTGTTTGGGCAAGTCTTTGTTTGTTGCAAGTTTTTATGTATTTGACTAATATTACTTCAAATGCTTCTTTTAGAGAAAGAAATAATCACGAGTAGACCTAACTTGTCAATATTGAAAGTTTTTTCCATGATGCTTATTGAGGAAAAAAAATCAAAGATCAGTTATCTATCTATACTATAACACTTCTCTACGGTTATTTGGTTATATGGACACGCTCCTATCGCTACAGTAGGATTCAGATCCAAACAGGAATGGTTAATACATTATATACATTTTTATACAAACATTACTTTAATAAATACCATATAGTAACAATAAGTTCTTTTGGATTTTTTCTGTGTTTAATTAAAAATACAACTACAGTTGGCGAAGCTCTGAAACGTTTCTAGATCTTGCCCGTTTGTAGAACGGGCTATTAGACTAGTTATAAAATATAAGACTTTTGTTTATAAAAATATAAAGCTTAATAATTGTAATTATTGTTAGAGAACTTGTGTAATGTTAAGTAAAAGGTATCTTTGTGAAATATGTTCTAATATACTAGAAGTATGCCATATAATAACAATGAAAGGTATAATCTATTTCGTTGATCATAAATAGCATTCGTTTAGAAATAAATAAGTAAGGTATTTAACATTCCATTACTTGGTATATTTTATTATTGTATATTACTTAAAACATATATATATATATGTAGGATCAGGATCCAAGAGCGGCATGTCAGGATTTGGAGTTCTCATGTTGTAGGATTAAGAAGATACAAGTGTACAAAACAGGATTTATTTACATAGAAAATCAGAAGATAAATTATAGAAACAAACACAAAATAATAATTTACTATAACGAACAGGACTTAGTGTCCTTTATTCGTACAGTGGCAACACAGCCACCCAAACAATAACGAACAGGACTTTAGTCCTTTGCTCGTACTGTGGCAACACAGCCACCCAAATAATAACGAACAGGACTTTAGTCCTTTGCTCGTATAGATGCAACACAGCCACCCAAATAATAACGAACAGTACTTTAGCCCTTTGCTCGTACAGTGGTATCCTAACCACCCAATAGCGTATCGCCGGAGCAATACTGCAATGGCAAAGGGTATCGCGTCAGCGATTTCGCAATGCAATATACAGCGCTAGGCTGTACCGAGTAAACCAACAGTTCAGTTGGGAGCGAGAGCTCTTGAGTCTGATCCGAAGACAGACTGCCCGCTAGTAGTTAGTTAGTTAATCCCAACTTACAAAATATATTACTATTTACAATAAAACGATAAAATTAACCATAAAATTAACAACATACACAATATAAAATAACAATAAATACAATAAATTTTGGCAGACAATACATATTTTAAAAGGGACTATTTACAATAAACTTAATTAAACTTAATACTATTTACTTTCTAAATTTAACAATATAAGAGGACGTTATACAGAACAAAATACAATATACAATACAAACTATAAACTATAAACTATATTAATTAAATACATATATTCCACATATATATGTTATTAATTAAATAATTAAAGACGCTTGTAGGAGCCTCCGGTGTACTAACAAGCACAATCAATTGACATTAAATAAAACTAAATACAACTACTTACATTAAATAATTAACTAAATACTATACAATACAATACAATACAGCTAAATACAAAAGGGACTTAAATACAATTATACAATGGACTTAAATACATAAGAAAATAAAACAATAAAACACTATAATACAATAAAATACAATAAACTACTACATACTAACTTAAATAACTATATAAATATTTGTTTGTTGTTTTTCAGATTTATTTTATGGTTTTTTTTTTACTAATAAACTACTTACATACTAAAAACTGGACATATATATAATACACTAAAAACTAAATCGAAACTAAAAGTACTCATATTAGGTAAAAGGAAATATCAAAAATGGAACCACCGCCTGGGTCTTTCCCACGTTCAGAGACAGCCTCCACTCCGCCAGCCAACTCGGCAGCAGGTCGAGTGACCCCTGGAGCTTCTTGGCCGCCAAGAGGTGCGACCTGGATGAAACCAATAAGGCGACGTCGTCCGCGTACAGTGCCAACATCGTACCCGGGGGTGAAGGGATATCATTAGTGTATATGGAGTAGAGGATCGGGGAGAGGATGCTGCCCTGTGGGACACCTGCCAAACTGGGGAAGGCGCTCGAGGGAGCGCCTCCTACCCTCACCCGGAAGGTTCTTCCGTGAAGGAAGGAAGCGAGGACTTGGACTACGTGGTGTGGAACACCAAGGGACTGGATTTTGTGCAGTAATCCTGGGTGCCATACCCGGTCAAAGGCATTGGTAACATCCAGGAATACTGCGGCTGTCTGGAGCTTTTTGTTGTAGGACGTGGTGGCAAAGCGGACCACCCTAGCCACCTGAAGGGTGGTAGAGTGTTGATTTCGAAATCCAAACTGTTCGGGTCTCGGGCAAAAATGTGCCTGGACAAGAGGTAAAAGCAACCTCTCGAACAGTTTGGATATCGAACTCAGGAGGGAGATGGGGCGGTAACCTTCCGGGCGGCTATGGTCCTTGAAAGGTTTGGGAATGACAGCGACCAGACTCTCCTTCTTCTTGGGAAGTACCCCAGACGCAGAATGGCATTGAAGAGTCTGGTCAAGCTGGCGATGAAAGTGTTTGGCAAGTGTCTGAGGGCCCCGTTAGTGATGCCATCACTTCCAGGGGCCTTCTTGGGCTTCAGCCTGGCAATGACCTTTCTGACCGCGCCAGGCGAGAAGAACGGGGGCGGCGGAAGCGGTAGAGTAGGGAAGGTGAGGAGATTTGTCACGGCTTCCCGGAGACGGTCGTGTGCGTCGGGTGTCGCACTGGGATTCGGGGTAAATTGAGAAGCCAAGTGACTTGCCAATATACCGGCTTTACCCTGGCAATCATATCTCAGGTTTCAGGTTTAGGTTTAGGAGGTTTTCGGGTGAGCTGACGGGCCAGCCTGTTCAGAGACGGAAAGTCCTCAGCTCATCCCAAGAGTCGGCTGCGACGTCCACCAATGCGGACCGGAGATTCTCGACGGCCGCGTTGTAGAGAACCTTCAGCCGAGGATCTCTCGTAGACTGCCAGCGCCTACGGGCATCCCTTTTCTTATGGAGAAGGTTGAGGATTCTTCGGGGTAGGGGAGGATATCGGAAGGAGCGGGAAGGAGAGGAGGATACCTCTATCGCACCTTGAATTTTGATGGTGAGGTCGGACACCAAATGGTCCAACCCCCCCGGATCCGAAATAGGTTCTGCAACGGACGGCGACTGCCTGAGGCTTCTCTCGAAGAACTGCCACGAGACGCGTCTCCTCGGCTGAGGAGCAGTGGCCAGAGTCAGCCTGCCTGACACGGATGCCAGGACAGGCTGATGATCTGAGCCAAACGCGTCGGGCAGCGTTTCGAGGTCCAAGGCCTGGACATCGTTATGCACCACCAGGTCGATGGTGCTCGGTGCCTGGCCTTCAACGTGCGAGTAGTGGGTTGGGAGATCAGGTCCCACAACCTCAAACCCGCAACGCTGGGATACCCCAAGCAGTCGTCGTCCGTTGGCGCAGGTGGAGAGGCATCCCCAAGAAGGATGCTTGGCATTCCAGTCCCCTGCCGCCAGCGAGGTGGTGGTGCTTTTGAGCATCCGACGCACCTCGCTGACGTCAAAGGCTGGATTGCAGGGTCGGTAAACGGCATATAGGCAGAGAGGATGATCCCCGTGCTGGATCTCGACGCCCAAGGACTGGAATGACCTGGTGTCGAGATCCAGCATGGGGCGGAATACCAGGTTACGCCGTACTGCGACTAGAAGCCCCCTCCACGGATGGAATGGGTCTGCGTCCAGTCGCAGCACGTGGTAGCCCGGGATAGAGGCAGGATGGTTGGGAGTCAGGTGGGTTTCGTTGATGAGGGCAACGTCGATGCGCTGCTCCCTCATCAACAGTTTAAGAAAAGGGAGCCTCCTCCTGAGACCAGCAGCGTTCCAGTATAGAATACGAAGAACGCTACTGGGCATCCTGGAGAAGGCTCATCATGCCCGACAGGACAGCCTGAGCAGGATCTCGACCATCCCTCAAGGCGGTTAATACCTCCTTAAGGGTGTCGATTACCCTGTCCAGACTGACCTGTCCGGGCGCTGGCCTCTCGGCCTTGAGTCTCATCGCGGCAGTCGGGAACTCCCGGCCCGCTGGGGCCTGTGCAGCCTCCTCCAGCAGGATGCGGACCGGAGCCGTGGGGACTTCCATCTCCACCGCTCGACGCGAGCGTTTGCCGCCTCTCTTTTTCCTCCGACGGCCCGTCCCAGAGTTGGGCGGGTTTGCGGGGGCCATAAGAGAGGAGGCCTGGGCGTTTGAGTGGACCATGTTGGTCTCCACTTTGGGCTGACCCGTCTTCTCAGCCGCAGTGAGGGCGGTTGTGCCCGCCCTCCTGTTCCGCAGTTCTCTCCTGAACTGCGGACAGTTTGCGTTGTTAGCCGGATGGGGGGCCACCGCAGTTGGCCGCACCGCAGGTGGCCGGCTCATCTAACGACCTTGGGCAATCCTTGGCATAGTGTTCCTCTCCACACCGGACACATGCCAGGCGACGATGGCATCCGTGGCTCGAGTGCCTAAATGCCTGGCATCGATGGCACTGAGCGGGACCGCGCTTACTGCGCCAGGGCTCAACTATGACGCCCGGCATATACAATAGTTCCTTGCAGAGCGGCCAACATCCCACCTACTTCCAGCCATGTATCTTCTCCAGCTGATCAGCAAAGTGTTGATAAAAAAGATGGTAAGCCTCAAGCCACACAAACTCTTAGATCGAAGAGAAATATCAGAAAATAGATTTAATATATATCAACTTTTAATGTAACTTAGCTATTTTTTAAACTCCGCCACTATCTTGTAGATTATACTATTGCTTTTATTCTTTTAGATTGTACTATTGTTAATTTTGCACAGTATAGGTTTTTAATATATAAGTACCCTCTTAATTCTTATTATTGTATGATTACAAGTATGACGTTGACGGTTACATTACAATCGCTCAGCATCATAATTAGTTGTCAGATAGAAATAGAAATAACTTTAATACCTTCACTACATCAACAGACCTGTCTTATCATTTATTATAATTATAACACTCATATTCTTTATATTATTATGCTTGTAATCACAGATAAAAATTATACATTCATATTTGTTGAAATATAATGCTGAATTAAAGTGTCATATCATGTCATATCATAGGGTACAATGTTGATTTCTGTTTCGTCTTTGATCGACTATAAAAACCGATATTTGTTTAATCTTGTGCCAGCTTTTGATATTCCGCAAATAATTAAGTTATTACTAATTACGAGGGTCAAACTGAAAGTTCTTAGAAAATCAAAAACTAAGCATTCTAGCAAGTTATTAGTTTTATTGTAACTTTTCAAAATAGCGTCCATTTACATCAATACATCGCTGCATTCGATGGAACCATTGAGAAAAGCACCTTGCCCACTCGGCCTTAGGGGTCTCTTCGACGGCGTTTTGAAACGCAGCCACTGCTTTTTCGGCGTCTATAAAACGTTTTCCTCGAAGTTATTCTTTTATTTTCGGAAATAAATAAAAATCGCAGGGTGCGATGTCGGGGCTATATGGCGGGTGACCCAGTAATTCCACGTCTGAGGTCACCAAATAGTCGATCGTTTGCCTGGCGGCGTGCGACGAGGCATTGTCGTGATGAAGGAGGATCCTGCTGCGAGGTCGTTTCTCTCGAACTTTTTCCAAGACCAGTGGCAAACAATTGTTAGTATACCACTCTGCATTAACCGTTTTCTGATCTTCTAAGACTACTGTCGCGTAATGACCTGTCTTTCCGAAGAACGACGCCACCATCTTTTTCCAACACTTCGACCTCTCTTCACTTTAGTTGGCAACTCTTCGGAAAGAAACACCCACTGAGCAGACTGTCTTTTGGTTTCCGAATCATAACAGTAAATCCAGCTTTCGTCACCCGTTAGTATGTCGAACACAGCATTTGAGTCACCTCCGTTAAATTCTTGGATCATTTCTCGGCACCAATCAACACGGCGGAGTTTTTGAGCCTCGGTCAAATTATGCGGTATCCAGCGGGCACAAAGCTTCCTGACCGCTAAATGTTCATGGAGAATTTTGTGCACTTGACTCATACCTATGCCTAGACTTGTCCGAATCTGCTGATAGGTCACTCTTTTGTCAGTCTCTATCATACGCTGCACAACACTGATGTTATCTTCAGTCGTCGCTGTAGAAGGCCGACTCTCACGCAAATCATCGGTGAGATTAGTTCGACCACGTTTGAATTCATTAAACCAGTTGTAAACTGTGGCACGATATGGGGCTTCATCGTGAAAAGCCAATCGAAGTCTATCATAACTTTCTTGTTGAATTAAATGACATCGAAAGTCATAAAAAATCATTGCACGAAAATTTTCTCGGCTTAAATTCATTCTGACGTGCACAGACAATTTTCAATTTGCCGCCAAATCGTAAAACAAATGACAAATGAATGAAATGTACACTCAATAATATTGGTAAAGAGTTCTATTTTCAAAATTTAAACAATTTTTTTTAATATAATGCTTTTAAGTGGTTTAATTCAAACGATAGTAACATTAGTAGTTCTACAAACACATCTGATGACAGTTTTGTTAGTACATCTTTATCACTTAATTCCTTACTGGATTCTACTTTTTCTACATGTACTAAATATTTTAATGTTGTTCACATCAATGCTCAAAGCATTCCTTCGCATTTCCCAGATTTTGTAAACTCCTTTGATAATAAAAATATCCATGCTATTCTTATTTCCGAAACATTCTTTAAACCATGTTTACCTTCTACTTCTTTCTGTTTACCTGGATTTCATCTTATCCGTAATGATAGAATTGGTAAAGGTGGAGGCGGTGTCGCAATCTATCTCCGCAGTCACATCGCATACAGGGTGCTAAATAAATCCCCCACACCTTATAATCAATCATCAGAACATCTTTTTATTGAAGTACTTTTTGGTAAACTGAAACCTCTTCTCGGTGTTTTCTACAGTCCCTCTCTTCACATAAGCTATTTCGATGCATTTGAAGATCTTCTTGAAAAATATTGCCCTTTTTCCGATCACACTATCATAATGGGTGACTTTAATACATGTTTGTTAAAAAATGATTTTGCCACCTGCCACACATTTTTTCCCAGATTGTATTCCGACTTTATTGGACCTAATGATAGTATCTTCTCCTGAACTTGTTAGTAAATATGGTCAATTTCCAGCCGACGCCTTCTCTTATCATGACTTGACGTCCACCAAAAATAAAGCCATCAATTGTTCTGCGTCGATCCTTTACAAATTTTGATAAATCTAGTTTTATAAAGGATATTAACAAAATCGACTGGAACTCTATTTTCAACCTTCTGTCGATGAAAAGATTTGACTTGTTTGACATATACGCCCCACTACGTCCGATTAAGTTGAAACGTTTACTCGCGCCGTGGCTTATAGATGATAATGAAATAAGAAAACTTATGGCACAACGTGACGCTGCTAAGAGAAAATACAAGTTAAGGCCAACCGAAAATAACTGCACAAAATACAAAAATCTCCGTAATCGTTTAAGAGTTTGTAGGGACGCGCGCCGTAAGCACATTTTTATATCTTTAGAAAACAAGAAAACAGCTGATGTGTGGAAGTTTTTAATGACTCTTGGAATTGGACGTCAATGATGCATGGATAATTCAAACTTTGACCTTGATAGCTTTAACAGTTTTTTAACGAATGCACCTAGTCTCCGTCCATATGTGAAACGTTCCACCCTGGAGCTAGTACGCCGTACTCTCTCTGGTATTTTCAAACGCCGTTTGAAAATACCAGAGAGAGCCTTTTATTTTACTAGTGTCACTAAACACCCTGGGCGGCCCTGGATGGGGCGGACATATTCCGCCTGGTATCCCAGCTCCAAGAGTGCTTGGGTGATATCTTCAGGGGGCGTCGTTACTGGGAGCCCCCTGATTGCCACTTTCTTACTAATCTCCGATGGGAGATTGTAGGAATACCATGACAGGGTTGCCTCGGTTTTCTCGAGCTCGGAGAGGTACCGCTGCACAGTGCGGTACTCTGTCTCCAAGCTCGGCGTAAATCTTACGCCCCTCCCAAAGGGGCGTGCGTTTGGGACCCTACCCAGCTTCTCGCGCAAAGCGCGGAAGTGGTGGGTCCAATTTGGAAATACCTCCACTACTAACACTACCTCCATCGGTATGGGGGCCCTACTGGGCCCGGGGGTTTGCAGGACCATCGCATACGAGGGCCCCACGGGGACGTGCGCGTGGCGGGCACCGGCGCGGAAGCCGGCACGGGCACGGGCGCGGGCGCGGGAGCGGCTTGTGTCGCTGCGGCTGCCTCGCGCTTGCGCAGGCGCGGGTCCCGCTGCGGGAGCGGAGCCCCTTGTACGGGGGCCGCGCAGGGACGCTTCGGCGTTTCGACCAAAGCGTCGAATGCCTCATCGGGTGACCTGGGCCTGTGGCCCGCGGTCACCCGAGGCGAAGGGGTCAGCCCCATTGATCGGTCTGGAGTCGAAACGATTTATTTATTTATTTATATCTTTTCCACTTTGAATCATTATCAGTGATCACTTGTGTACGTCAAAATGGAAGTGTCAGGAGGGCCTATTTCGATACCAGATTTGTCGTAATAAGCCCTTCTGTAAAAACACTGTCCAACTTAATGTTAAAGCTATGAGGGTTCCAAACGCGTCCCTATGAGGGTTCCAAACGCGTCCTAGTCTGAGAAGAACCACACAACAAACTCAGCCGGATATATATTTTTTTTATATTGTGATCACTGTTTCACAAATCTTAAAAGCTATTTTGGAACAACTAGAACCGTCGCAATATAATGAAAAAAAAAATAATTATTATTATAATAATAGCAAAAAAATAAAAAAAAAATAATAATAATAATAATAATAAAAAATAAAAATAGGCCTGCTACACGACCAGTCACCGCATCTCCAGATCTCACAGATCTCCGCTCGGTCGAGTTCCTCACAGCGATCGTTAAGGAACATACTTATATGTTCCAGTAACGATCGTGAGAGGGCCCCCCGTTGCTGCAGCTCCGCCACGACAACGCTGGGACGGAGCCACGGGGGAGGGGGAGGCGAAAACGGGCGGGCCGACGGCGCCACCTACCGGTAAGACCGCAAAGGGGGCCTGACAAGGGGGCCTTGGCCCAAAGTGGGCCACATGACCCGAGGGAGCCTGGGGGCCCCCCGATCCAGAGGGGGCCTGGGGGCCTCGGCAAAAAGGGGGCCTGACAAGGGGGCCTTGGCCCAAAGTGGGCCACATGACCCGAGGGGGCCTGGGGGGCCCCCCGATCCAGAGGGGGCCTGGGGGCCCCCCGATCCAGAGGGGGCCTGGGGCCCCCCCCGATCCAGAGGGGGCCTGGGGCCCTCCCCCGATCTAGAGGGGGCCTGGGGGCCTCGGCAAAAAGGGGGCCTGGGGGCCCCGAGGTCCAGAAGGGGCCTGGGGGCCTGCGGGGCCTCGGGACCAGAAGGGGCCCGAGCGCCCGTGGGGATCTGAGGGCCAGAGGGGCCCTGGGAGGGGACGGGGGCTGGGCCAGGGGACCTGGCGGTGCGTGCGCCTTGGGCGCGCGTCGCCGGCTCACTGGCCTTGCCCGGGGGGCTACCCGTCGCCTGTACCGGGGGGGGGGGGCACCGCGCGAGCCGAGGAACCGGGAGAGCGCGCGAGCGAGTCGCGTGTCTCCGGCGCCCTGGCCGCAGCGGCGCGCCCTCCACCTGCCTTGGCGGGGGCGGGGGCGGAGGAATTAACCACCGCCGGTACAGGGGCTGGCGCCGGGCGGGCAGAGGCACCAGGAGAGCGCGCGAACAAGTCGCCTGCCTCCGGCGCTCTAGCCGCACCGGCGCGTCCACCACCTGCCTGGACGGGGGCGGGCGGCGGCCGCGTGGCCGGACCAATGGAGCCGAGCGGACGTGTGACATCACATGCCGTCGGCACCCTGGCCGCGTCCGCAGCAACCTTCTTTCCCCGCTGGGGGACGGTGCTGGGGCGGGAGCCGCGGCCGGGCCCGCAGCGCCGGCGAGACGTACGAACGAGTTGCACGCCGCCGGCGTACTGGCCGCGGCCATTGCATGTTTTCTTCTCTCTTCAATGGAAATCCGGAGAGGGGAAACGGTTTCAGGGTTTTTGGCCCTCTTACCGTGGCGTTCTTTCGTGGTTGGGGGTGGCTTATTAGCCGGTTGGCGTCATCGGTGTGTTTGTGTGTGTTTTTGTCGGTGTGGAGATCTAAGTCGTCATCGCGGGCGGTGCGCCCGGCCGGGCGAGACCCCTGGCGAACCAGGGGAGGCCCGGCTGAGGTTGTCAGCGACCGGGATGACGGTGGTGTGTGTGCGCTTCTTAATGTTGTTGTGTTAGGGCGTCCCGGGGGAGTCTTGTTCTGGCTCCGTCCGGGGGGCGTGTGTGCCATGGCGCGATGTCCCGGATGTGAGAATTATCCGAGACGTCGGCCTGGGTGAACATCTTGTGGGTTAAGTTGGAGATGTGCTGGTCGACGCTCTCGATGCGGAGGTCGCGCGCAAGGGTCGCGTTCCTCACGAACCAGGGAGCCCCGACCGCGAGTCTGAGACCCGACTTTAGTCCTTTGCTCGTACAGTGGTATCCTCCTAACCACCCAATAGCGTATCGCCGGAGCAATACTGCTATGGCAAAGGGTATCGCGTCAGCGATTCCGCAATGCAATATACAGCGCTAGGCTGTACCGAGTAAACCAACAGTTCAGTTGGGAGCGAGAGCTCTTGAGTCTGATCCAAAGACAGACTGCCCGCTACGGCCGATGTCGGCCCTTTTATAGTCAAATAGGCCACGCCTCTCATTCCCCCACACGGCTCTGTTCAATGGCGCATGGAAATACGTCACGTGTTTACTCGATCCAACTTACAAAAAGCATCTTATTCTAATGGTTTTAACAAGCATCTTATTCTAATTGTTTTAATTATTACAATTCGTCAAATAATCTAAAAGGAATTATCGTAAAATTATAACAGTGTTTTATAACAACTTAAATTTAATTGCAATAACAAAACATGATCTCAACGATGTTTTGTACAGTACCAAATGTCAGACTTAGTTGTCAGATTTATGTGCTCTTTGGACAAATTTATATTCGCCTTGTATAAAGTAATATTATATATATAAAGAAGCTGTTAATTGAGTACATACGTTAAAATATTTGGTATAATGTAATAAAAAATTATAATAAACTAAAAACTATAGAAAAAAATCTTATCACTTGGACCACAGTACTATAAGCCTGCATTGAGCGGACACAAGATAGTACTGTACTTTGAGTGAAACTGTGATATTACAAATAGCTTTAATATTGAAACTATACAATATTACCGCTAAGATCTTTACTATGACTAAATTAAATCAAAGGAAACCAAGACAAGAAAAGTAATATCTATATTTGATCAAATCATATAAAAATATTTTTGCAGACATATTTTTATTACAAAAGAAAGACGGGGAGTACATCCAGCAGCTAATTATTAATTTGGTGTTGCAAGAGAATGTGAAGTGTCATTAAAGTCTCCCAAAAACTTCACCATCGTGGTAATTGAAGAAACGCAAAATACATCAGAAATAGACATTTTCTGTCGCGAATATCAAGATTGCTTCTGATACACAAAACGTTTGAGAAGATCTTCGAATTCGTGTATCGTTAATGCTTGTTACTCGTAAGCAACGGTGTAAAAATATTTCATCATTCTTATAAGGTGGCGCTTATTTACTCTAATGCGATACTATTAATACTTCTGGTGTACTTGTGTCGCATTGATTTTAGTGTTGTTATTGTAGAACAAATTTTGTTTGTTTTCTACAATGAATAGGGACACTGACATTTTTAGTTTTGTTTTGTGTCTGTTGTGTTGTTAATGTTGTTGTTGTTTTATATCAAACAAACAAATATAATTTTTATATGTAATTTAAAAACTTTTTCTTCATTATTTACCCAAACCATTAAGTGATATTCTGATATGAGAAGTAAGTGAAAAAATATACTTAAAAATAGAGTTTATTTCGTCGGCTTGCAGTCGTAACAATTTAGATACTTACTATATACTTGACGATTTAAATTCAAAGAAATGTTATTTATTCACTAATCGTTTGTTCATCAATATAAATTAATGAACAATAGGTAACTAATTGTAGGATTCAACATAAAGTACTTTGGGAGAGGAGCGGTCTTCCCCGGGGACGCTGATTAACACAATTGCACGGAATTGAACTGTGTATACGAATTATGTTAACATTTAATGTAATGGTTTATGTTTATTGGAGACTTAAAATATGACTGAGAATGGCTTTGACGTCTTGTGCTTGGTTCGATACCAAAACTCATATTACACTAACGACTAAGAAATATATGTTACGGTACAAACCATTTATAGGATTATGAGAGCATTTCTTTTAACAATCGGGTAGAAGTTGTTTCATTGACTTCGCGACTCACTTTGCTCAACTTTAATTCCGTCAATCTTCTATTAGAAGATGTATGGACGTACTCAAAATATAAATAAAAAACAAAACAAAACTTAAAAAATAAAATCAGTTCAAACAAAATGTATAATATTTTTATTAATATTCTCATATAATATGTAAAAACAAACAAATAGAGATACTGATGAACATGAAGATGATGAACCATGTTCTTATAAATAATCACAATATCACGAACTCTTTGTTGTCTAATATTACCGGTTTTGACAAATTAAATTAAAAACTGATATATGCCAACAACTTAGCTTCCTTTTTGTTGCATTTTATTTATGATAACAATATTAAAATAATATGTTTTACTTAACATCGTGTTTTATCAAACTTCTAGTGCCTGTAATTTAATTATCATTATCACAATATTATTTTATATAAGAGAGTAAAAAAAAGTACAACTTTGTATTATTATTTGCTTTGAAGTGTTTTGACTGGAAGCGAGTCTTTTTTATTGAACGAGGAATTTAAAAATACAATAGAAAACAAATTTTGCACACATTTTTCAGCGAATTTTACTTTAATATTTGCAGACAGCGACAGAGGAGTGACGTTACATAGTAGAGTGGTCTTTGACAAAAACTACACAAAGTCTGCAATATGTTACTTAACAAAGAATAATGTTGTTGCATTTTGTTTATGAAAACAATATTAAACTCTTCTCTTCTCTTTTTTTTCTGGTGCTATTGAATTATCATTATCACCATTTTATTATTTTATTATATATACAAGTGTAATAAAGTACAACTTTGTATTATTTGTCTTGGAGTGTAATTATAAAAGAACCCAAGTCCCGCAGATGTCTATTGTGTTTATTAATTACACTTTGAAATTATAAGAGAAATTATATCAATTAAATAAATATTGTAACAAGTAAGATTTGCTCAATATTGTCTTCGGGTCCGGTATTATAGTTAAACTGTACTAACTACTTCATAAGCAATATTGACACGATAACAAACTGAAATCAATCTTGAGCGAAGGTCAAAGTTCAAAGGGTCATTACCCTTTGGACATTCTCCGCAAAATCCTTTGAATAATCCTGATAGTTAGATTTTATAAATCACTTACATGACTTATAATTATAATTTTATCACATAATGGATGAAATTAGTTTATTGTATGTCTAAATACAAATATATTCTTAAAATATTATATAAAATTATTTATGATAAATGTAATATACACTTAACTCAAACTTAACATACTAAATGGATATTACCATTGTGTAATTTTAACCATTATTTCAAGTAATACTAAAGTTATACATAATCATATATAATAGTATTAAATCGAATGTAATATTTTATTAATTATTCAATTTGACTGAGTCGTAAATGATCATTTTAAAATGTTGTTAACTTAATAGTTAAATATAATAATAACAAATGTAAGTATGTAAGAAAACCTATGAAATCATTATATTATTGTACATGTTTATGGAATATCAAAATAATGCACAATATCCTAATTTCACATTTAATTATATATTATATATTTAATTATATATTATGTATATTGACTCTCCTGAGATTTATTACCTATGGTTCGTTGTTAGTAAATCAGTATAAAAGGATGGAAATGCTGACTTGCAGCGTCAGGTCTACTCGCGCTAACTACCTAGGTGTCAATGACCGACATCTGACGTTGAAAGGAGAAGTCAGTAAAGCTGCAAACGCCCCAAGAATGGCAATGTTTCTCTTGCGCCCTTTCTTCCAATCCCATTTACCACTACGTACAAAATTGTCCCTGTACGAAACGTGAGGCAGGCCTAATCTTATCTTTGGCATTTCAGTGTGCTATGCGTTTGCCAGGGCGTGCCTGAACGATATTCTGTAGATAGTGCAGAACATTGCACTTAGACGGGCACAAGCCCCCTATTTCGTGAGGAATGCCACTCTGTTTAGAGACTAGTAGAGAGCCTGGAGGATCACATTGGCCGCTTAGCGGTCAACGCATTCGGTCGTTTTTATACCTCCTCGCATCCTCACCTACGGAATATCGCGACTTAGCTTTCTCGGTCACTTGACGCCAAACATTTGCCCAGGTACCTCCTTCCCACTCCTGACTCCTGAGCAGTCGTCTCAGCCGCTGGTCGCCTAAAGTGGACCTCCTTCGGGTAACCGAGGGTCTCACCAGGCTTGACTAACCGCCCATTCGATACAAGCTCACCTCGCTCTTTCCCCAACCACATAACTTCACCCTAACCATATGGTTAATATAAATTAATGACCAACGTCAGAAACCACGGCAAGAGGGTCTTACCCAGAAGCTGTTGCCCCGCTCTGCCCAAAAGGTTGAAAGGAAAAAATAGAAACCGTGGCAGCATCAGTTATTCTTTACTTATCGAAGTGAGATAAACAAGTGAAATACAAGCGAAAGAGAAAGTTAACATAACAAAGTGCGAGTGAAGTTCAGCAAGTAAGTACACCCACGTGAAATTATAGTGTGGAGTAACTTTAACAGTTAAAGTAAGATTTAAATATTTTATTATTATTAAAACAACAATTATTATTATTTTTAATTTTTAATTTTTATTATATCTTTGTTATAATATTATACAAGATTTTTTTATATTATGTAACATTAAGATTATCTTAAATGTTGTTAAAAATTAAATAATGGTTAAAAAATACAATGTTGGTTAAAATTGCAGTTTTTATTAAACAATCACTTATTTTTTATTATATAAAATAATTTATCTATCAACAGAAGGGGGAAAACTTCCTTCTGAAGCACTCAAACATTAATTTCTATGTTTCAGAAAGGACCCCGCTAGTTTAGAAGTTTTCCTTAAGGCTAATCAGGATTCTGTTTCCGGTAATCGTTATTCTGGCCCGACAATTTGGTTGGAGTGGCATCACAACTATTGTGAAAGTCGCTGTAAGACCCTCAAGGGCCTCTGCCTTTACTGATCTATATTCTGAAAAAAAAACTTATCTAAAAATCTTGCCGAAGCCATGTTATACAACTCTGATATTACAGATTATTTTTGCAAATACGCAAGAGAGAAGGTTAGTTTGCGACGTAACATAAAAATATTGTTTACTGAAACTCAGTTAATAGAACTAATTTGCGATATCATTAGAATAGTCCCGAATTAATAACTGATTTATAGTTATATAAGACAAATTTATACCCACAGAAAGGGCATGAAATTCAAAACCACGTAGCATGTTTGCTATTATCTTGATACAATTAAATAGCCTTAAGAAAGTAAGTTTAAGAGCATGTCCATGATAAAAAAAAATCATTTTAAAGTTGGATGCTCAACTTTTAACTTTTATGATGTTTTTCATGCTCTCGGAAGTCCGTTCATTTAACCTTATGTTAGAATTCAAACTTTCCGATGCTATTGGTGTCTGAGGTATTACTAAATTGTTAAAATTTAATAAGAGCAAGATTTTAAATTAACTTTTAAAGCTTAAAACAATCCAGACGTGAGACCGAATTGAAATCGAATAAGTCGTTCCAGACAAAAATAAACATACAATGGGTAAAAATTAAAAAAAAATATTATTTACGGTTCTATTCCTGTGTATAAACAAGATTAGAAGAAATCATGACTTGGCTTGACATCATCATGACAAGAGAGCGATTGATCAAGTTATAGTAGTCGCGATCATTTATAAATAATTGACCAACTGTATTAAGTATCTTCTTCAAACTAAAAATTAGGACATTGCACAATTAAATCTATAACTATGATATATCATGAAAATAAATAAAGGATTCGGAAGAAACGAAACATATTCCTTTTATTATATAACATAAGGTTTTAAATCTAAAATCAAAAGTTTATTATTAATTAAATCTTATTATAACGTGCAAGAGTTTTAAGTGGATCGAAATATGTGGAACTTAAGTTGTTGAATCATTTGCAGGATTTATATTAAAATGTACATCCTACCTAGGACTGTTATATTTCTTTTGAAAAAAGCAACTGTTGAGTTTCTGGCCGGCTCTTCTCAACAGATCAGCATTCCGAACCGGTGGTAGCTTACTTACGGACTGACAACACTGACCCTTTTTTTTATATTGTAATAATTAATGATTCAAAAGTGCGTGTAAATGCCTACTTGATTAAAGATATTTTGAATTTGAATTTGAATATTCACCACTGAAAAATGAATATAACTCCAATGAAAGTTGCACTAACGTAATTAATACTAATATCATAAACAGGAAATATTTATTGTTTGTTTGTTTGTATCGAAAAGACTCCCAAGCTACTAGACCAATTTTAACCATTTTATCACTAATAGAAAGCTACATTATCAGGAAATAACGTAGGCTAGAATTGATTTCTAACAACTTAGACACATGCAAAAAAAAACAGTTATGTTAACTAAGGTATAAAAGATCGTCTTAAAAGGTAAAGATAAGACAAAATGATCTACTAATGTATTTAAGGCCTAAGAAACATATAACATATAATGTTAAAGTGGAAAAGTTATTGATTTGACATATTGGAAAAAGCCATCTATATGATGTTAAATATTATGTTTGTATACTTAAATATGTTAAGTACAAATGTGTTCATTATGAATGCTACAAATATATTTATAAATTTAGAATTGTTCATAATAATTATTTTTTAGTATTTAACCTATTCCGGTGTTTAAAGCTATGATTATGACCAAACACAATAAATGGTCGCTGGCGCGGTTGTAGCTGTTAAATTAGGATATATACGGCTGAGCCATCATTTGATCTTTAAGAACATCTCTAGTAGACGTCTGATAAGCTAAGTATTTTACTCCCATTGTTTATAATATTTTATATGTAATATTATTCTATTGTGTAGTTAGTAATTGAGTAGAGAATTATGAACTTTTATATTCTTTTATTGTGAGTACATCTTAAACTTATTAAATATGTTACTTTGTATGGATTTCCTTTTTATTTAATTATTATTAAATAATGTATTTTGTATGTTTTCTATTTGCTGGACAGCTTGATTAAAGATTTCTTAATTATTTCGCCATTTCTTCTTTATCTCACCCAAATTTAATGCTTAAGACGAAGAGCACTGCTTCGAATAAGATTTAAAATACAAATGGAATATGACCTAGAATAAAACATAGGCTTCTTTTTACGGAGGAAGAATACCTTATCTCTAGGAAAAACCTAATATGTCAATATTTGGTAAATAGATGCTGATAATTGTCACCATCTATTTACCAAATACTGTTTTCATAAAGTTGGCTGGCAGAGAATGTATTAAGCCCGCTTTTTGTATATTATTTTATATTGTGCAGTAAAGAGTTAAATAAATAAACAGATAAAGTTTACACGGGAAAGACCGTGTGGGACAACTGGTGAAATATGTAGAGATTTTCAGTTTCCCATAACTCCAGATATCAGAATATGTCAAACGTAAATACGTATGGTAATATGGGAAACTGGAGGATATATACATTTGTATATATCCTGCGTCCTACATCTCTGCAGACCTGTTAGTTGCGGATACATGAAATATATATTTCGAGAACATTTGAGTGCAATCATGATCTATATCTCGTAGCATATCGTAGTTTATGATTTCCAAGAGAGCAACCCAGTTTCGCATTTCACGAACGCATATATAATATTATGGTCAAAGCTATATTCAAATCAAATCAAATCAAATCAAAACACTTTATTCGGATAACATAGATTATTAGGTACACATATTAGAAATTAAATAAAAGTAAAATTAACATAAATAAAATATTTTCTATATCATCCGAATTGGATGACCACTCAGCATATGTTGAGAATAGAAAACTTTCAACGCTGGTATTCTGTGGCTGCCATTTATTGAGCCAGGTCGCACTGTGCCTTCATTGAAAATGACAATAACAATGTAACATTAACTTAACAATAGTTATAAATTAAAAACAAAACAGAAAAACAAAAAAAAACAGGAACTGTCACTTTAAAATAAGTATTTTATAAAGAAAAATAATATAATAATATTATAAAGATACATATATACACACAATTTAAGTAAGAACATAGAAAAATATATCTATATACATTCACGCATACACATACAATATACATAGAATATGTATTTATCTTAAGATGAACCTAAATCACAAAATAGTAAAAAAAAATATTAGATATGTTATAAGGAAATATAACCAGTAGATAAAAGGAACAACGTGATCGCATAAAGGATATAAACCACTTCAATACTCATTATATAAAGTTTAAGTCAAAGCAAAAAATTAATTATTATTTAATTGTAAATTGACAAGATATGATTTATATTTTAATTTAAATGCGTTTATCATATTTAATAAACGAAGAGGAGGGGGCAGGTTGTTCCAGTACTTAGTTGCCGTATATTTAAAGCTACCACGAAAAGCTGCTGTATTAAAATGAGGCATACTCAGCATGTTCGACGTAGCCCTTGTATAATGTGTAAGCCGGTCTTCACCAACCCATTTTAATTTGTGATAAAGATATGGAGGCATTTTATATTTAATTATCCCAAACAGTAGTGTGGCAAAATGTAACTGTCGACGATAGTCCATCTTCAGCATGTGGGCATTATTTAAGAATGGTGTAACGTGAGAACGCGGAGGAATTTTGAAACAATATCTTGCGCAAGCATTTTGAACACACTGAATGAGACGCTTGGTACATGCCAAAAGTCTAGGTCCTATCACAACATCGGCGTAATTTAGCTTTGACAAAATAAGAGACTCACACAATATAATACGTACTTTTGTACTTAAATATTTTCTTATGCGATACATTATCTTTAGGCGATAGAAGCAAGCACGAATCGTTTGCTTCACGTGATTTTTAAATCTTAGTTGTTCATCCATTAAAACTCCTAGATTTCTACATTCAGATACGCGTTCTATCTCCATATTATGTAATTTTATGGATGGTGCTAAGTAAGCCACTTTTCTTATTTGAAAAGGGCTTCCTAGTATCATATATTTTGTTTTATTAGGGTTTAAAATAAGATTATTTGAAACAGACCAATCTACAATATTTTTTAAATCAGTATTAAGGTTATTAACTAAGATATTGAAATCTGACGGTTTACATGAGATATAAAGTTGAATATCATCTGCGTAAATATGATATTTGCAATGTTTTATATTGTTAATAATATCAGCACAGTAAAGAGTGAAAAGCACTGGACCAAGAGTTGAGCCTTGGGGCACACCTCTACAAACAGTGCTACAATCAGAAAGATATTTTGAACCGTTTTCGCACAAAATTTCTACTACTTGAGATCTATTAAACAAGTAACTTTTAAACCAATTAATAGTCTCTTTACTAAAGCCGTAAAACATTAATTTAGACAAAAGTAGTGGTAGGTTAAGGGTATCAAATGCGCGAGAAAAATCTAATAACACAAGAACAGTGACATTACCAGCATCCTGCGCGCATAATATGTCGTCAACTACACTTGCAAGGGCAGTAGTAGTACTTCTTCGCTTTCTAAAACCAGACTGAACCTCGGGCAATATATTATGAGATTCTAGAAATTTCGTAAGTTGACTACACACTATTCTCTCTAAAATTTTTGATAAGCATGGTAGAATACTGATAGGTCGAAAGTCATTAAGAGACTCTGGGTTATCCTTCTTAGCTAAAGGCTTAACTATTGCTTTTTTCCACAATGTAGGAAAAGTACATGACCCGATTGATTTATTGATTATTTTGACTATAGTATTAACGATATAAGGACAACATTTATTTAACATGTCTAAAGAAATACCGTCAGCCCCTACAGCTTTTGATTTAATACTGCGCAATATTTTTAAAACAGTTAACTCATCCACTGGCTTAAGAGCGAATATCATGTCACTAAATCTGTTATTTTCAAAAGAATCTATAACTGATTGTGATACTATTACATTGCCGGGTATATTAAGAAAAGGAATATTAAAAGCGTTTGGGTCGCTTAGACTAGCAGGTAGAAAATCATGTCTGTTCCTATACGCAATATGTCGCTTAAGATGATTCCACATAAACTTAGTATTATTTAAATTGTTATTAATAAAATATGTAAAATAGGCTGTTTTCTCACTAAGTATTGCATTTTCAACTATGCCTTTTAGTTCCTTGTAATATGAAATATGACTATCTTTAGTCGTTTGTCGAGCCCTAATGTGCGCTACGTCCCACGTCCTCATCATTTGACTTATATTAAATGTTATCCATGGATATTGGTTAGTTTTGAAATATCCCTTTTTTAAAGGGGCAAATAAATCAAATACTAGTAGAATATTTTGCGTAAATTCATTAACCATTGTATTGACATCATCACTGTAGATAAGTGGTACCTCATAAGAGTCTAAGACACTTTTAAGATCTGTCAAGTCTATCTTGTCTATTTGTCTGTACAACTTAAGTACGGGTTTTGTTTTTTCTTTATGAATGTCGAGAACGAATGATAACATGGCATGGCTACCGAGATCACCTATATAGTCTACATATACACAACTGCTGTTCACTGTACTGTCTACACAAACGAGATCAATTAAAGTTTCGCTGTGACTCGTAAAATGCGTAGGCTTGGTTACTATTTGGCGTAAATTAGTACATGACAAAAAGTCAAGTAAATTCTGCATATGTACATTATTAGTGTCCAAAAAGTTAATATTGTAGTCACCCATTAAAACAATGTGATCATGAAAGGGAAGTGAAGAGAATGTTTCCGTTATCGAATCTATAAATAATTGAGGACACAGCCAAGGTGGTCTGTATGCTGTACCAATTATAAGTTTTTTACCTCCAGAAGGAAACACGAAGCCACATTTGTTCCACACTCATTGTGACTGGATGAGACAGTGTACTTACAGTAATATTATTTCTGATGTAAAAGCCAACACCTCCACCCCGAGCGCGAACTAACGGAGGCCTCGGCCGGTGTCGCAAGCGATAGCCAGGTATAATAGGAGCGCGACCGTCTTCTCCCTCCTTAAGCCATGTCTCATTTAAGGCCATGATGTTCATATTCATACATATATTTACATTAACAAACATGATATAAATGCAACAGTAAATATACTTATAATATAATAGTGATCACATCTAATACAAGCCAGGCTATAAAACAAGCTCTTATGAGATTAATTTTTTAAAATAAAAATATAGTACCAGCATAATATGATGTAACGAAAGAATAATTTTGACCGAGCTTTAAGTAAAGATCCAGGATCCGTGGTTCATTTTATTATTTATTACTATCAAGATAATTTTTCGTGAGTAACATCATTTGGATAAGACTTCGAACATTACTGATAACAATTTAAATAATTGTCTTGACATTTAACAAAAACAAAACCATTATAATAAATTATTGACAAAAGTAACATCAAAGTAAAGTCAACATCTTTTATACTTGTTACTCCTGTTAAACTTATTCTAGAGATTTGTTGTCAGAGAAGGTGTAGCTCCTCATCAAAGAGAAGCTACCTACGTGATTTTAAAATAAAAAGTATTTTATGATCTTGTATACAATACCGTATGACATATTTAAAACTATAGAATAGTAATGAAAACACAGTCAACATCTTATAATCTTCCAGCATTTTTAAACTTACAGTAAAGGTTCATTCGAGGTTCATGATAGGTTTTAAGGTTTTTTAATAATAAAAATATTTATTTTATTATAAATATGTTGGAGCAACCATGTTTATGATCTGTAACAATTTTTTTATTTACCTCTGACGCTTTGTTAGTAACTAAACACGAATAATGTTTTGCTCCGTGGAATGAAATAAATTTTAAAAAAAGATAAAATATTATAGAATTTAATACTAAGTACGCAATAAAAATTTTGGAATATTTAAACAATAGATATAAAAAGGTGACGTCAATTCTTTGGATGTCATGGACGAAAATTAAATCCACTTTCCCTTCTAACATTTAAAGGTGAACTTTGTTGACTTTTTCCTAATAAATAATTTTATCAAAATGTCACAGAATATCCATTGAACATTCTGTTTAAAAACATGAAATATTTTATTAAGCTTACATTTTTATAAGATTCCTTTGATGTTAAATACAAGTTTTTTCCAGTTGTAAAGGAAAAAAAATATCTAAATGTTCCGTCAACCAACGGACAATAATCTAGTGTAAATAATAAATCTGTTTTATAAAATATAATACAACTACATAAACATAGAATACATATTCTATTAAATTTGATGTACTTTCACTCATTCGAATATACTGAAAGAAAAACAGTTTTCCTATTTGTTTAAATTCGACTTATATATACTATAGGTCTCAGCTTTCAGATAGTTTTAACTTTATGCTATAAGTTTACTAGGTTTTAAATAATGACAGATTTAGTCGTTATTAGAAAAGATAAGACTTGTAAGGAACATAAGATCGTTCAATATGCAAGCTCTTTGGGATATCAAGATATTAGATAAACGGAATTATCTTGTGGCCGCTAGGTGCAGGCCTACAGTATGTTGTGGTACAAGTGATAATATTATATCTTTTAATATTATATATTGATATACATTATATTATGATATACGAGCCTGTTGCTACGACTTTTCCTGCTTACGTCTACTGATCTCATGTCTTTGTTAAAGTTGTAAACATGTTATTTAATTAATGTAAACTGTTGTACTGTAAATGTAAACTGAACAAAGATTTATATTTTTCCGTGAAAATTAGATTACTACTGGAGTAAAACGTATTCTTTTTATTGTCAGAGCAATAATATATCCAGATACCAAATTTTAGCATAATTTTTTAGAGTATTTATTCGTACTGTTTAGTTATAAATAGGTTTTGCCTCCTTAGTGTCATTGTGTATATTGATATTATAAAATGAATAAAGTAATTACAAAAAAAGTCATAAAATATAATAAAAAATAACAGAAATGATAGATAATTAGAAAATTCTTGCATGATTTATTAAATACATAAACAATATATTAGTATTATTTATAAAATAATATACCTACGAAGAAAAGATATTAAAAGAATTATTATCTTTTTCTTCTTAAGATCGTAACCTGTATAATGTATGACAGTCAATCATAATTCCAGTGATATCGCCTACATCTAGTAATTTAACCCACAACCCAGATTACTGCTTCGTAGCACTAACAAAGCTGTTACGATAACTAGAGTGATTTGGCTTAACAGGGTATATTATATTGTTCTTACAAATTAGGGGATATTCGTTAGTCGATAGATTCTTAACAATAACGTTTCTGATAACAAAACCTCCTGAAATGCAGTTAATATTAAAATTTATAACGAACAATTTAATCAGCAAATCTATACTAATAGTAATGTTTGTATTTTAAGGGTTGCGCTCCCATTTTTGTATCTTTAGGGTTCCACTCACAAAGACATTATTAACTATCCGTTTTGTTTTTAATAAATAGTATCTATTCGTTAAATCTTGAATATTAAGACCATAAATATGAAAGAAAGCTCTCAGAGTTTCATAATAGCTGATACAAATTCTTTTGTATTCGACAATTAAAGCGGTTTTTTCCTAAACCAAGTATTAAATAAGAACTATTTTAAGGACATAATGAGTTTTTGATGAAGCTCCGCTACTTTTGGAGCTTCGTGTTTGTTATTCGGTGGTTTATCAAAAGAACAATCAAAAGAAACCGCAAACAATAAACCTTTTGTACCGTGAATTTACTGTTTTCTCGATGACAAAGATGTTTCTTGTTTCTTTGAGATTGTATTTATGTGTATAAGAATATGGTTCCCGGAACAGGTTTCATATTGAAACTATCTCATGGTCCTTACATGTCTTATTAGTTATAATAACGAGTCTGTAAATTGTAAAACAGTATCCATTTATAATTTGAAACAATAAACCAAGGCTCAACAGCCGTATATAACGATTTCTTTTTGCACATAAATTAAATTCTACTGAACTGATAGTAATCTGGTTTTCACTATAGGAACTTTTGACTCTCATTAGTCCAGTACAAGTTGAAAATAATGTGTAATTAAATCCCTTGCGCTATGCATAATGTAATGTTAAATGTACTTGTATTTTATTAATTTTTCTAATCTAATGTTGTATGTATTTAATTTTATAAAGAAGCTTTATTATATTTATATACCTAAAGTAGATTAAATTGTTATTCGTTTTTGACGGAACTTTTAGTAGATAAGTTAATAAATAAATGTTTTTTACTGTATAGCTGGAAAATACTTAACATGAAAGGAAACTTATGGCAACATAAGCATATTAAAACAAGTAAATGCCCATACTAATTTCTTTAAGATTTTACAGAAGTCACACATATATAATAATAGTATTTTGCTTTATTGTTTGTTATAACACGATACCGTGATTATTATTATGTTAATTTAGTTATTTCACACGTAATGTCGTGTGTGTAATACAATAACATACAGGAACGGAAAAATTTAATATTCTACTTTTAATATCATAAACGATAAATTCTGTAACGAATGTTAATATTATATATATTACAGCATTCAAGAATTTTTTGTTGATCAAAATATGTGGAACAAGGTTGTTGTTTCATTTGCAGTGGTTACATTATAGTGTATACACCAAACATTGTTTAATTTCATTTAAAAAAACAACTGTTGAGTTTCTGGGTGGCTCGTCTCAGCAGAGCAGCCTTCTGAGCCGGTGGTAGCTTACTCACGGACTATACTAAGCGTTTAAATGTAATAATTGACGATTCAAAAGTGCTAGTAAGTCAAGTTTTATTTTGAATGATAATAACTTTTGCAACAGTAAAGACATTTGTCTCGTTATACATCGAGAAAGGAATTGTGATCTGCTTCTCCAGTACTGTTCTTCTATTACTTATGTCTTTATTTTGTTATAGAAAGCTAGATCACTCTGGATTGTTCCTCTTAATTATAATGGAGTTTATTATGTAATATATTTACTTAATTTACAAAACATTAGGCTAAATTTTGTTTGAAGATGTTTAATTTAGTTTGTTTTTCAATTTAATGATACTTAAAGCAAAAGTTCCTTTAAGTATCATAAAATTCCTTTTACACCCAATTTCTTTTAAATGTTAATTTATCTTACTAGTTACTAAACTAATGTAATACTTCGGATGTATATTACAGAGAATATTTCGTAAATTGAAATAGATAAATAGCACCCTTAGTGTAGCACTTAGTAAACTGCTAGTGGTTTCAAAAAATTGTGTAATAAGTTCATAGTCTAAGAATCAAAAAAAATTATCTATTTATTTATTTATTAAATCTTTTTTAAGATAAAAAATGAAACAAAAGGCGGACATAATGTCTTAATGACTTAAACTTAACTACAGCACTCCACCATGAAAAAAAAACAAGACAAAGAAAAAAGAATTACAAGAATTACAAGAAAAGCTTCGAATTATTTATTACAAATCCAGTTGTTTAACTTTGGTCATATTTAGATCATATACTTTTATTAAGAATTTACCTTTAATGCAAATAATAAATTGCATGCATTGCATGTATATCAGCAATAAAAGACGTTCAGTTTTTACACAATACACATGCAACTCTGTTAGAGGATACCATAGAGTTGGCTATTATGTATGGCACACTGGGATTGTTCAGTTTCAGAAGTTTGTGCAAAGCAAATTGGGCGAAGCAATTACTGAAGTTTCTTGAACTTAATTAGAAGTTGCTGCATCTTCAATTTGTATTTACGGGTTACCCGATGAAGTCGAACTAATTACAACTTTGTAGTGCTTTATAACTTAATTCACCTTTAAATATATATATTTAAAAATATTTATTTGGTTTCATAAGAACACAGGTACAGTCAGCCAGATGCACTTGGAGACCAATAGTTATAATTTTCCCAGAATATTTGCGACATGACGGAATGAAGACATTTCAAACATACACAATCAAAAACTTGAAACAATCACTAAACATCTCATTAGAATAATCATCCCATCTTATAATTTAACTTATAAGAAACGTGTTATACTCGTATAATGTGACTTCCACCCTTGCATTAAAATTAATGCAATTGCTTTAAACGTGTCCAATATTTCTTAGATATCTGCATAAAGTTTCATAAAGCATCAATGTTTAATTGCAAAAGTTGGCAAGAACACAATATATGAATACAATAATCGGTGACTTGACTCTAGAGCCGTAACAAAACTTTTTAAAACATATTTAAAATATTCCTTCTATAATGTTTTCTAAGATTTGTATCAAACTTTCTTACGGATTTAACTCTCATATATAAAATGATAAATTGACTAACTCACTGACAGACACCTACATCTCGTCTTCTCCTTGAATGCGATTACTGCAAAGCATTTGAAACGGCGGGCAAAAATTTAAATGTTACCCATATACGAGAGCTACATTCGTAAAATAGTTTAATTTACATATTACTTTCATTTTATAATATGCTATTATTGACTAGACTGAAGTACTTAAGAAAGTGGTAAAAAAGATAGAAAGCATAATAGGCTTATTAGTTAACTCATGCCTTTGTTCATTAAACATTAAATAAAACATGATTTTTCATCAAATTTGTGTTATAGTTATCCCAATAATGTTTTAAATTTTTTTATATATACCAAAAAAAAATAATAATTAAGATTTTTTTTTGTTTCTATAAATATCAAAAGTTGTTAGTTATGGTTTAGTATAAAATTGTTACGATCTGTTTTGTAAAGAAGGATATTATTAAATCATTTGGACTCATTAGATAGGTAGTTCCATTTACTAGTACATTTGACCACATCCAACATACATTTCTTGTTCGTAGTATTAATAGCTGTAATAACTTTGGCTTCGCCGAGAGTGTATAGAATATTCTTCGTGTAATAAACCAAGTGAAATCAATTTATGTTTACCAACATTGTTTGTCCGCATAGTATTAAAATATTCTGTTTGATCAAACAGACTCCATATGTATTCGGTTCTAATATAAATTTATTGCTTATTTCATACACATGTATGAAATCAGGTGATTGAAAATATTTTTTCTTTTTTCTTATCACTTCACTGTATTTGGTTTAGGAATCAGTATTTATAATAGTCTTAAATATTCAATGTTGAAGATTGTCTGTTATTGTGTAACATGACTAAACGTGTTAAGTTTACTTAAATGTTTAATAAATATACAGTGAAAAATTAATCAACACGTGATTTACTCGCACCTGCGAACTCTTTTTATTAGTTAAATATTATTTTTTTGCTTTTTTGTAGTTACATCTTATGTTTTTGTACTCTTTATACAATTATTGTAATATCGTTTAATCAATTCAATAAATAATTAAAATATGTTTTTATAACCTTCATGGAATCGTATTTCACTATTTTTTAGAGTTAAGCAGAACACCTATTTGTAATATTATGAACTAGATTTTATGCACCATGAATAGGTTTATCAAGATTAGATAAATGATTCTATTTAAGATGAATTAAATAACTTTATGTAAGAATTTAGTTAACACTTTATTAAATCGAGAGAAAAAGACGGTAACAATACTGCATATATAATATTTCTATAATACATTTATATTTTGTCTCCAAGGAAGGAATTTACTTATAAAAAATATTACTTGTACGAGTATTTCAATATATATCCATATTATCTAGAGTCTATAATCTGTGATATAAATTAGTGCAAAACTTAATGTACTATGTGTAATGTGGGTAATAAATGTTCTTCGTCTCTTATTCTTTATTAATACCATATACACGCATCAATGCATGAAAATTTTAGTGAGTTATTGTTCGCATTCCTTAGTAGATTGGTTTTTATTAAAACAACAATTGTACAAGAAATGACGTTTTTGTAATATGTTCGTGGTAAAAGCTCAGTGATATGCATATATATGAAGCATATAATGCAACATTTATCACTTATGTATCTTACACAATCTATTTTAAAACTATGTTAAGGGCTTTTAGCTAGCTGTAATATACATCAACAACAACTTTATGCTAAAATAAATGATAATAATAAACAAAAAAAAACAAAATACAAATCCTATTACATCTGATTCTTAAAACGTAAAAAGAAATCGTCGTCAAATAAAAATTATTGAAACTTACTTCTATGATTGTTTCGTTCTATAAGCATTTTGAAATAAAATATTCAACTAGAAATATATATTATTTTCAATTACAAAACTAGTAGCCTGTTATACTGATATTAAATATTTTCTATTGGTAAGTCTAATTAAGTAGATAAGCTTGGTTTTGACAGAATCATTGGTTGCGATATCTATGTTGTCAAAGAAAATAATACATTGTGCTCAAACTCAAAGGAATATTAAAAATGTTCTGTACTACTTTCATGTGCTTAGCGTACTGTGGATAAGGTCGAATGTTCCTATTTACTACAATTCTATAAACGTTTGACATTCAAACTTTTGCCGCAATCGAACACACATCTACTTGACAGGAATATATTACAAGTGAATTGAAATGGTCAAAATAATACGTTGATTACAAATATAATAAGTCTTTTGATATACAGAGAAAATTATTATATTTTCTGACATTCAAATACAATATGAAAAAATATTTCCATAAAATGACATACAGTTGTATAAAGTATATGCCGGATAATCTATATGTTATGACCTATTTGTTATGTCCAATTATTTTGACATCATTAGGTAATTTAATTAAAAAATGTATAGCAACAGTATCGAAAAGATATTAAATTAGTCCAAGTACATGGGGTTTGCTAAGCGTAATTAAAATTGTATCTCTTATATGGTAGTTTAATAAAAAACTAATTCTTTCTTACTGAAACCTAGTGTTTTTATATTCTAATAATTTATTATCCAAATTAAAAAGAACCCGGTTGATATACATGTTCGTTTCACATTAAAAAAGGATGTAAATTGTTTCTACGTCTTTGTGGTTTAATTTATGTTTACGTGTTCCGGAATACAATCTAAGACTGTAGATATGTAAATACTACAAATTAGCGACCTAAGGATCTTGTTGAAATTGGATTAAACTGTAGCCACATGCGTGAAGAGAGTTGAAGATGCGATGCAAGGTATTTCTGTCTCCATTCTCTACTTAACACTATTTGATACATTTATATCAACAAATAATGCAAAAATGATCGTGTTTCCAATTTTTTTACAATTTGTGTTATTCATTCTATCTTAATGCATGCGTTCCTGTCACATTGAACCCCGTGGGATCATCCTATTATAAATTTTAGTAAGCTCTTGCTCTTCTTTAAATCGTTGAATATCTTATCTGTTTCATCGTCTATTATTAATAATTAATAATGCAGTAAGTTTATATTAGTTTGCAGTTTTCTCAAGAAGAAGTTCTACAAAGTACAACAACGAGAAATTGAATATCTTGTTCCAAGCAAACAGCTTAGGTATCTAAGCTATTTGTATAAAATAATTTGAAGAACATTTGTTTTAGTATAAGTATTGATTATGATTATAAATGCAAGATAGATAAAATTGGCGTATACATTTAATATTACAAAGGATCCTTTTAATTTCTAAATGTAAGTAGAAGTAAAAAATTATTGAAAAATGTATGCAAAATTTATTTTTTATAGCACAATTTACATTTTTCCTTTCAAGAGCAGTGAGGTTTTGGTTCTTTGGTAAAATCTTATTTTATCTTAAGGGTCGTTTTTTTCCTTAAATATTTGACACATTCACACTTCAATTCATATAAAATGTATACATAGATTGTTGAAAGTGTAGTTAAATAATGTTACAGTAATTATCTTATAATTAACAACATCGACGAATAGGCCTTGTTATAAAACAAATTGTTTTGTTTCCAAACTAAATTGTTAAAAAGATCCTCTTTTTCTTATCATATGATTATTCATAATCATTATAATAGTCATTATAAAATCTTTATAAAATCGAAAATTTTAGCAATATGTTACTAGTATTAACGAAATACACCAAGAATTCTCATTCCCACCGGCTTCATTATAACTTATACAATTAGTTTGCGAAACTTAACCAACACAATACTCAAAGCTCTATGATTAATATACAGCTTTGAGTATTGTGTTGGTTATATGTAAGCCTATTAGTGGGCTTCTTCTCAGCTATGGAGACTGTATTACTTGTCCTGTTATTCTTATGTATAAATATTATAGTGATAAATGTGTTCTTAATTATTATATTATAGAATAAAACTTCCTTCGGCGATATTTCCAGTCCGATACGACATGAGTACCTTTAACCTTCATAGTAATTTTATCAGTATTGTTTATATACACTAGTAATACGTATGTACAATAATACTATCTTTATAATGTCTACAATACGTAAAATACAATACTAATTGTTAAAAAATAATTAATAGGTACTTTATTGCAAATAAATTATTTACAGGGTAACATCTACAGAAACATGCCTCTACCTAGTGTATTATTTCGTATTATTGTACACCTCCAATATTTTAGAAGATATTTTATACAACCTGCATAAGTTTCCTATGAAAACTGGCCCATTAACGACAAGTATTGGATTTTACTACCAAAAGCACTACGGTTAGAAATAAAAGGAAACGACCAAAATTAATACATTAGGTATGGACCTAATATTTCTACATTTATTCAAAAAGTGAACAATATGAAAATTACGTTTTTATGTAATTAATGGCATTAAAAATAAAAACTTATTCAAAGAGAAATCTCCGTTATTGACAACAACTAATTCTAAATATAAAGGCTTTATTTATTGCGGTTTCTCTTATTTAATAAACAAAATCTGCATAACAATCACAAAGTTCTAAAAAAAAGATGTCCTCAAAAACCTACTTTCTGTCTTTGTGATCTCTTAATGAATCCAAAACAGAGTAGGTGGTGCTAAACTAATTACTTTACTATTTTACCACTGAGTACGAACATAGATTTAATATGTAATATTATACAAGTAAACAGTAAAATACATTGAATATCTTGAGTTCAAGTTACTAATCGTACTAATTTTTTTGTATTCTGAGTGAACAAAACTGAAGTACTGTCTTAAAAGTCATTCTAAATGTCCGAAACCTGAATTTTAATCTGTACAATATAATATTATAATTGTAAGAGTTTCAATGCATAATATATATAAAAAATACAGTGTATAATAAACAGAAACTTTTGATGAGATTGAGGTAAGCTTCTCATGTTCCTGACCCCGTGTATTGTTCGAAGGACCGCAAGTTGTCGAATTCTTTTAAATATTGTTCACAATGTATTTTATACATTGTAATTATAAATGATTTATAAATTTATATTATTAAAGTACTTTATTTCCTCTTTTTATTTCATTTCCTTTAATTAGTGTAGAAAAAGAAGTGTCATATAAGTTATGATAAGTACGCATACGAGTTTTTACTGAATTATTTTGGTTAAGTAGTAGATAAAAAAAAAATTACAAATACACTAAGTAGACGATATAGAAGTAAAGGTTGTAAGTAATTTCAAAGAGCTAAAATTTACATACTAAGACGACTCTAAACAGACCGACAGATCTCTAAGGTCTACAAGTGTGTATCACAATTCATATAACATATAATAAATAACCACACTCGGTATGAAACAGACAAAGGAATTTATGTTGTACTAGCTTTTGCCCGCGACTTCGTCCGCGTTTCGTTTCGTTTCAGGCAAAAGGGACCCTATCAAATGGTAAACCTGACCTTGTACCTTAAAAGTAGGCATGAAAGGGCCTTCTGAGATTTGTTTAGCACCAAAGGATGTCATTTGGAATGCACTATTATAAGTGCGAATATTATCTAAAAACTGTTTGGATTGCAAATGTTCCCCTAAAAGTAGTGATTTTAAAGGTTCCGGTGGGTCTTCGAACGAAGGCAAATTTATTTTACCTCCAGAACAACAGAAACCAGCAGACTCCTTCCTCCACTTCGAAGCATTACAAAAGGAACATACTACGTTCATATCGCCTATTTCAGAAGATGATCTGTAATCAATTGTGAGGTTATAAGCAAACCCACTTTTATATTTATCGGACCACGCCACCGAATTTGTAGATTGATCTACCACGTGTATATCTAAGTCATTAAGACCATGTCGAAATCTATCTGCAGTAAGACGGGCCTCTCGCTGTTCTTCTGTTTCAAGCGACCGAATATTTTCAATTCTTAATCTTTCATTAGATAAAGTAATCAATTGTTCTTGTCTCAAAGAATTGTAATAATCGCGTCCCGACTCTAGTCGTTGCTCATGCTCATGTTCATCTTCAAGAGATCGAATCATGTTATGGTGCGCCCTATCATTTGTCAAACGGTCTTGATATTGAGTAAAAGTTTCAGATTCTCGAGACAAAATATGACGTTCGCGATCAGCTGTAAGCCGTAATTCCCTCTCAGTGAAGGTTTCGGACTCGCGAGATAAAATATGACGTTCGTGGTCAGCTGTAAGCCGTAATTCCCTCTCAGTGAAGGTTTCGGACTCGCGAGATAAAATATGACGTTCGCGGTCAGCTGTAAGCCGTAATTCCCTCTCAGTGAAGGTTTCAGACTCGCGAGATAATGTATGCCGTTCGCGGTCAGCTGTGAGTCGCAATTCTCGTTGTAAAGCAGTTTCAGCTTCTCGGGATAACGCATGTTGTTCCCGGTCAATGGAACGCCTTAGCTCTCGTTGAGAAGAGCTTTGAGAAGCCCGTGTTGTAGCTCGTCTCGCTCTTTCAGCTGCTAATCGCATCTCTCTTTCTGGAGAGCTTTCATTAGCTCGAGATGTTGAGGCACTAACTCTCATAGAGTTTAACCGATGTGCTCTTTCCTCTTCCGATTCTTGAGAACGCGTCATTCTCATTCTCCTAGCTTGACTCGAAGTTCGAGATAAAGATGGTCGTTTTTTAGGTGGCATCGTTTATTTTATTTTTAATCGACGGTAACTTAAATTCTATTTAGTTACCCAACAAAAAACTTACGTCAGAGGTCCTAACTATAGCTAAGTATATAATAAATAGAATATAAATCTAAGTGCCTATTAAAACTAAAATAATCGAATTATAAATATGTACGTAGGTACCTACAAATTACAAAAGAATAAAAAATGAAAATAAAGCTATACTTAATGCGTGTGCAATACTATCTACACTTACCTACTTCACTTAAAAATGAATAATAAGAAATACCTACAACTACTGTAATTAATCAAAGTACCTATGCTAATACAAAAAAAACCTTAGATGTTCTAAGTACAGCTGCTATATAATAAAAAAATATAAATCTAAGTGCCTATTTAAACTTAAATACCTAATATTCTAATAGAATTAAACTAAGAAATATGTACCTACCTACCTACAACTTAGGTACAAAAAAAAAAGAAATGAAAATAAAGCTAAAACACGTGTGCAGTATAGGTAGATAGTAGGCAATATCTACCTATACCTACTTCACTTAAAAATAAATAAAAAATACCTATGAATACTATAATTAATAAAAGTACCTACCTACGCTTTTATCTACTCAATACAAAAAAAACTAAACATAAAATGCCCAAAACTAACCTATCAGTAACTAAAAATCTAACAATAATCTAATCTATCTATCTATTATCTAATCTAAAAATCGAATCTAAATCTACTTAAAAATAAATAAAATAGGAACTATTAATAGTTAAGAATTTAAACAAAACTAAAACTAATTTAGAAAATAACAACAAAAGAAATTAAAATAAACTATTTAAAGACAAAAAGTCGCGCTGATAAGCACGGTTTATAAAATAACAATTATTGCCTGTCAATAAAGTTCAACACTCTGAACGCATCAACAGCCAAATATTGAATGACGCTTGCGCTCGCCTCCCGCCCCTTTTATACTCTGCCGCCGCGAGCCCCGTCGAGCGCGGCAACCGTTACGCAAAAATAATCCTTATAGCTTGATTCACTATTCACGCGCGATGTCTTGTTGGCGTATTTCATGTAAGTAAGTATAAGTTTGGTGTTTCTATACCGATTTCAATGATTCTTTTTTTATTGAATTGGTGCTAATGTTTATTTTTTTTTAATTAGGAATGATGGTGAGCATTATTGGTTTTATAAACGTAAAAGTAAACAAATATAATAAGAAATCTCCGAACTGCTAAGCTATCGAGAGTTATGCGTGTTATTGTGAGTTAACTATAAAAGGTAGATATATGCTGTCTTGGAATATTTTTCGTGTATTTTTATGTAGAATATTTCCGTTATACATAGTTTCTATGTAGCTCTAACCATTAAGGCTGCACACGCGACGGAAGCTTAAAAAATCAAGCAACTTCTCCCATTTTCTCAACATTTCCTTTCACTGCTCTGCTCCTATTCATTGTAGTGTGATGAAAAGTATACTATTACCTGCCCAGGAGTATAAAGAATAATTGTACTAAGTTTCGTTAAAATCCGTCGAGTAGTTTTTTTTCTATAAATAACATACAAACAGACAGACAGACAGACAGACAGACAAAAATTTTTTTAACTGCATTTTTGGCATCAGTATCGAACACTAATCACCCCCTGCTACTTATTTTGTAAATATATTTCATGTACAGAATTGACCTCTCTACAGATTTATTATAAGTATAGATAATTCAGCCAAAATATTGTATTATAAATATTCTAATATACTCAACACCGTATTATATGATTTCAACATTCATATTAACTATTTACAATTATTATATTACTTCATAACTTTACCGCTGACGAGTGGTTGGTTTGCAGTTCCAATAATATATATATTTTTTAAATATAGACTAACTAGACTCCAAAAAGTACAGATTGTAAGTAATATAAAAGAGATATAATATATATATATTAGGATTTCTTACTTAAAATAATACATATCTAATTTTTGTTTTAAAATACTTTTAATATTATTCGAAGATAATTTAAGACTTTAAATAATTTTTTTTATAATTGAACTATTCGGTCTATTTATAAGAAAAATCATTTTGTCAACTGGCAGTGGTATCTTCTACTCTACTACATATTTTCGCTAAAAAGACTGCAGACAGACAGGTATATCTCTAAGATCAATAGTTAGTCTCTATAACAATTCATATTAAATGTTATAACATTATATAAATATCATATTTCTTTCTTTATGTGAAAGTTAATAATTGATTCAGTATCATATCTCGCATACCAATTTATTTGCTTTGGACAGCTCAATTTATTACTGCTTTTCATTAATGTTATAATTATTGAAAGCAAATTCAGATACGTATCTTGTTTAGTTTTGATTTGTCCCCTCTGGCTGCGTGTGAGTTAGATCAGACAATATTAAAACTACCGACAGTTTATTATCCAAAGCAGTTTATAATCCTTACAATAATTGTGTTCGGAAAAGCAATCTTATTTTAACGCTTAAAAATATATAAACGTTTGAAGTTAATGGTAATCTATTACTTGAGGGCTAAGAAATGATTGAGTTTACTTTAATATTATGAGATTAATTAATATTGAGGTACGGATTAGAGTTTTGAGGAGAATATCCAAAAGGCCTTTATACCCTTTGACCTTAAGAATAATATTGCACTTAAATAATTGGTCTCATTTGTTTCCCTGATTATAAATTTGTTTAATTTTAATAGGAATTAATTAAACAGCTGTCTTATTTTAAAGGTAGTAGTGAAAGCTATCTTACTCATGTAACGTAACCGTAGAAAGATTTAAATAACTTATTAAATGTTTAAAGTACAGTTCAAACTTCGTCATATATGTAATTAATCATATAACATGTAATATAAATAGGACATCATATAAAAAGAGTATAACATAAGACAATCTCGTTCCATTTAATTTTATTAATGTGTCTGACTCTTCTCAGAACAGTACCAAAATACTTTCCGAGGCAGTGGCATTAATAGTACGAGTCTACATAATGTTTTTTATAAACATACTTTCTATAAAGCATCCGATTTGTACCCTGATATATAAAATGTAACATAACTTTAATAAATTAGCTTATTTCAAATAAAAAAGAACTATTAAAACTGTTAACTATATTTTTAAGTGATCGAAAATCGTTAATCCCAATGGTTTTAAAAGATCCACGTACATGACGTAGCTATGGAATATATAAATATAATGCTTCGATCAATTTTTATCAATTCAATTACAAATCAACGATCCGCTACCTGCGCAATGAACTTGACTACTTGGGTATTTTTCTTCATGAGCGCTATACAGCGTTTTAAATGCAAGCTTTTCCGTAATTTTCGCTGTAAGCAACAAAATGTCTGTTGTAATTAACAATTTATTATAAGGAATAATTACGATAAATTCTATACTTTTACGAGCATGCTTACCTTTGCATGTATATGTTATGTTATGGTATATATATTTTGTCTATGTTAGATATATCTCGTACTTTTTAACCTCCAGTTTCATACTGCATATGGTGACACTAACTATGAAACTAATTGTAAACGCAAATATAAGTGTTATAAAGTAATTATTATTTTTGTTACAGTTTAAACCAAGTTTTAAATCAAACGATACGCACTGGTTTTCTATTTGGTTGTTATATTTTTTAAAACACAGTACAAACAGCTCCCAAAGTTTAGAAACCTATACAGTTGAGATTAAAAAAGATTATTATAAGTAAGCCTTATATTTTAAAAAACGCTGAACATCTTAGCATTATTTTTTTTTATGCACCAAGGATAAAACTTTTACAATGGGCATCTTCGAGTCGTCTCGCGATATTATTCTCCATGCATATTTAAAAAAACACTGTTTAAATTTTAATGGCAAAAATATAAAAACTTAAACTTGCAGCCAATAAATACTTGCGTAAAGAAACTTCATTGTTGATAACAACAAATTGAAGAAATTAAGGATTGTTTGCGGCTTCTTTTCATTAACTCTTTTAATAAACAACCTCCGAATAACGATAACGAAGCTCCAAAAATAACATCATTTCAACGATAACTTATTATCCATAGAGCTAGTTTTATAGACACAAAACATACAAATTATAGTTACCTACATTACTATTGGGTTCACTAAGTCTAATGTAGCTTAGATAGCAGTCTAGACTAATAAAATAGTGAAGAGTTGAAATGCATATGACTGACGCAGTTGGAATGATTGAGGAACCACAAGCTGTCGAAGTTGGGAACTAAATCAACATGTGTAAGACTTTAATATTGTTTAACAATGTATTTAACCATTTTAAATATTGTAATGATCTGTCCTTACAGTGCTATTTATTATGTAAATAAAATTTAACATTATATCAGCTATTTTAATGCTGACGAGTGGTTAGTTTTTAGTACTAATAGTTAATTATATAATATCAGAAACATAGACTAACTAGGTGACTACGGAGAGACGTAACTTGTTAGTTATCATGAACCTCCCACTGGAGGCGTGACTGAGTTAAATCAGTCAGATTTTAGTGGAAAGGTCTTTGTTTAATCCTTTTCTAAATTTTAATTTAATACGTGAGGGCTTAAAAGTGAGTGAGAGGAATCAGTGTGTTTAAGTAGGTAGATTAATGTTCAGGTTAAAGTTGGGATTTTGCGGAGAATGTCCGAAGGGTAATGACCCTTTGAACTTTGACCTTCGCTCAAGATTGATCTCTGTCCTAAATAATGCTTCGGATTAGTAAACAGTTTTATATATTTTCTTAGTATTCAGCCATATAGCTCTTACATTTTTCATACTAAATACCTCGTTCGACATGGTCGATCGTGTTAGGTAGATTCCCGTCGGTCGGATCGACAAAGAAAAATTAGCCAGCAGTATTCTATTGGTCATTATGAGTCTTATGACGGGTCACTCTGCATATATTGGGTGAGCGGAAAAAAACCTCCCACTCCTATCTCCTAAACGGGGGGTCGCATCAAAAAACTTTTCGGACAAAAGAGTTGCCTCTTTTAATTTGTTAATTTTCTAAGATTTTTCCTACACTAAAATTTTGCCTCCTTCTGTGACTTTTTTCGGTTTTTAACTTTCAACCCCCCCAGCCCCTCAACCCCCTGACCGATTTCCCCCGTTCAAGAACTTAACCTTCATTTTGTCGTTAAGAATGTGTATACCGAGTTTGAAAGTCCTCCGTCAATATTTGCGACCTGTAGCGTGTCCCAAAGGTTTGCACTTTCACCCCCCCTCCCAGTCCCCCCTTTCACTTTTTCCAAAAAAACGAGATGCTGCGTTTGTCTTACTAATTTATCCTATCGACCTGTGAAGTCAGATTTTGCCTACGATGAATTTGGACTGATGGATCATATATACATATATATATAGAGGGATATATAAATTTTTTTTTTTCGACGGATTCTCAATCTCCAGTTCATAAACGGCGTAGCGCCCCTACTCTGGGGTCTGGGTCCCGTCATCGCATCGATTGCAATAGGTAGATTCATCTATGGAATCTACCTAAAATATAATTTTATATTTCTATAAGGATTTTAATGTTATTTAATTATTATATGTTGACCTGTATTTTCTTCATGATTATTTATTTTTATATAAAAGAATGAGTTTTTCAGCGAGCTGTTGTTAGATACACAATTTCAGTTTGTTATCGTGTCAATATTGCTTATGAAGAACAGTACAGTATATATATAGTATACAAAGTATACAAAGTATACAATAGTAGTACAGTTTAACTAAAGTACGGAACCCGAAGACAATATTGAGCAATTCTTACTTGTCACAATATTTATTTAATTGATATAATTTCTCTAATAATTTCAAAGTGTAATTAATAAACACAATAGACATCTGCGGGACTTGGGTTCTTTTATAATTACATTCCAAGACAAATAATACAAAGTTGTACTTTACTACACTTGTATATATAATATAATAATATAAAGGTGATAATGATAATTCAATAGCACCAGAAAAAGAATATGATTTTAATATTGTTTTCACAAACAAAATGCAACAACATTATTCTTTGTTAAGTAAAATATTGCATACTTTGTGTAGTTTTTGTCAAAGACCACTCTACTGTGTAACGTCACTCCTCTGTCGCTGTCTGCAAATATTAAAGTAAAATTCGCTGAAAAATGTGTGCAAAATTTGTTTTCTATTGTATTTTTAAATTCCTCGTTCAATAGAAAAGACTCGCTTCCAGTCAATACACTTCAAAGCAAATAATAATATAAACTTGTACTTTTTATACTCTCGTATATAAAATAAAATAATATTTTGATAATGATAAAACAATTACAGGCACTAGAAGTTGATTAAAACATATGATTTTAATATTGTTATCATAAATAAAATGCAACAAAAAGGAAGCTAAGTGAATTGTTATCACATATCAGTATTAAATTTAATTTGTCGAAACCGGTAAGATTAGACACCAAAGAGTTGGTGATATTGTGATTATTTATTAGAACATGGTTCATCATCTTCATCTTCATCATTCTGTCAATTTTTTTTTGTTATTAGATATTATATGAAAATATTAATAAAAATGTTACACATTTTGTTTGAACTGACTTTATTTTTTAAGTTTTGTATTGTTTTGTATTTATATTTTGAGTACGTCTATACATCTTCTAATAGGAGATTGACGGAATTAAAGTTGAGCAAAATGAGTCGCGAAGTCAATAAAACAACTTCTACCCGATTGTTAAAATAAAATGCTCTAATAATCCTTTAAAAAATTTGGACAGTGACCTGAACTGTTCCAGGAATAGATTTAAATTAATTGAAACATATTTCTTAGTCACTAGTTTAATAGTTTTGGTATCGAACCAATCCCAAGCCGTCAAAGCAATTCTCAGTCATATTTTAAGTCTCCAATAAACATAAACCATTACATTAAATGTTAACATAATTCGTATACACAGTTCAATTCCGTGCAATTGTGTTAACCAGCGTCCCCTGGGAAGAGCGCTTCTCTCACAAAGTACTTTATGTTGAATCCTATAATTAGTTACCGATGGTTCATTAATTTATATTGATGAACAAACAATTAGTGAATAAATAACATTTCTTTGAATTTGAATCTTCAAGTATATAATAAGTATCTAAATTGTTACGACTGCAAGCCGATGAAATAAACTATATTTTTAAGTATATTTTTTCACTTACTTCTCATAGCAGAATATCACTTAATGGTTTGGGTAAATAGTGAAGAAAAAGTATTTAAATTATAAATAAAAATTAATTATATTTGTTTGTTTGATATAAAACAACAACATTAACAACACAATAGACACAAAATAAAACTAAAAATGTCAGTGTCCCCTGTCGTTGTAAAAAACAAACAAAGTTTGTTTTCTTGTGTTTGTCTTCTTGTTTGTTTGTGAAGGCGAATATAAATTTGTCCAAAGAGCACATAAATTTGACAACTAAGTCTGACATGTGGTACTGTACAAAACATCGTTGAGATCATGTTTTGTTATTGCAATTAAATTTAATTTGTTATAAAACACTGTTATAAGTTTACGATAATTCCTTTTAGATTATTTGACGAATTGTAATAATTAAAACAATTAGAATAAGATGCTTGTTAAAACCATTAGAATAAGATGCTTTTTGTAAGTTGGATCGAGTAAACACGTGACGTATTTCCATGCGCCATTGAACAGAGCCGTGTGGGGGAATGAGAGGCGTGGCCTATTTGACTATAAAAGGGCCGACATCGGCCGTAGCGGGCAGTCTGTCTTCGGATCAGACTCAAGAGCTCTCGCTCCCAACTGAACTGTTGGTTTACTCGGTACAGCCTAGTGCTGTATATTGCATTGCGGAATCGCTGACGCGGATACCCTTTGCCATAGCAGTATTGCTCCGGCGATACGCTATTGGGTGGTTAGGAGGATACCACTGTACGAGCAAAGGACTAAAGTCCTGTTCGTTATTATTTGGGTGGCTGTGTTGCCACTATACGAGCAAAGGACTAAAGTCCTGTTCGTTCAAGTAATGGAATGTTAAATACCTTACTTATTTATTTCTAAACGAATGCTATTTATGATCAACGAAATAGATTATACCTTTCATTGTTATATATATGGCATACATATATATATGCGAGACGCTCCGCATATTCGCTATTTATCGCCCAATAGGGTCGAAACTAGCGATCGGCGAAGTTACGAGCCTCGTCAATAGCAACCTTCGTACCATAGCGGCCAGCGACTGGGATGCACACCATCCGGCCTGGAACTGTCACAGCGCCTGCCCAAGCGGCAGAAGTCTTCTCAAGGATTTCTCAAGGATTCCTCGTGGTAGAGGGCCCCAGCGAGCCCACACATATCCCTCTCGCCAAGACGTGCCGACCCAGCACGATTGACATCGCAGTGCATCGTGGATTCAGGAGCGACCAAATCACACTGGAGACTCTCCCTGACGCATTCGGTTCCGACCACTATCCAGTGCTCCTAACCACGTCAGCGAGTCCCACGTCCACTTCTTTATCTCCTCCGACCAGTCGCACAAACTGGCCCCGCTACGCAGCCGTCACGAACGCAGCCTTCCGGGACAAGCCCTTGGCCATGACTCTCCCAGACAAGGAAAGCGTGGATGCAGCAGTTGAAAGATTCACCTCGAACCTCGCCAACGCCAAAAACGAAACCACAGCCACCACATCCAGAAGATCGCTTCCCCCCATGCCGAAACACATCTCTGCCACGACTGTCCACGACAGCCCAGGTAAAACGCGCCAAAATAAAAGCACAGATCGCCCTCACGCATTAAAGCCAATCTTCAGATCCAAGCTGCCCATCCGCACGAAATTAAACATATTCAAGTGCTACGTGCGCCCGCACCTAACGTACGCGGTCCCCGCATGGTACGCACTAACCACCGCCACTCAAAAGCATCAACTGCAAATCACACAGAACAAAGCCCTCAAACTCGCGGTCGGGACTCCCTGGTTCGTGAGAAACGCGACCCTTGCGCGCGACCTCCGCATCGAGAGCGTCGACCAGCACATCTCCAACTTAACCCACAAGATGTTCACCCAGGCCGACGTCTCGGATCGTTCTCACATCCGGGACATCGCGCCATGCGCCGTTTCCCCTCTCCGGATTTCCATTGGAGAGAGAGAAGAAAACATGCAATGGCCGCGGCCAGTACGCCGGAGGCGTGCAACTCATTCGCACGTCTCGCCGGCGCTGCGGGCCCGGCCGCGGCTCCCGCCCCAGCCCCGTCCCCCCGCGGGGAAGGAAGGTTGGCTGCGGACGCGGCCAGGGTGCCGACGGCGTGTGATGTCGCACGTCCGCCCGGCTCCACTGGTCCGCCCGCCCCCTTCCAGGCAGGTGGTGGACGCGCCGGTGCGGCTAGGGCGCCGGAGGCGCGCGACTTGTTCGCGCGCTCTCCTGGTGCCTCTGCCCGCCCGGCGCCAGCCCCTGTACCGGCGGTGGTGGCCCCGGCCCCCGCCCCCGCCCAGGCAGGTGGAGGGCGCGCCGGTGCGGCTAGGGCGCCGGAGGCGCGCGACTTGTTCGCGCGCTCTCCTGGTGCCTCTGCCCGCCCGGCGCCAGCCCCTGTACCGGCGGTAGTGGCCCCGGCCCCCGCCCCCGCCCAGGCAGGTGGAGGGCGCGCCGGTGCGGCTAGGGCGCCGGAGGCGCGCGACTTGTTCGCGCGCTCTCCTGGTGCCTCTGCCCGCCCGGCGCCAGCCCCTGTACCGGCGGTGGTGGCCCCGGCCCCCGCCCCCGCCCAGGCAGGTGGAGGGCGCGCCGGTGCGGCTAGGGCACCGGAGGCGCGCGACTTGTTCGCGCGCTCTCCTGGTGCCTCTGCCCGCCCGGCGCCAGCCCCTGTACCGGCAGTGGTGGCCCCGGCCCCCGCCCCCGCCCAGGCAGGTGGAGGGCGCGCCGGTGCGGCTAGGGCGCCTGAGGCGCGCGACTCGCTCGCGCGCTCTCCTAGTGCCTCAGCTCGCCCGGTGCCCCCCCCCCCTGTACCGGCGGTGGTTAAGGCCTCCGCCCCCGCCCCCGCCCAGGCAGGTGGAGGGCGCGCCGCTGCGGCCAGGGCGCCGGAGACACGCGACTCGCTCGTGCGCTCTCCCGGTGCCTCGGCTCGCGCGGTGCCCCCCCCTGTACAGGCGACGGGTAGGCCCCCGGGCAAGGCCAGTGAGCTGGCGACGCGCGCCCAAGGCGCACGAACCACCAGGTCCCCTAGCCCAGCCCCCGTCCCCTCCCAGGGCCCCTCTGGCCCTCAGATCCCCACGGGCGCTCGGGCCCCGTCTGGTCCCGAGGCCCCCGCAGGCCCCCAGGCCCCTTCTGGACCTCAGGGCCCCCAGGCCCCCTTTTTGCCGGGGCCCCCTCAGGCCCCTCAGGCCCCCTCTGGATCGGGGGGCCCCCCAGGCCCCCTCGGGTCATGTGGCCCACTTTGGGCCAAGGCCCCCTTGTCAGGCCCCCTTGTCAGGCCCCCTTGTCAGGCCCCCTTGTCAGGCCCCCTTGTCAGGCCCCCTTGTCAGGCCCCCTTGTCAGGCCCCCTTGTCAGGCCCCCTTGTCAGAGTTGTCCCCCTCCCCCGTGGCTCCGTCCCAGCGTTGTCGTGGCGGAGCTGCAGCAACGGGGGGCCCTCTCACGATCGTTACTGGAACATATAAATATGTTCCTTAACGATCGCTGTGAGGAACTCGACCGAGCGGAGATCTGTGAGATCTGGAGATGCGGTGACTGGTTGTGTAGCAGGCCTATTTTTATTTTTTATTATTATTATTTTTTTTTTTGCTATTATTATAATTATTATTATTTTTTATTTTTTCCATTATATTGCGACGGTTCTAGTTGTTCCAAAATAGCTTTTAAGATTGACATTTGTGAAACAGTGATGACAATATAAAAAAAATATATATCCGGCTGAGTTTGTTGTGTGGTTCTTCTCAGACTAGGACGCGTTTGGAACCCTCATAGCTTTAACATTAAGTTGGACAGTGTTTTTACAGAAGGGCTTATTACGATAAATCTGGTATCGAAATAGGCCCTCCTGACACTTCCATTTTGACGTACACAAGTGATCACTGATAATGATTCAAAGTGAAAAAGATATAAATAAATAAATAAATAAATAAATAAATAAATCGGGTCGACTCCAGACCCGCAGCGGGACCCGCGCCTGCGCAAGCGCGAGGCAGCCCCAGCGACACAAGCCTCCCGCGCCCGCGCCAGCGCCCGTGCCGGCTTCCGCGCCGGTGCCCGCCACGCGCACGTCCCCGTGGGGCCCTCGTATGCGATGGTCCTGCAAACCCCCGGGCCTAGTAGGGCCCCCATACCGATGGAGGTGTCGCGGGCACCTCCAACTAATCGGACGACACCGGCCATAACGCCGAGACCAAAATTCCCTCCGTTAGTAGTGGAGGTATTTCCAATTCCAAATTGGACCCACCACTTCCGCGCTTTGCGCGAGAAGCTGGGTAGGGTCCCAAACGCACGCCCCTTTGGGAGGGGCGTAAGATTTACGCCGAGCTCGGAGACAGAGTACCGCACTGTGCAGCGGTACCTCTCAGAGCTCGAGAAAACCGAGGCAACCCTGTCATGGTATTCCTACAATCTCCCATCGGAGATTAGTAAGAAAGTGGCAATCAGGGGGCTCCCAGTAACGACGCCCCCTGAAGATATCACCCAGGCACTCTTGGAGCTGGGATACCAGGCGGAATATGTCCGCCCCATCCGCGCCCGCCAGGGCCGCCCAGGGTGTTTATTCTTTGTAATCCTTACAAACACCCCAAATCTTTTAACCGGCATATACAATGTCAACGAACTGTTGTATATGCCGGGCGTCATAGTTGAGCCCTGGCGCAGTAAGCGCGGTGCCGCTCAGTGCCATCGATGCCAGGCATTTAGGCACTCGAGCCACGGATGCCACCGTCGCCTGGCATGTGTCCGGTGTGGAGAGGAACACTATGCCAGGGATTGCCCAAGGTCGTTAGATGAGCCGGCCACCTGCGTTAACTGCGGTGGCCCCCATCCGGCTGACAACGCAAACTGTCCGCAGTTCAGGAGGGAACTGCGGAACAGGAGGGCGGGCACAACCGCCCTCACTGCGGCTGAGAAGACGGGTCAGCCCAAAGTGGAGACCAACATAGTCCACTCTAACGCCCAGGCCTCCTCTCTTATGGCCCCCGCAAACCCGCCCAACTCTGGGACGGGGGCCGTCGGAGGAAAAAGAGAGGCGGCAAACGCTCGCGTCGAGCGGTGGAGACGGAAGTCCCCACAGCTCCGGTCCGCATCCCGCTGGAGGAGGCTACACAGGCCCCAGCGGGCCGGGAGTTCTCGACTGCCGCGATGAGACTCGAGGCCGAGAGGCCAGCGCCCGGACAGGTCAGTCTGGACAGGGTAATCGACACCCTTAAGGAGGTATTAACCGCCTTGAGGGAAGGTCGAGACCCTGCTCAGGCTGTCCTGTCGGGCGTGATGAGCCTTCTCCAGGATGCCCAGTAGCGTTCTTCGTATTCTATACTGGAACGCTGCTGGTCTCAGGAGGAGGTTCCCTTTTCTTAAACTGTTGATGAGGGAGCAGCGCATCGACGTTGCCCTCATCAACGAAACCCACCTGACTCCCAACCATCCTGCCTCTATCCCGGGCTACCACGTGCTGCGACTGGACGCAGACCCATCCCATCCGTGGAGGGGGCTTCTAGTCGCAGTACGGCGTAACCTGGTATTCCGCCCCATGCCGGATCTCGACACCAGGTCATTCCAGTCCTTGGGCGTCGAGATCCAGCACGGGGATCATCCTCTCTGCCTATATGCCGTTTACCGACCCTGCAATCCAGCCTTTGACGTCAGCGAGGTGCGTCGGATGCTCGAAAGCACCACCACCTCGCTGGCGGCAGGGGACTGGAATGCCAAGCATCCTTCTTGGGGATGCCTCTCCACCTGCGCCAACGGACGACGACTGCTTGGGGTATCACAGCGTTGCGGGTTTGAGGTTGTGGGACCTGATCTCCCAACCCACTACACGCACGTTGAAGGCCAGGCACCGAGCACCATCGACCTGGTGGTGCATAACGGTGTCCAGGCCTTGGACGTCGAAACGCTGCCCGACGCGTTTGGCTCAGATCATCAGCCTGTCCTGGCATCCGTGTCAGGCAGGCTGACTCTGGCCACTGCTCCTCAGCCGAGGAGACGCGTCTCGTGGCAGGTCTTCGAGAGAAGCCTCAGGCAGTCGCCGCCCGTTGCAGAACCTATTTCGGATCCTGGGGGGTTGGACCATTTGGTGTCCGACCTCACCATCAAAATTCAAGGTGCGATAGAGGTATCCTCCTTTCCTTCCCGCTCCTTCCGATATCCTCCCCTACCCCGAAGAATCCTCAACCTTCTCCATAAGAAAAGGGATGCCCGTAGGCGCTGGCAGTCTACGAGAGATCCTCGGCTGAAGGTTCTCTACAACGCGGCCGTCGAGAATCTCCGGTCCGCATTGGTGGACGTCGCAGCCGACTCTTGGGATGAGCGGGGAGGACTTTCCGTCTCTGAACAGGCTGGCCCGTCAGCTCACCCAAAAACCTCCTCCGTCTGCGCCCCTTTACAGCGCAGACGGAAACCTGAGATACGATAGCCAGGGTAAAGGCGATATATTGGCAAGTCACTTGGCTTCTCAATTTACCCCGAATCCCAGTGCTACACCCGATGCACACGATCGTCTCCGGGAAGCCGTGACAAATCTCCTCACCTTCCCTACTCTACCGCTTCCGCCGCCCCCGTTCTTCTCGCCTGGCGCGGTCAGAAAGGTCATTGCCAGGCTGAAGCCCAAGAAGGCCCCTGGAAGTGATGGCATCACTAACGGGGCCCTCAGACACTTGCCAAACACTTTCATCGCCAGCTTGACCAGACTCTTCAATGCCATTCTGCGTCTGGGGTACTTCCCAAGAAGGAGAGTCTGGTCGCTGTCATTCCCAAACCTTTCAAGGACCACAGCCGCCCGGAAGGTTACCGCCCCATCTATCCTGAGTTCGATATCCAAACTGTTCGAGAGGTTGCTTTTACCTCTTGTCCAGGCACATTTTTGCCCGAGACCCGAACAGTTTGGATTTCGAAATCAACACTCTACCACCCTTCAGGTGGCTAGGGTGGTCCTTCACCACCCTTCACCTCCTTCAACCCCTGTTCCGATCCCGACTTCCATTGCGTACGAAGGTCTCTCTTTACAAGACCTTCGTACGCCCACATCTGACCTACGCCTCCCCGGCGTGGGTCCAATTATTATCGGCGTGCCAACGCAATGTGTTACAGGTGGTGCAGAACATTGCTCTCAGGCGTGTCACCCAGGCTCCCTACTACGTGAGGAATGCGACCTTGCATAAAGACCTCCGTATGGAGAGCCTGGTAGATCACGTCGTGCGGCTGTCGACCAACGTCTTCAGCCGCACTGACGCCTCGAGCCTGCCCCAACTGCGCGGCATTGCGCCGTGGCACGCCCGTCCCCCGGACGCAAGGCGGTTTCCCCGCGACCTCCTCATCCCTCCCGATTCCTGAGCTGCTGCCTTGGTCGCCGGTCGTCTAAGCCGGGCCTCCCACATGGGTCTCACCCGGCTGGACAGACCGCCCAGGTAGCCCGGAAGCTCACGCCCCATTTCTTCGTCCCCTTTTCCAATTGTTTGTATTTTCTGTTTTCCATTTTTGATATTTCCTTTTACCTAATATGAGTACTTTTAGTTTCGATTTAGTTTTTAGTGTATTATATATATGTCCAGTTTTTAGTATGTAAGTAGTTTATTAGTAAAAAAAAAACCATAAAATAAATCTGAAAAACAACAAACAAATATTTATATAAGTTGAGAAGTAAATCAACATGTGTAAACATGTTAAGTATATTTTGGTGAATAACACTTTTACAATGTATTTAAAGGTTGTAATTTATCGTCTGTATAATTACATTATAATTTGCAATCATTATATTACTTCATTTTATTTGAATGCTGACGAGTAGTTACTTTTAAGGTCTAATAATTTAAACTATAATATTAGAACTATACACTAACCAGGTGACTAAGAAGAAACGTAATCATTGTGAACCTCCCGCTGGCTGCGTGAGTGTGATTGAGGTGAGAATTGGGGTTTTGCGGAGAATGTCCAAGGGGCTATGACCCTTTGAACTTTGACCTTCTCTCAAAGTTAATCTCTGTCCTAAGTAATGTTTTGGATTTATAAAAACTTCCCTTTTTTGCTTATTTTACTTAGCTGTTTTTTTTTTTAAATTACATATTTTAAATTTTTCATAGAAAATTTTCAATCAATTTATACTTCTATAAGGAACTGATATGTAAGATAGCATATAGCGTACATACAGAAATTGCGAAACAATAATGAAAAAAACGTCAAACATGATCTCATGAAGATCACAAAAAAATTGCACCGTGCGGTATTCGAACCGACTCTTAATTTCGGCAACAGACGCTAACCACAAGACTATATATACCAAATATATAAAATGTATAGCAAAAATAAAGTACATTTACCTCGTCAATAACTCTTTATAGAATATTTTTTTAATTTTGCGATAAAAATATTTTTTTCACTAGCATAATTTTAATCCTTTTACCGAAATATAATTTTTCATTTATTAAAACAAAAGATATCTATTTATAGTTTATAGAGAAGCTACAAGGAACTAAACAAACACGGTCAGTGAACGTTATATCAGTTATATTGAGTTTGCCTCGTGAGCGTTCAACGCTTTATTAAAACCAAGCTGGCGTGTGACGTCACACGTCACTGGTGAACCAGTCACTGGATACTATTAAAGTGGAAAATTGTTTTCACTCTTAGTGACGCTCAAAAAAGTATTAAAAAACTGCATGAAACTAACTACATAAAATAAAAAAATAGGTAATAGAAAGTAAATTATCTACTAATGGTAATATTTGCGTGATGCTTGAACTTATAAACAAATAGACTCAAATAACAAAATCTTTTCACGAGGTTTACAGAAATATAAATAGTAATATTAATTTTTCAGTGTTTCTAGACAATTTAGCCAAATAACATTTGGCTACAGTTCATTAGATTTGATATTATTATAATTCGACATCTTTCGTACAAGATGTAGATTGATCTTTCTTCCTTAATTTCATTTGAGAACTACAATAAGCCAGCAATTATTCACATCTATCATATTTTTTTATATTACCATATTTACCACCAAGTAACCATTTTTTATAAAAGTTAATCGTCAGAAATAAAGACAAACAAATATTTGTACGCCCCAACTCAATATTGCTTTCCGGCAATTTCTCACAATACACTACAATAGTGCTAGAGAGTTTGTGTATGGAATTCGAATCCATTGAGCAAGGTCTATGAAAGATGACTTTTTGATGAAACTTCATTTTATTTGTGGTTTATTAAAAGAGCAGTAGAAAGGAAGCCGCAAACAATAAACCCTTACACGAATTATTACACGAACATGTTGTCGAAATAGAGGATATTTTTAAGATTTGCAATAAATGTATTTATATCACTTCTATTTATAATAATTGTATTATTATAGTGTCATGTTAATAGACTTCCTTTTGTGCTAGAAGAAGGCTATTCAAACTGATATATAACAAGGATGGTAGTTAATGAATACACTAATACAAGAATAACATGAAGTTCTAAAATATATATATTACGAGTAAATAGTAGTAATACTCTTATTAAGTCCCTATGCGATTAAGACATATTAATTTAATAAGCTGTCTATTTGCGTAACAGATAAAGATAGACTGAAACATTGCGTATAACTTTAAAATTATTTTCAAGTGAAATGCAACATCGACATAGTTCTGTCATGGCTCTGCTAACATTCCTAAGAGGATATAAGTAGGAAAGATGGACCTAAAGCACCAAAATATAATAAGAAAATTACGCAACGTTTGCCCCATACTTAGTTGAGAAGGTAAACGAGGCCTTTGAAGTTGGCCACTTATTATTTATCACTTGTAAAAAATAAACTAATACACTAATATACTATAATCTATCTATTATATAAAAATGAATCGCAAAATGTGTTTGTAAGCGCATAACTCAACAACGCATGGACCAATCTTAACAATTCTTTTTTTAAAATGTTCCTTAAAGCCCAAGGATGGTTCTGACGGCGAGAAAAATTCGAATAATTTCCAGGAAAACCCTAAAAGAGCCCTTTTCTTTTTCCTATACAAATATTTTCTAATAGTAGAGTCAATTTAAACTGTATTGCTATTCAATAAAGTTCATATTAAATTACAAGCTTTAATTATTGTCTAAACAATATAGGTGTGTTGCTAACGTCGAAGAGTCAATTCGCGCTTTATTGTCGCTGCACAAAGTTCAAATTCAATCAAATGTGCGTTCACGCAAAAGTGATAAGATCGTGACCCGACCAAATTGAAAAGTCAAAAATGTAAGAGCTATGGATTTGATTGGCCTTGGAATATTCTTTCTTTTGTTTTAGTTTCGGAATGCGACATAAATTGTCATCAGTTTTCACGTCATTGCATCTGTCAAACAAATCGCGTTAAAAAGCCTATATAATATTTAATAATTAATTTTAATTGTTTTATATCGTGTTTTGTGCAAAGTGTTTTAATACCTGTGATTAATAATTATTGCATGTGACATTATTTAGGTAAGTATATTCGATATGCCTTCTATAAGACGAAGTAATTTAGGTAGAAGAACCCGAAATGCTACAAACCAAACTAATTACCTATCTTATCATACTGCACAAGAACGTGACGGCGGAAATAAATGTGAAAGAATTTGTATATCGAGAATGCGGGCAGCGAGGGCGAGAAATTCAACTAATAATCGCGAAAGTTTGAATCGAGCTGCTATCAATTACGATTTGTCAATTGACTACAGTAACCACCAATGTATCACTATTGGATCTATGAACTTGGTTTGCTCTCATTGTAAGGCATTTAAATACAAAAATGATGCCAATGGATTGTGTTTCGCAAATGGGAAAGTGAAATCGATACCATTGGATCCACCACCAGAGTCATTGTACTCATTGGTTTCAGGAATAGAACCAGATTCCATACACGTTTTGTCAAATATCCAACAATATAATAATTGCCTTCAAATGACGTCATTTGGGGCAACAAACGTAGTTCGAGAAAATTTCATGCCAACTTTTAAGGTATGTATTATAGCAGTTATCATTATTATTTTAATGAACAAAATTTCCTGTTAACTAAGTAAATATGTGTCATTAACCTTCAGTTCCCTAGACCCCAACACATATATTACTTAGTCATAATATTATTTGGTAATTCAGTATTAGCAACACTTTTATTATTTTGAAACACAATATAAATATTTGATGATGGATATTAGTTACAAATAATTATTACATTTACATACCTAAGCATATCAATTATTATTTGGTGATTCAAATTAGGAGACAGATATATTTGTTAGGAACAAATATTATTTAATATTTATATTTGGCAAAAATCATTTTTTTTTATTTACAGATACAAGGAAAAATATATCATAGAGCAGGTTCACTGTTACCAGTGTCAGATAGCAAATAGAAATTCCTGCAAATTTATTTCATGGGCAATTCACCACAAGAAATTGATATGCGTTGTTTACATAACAATTCACTAAAGAGGTTTATTGTAGAACAATTATAAACTTTATTTCATGAGTACAATAAATTGATTATGTTGTTTAAAACTGCACTGGATCTGATGCCATCTGATAATCACAAAATTGTAATCAAAGCTGATAAAACACCTGTTGGCCAACATGCAAGACGTTTTAATGCACCAACTATTGATGAAGTTGCCATCGTTGTAGTTGGAGAAAACTTGAAATCCCGTGATATTGTTTTACATCGTCGGAATGATCAATTACAACGTATAAAGGAAACACCCCGCTCATATGACGCACTGCAATATCTCATTATATTTTGGCAAGGTGAAGATGGCTATGATTTCTCAAACAAGATGATAAATCCCATTACAGGTAATAAAAAATATTAGTTTAGCTATGGAGATATATTATCAGTTACTATATTACCTATATTTTTTTTTATTTTCAATGTTATGAAAACAAAAATCTATTTTCAGGTTCTGAAACCAACAAAAAAGTCAGTTCAATGAACTATTATTCATACCGCCTAATGATTCGTGAAAATGAAGACATACTCAAATGTCGGCGATTATATCACAAGTATGTTATAGACATGTATGTTAAAATTGAAACGGAGAGATTAACAGTCATCAGGTTGAATCAGACCAAACTCAGATCTGAAGAGTATACCTTCGAGATGCGATTAACTACTACTACTGACTATTCTTCTAGCACCATACATCGGAAGCCCTCTACATATGCATGAATATGCTCAAGATGCCATGTCATATGTTCGTCATTATGGTACAGCAGATTTGTTCATCACATTTACATGCACTCTACACTGGATAGAAATCAATTCATGGTCCCTGTGGAACTCTTAATCAAAATTCACCGTGTATGGTGGATGGTAAATGTTCAAAGCGATATCCACGGACATTAATATCTGAAACAATTAGTGGTAATGACGGTTATCCTTTGTATCGTCGCTGATCGACAGCAGACAATGGAAGATCAACAATTGTCAAATTAAATCAACAAGATATTGAAATAGGTAATTGCTGGATTGTTCCATATTCACCCATTTTATCAAAGACCTTCAAAGCGCACATCAACGTTGAATCTTGCAATTCATTAAAATCTATTAAATACATTTGCAAATACGTAACCAAAAGGAGTGATATGACTGTGATTGGTATTAATGCAGAGAATTCCAATGATGAAGTTATCCAATACCAAATGGGTCGCTATGTTAGTAGTAATGAAGCAGTTTGGCGAATATTTTCTTTTCCAATTCATGAGAGACACCCTACTGACGTTCATTTAGCTGTGCATTTAGAAAATGGACAAAGAGTGTATTTTACAACACAGAACGCAGTAGAAAGAGCTGTACAACCACCATCTACTACATTAAACAGTTTTTTTTAGACATGCCAAAACGATGCTTTTGCTCAAACATTGTTATATTCTGAAATACCAAAATATTATACTTGGAATCAATCCTCAAGGTGATTTATACGAAGGAAACAAGGAAAACCAGTTCCAGGATACCCAGATGTATATTCTACCGATGCGATTGGTCGAATTTATACAGTACATCCAAGCAACGATGAATGTTTTTATTTACGACTGCTATTAGTCAATGTACGTGGCCCAACATCATTCCAACATGTACGAACTGTTGGTGGTGATTTGTGTGGATCATACAGAGAAGCTTGCCAACGTTTGCGATTGCTAGAAAATGATGCTCATTGGGATCAAACTCTCAATGATGCTGTAATATCATCACAAGCTCATCAAATACGAACATTGTTTTCTATAATCATATCTACATGCTTCCCATCAAACCCAAAGGATTTGTGGATCAAGTACAAAGATAATATGTGTGATGATATTTTGGATCAAATACGGATTAGAAGGGGAAATTCGAATATACAAATAAGCGAAGAAATTTACAATGAAGTATTGATTTCAATTGAGGACATGTGCTTGATGATGTCAAACAAACTATTATTTAAATTAGGCCTGGCCGCGCCCAATCCTCCAATGCATGATGCTTTTAGCCAAGAGTTGCACCGAGAAAAACTGTATGATCTCAACACTGAAAGAATTAATTCAAACAAATCTTCCACTATTGAATGAACAACAGAAGTATGTATTTGATACACTTATGAAAGTAATAAATGTTAAAAGAGGAGGGATTTACTTCTTAGATGCACCTGGTGGTACAGGAAAAACTTTTTTGATTTCATTGATATTAGCAAGAATTCGCTCACAAAACAAAAATGCACTTGCACTCGCTTCATCGGGAATCGCAGCAACTTTGCTTGAAGGTGATAGAACAGCTCATTCAGCACTAAAATTGCCATTAAACATGCAAAGCAACGAAACTCCAACCTACAACATTTCGAAGAACTCTGCAATGGCAAAGGCTTTGCTGCAATGTGAATTGATTGTTTGGGATGAACGCACGATGGCACATAAAAAATCTATGGAGGCTTTAGGTTCCATACATTACAAGATCTACGGAGCAATCATAACCCATTTGGTGGTGCAATGATTTTATTAGCAGGAGATTTTCGTCAAACATTGCCAGTGATTCCACGATCAACGCCAGCTGATGAACTTACTGCATGTTTAAAGTCCTCCAATTTGTGGAAGCATGTGTAGGTATTACATTTATGCAAGAATATGCGTGTCAAGTTGCAAAATGACCAATCTGGAGACATATTCTCTAAACAACTCATTGATATTGGTAATGGCAAATTTCTTATAGACACTGACTGGTTGCATTAAGTTTCCTCAAAGTTTTTGTCAGTTAACTTGATCAAAAGATCTTTTTATTCAAAAGGTGTTTCCAGATGTTGCTCAAATTTACAGAAACCATGAATGGTTAAGCGGACGGGCTATATTGGCTGCAAAAAACAGATGTAAATGAATTAAATTTCAAAATTCAAGAACAAATTACAGGTGAATTGAGGATATATAAATCAGTTGATTCGGCTACTAACCAAGATGATGTCGTCAACTATCCGTCTGAATTTTTAAACTCGCTGGATTTACCAGGATTGCCACCTCACAATCTTCAATTAAAGGTTGGATCGGTAGTTATAATGTTGAGAAATATCAACCAACCGCGTCTTTGTTAGCGATAAAAATTTTTGAACAACGTGATAGAAGCAACTATACTGAAAGGAAAGTATAAAGGAATAGACGTTTTGATACCACGCATCCCAATGATTCCGACTGATGTACCATTTGAATTTAAACGACTACAGTTTTCAGTGCGGCTTGCTTTTGCTATGAGTCATAATAAGTCCCAGGTGCAATCATTAGGTGTTTGTGGTATTAATCTAGAAAACCCATGCTTCTCACATGGTCAACTGTATGTTGCCTGTTCCCGTGTTGGATAACCATCAGATTTGTTTGTATATTCACCAGGTAATCAAACAAAAAACATGTGTATCATAAAGCACTACAATAAAAATCAAACAGATATTTGTTAATAATTGTGATTCACTTGATTTACAACTAAGCGATTACTGAAAATAATTATATACGTTTTATTTCATTATTCTTTATTTCATCCCTATGTTAATAATAATAGTAATAAATAATTAATTATCTCCATTTTTTGTCATTGAAGCACCCACTTTATAAATATTTGTCACCTTTAGGTTCCCACTATTTTCAATCAGGTTTGAACCTTAAGTTTCCCTCTTAGTTTGAAGCCCTCTGGCAGACATCCCAGTCGGGGTTTTTAGTGGGTCTCAAAAGGGTGGCCAAAGTTCGTTTAAGTAAGTGGAAGATATTCTTAGGTCACCCGAGCTGACCTTTTTCTTTAATTCTCCTGAACAGAACCGTCACCATGATGATAGGGCGATATGTGAGAGTCAGCAGAGTAGAAACATCTTAAGGTCGAAATATAAACTGCCACATTCCAATTCTATTTCACAGAACGAAGTCTGCCGAGTTGTATAAAAATTGTTGTATTTATTATAAAAATCTATTTTTTTCATTTTTCATGATTTATCTTTTAAAATTTATGTTTTGAGTTTAACTTTTATTATATGCATTAGTAAAACCACCAAATATTTTTAATTATGAACTACTATAACTATATACAACTATATACAACTATATGCAACTATATATAACTATATACTACTAAACTACTTAACTGATTTTAATAAATTTACACACCACGTACGTTTTCAACTCAATTCATAGTCGCAATATTATTTTATTGCAAATTATTTGTTTATTATTTTGCAGTTAGTTCCTAATAATTCTAAAAGATGGTGGTATCTATTGACTGGACTGGACTGAGTAATTACGAATGAGGTATCTGCCCTACCTATCTCATTCGTAAGTTTAGTGTTCCAAGCTATTTACTAAAAACTTTGTAATATACAAATAGTGTTATAAACTTGGATAAAATTAAAAAAATAATTATAATTATTTTGTTTTGATTTTTGCTTAATATCGACTGTAAGAAAACATTATGGTTTTCATGACAGATGTACTCTGAACGTTACCCCTTAAATAGTTTATATAGTTTATTATATAGTTTATATAGTTTAATGTAATACATCAAAAATAATACGAGTAGTCACAGCAACGCGTGACCGGGTCTGCTAGTTACACATAAATATACCAATAATAGTAATAACACTGCCCGCTTTGCCTTTTTCGAGCCTTAAAATATGCAAACAAAATGTAACCTAAAAATGTTGAGACACGTGACTTTTAATTTAACCGATTTACAGCCAGAGGACTACTGATTAAGTTATATATACTGCTTAAAGCATTGTAAGCACCAAAAAAAGAAGGAACATATGGGTCAAACCTAGCAATATCTTTCAATAATTTGATAAGAACACAATTTTTTTTACGCAACTCCTAACTTGCTCGCAGGTGAACTAGACGAATGTCGCAAGGAGGGCGGACCACGAAGACTACGAACACGTGATAAGAACGTTGGCTTTTTATGGAAATATTAACGATCGTACCCGCGTTAGGCACATCTCTTTATATACAATCCGCTCCATGCAGCAATGTTGATTTTTATGGAACTGCTTATTATTTATTAACTTTTTATTAATTATATATCAATTATTAATTTAATCTCGTTCAAAAAAAAATCGAGTATGAATGAAATTAGAACTTCATTTTATCCTGATAGTTCAGGAATCATTCAACATTATGACATCATATAATTTAATTAAAGTATAAAATTATGTCTTTGAATAAAATAACATTATAATAATGAAATTTATTGAAAATTTATATAAAATCGGGAATTTTAGGAATATGTTGCAACTCGTGTAACCTCACTTAGTAACGGAATAAGCCAAGTATTCATAAGGTTTATCAACTCCACTAGCTTCTTTATAACTTATACTATACTCATAGCTAATACTCAAAGCTAAGTCAATATAGGACATTTCACAGTCAATAGTCGAGTACGACTTCTTTTCAACTGTGGAAACTGTTTTACTTGTTCTTTCATTTTAATATAAAAGTATTATAGTGCTAAATGTTAGTTAACTTTTATATTACAAAATGTAACATTCGTAAATGTGGAATAAATTTCCTTCGGCTGTATTTCCATGTAGATACGACATGGGTACCTAAAAAAAGGGGTATACTCCCACCTCCAAGACCGGCAACAATCTTGCAATTCCCAGGAAGTTGCAACATTTCGTGGGCGGCAGTGATCACCCGTCACCGGTGTCCCGCACGGTCGTTTGTCATCCTCTTCTATAAAAAATGTTGAAAGAACTAAGTAACGTAACTAGTATGTTTAAATTTTAGGATTTCGTAACAATTCTATATATTTGCTTAAAGTATATTTATTTATCGACTCGTTTGCTTAGAATACTGAAAAAATGTCAATATCAATCTTTTTAAAACACATACCAGATGCATTAGGATAGAATATAGAAACATTATGCGTGGATCTGTTTTAAATAATTCGATTAAAAACCAACCTGACCAATTAATTTAACAGCCTGGTAGGTTGTATTTGGTCACGTAGTTAATTGAATACCACGAGCGCTAAACAGCGCTGTAATTATAAGCTTTTTCATAATTTTCGCTAGAATCGACAAAATATCTGCTCCCAGTCACAATGGTGACTCTAACTGTGTAAACCATTGTAAATGCGATAATAAGTGTTGTAAAGTAATTCCGATTTCATAATTATTTTTGTTGTAGTTCAGAAATTAAATAAAATGATACAATAGTTTGTAATATTTTTTAAAACACAATACAAACTCTACTCAGAATTTATAAACCTAATTGCTTGAGAAACTCGATCGTAGTTGTTAGTGTGTTTGAGAACTTCTTGATGTACTCATCTTTCTTTTGTAATAAAAATATGTGTATAAAAATATTTTTATATGATTTGATCAAATACTCTTAGAATACTTTTGTTGTTTTGGTTTACATTCCTTTGATTTAGTTTTATCATAGAAAAGGTATTTATCGGTAACTTTATGTAGTTTCAATATTAAAGCTATTTGTAATATCACAGTTTCACTCAAAGTACAGTATTATCTTGTGTCCGCTCAATGCAGGCTTATAGTCGACTGTGGTCCAAATTATAAGATTATTTCTATAGTTTTTAGTTTATTATAATTTTTTATTACATTATACCAAATATTCTAAAGTATTTATTCAATTAAGAACCGTTACATATGTTGATAATAATTAATAGCAGAATAATATTATCATTACTACATAATTTATTGTGGGAAGCAAGCGGAGCGCTCTTCTGGAGGCTTTTTCACATTCTTTGTAACGAATAGGCTCGAAAACTACTTAACGAAAAATTATAAAATTTTCCATTAAAAAAGACATACATAGGGTTTGTTGGCGCCCCTAGTATTTATACTTTTGTATAATGTTATGTATAATAACATAAAACACCAAGTAATTTATATAGTATATTAATGTCATATCAACAGATCATACCTTTTATACTATAAAGTCTTATATTTTTAATAACTGTTGTACATCTTAGCATTATTTTTCTTCCTCACGAAGCACTAAGGAAAACCTATTAATAAAGGCAGGTTTAAGTCTTTTCATAATTTTTCTTCTTTATATTAAAAAAAAGCATTTTAAGTAATTTATATCAAATTATATACATAAAAACTTGCTACAAACAAAGACTTGCCTAAACAAAACAACTTCGTTATTTACAACAAGAAATTGAACGAAAAAAGGTTTCATTGTTTGCGGCTTCTTTTCATTAACTCTTTTAGTAAATAACCTCCGAATAACAATCACGAAGCTCCAAAAATAAAATGAAGTATCATCAAAATTCATTATCTCATAGAGCTCGCTTAATGGATACACAACATAGATGTCGCCAGATCAGTTTTGTTTTTCACTAAAAAACTAAACATAATTTGATTATTACAAATATTTATTATCAAACATTTTTATACTTTTTGTGGAATGCAAAATCACAACTAAATTAATAGTAATAGTAGAATAGTAATTGCAATTTCATAAGTAAGGAGGTGAAATACATAAAATGTATGTAAAAAATACAGTGTGTAATATACAGAAAGTTTTGATGACATTGAGGTAAGCTTCTCTTGTACCTGACCCAGTTGTAATATTCGAAGGACCGGAAGCTGTCGAAGTTAAGAAGTAAATCAACTTGTGTAAACATGTTAAGCATATTTTGGTGAATAATATATTACTTACAAGTTTAAAATGTATTTAACATTTTTAAAGGTTGTAATTTATCGTTTGTATAATTACATTATAATTTACAATCATTAGCTTAGTTCATTTTATTTGAGCTCTGACGAGTAGTTACTTTTACGTTCTAATAATTAACCCTATAATATTAGAACTATAGACTAACCAGATAAAGAAACTTAATCATCATGAACCTCAACTATAGACTAACCAGGTGACAAAGAAGAAACGTTATTATCATGAACCTTCCGCTAGCTGCGTGAGTGTGATTGAGGTGAGAATTGGGGTTTTGCGGAGAATGTTCAATTGCTATGACCCTTTGGAAAATTGTTTTCACTCTCAGCGACGTTCTAAAAGCATTAAAAAACTGCATAGTACTTATGGTACTATATCAAATTAAAATTGTAATACGGGTGCGGAAGAAATAATCAAATAGACTGAAATAACAATCTTCGTTTTAGGTTGACAGGAATATAAATTTTTCAATGTTCCTATACAATTTAACCACATAACATCACATATACACATACAGTTCATTAGATTTGATATTATGATTTGACATCGCTCGTACAAGATGTAGATTGATATTTCTTCCTCAATTTCATCACAGAACTGCAATAAGCCAGCCATAGCGATTATTAATACGTATTGTATTTATTACCGTATTTACTACCAAGTATATATTTTTTATAAAAATTAATTATTAGAAATAAATAATAAAAAAATTTGGACACCCCAACTCAATATTGCCGGCCGGCAATTTCTCACAATACACTAGAATAGTGCTAGAGGGTTTTTGTATGGAATTCGAATCTATTGAGCAAGCTCCATGAAAGATGACTTTTTGATGAAACTTCATTTTATTTGTGATTTTTATTCGGAGGTTGTTTATTAAAGGAGCAGTAGAAAGGAAGCCGCAAACAATAAATCCTTTGTCTCTAAGAATTCTATTGCCAATAACGAAGATGTTTCTGGCATGATAACCTTTGATATTAACTAATTTTAGTTTTTTAATAATATGATATACAATATAAATATAATATTTCATTATAATATTTAAAAACTTAAATATAATGAAATAGCTGAAAAGATTTCCACAAAGCTTACATAACTTTACTTATAAAAGTATAATCTGTAATATATAGTATAAGTTATAATGAAGCCATTGGAGATGAGAAACCTGATAACCCTTAGCTTACTCTGTTCCTACGTGATTACACGAACATGTTTCCGAAACAGAGGATGTTTTTTAGATTTGCAATAAATATATTTATATCACTTCTATTTATAATAATTGAATTAATTTAATATATATATTATTGAAAGACTTCATACTGTACTAGGAGAAAGTCTATTCAAACTAATATACAGGATGGGCCAAAAATTTTTGCAAATAGCAACACTTGATTTCTCCAAAACCGTGAGAGCAAGGGGCGCGCGGGTGGCGGGGAATTGTGCGTCGTTTAATGCAATTTTAGTCACGATGGAGCGCTTCACGGGACAACAGCGTGCTTTTTGCGTAAAACAATTTTACAAAAACAACGATTCCTACGTTACTGTACGACGCCTCTTTAGAGTTGAATACGGATTACAACGTGTAAGTGAGTGTCCAAGTGTTAATTTAATTAAAGCTTGGGTTAAAAAGTTTGAGCAAACGGGATCAACAACGAATATTAAACAAACTGGGCGACCACGTTCAAGAAGAAGCGAAGAGAACATTCGGGAGGTTGAAATTTCTGTAAGGAACGATCCAGAATCATCTACGCGTAAGCGGTCGGCGGCTCTTGCTATACCAAGAACTAGTCTGCGGCGAATCTTGCATTTGGACCTTAAACTGCACCCATATAAGCTTCAAATTGTACAGGAGATGAAACCAAACGATTACATTCAACGCAAGTTATTTGCTGACACTATACTGGAGCGATTCTCTAGCCTTGAGAATGTATTGTTTACGGACGAGGCCCATTTTCACATTAATGGTCACGTAAATAAACATAATTGTCGATATTGGAGCACGGAAAACCCTCACTATAAACACCAAAAGCCTCTTCATTCACCAAAAACGACAGTGTGGGCTGCCATATCCGCAAAGGGCATAATCGGTCCATACTTCTTTGAAAATAATCAAGGAAATAACGTAACTGTGGACTCAGTGGAATACGTGAAAATGTTGCGAGAGTTTTTGACACCACAGTTGCATGAATTTGAAGGATACAATAGCCGGACTTGGATGCAACAAGAAGGAGCAACATGCCATACATCAAACGTGACTTTACCGGTGGTCAAAGAAATGTTTCCTAACAAATTGATTTCTCGCAGAGGTGATATCCCATGGCCTCCCAGAAGCCCGGACCTTACACCTTGCGATTTTTTCTTGTGGGGATATCTGAAGAGTCGAGTATGTCTTAATAAATCGACGACCATATCCCAATTAAAAGAAAACATCCACGAGGAGATAGCCGCGATTCCTCGCAGCATGTGTCAACGAGTTTTCCAAAGTTTACGTAGTCGATTGCAGGAGTACCAACGACGAGACGGAGCACATCTCCACGATGTCATTTTTAAAAAATAAATTTTAATAAATGATAATTACGTTAAATAAATCATAAACAAAATAACATTTGTACTTATAAAAGTAGAAATAGTTCTAGACATGTTTCAAAAGTGCAAAAATTTTTGGCCCACCCTGTATAACAAGGATGGTAGTTAATCGATACATTAATACCAAAATAACATGAAGTTCTAAAATATATATATTACGAGTAAATACCATACCAGTTTACTCTTATTAAGTCCCTATGCAATTAAGACATATTAATTTAATAAGCTTTTTATTTGCGTAACACATAAATATTGACTGAAACATTGCGTAGAACTGTAAAATTAGTTTCAAGTTAAATTCAACAACGATATAGTTCTGTTATGATTTTACAAACATTCCTAAGAAAGTTATAAGTAGGAGAGATGGACCTAAAGCACCTTAAGGAAAGTTGAAGAAAATTTCGTATATAACTTAGCTACATTATATCTTTCTAAACATGTCCATTACTAAACATTTTTATAATAAGCCCGAAGGGTGGATACAAAGTGAGCACTCGTATAGGCCAAAACGGACATAGGTTGAGCTAAAGCGGGTATGGCTTAATCATTTATCAATAGATTACGAGGTTATAAGGAAAGGGATAGCCATATTCTGATTTCAGTATAAGTGGAGTAAAGCCAACAAACAATTTTGGCAATTTTGGCTGCCTGGTATATTATCCAGTATCGACGGCGACGGTGTTGTTCATAAAACATGAGTCTTTTAGAAAACCTATACACGCAGTAGTCACATACCTGATCTGCAGAAATGACAGTGACACATCTTCAAAACCTTGACCTTATCATTTGAACATAACAGCTTTGCCTTTTATAAATAAATAATAATAATTTTTATAATATAGATTTTTGTAACTATGTACATAAAGTTACAATTAACTGATTTATGATTATTTTTTTCATTTTATTTACACTTAAGTAACAAATATTTCTTACTAAATTATTAATTTATTTTCTCATGGCACGGCACGGCGTTAGTGTTATAGTGATTACAGCGAATACTATGTTTTTACGTTCTGTATTTCGACAAATTTTGAAATATACAACAGATTTTAACCTCAAAATTATGAAACACGTGATTTTCAATATAACAGATTTACGGCCAGATGACCTGAAACATACCTAGGAATATTTTTCAAAAACCCGCATTAATACAGTTTTTAGAGGGTGAAGGGTGGACCTCAGGAACTCCGTACACGTGCTAAGAACGACCGCTTGTTTATAAAATTATTAAGGAGAGTGAGATTTTTTAGGTAAATATTACACATTTAAAAGGTAGAAAAGAAAAAGATCCTTTTGAATTAAATAACTTTTTTGACACTTTACATCTTTAATAATGGATTTAATTAAAAACACGTGGTTGAAGTAATTGTTTTTGTAGTTAGAGAAGTAATCAAGTCAGCAACAGGGCAGAGAATTTATTTAAGTACAAATTAATATTTAAAAATATAATACCAATGAAAAGTATAATCTATTTCGTTTATCATAAATAGCATTCGTTTAGAAATAAATAAGTAAGGTATTTAACATTCCATTACTTGGTATATTTTATTATTGTATATTACTTAAAACATATATATATATGTAGGATCAGGATCCAAGAGCGGCATGTCAGGATTTGGAGTTCTCATGTTGTAGGATTAAGAAGATACATGTGTACAAAACAGGATTTATTTACATAGAAAATCAGAAGATAAATTATAGAAACAAACACAAAATAATAATTTACTATAACGAACAGGACTTAGTGTCCTTTATTCGTACAGTGGCAACACAGCCACCCAAACAATAACGAACAGGACTTTAGTCCTTTGCTCGTACTGTGGCAACACAGCCACCCTAATAATAACGAACAGGACTTTAGTCCTTTGCTCGTATAGTGGCAACACAGCCACCCAAATAATAACGAACAGGACTTTAGTCCTTTGCTCGTACAGTGGTATCCTAACCACCCAATAGCGTATCGCCGGAGCAATACTGCTATGGCAAAGGGTATCGCGTCAGCGATTTCGCAATGCAATATACAGCGCTAGGCTGTACCGAGTAAACCAACAGTTCAGTTGGGAGCGAGAGCTCTTGAGTCTGATCCGAAGACACTGCCCGCTAGTAGTTACTTAATCCCAACTTCCTGCCATTCTGGCAGGGCGCTGCTTCCAGGGCTTTGGCCCCATAGCAGGGTTTCTCTCGCGGGTGGCACACGATCCACCCGGTTCCCTGGTTTTTAGTGCCGAGGTACTAGTACTACTAGTTTTTCGGTGTATTTACAAAATATATTACTATTTACAATAAAACGATAAAATTAACAATAAAATTAACAACAACTTAATTAAACTTAATACTATTTACTTTCTAAATTTAACAATATAAGGGGACGTTATACAGAACAAAATACAATACAGCTAAATACAAAAGGGACTTAAATATTATACAATGGACTTAAATACTAAACATAAGAAAATAAAACAATAAAACACTATAATACAATAAAATACAATAAACTACTACATACTAACTTAAATAACTATATAAATATTTGTTTGTTGTTTCTCAGATTTATTTTATGGTTTTTTTTTTTTACTTACATACTAAAAACTGGACATATATATAATACACTAAAAACTAAATCGAAACTAAAAGTACTCATATTAGGTAAAAGGAAATATCAAAAATGGAACCACCGCCTGGGTCTTTCCCACGTTCAGAGACAGCCTCCACTCCGCCAGCCAACTCGGCAGCAGGTCGAGTGACCCCTGGAGCTTCTTGGCCGCCAAGAGGTGCGACCTGGATGAAACCAATAAGGCGACGTCGTCCGCGTACAGCGCCAACATCGTACCCGGGGGTGAAGGGATATCATTAGTGTATATGGAGTAGAGGATCGGGGAGAGGATGCTGCCCTGTGGGACACCTGCCAAACTGGGGAAGGCGCTCGAAAGAGCGCCTCCTACCCTTACCCGGAAGGTTCTTCCGTGAAGGAAGGAAGCGAGGACTTGGACTACGTGGTGTGGAACACCAAGGGACTGGATTTTGTGCAGTAATCCTGGGTGCCATACCCGGTCAAAGGCATTGGTAACATCCAGGAATACTGCGGCTGTCTGGAGCTTTTTGTTGTAGGACGCGGTGGCAAAGCGGACCACCCTAGCCACCTGAAGGGTGGTAGGGTGTTGATTTCGAAATCCAAACTGTTCGGGTCTCGGGCAAAAATGTGCCTGGACAAGAGGTAAAAGCAACCTCTCGAACAGTTTGGATATCGAACTCAGGAGGGAGATGGGGCGGTAACCTTCCGGGCGGCTATAGTCCTTGAAAGGTTTGGGAATTACAGCGACCAGACTCGCCTTCTTCTTGGGAAGTACCCCAGACCCAGAATGGCATTGAAGAGTCTGGTCAAGCTGGCGTTGTTTGGCAAGTGTCTGAGGGCCCCGTTAGTGATGCCATCACTTCCAGGGCCGGCGACGGCCGCGTTGTAGAGAGGATCTCTCGTAGACTGCCAGCGCCTACGGGCATCCCTTTTCTTATGGAGAAGGTTGAGGATTCTTCGGGGTAGGGGAGGATATCGGAAGGAGCGGGAAGGAGAGGAGGATACCCCTATCGCACCTTGAATTTTGATGGTGAGGTCGGACACCAAATGGTCCAACCCCCCAGGATCCGAAATAGGTTCTGCAACGGGCGGCGACTGCCTGAGGCTTCTCTCGAAGACCTGCCACGAGACGCGTCTCCTCGGCTGAGGAGCAGTGGCCAGAGTCAGCCTGCCTGACACGGATGCCAGGACAGGCTGATGATCTGAGCCAAACGCGTCGGGCAGCGTTTCGAGGTCCAAGGCCTGGACACCGTTATACACCACCAGGTCGATGGTGCTCGGTGCCTGGCCTTCAACGTGCGAGTAGTGGGTTGGGAGATCAGGTCCCACAACCTCAAACCCGCAACGCTGGGATACCCCAAGCAGTCGTCGTCCGTTGGCGCAGGTGAAGAGGCATCACCAAGAAGGATGCTTGGCATTCCAGTCCCCTGCCGCCAGCGAGGTGGTGGTGCTTTCGATCATCCGACGCACCTCGCTGACGTCAAAGGCTGGATTGCAGGGTCGGTAAACGGCATATAGGCAGAGAGGATGATCCCCGTGCTGGATCTCGACGCCCAAGGACTGGAATGACCTGGTGTCGACATCCGGCATGGGGTGGAATACCAGGTTACGCCGTACTGCGACTAGAAGCCCCCTCCACGGATGGGATGGGTCTGCGTCCAGTCGCAGCACGTGGTAGCCCGGGATAGAGGCAGGATGGTTGGGAGTCAGGTGGGTTTCGTTGATGAGGGCAACGTCGATGCGCTGCTCCCTCATCAACAGTTTAAGAAAAGGGAGCCTCCTCCTGAGACCAGCAGCGTTCCAGTATAGAATACGAAGAACGCTACTGGGCATCCTAGAGAAGGCTCATCATGCCCGACAGGACAGCCTGAGCAGGGTCTCGACCTTCCCTCAAGGCGGTTAATACCTCCTTAAGGGTGTCGATTACCCTGTCCAGACTGACCTGTCCGGGCGCTGGCCTCTCGGCCTCGAGTCTCATCGCGGCAGTCGGGAACTCCCGGCCCGCTGGGGCCTGTGCAGCCTCCTCCAGCGGGATGCGGACCGGAGCCGTGGGGACTTGCGTCTCCACCGCTCGACGCGAGCGTTTGCCGCCTCTCTTTATCCTCCGACGGCCCGTCCCAGAGTTGGGCGGGTTTGCGGGGGCCATAAGAGAGGAGGCCTGGGCGTTTGAGTGGACCATGTTGGTCTCCACTTTGGGCTGACGCGTCTTCTCAGCCGCAGTGAGGGCGGTTGTGCCCGCCCTCCTGTTCCGCAGTTCCCTCCTGAACTGCGGACAGTTTGCGTTGTTAGCCGGATGGGGGCCACCGCAGTTAACGCAGGTGGCCGGCTCATCTAACGACCTTGGGCAATCCCTGGCTTAGTGTTCCTCTCCACACCGGACACATGCCAGGCGACGGTGGCATCCGTGGCTCGAGTGCCTAAATGCCTGGCATCGATGGCACTGAGCGGGACCGCGCTTACTGCGCCAGGGCTCAACTATGACGCCCGGCATATACAACAGTTCGTTGACATTGTATATGCCGGTTAAAAGATTTGGGGTGTTTGTAAGGATTACAAAGAATAAACACCCTGGGCGGCCCTGGCGGGCGCGGATGGGGCGGACATATTCCGCCTGGTATCCCAGCTCCAAGAGTGCCTGGGTGATATCTTCAGGGGGCGTCGTTACTGGGAGCCCCCTGATTGCCACTTTCTTACTAATCTCCGATGGGAGATTGTAGGAATACCATGACAGGGTTGCCTCGGTTTTCTCGAGCTCGGAGAGGTACCGCTGCACAGTGCGGTACTCTGTCTCCGAGCTCGGCGTAAATCTTACGCCCCTCCCAAAGAGGCGTGCGTTTGGGACCCTACCCAGCTTCTCGCGCAAAGCGCGGAAGTGGTGGGTCCAATTTGGAAATACCTCCAAATTGGACCATTGGAGGGGGAGGCGAAAACGGGCGAGAGACTCGCGCGACATCCGGGCGCCGGCCGTGCCCGCGGCGCCACACGAGGGGGCCTGACAAGGGGGCCTGACAAGGGGGCCTGACAAGGGGGCCTGACAAGGGGGCCTGACAAGGGGGCCTGACAAGGGGGCCTTGGCCCAAAGTGGGTCACATGACCCGAGGGGGCCTGGGAGGCCCCCCGATCCAGAGGGGGCCTGAGGGGGCCCCGGCAAAAAGGGGGCCTGGGGGCCCTGAGGTCCAGAAGGGGCCTGGGGGCCTGCGGGGGCCTCGGGACCAGACGGGGCCCGAGCGCCCGTGGGGATCTAAGGGCCAGAGGGGCCCTGGGAGGGGACGGGGGCTGGCCTAGGGGACCTGGCGGTTCGTGCGCCTTGGGCGCGCGTCGCCAGGTCACTGGCCTTGCCCGGGGGCCTACCCGTCGCCTGTACAGGGAGGGGCACCGCGCGAGCCGAGGCACCGGGAGAGCGCACGAGCGAGTCGCGTGTCTCCGGCGCCCTGGGCGCAGCGGCACGCCCTCCACCTGCCTGGGCGGGGGCGGGGGCCTTAACCACCGCCGGTACAGGGGGGGGCACCGGGCGAGCTGAGGCACCAGGGAGAGCGCGCGAGCGAATCGCGCGCCTCAGGCGCCTTAGCCGCACCGGCGCGCCCTCCACCTGCCTGGGCGGGGGCGGGGGCGGGGGCGGGCGGCGGCCGCGTGGCCGGACCAGACGTGTGACATCACATGCCGTCGGCACCCTGGCCGCGTCCGCAGCCAACCTTCCTTCCCCGCGGGGGGACGGTGCTGGGGCGGGAGCCGAGGCCGGGCCCGCAGCGCCGGCGAGACGTGCGAACGAGTTGCACGCCGCCGGCGTACTGGCCGCGGCCATTGCATGTTTTCTTCTCTCTTCAATGGAAATCCAGAGAGGGGAAACGGTTTCAGGGTTTTTGGCCCTCTTACCGTGGCGTTCTTTCGGGGGTTATAGGATTATAGCCTCGTGGTTGGGGGTGGCTCCGTCCGGGGGGCGTGTGTGCCATGGCGCGATGTCCCGGATGTGAGAATGATCCGAGACGTCGGCCTGGGTGAACATCTTGTGGGTTAAGTTGGAGATGTGCTGGTCGACGCTCTCGATGCGGAGGTCGCGCGCAAGGGTAGCGTTCCTCACGAACCAGGGAGCCCCGACCGCGAGTCTGAGACCCGACTTTAGTCCTTTGCTCGTACAGTGGTATCCTAACCACCCAATAGCGTATCGCCGGAGCAATACTGCTATGGCAAAGGGTATCGCGTCAGCGATTCCGCAATGCAATATACAGCGCTAGGCTGTACCGAGTAAACCAACACTTCAGTTGGGAGCGAGAGTTCTTGAGTCTGATCCGAAGACAGACTGCCCGCTACGGCCGATGTCGGCCCTTTTATAGTCAAATAGGCCACGCCTCTCATTCCCCCACACGGCTCTGTTCAATGGCGCATGGAAATACGTCACGTGTTTACTCGATCCAACTTACAAAAAGCATCTTATTCTAATTGTTTTAATTATTACAATTCGTCAAATAATCTAAAAGGAATTATCGTAAACTTATAACAGTGTTTTATAACAACTTAAATTTAATTGCAATAACAAAACATGATCTCAACGATGTTTTGTACAGTACCAAATGTCAGACTTAGTTGTCAGATTTATGTGCTCTTTGGACAAATTTATATTCGCCTTGTATAAAGTAATATTATATATATAAAGAAGCTGTTAATTGAGTACATATGTTAAAATATTTGGTATAATGTAATAAAAAATTATAATAAACTAAAAACTATAGCAAAAAATCTTATCACTTGGACCACAGTACTATAAGCCTGCATTGAGCGGACACAAGATAGTACTGTACTTTGAGTGAAACTGTGATATTACAAATAGCTTTAATATTGAAACTATACAATATTACCGCTAAGATCTTTACTATGACTAAATTAAATCAAAGGAAACCAAGACAAGAAAAGTAATATCTATATTTGATCAAATCATATAAAAATATTTTTACAGACATATTTTTATTACAAAAGAAAGACGGGGAGTACATCCAGCAGCTAATTATTAATTTGGTGTTGCAAGAGAATGTGAAGTGTAATTAAAGTCTCCCAAAAACTTTACCATCGTGGTAATTGAAGAAACGCAAAATACATCAGAAATAGACATTTTCTGTCGCGAATATCAAGATTGCTTCTGATACGCAAAACGTTTGAGAAGATCTTTGAATTCGTGTATCGTTAATGCTTGTTACTCGTAAGCAACGGTGTAAAAATATTTCATCATTCTTATAAGGTGGCGCTTATTTACTCTAATGCGATACTATTAATACTTCTGGTGTACTTGTGTCGCATTGATTTTAGTGTTGTTATTGTAGAGCAAATTTTGTTTGTTTTCTACAATGAATACGGACACTGACATTTTTCGTTTTGTTTTGTGTCTGTTGTGTTGTTAATGTTGTTGTTGTTTTATATCAAACAAACAAATATAAGTAATTTTTATATGTAATTTAAAAACTTTTTCTTCATTATTTACCCAAACCATTAAGTGATATTCTGATATGAGAAGTAAGTGAAAAAATATACTTAAAAATAGAGTTTATTTCGTCGGCTTGCAGTCGTAACAATTTAGATACTTACTATATACTTGACGATTTAAATTCAAAGAAATGTTATTTATTCACTAATCGTTTGTTCATCAATATAAATTAATGAACAATACGTAACTAATTATAGGATTCAACATAAAGTACTTTGGGAGAGGAGCGCTCTTCTAAGGGGACGCTGATTAACACAATTGCACGGAATTGAACTGTGTATACGAATTATGTTAACATTTAATGTAATGGTTTATGTTTATTGGAGACTTAAAATATGACTGAGAATGGCTTTGACGTCTTGTGCTTGGTTCGATACCAAAACTCATATTACACTAACGACTAAGAAATATATGTTTAAATTAATTCTATTCAGTTAAGTTTAGAGTACAAACCATTTATAGGATTATGAGAGCATTTCTTTTAATAATCCGGTAGAAGTTGTTTTATTGACTTTGCGACTCATTTTGCTCAACTTTAATTCCGTCAATCTCCTATTAGAAGATGTATAGACGTACTCATAATATAAATACAAAACAATACAAAACTTAAAAAATAAAGTCAGTTCTAACAAATTATATAACATTTTTATTAATATTCTCATATAATATGTAATAACAAAAAAAAATTGACAGAATGATGAAGATGAAGATGATGAAACATGTTCTAATAAATAATCACAATATCACAAACTCTGTTGTCTAATCTTACCGGTTTCGACAAATTAAATTAAAAACTGATATGTGCCAACAATCCACTTAGCTTCTTTTTGTTGCATTTTATTTATGATAACAATATTAAAATAATATGTTTTACCTAACATCGTGTTTTACTTCTAACTAACTTCTAGTGCCTGTAATTGAATTATCTTTATCAAAATATTATTTTACTTTATATGCGAGAGTAAAAAAAGTACAACTTTGTATTATTATTTGCTTTGAAGTGTATTGACTGGAAGCGAGTCTTTTTTATTGAACGAGGAATTTAAAAATACAATAGAAAACAAATTTTGCACACATTTTTCAGCGAATTTTACTTTAATATTTGCAGACAGCGACAGAGGAGTGACGTTACACAGCAGAGTGGTCTTTGACAAAAACTACACAAAGTCTGCAATATGTTACTTAACAAAGAATAATGTTGTTGCATTTTGTTTATGAAAACAATATTAAACTCTTCTCTTCTCTTTTTTTCTGGTGCTATTGAATTATCATTATCACCATTTTATTATTTTATTATATATACAAGTGTAATAAAGTACAACTTTGTATTATTTGTCTTGGAGTGTAATTATAAAAGAACCCAAGTCCCGCAGATGTCTATTGTGTTTATTAATTACACTTTGAAATTATAAGAGAAATTATATCAATTAAATAAATATTGTAACAAGTAAGATTTGCTCAATATTGTCTTCGGGTCCGGTATTTTAGTTAAACTGTACTAACTACTTCATAAGCAATATTGACACGATAACAAACTGAAATCAATCTTGAGCGAAGGTCAAAGTTCAAAGGGTCATTACCCTTTGGACATTCTCCGCAAAATCCTTTGAATAATCCTGATAGTTAGATTTTATAAATCACTTACATGACTTATAATTATAATTTTATCACATAATGGATGAAATTAGTTTATTGTATGTCTAAATACAAATATATTCTTAAAATATTATATAAAATGATTTATGATAAATGTAATATACACTTAACTCAAACTTAACATACTAAATGGATATTACCATTGTGTAATTTTAACCATTATTTCAAGTAATACTAAAGTTATACATAACCATATATAATAGTATTAAATCTAATGTAATATTTTATTAATTATTCAATTTGACTGAGTCGTAAATGATCATTTTAAAATGTTGTTAACTTAATAGTTAAATATAATAATAACAAATGTAAGTATGTAAGAAAACCTATGAAATCATTATATTATTGTACATGTTTATGGAATATCAAAATAATGCACAATATCCTAATTTCACATTTAATTATATATTATATATTTAATTATATATTATGTATATTGACTCTCCTGAGATTTATTACCTATGGTTCGTTGTTAGTAAATCAGTATAAAAGGATGGAAATGCTGACTTGCAGCGTCAGGTCTACTCGCGCTAACTACCTAGGTGTCAATGACCGACATCTGACGTTGAAAGGAGAAGTCAGTAAAGCTGCAAACGTCCCAAGAATGGCAATGTTTCTCTTGCGCCCTTTCTTCCAATCCCATTTACCACTACGTACAAAATTGTCCCTGTACGAAACGTGAGGCAGGCCTAATCTTATCTTTGGCATTTCAGTGTGCTATGCGTTTGCCAGGGCGTGCCTGAACGATATTCTGTAGATAGTGCAGAACATTGCACTTAGACGGGCACAAGCCCCCTATTTCGTGAGGAATGCCACTCTGTTTAGAGACTAGTAGAGAGCCTGGAGGATCACATTGGCCGCTTAGCGGTCAACGCCTTCGGTCGTTTTTATACCTCCTCGCACCCTCACCTACGGAATATCGCGACTTAGCTTTCTCGGTCACTTGACGCCAAACATTTGCCCAGGTACCTCCTTCCCACTCCTGACTCCTGAGCAGTCGTCTCAGCCGCTGGTCGCCTAAAGTGGACCTCCTTCGGGTAACCGAGGGTCTCACCAGGCTTGACTAACCGCCCATTCGATACAAGCTCACCTCGCTCTTTCCCCAACCACATAACTTCACCCTAACCATATGGTTAATATAAATTAATGACCAACGTCAGAAACCACGGCAAGAGGGTCTTACCCAGAAGCTGTTGCCCCGCTCTGCCCAAAAGGTTGAAAGGAAAAAATAGAAACCGTGGCAGCATCAGTTATTCTTTACTTATCGAAGTGAGATAAACAAGTGAAATACAAGCGAAAGAGAAAGTTAACATAACAAAGTGCGAGTGAAGTTCAGCAAGTACACCCACGTGAAATTACAGTGTGAAGTAACTTTAACAGTTAAAGTAAGATTTAAATGTTTTATTATTATTAAAACAACAATTAGTATTGTTTTTTATTTTATTTTTTATTTTTATTATATCGTTGTTATAATATTATAAAAGATTTTTTTTTATTATGTAACATTAAGATTATCTTAAATGTTGTTAAAGATTAAATAATTGTTAAAAAATACAATGTTGGTTAAAATTGCAATTTTTATAAACAATTATATAAAATAATTAAATCTATCAACAGAGGGGGGAAAACTTCCGTCTCAAGCACTAAAACATTAATTTCTATGTTTCAGAAAGGATCCCGCTAGTTTAGAAGTTTTCCTTAAGGCTATTCAGGATTCCGTTTCCGGTAATCGTTATTCTGATGAGGGCGTGGTTCTCCCTGTTCTCGATCCGCGAACTAGTGATAAAGGTGCTGATAGCTGGTGCATGGCATCAAAGAGTTGGCCCGACAATTTGGTTGGAGTGGCACCACAACTATTGTGAAAGACGCTGTAAGACCCTCAAGGGCATCTGCCTTCACTGATCTGTATTCTGAAAAAAGAAACTTATCTGAAAATCTTGTCGAAGCCATGTCGTACAACTCTGATATAACGGATTATTATTGCGAATACGCAAGAGAGAAAATTATTTTGCTACGTAACATAAAAATATTGTTTACTGAAACTCAATCAATAGAACTAATTTGCGGTATCATTACCCGTAAAGACTACTGACGAGTTAATGACTGTTTTATAGTTATACTAGCTTATTTCCTCCCGCTTCGCTGGGCACAATATTAATTTAGATTTGTACTTAGGTTACTATGGTAACCTTTGTCATATTATCAGTTGTCATCGTAACCGTTGCTACAGTAACTCTTAACCCCTCGTTAAGTGTATAGCTCCTACAGGTTTAAAAGTTGGCGAAATGCAAAAAGTTGAAATCAAATATTGTTTTCATAAAGTTGGCTGGTAGAGAATGTATTAAGTCCGCCTTTTGCACATTATTTTATAGTGTGCAATAAAGAAAGAATTAAATAAATAAACAACGTCCCACACAGACTGTGTGGGACGGCTAGTGAAATATGTAGAGATTTTCATTTTCCCGTAACTCCAGATATCAGAATATTTCATACGTATGAAATTATGGAAAACTGGAGGATATATACATTTGTATATAACCTGCATCCTACATCTCTATAGACCTGTTAGTTGCGGATACATGAAATATATCTTTCGAGAACATTTGAGTTTAATCATGATCTACGTCTCATAGTATACCGTAGTTTATGATTTCACTTTTTACATTCTTTGTCACGAATTGGCTCGAAAACGACTTGTCGGAAAATTATGAAACTTTGCAATCAAAAAGACACATTAGACGACGGCTTTTAAAATCACGTTTTGAAAAATATTATTTTTGAAAAATAAATACAGAAGTTTTAGCACAACAGCATTAGATGAATGATTCATACCAAAGTAGCAGATCAATAATGTAGTAATATCATTATTTTCAGGTATTTAAGTACTATATAGTATGTAGTGTCATCCGATAAAAATACGATTTCCTATTTGTTTCTTAAATCTACACCTACATTGTGATTCGAGTGTCTTTAAAGAAGGACTTATTTAATAAAATATGGTAAGAAAAGATCCGTATACTTTCAACGATCACTAAATAAATTTAAAAAAAAGATAAAATGTTATTGAATTTATTACTAATTACTCAAAAAATTTAGGAATATTAAAAAAAAATTAACAAAAAAGCGACGACAATTCTTTGGATGATGTGGATGAAAATTGAAACCACTTTCCCTTCTAACATTTAAAGGTGAACTTTGTTGACTTTTATCTAGCAAATAATTTTATCAAAATGTCACAGAATATCCGGTGAACATTCTGTTTAAAAGCATGACATATTTTATTATGCTTACATTTTTATAAGATTCCTTTGATGTTAAATACAAGTTTTTTCCAGTTGTTAAGGAAAAAAAAATCTTAAAGTTCCGTCAACCAACGGACAATGATCTAGTGTAAATAATAAATCTGTTTTATAAAATATAATACAACTACATAAACATAGAATACATATTCTATTACTTTTGATGGACTTTCACTTATTCCAATATACTGAAAGGAAAACAGTTTTCCTATTTGTTTAAATTCGACTTGTATATATACTATAGGTCTCAAACTTTCAGATAGTTTTAACTTTATGCTATTAGTTCACTAGGTTTTAAATAATGACAGATTTAGTCGTTATTAAAAAAGATAAGACTTGTCAGGAACATAAGATCGTTCAATATAGAAGCTGTTTGGTATATTAAGATATTAGACAAAGTACGGAATTATCTGGTGGCCGCTAGGTACAGGCCTACAGTATGTTGTGGTACAAGTGATAAGATTATATCTTTTAATATTATATATTGATATATATTATATATATACGAACCTGTTGCTACGACTTTTCCTGCTTACATCTACTGATCTCATGTCATTGTTAAAGTTGTGAACATGTAATTTAATTAATGTAAACTGTTATACTGTACTAGTTTACATTTATAAACTAAACAAAGATTTATATTTTTCCTTGAAAATTCGATAATTACTGGAGTAAAACGTATTCTTTTTATTGTCAGAGCAATAATATATACAGATACCAAAATTAGAATCATTTTTAGAGTATTTATTCTCATTCTTTAGATATACGTAGGTTTTGCCTCCTTAGTGTCGTTGCGTATTTTGATATTATAAAATAAATAAAGCAATTAAAAATAAAGTTATAAATTATAATAAAAAATAACAGAAATGATAGATAATTAGAAAATTCTTGTATTATTTATTAAATACATATACAGTATATTAGTTTTATTTATAAAATAATATATCTAAGAAGAAAAAGACATTAAAACAAATTATTATCTTTTCTTCTTAAAATCGTAGCCTCTATAATGTATGACAGCCAATAATAATTTAACTAATATCGCCTATATCTAGTAAATTAAACCAGGACCCAGATTACTGCTTTGTATCACTAACAAAGCTGTTTCGATAACTAGAGTGATTTGGCTTAACAGGGTGTATTATATTGTTCTTACAAATTAGGCGATATTAGTTAGTGGATAGATTTGTGATTTACCAATCATATTTCTGACAACAAAACCTCCTGAAATGCAGTTAATATTAAGATTTATAAAGAAACAATTTAATCAGCAAATCTATACTAAGAGTAATGTTTGTATTTTAAGGGCTCCACTCCCTTTTTTGTATTTTTAGGGTTCCACTCACAAAGATATTTTTAACTTTACGTTTTGTTTTTAATAAATAATATCTATTCGTTAAATCGTGAATATTAAGATCATAAATATGAAAGAAAGTTCTCAGAATTTCATAATAGTTGATACAAATTCTTTTGTATTCGACAATTTTAAGAACTAAAGAGGTTTTTTCCTAAACCAAGTATTAAATAAGAACTATTTTAAGAACATAATGAGTTCTTGATGAAGCTCCGCTACTTTTGGAGCTTCGTGCTTGTTATTCGGTGGTTTATCAAAAGAACAATCAAAAGAAACCGCAAACAATAAACCTTTTGTACCGTTAATTTACTGTTTTCTCGATGACAAAGATGTTTCTTTGAGATTGTATTTATATGTGTATAAGAATATGGTTCCCGGTTTTTTGGTCTCGTAGTCTGATATTATAATTTAGAATACATATTATAATATTATATATTGATACATATTATAATTGAAACGAATACCACTTTGAAATAATAGTTACTCTATCGTGGAGAAACACCTACTTCAGTTTTAGTAATAGATATAACAGTCGATTTCATAAGAATGATATTTCTTTATTTTCTCTATCTTTTTCTTAAGCATTCCATCACTGGTATCCATAAGATAGCTCATATTTTATAACAATAATCAATAAAAACATATCCAACATATATTGATTTTCACAAAGATTTTGGTATTTCAAATGTTAAAGTACAGTATCAATTTGTTGCAATTTTGTGTTAGTTGTTGAAAATCTTAGTAAAACTTAAACTCAAGGAGCTTTATAATCTTATCACTTCTAACTGAACCTGAACTGAGCGGCCACAAGCGTACTGTCTGATACCTTGATAACTCAAACAGGTTTCATATTGAAACTATCTCATGGTCCTTACATGTCTTATCTGTTATAATAACAAGTCTGTAACTAGTAAAACTGTATCCATTTATAATTTGAAAGAATAAACTCAGGCTCAACAGCCGTATATAACGATTTCTTTTTGCACATAAATTAAATTCTACTGAACTGATGGTAATCTGGTTTTCACTATAGGAACTTTCGACTCTCATTAGTCCAGCAGAAGTTGAAGATAGTGTGATATGTATAATGTAATGTTAAAAATAGCCTAATCTAATATAGTTGTATTTTATTTTATAAAGAAGCTTTTATTTATATACATAAAGTAAATTAAATTGTTATTCGTTTTTGACGGAACTTTTAGATAAGTAAATAAATAAATTATTATTGTTTCACTGTACAGCTGGGAAATACTTAACATAAAAGAAAACTTATAAGAACATAAGCATATTAAAACACGTAATGCCTTTAAAAACATTTTCTAACAGATTTTCCGTGACTTTAAGTTAAATTATTAATAAGTAAAGTGGACAAAGTGAACCTTTCAATTTTACAAATTCAAGCGAGTTTATTTTTCATTTTCATCCAAGGTATCAAAAGAATTATCGACGGTTATTTTTATAAACAAAATTCAAAATATACTTAAATTTCAAGAAAATGCCCATATTAATTACTTTAAGATTTTACAGAAGTCGCACTTATATAACAATACTGTTTTCTTTAACACGATATAGTCATTATCTATATGGATTATCTTGTCCGAAATAAATGTTTTTATTATTATTTTATTATTTATTATTATGTTAATTTAGTTATTTCACACGTAATATCGTGTGTGAATACATTAGTATACAGGAACAGTAAAATATAATATTCTACTTTTCATAAACGATAAACCCTATAACGAATGTTAATATTATACCATAGCATTCAAGAATTTTTTGATGATCAAAATGTGTGGAACACAGGTTGTTGTTTCATTTGCAGTGTTTATATTATAATGTATACATCAAACATTGTTTAATTTCATTTAAAAAAGCAACTGTTGAGTTTCTAGGTGGCTCTTCTCAGCAGAGCAACATTTTGAGCCGGTGGTAGCTTACTCACGGACTATACTAACCGTTTAAATGTAATAATTGACGATTCAAAAGTGCTAGTAAGTCAAGTTTTATTTTGAATGATAATAACTTTTGCAACAGTAAAGACGTTTGTCTCGTTATACATCGAGAAAGGAATTCTGATCTGCTTCTCCAGTACTGTTCTTCTATTACTTATGTCTTTATTTTGTTATAGAAAGCTTGATCATTCTGGATTGTTCCTCTTAATTATAATGGACTTTATTATGTAATATATTTACTTAATTTACAAAATATTAGGCAAAATTTTGTTTGAAGGGGTTTAATTTAGTTTGTTTTTCAATTTAATGATACTTAAAGTAAAAGTTCCTTTAACACCCAATTTCTTTTAAATGTTAATTTACATACCTAGTTATTAAACTATTGTAATACTTTGTACGTGTATTACAAAGAATGTTCTATTTCGTATAGATAGATGATAGATTGCACCCCTAGTGTAGCACTCAGTAAACTGGTAGTGGTTTCGAATAATTATGTAAGAAGTTCAAACTCTGGGAACTAAAGACATTTATTCATTTTTATTTATTTATTAAATCTTTATAGAAACAAAAGGGCGGAATTTGCTACAGAGCATTTTGCCATGGAAAAAAAACAAAACAAAGAAAAAAGAATTACAAGAAAACCTTCGAATTATTTATTACAAATCCAGTTGTTTAACTTTGATCATATTTAAATCATATACTTTTATTAAGAACTAGCTTTTGCCCGCGACTTCGTCCGCGTTTCCGTCGTTTTTCGAAAAAAAATTAGCAGATGTCCTCCCTCATAGTTTTGACGTAACAGGCAGATTCACTTTCGTATTTTAGAAGGGCAATAGTAATATAATATGCCAATCCACAAAACTGTTGAAAAATATAAGTAACCGCAGAATATTATAATATACCCACGCTATACCCACGACTCGGTCAGCGTGTAACTCCTTGTTTTTTATTAAGATAATATATTGCTAATATTTTTAGATCAAATTAAAATGTTTCAGCGCAAAGCTTCTGGGTAGACAATGTTAAGAGTCGACCCGTCCGGCACGTGAACGTAAAGATTCCTAGAATTGCTAACCCGGGAAAGAGCGACGTATAATTGACCATGCGAGAAACAGCTAACACCGAGATCTACTCCAGCAACACGAAAAGTCTGCCCTTGAGCTTTATTGATAGTCATGGCATAGCACACCGATACTGGGAATTGCGTTCTTTTAAATTGGAATGGAAAATTATAATATAAAATTATTTGGTATTATGGGAATTCTGGGAATAAAGACAGTTTCTCCTGCACCGCAACCTGTTAAAATTTGAGCCTCGATTACATTTTGTTGCAACTGGGTTACTTTTAGCCGAGTTCCATTGCAAAGTTGAGGTGGTCTTAAATTTCGGAGCAGAATTATCGGTATGCCAATTTTTAAACAAATTATATGAGAAGGTAGTCCAGGCATACTTAAAGAATTTAAAAATTCTATCGGGTAATTAGTGGCTTCTTGTTCATCAACCATTCTATTTATTGAACTATAAACTTTGCTTTCTCCCTGTATATTAGACAGTATTTTATTATTAATTTCAGATGCCTGGTCATTGCGAGGAGTCAAAATGGACCTTTCGCAAAGCCAAGAATTGTCCCTATTTAATATAATTGTTATGTCACCGTAAACCGAAGATATAAGATGTTGTTGGGATTGCACTATACAACATAACTCAGGTGTCAGAATAAGTTTTCCTTGGCGTAGTTGTGGATAGGTACCTTCACCAATCTTCAATAATGTATCAGAAAATTCACGATTATCTGCGTTGTCTCCAGTTCTCACTCGCATATTTATAGTCAAATGCACCGATTGTATATCACGCCACAAATAAGAGCTTTTCAGTCAAGCCCTAATCTCATCAGCTCGGGTTCCCCGTGGTATTACCGGTAAGGTTTGTCGGAAATCACCACAAAATAAAACCGTAATACCGCCCATTGGTCGATCATTTTGTCTTATGTCCCTTAGAGTTCTGTCTACTGCTTCTACTCCTTTTCGATGGGCCATCGTACATTCATCCCATACGATTAAATTACACTCACGCAATACCTTAGCTTTGTCGCTATTTCTTGAAATACTACAGGTTGGACTTTCCGTGCGATCTAAATTAATTGGTATTTTAAACATAGTGTGAGCAGTCTTACCTCCTGGTAGCAATGTTGCAGCTATACCTGATGAAGCCACGGCAAGAGCGATTTTACGCTGATTTCGAACATAAGCTAATATTAATTTAGTCAAAAAAGTTTTCCCAGTTCCTCCAGGTGCATCTAAAAACCATATTGTTCCTAAATTATTCTGCACACTCTCGCACACGCGATCATAGACTAAGCGTTGTTCTGCAGTCATCATTGGGACACCGTTTTCTAATGTTACCAGCAGTTCCATTGGGTTGTAACCAATCTCTGCGGAATATTCCCTATTGGTAACCTCTCCGACTGAGGTTGGCGTTGGCAAACCATATTCACAAAGTGATTTACCGCCTACTGCTGTTAAGTCTTCCTGAAGAGCTAATAAGCACTGATTTATAGCCAGATCTCGAAAATTATCATTAGTTGCGCCTTCATTATTGTGAGATAAATTCCGAAGAAAGTCTTCTGCAAATTTTTCTTTATATTTTTCCCATAATTGGACAGGATCAGATAAATTACAAAATGTGAGTAATGTTACAAATAAATGGCGTAACCGTCGTGGATTATCACTAACACAGGATTCTGCTAAAGCGTCATCCCAATGTTGATCATTTTCAAGCAAATGACGCGCTTGGCAAGCTGCATGATAAGTTGGATAAACAACATCATCTACTTTTCTCAAATCTATAAATGATGTTGGTCCTCGCACTGTATGTAATAATAATCTCAAATAAAAACACTCTGCGTTGTTAGGATGAACAGTATACACTCTACCAAGAACATGTTCTTTGAAAATACCTGTCTCGCCATCTACAGGCCTGCCTCGGCGTCTGCGGTTAAAGACACCTCGTTGTTTATCGTAGGTATAATACGATGGAACTTCTTCATACAAAAGAGACTTTGCGAAATTATCAGTTTGGCAAAGTCGAAAGAATGCCAATAAAGTTGTTTGTCTAGGGTTCTCTAATCGTTCTGTAACATTTTCGGCGTTAAAATATATACGTTGACCGCCTTCCAGATGAACATCCAGATGGGTCACAGGTGGATATCTTTCGTGAATATTAAAACTTAAGATCCGCCACACAGCTTCTGAAGAGCTGATATATCTGCCTGACTGAAATCTAGTAACTTCATCATGTTCATTTCTTAACGCAAACGTAGCTTGGTCACTGCCCTTGTTAATGTACTTACAAATATATTTAATTGACTCTACACTATTACACATTTCTACATTTATGTGAGCTTGAAATGCTCTGGACAATACAGGCGAATACGGAACGACCCACCTATTATCTAAAGTAACCTGTTGTCCAGACATTCGCTTTTCAACAGTAAAACCACCATTGTCTCTTGAACGGCGACGATATAATGGGTATCCATCATGTCCTGTTACAGTTTCATCCACTAATGCTTTTGGATACCTTTTAGTGCAACGACCGTCTTGCATGCAAGGAGCATTTGCGTTAAATGCACCACATGGACCATGTATCATATGAGTTTTAACAATGTCGTATAACAGGGGATCTGCAGTCGGATCTGGAATTTCAGCACTGATTAATCTGTCTACATCATTAGGTCGAACCTTATCTTTTAACCAAAGCAAGATATGTGCGTGAGGTAAGCCGCGTTTTTGCCACTCAACACTATACATATAACACAATACTTCTCCAAAAATGTTATCTTTGGTAAGAAGATCTATCATTGATTTTAATTTTAGATGAAACACTCTTGCAATAATATCATGGCGGTCATGCGGTGCCTGACCCTCAAGAAGCTCCCGAGTGATTTCATCCCACTTGGGATTGGTAGTTACAGTAACAAATAAGTCGGGACGTCCATATTTTCTTACGTAACAAAAAGCGTCTTGAGTACGTTCATGCATGTAGCGTGGACCACCAGTAAAAGAAGAGGGTAAAATAACTAAACGACCCATATTCACAGTATCGTTATCTTGCTGCATGGCATCGCGAAGGTGCACGTATTCTTCAGCGCGCAGCTGCCTTTGATTAGATCGTATATAAACTAATCTTTCGGTTTCAATTTTTGCGTACATGTCAACAATAAACTGATTAAATAAGCCACGAAAACGTTGAAAGTATACTAATCTATTCCGTCTCACTTGAAGGTGGTAACAATAAAATTGAAGGCATGACACCTTTTTATTGTAATTAGGTGCGCCTGTGCGCGGATCGGTTTGGTATACAGCGAAATTATAACCATCTTCCCCTCGACAGTATATCATAGGATATTGCAAACTGTCGTAAGCCCTGTGGGTTTCGAAAATACGTTGCAAACGATTGTCTCTGGAACGTATAACGATATCACGCCTATCACATTCCTGGTCGACCAGTACTACAGCAACTTCATTCGTGGATGGAACGTTATGACGCCCAGGGTGTTCCTGAGTTGGACGCTTATCGGCATTTATAACAATTTTATAATTGTTATTACCATCTTGAGAAAGGGCTTCTAATGCCGATTTAAAACTGCATACGTACGAATTAACCTGATGTAACATGTTCTGAAGTTGTGAAATGAGTTCAGTATTTAAATTCGGAAAATATTGATTTCTTATATTCGACTGTTCGTTGTAATCGGATACAAAATATATTTAAAGAAATTTAGGTTGTTCTTCAGGCAAAAGGGACCCTATCAAATGGTAAACCTGACCTTGTACCTTAAAAGTAGGCATGAAAGGGCCTTCTGAGATTTGTTTAGCACCAAAGGATGTCATTTGGAATGCACTATTATAAGTGCGAATATTATCTAAAAACTGTTTGGATTGCAAATGTTCCCCTAAAAGTAGTGATTTTAAAGGTTCCGGTGGGTCTTCGAACGAAGGCAAATTTATTTTACCTCCAGAACAACAGAAACCAGCAGACTCCTTCCTCCACTTCGAAGCATTACAAAAGGAACATACTACGTTCATATCGCCTATTTCAGAAGATGATCTGTAATCAATTGTGAGGTTATAAGCAAACCCACTTTTATATTTATCGGACCACGCCACCGAATTTGTAGATTGATCTACCACGTGTATATCTAAGTCATTAAGACCATGTCGAAATCTATCTGCAGTAAGACGGGCCTCTCGCTGTTCTTCTGTTTCAAGCGACCGAATATTTTCAATTCTTAATCTTTCATTAGATAAAGTAATCAATTGTTCTTGTCTCAAAGAATTGTAATAATCGCGTCCCGACTCTAGTCGTTGTTCATGCTCATGTTCATCTTCAAGAGATCGAATCATGTTATGGTGCGCCCTATCATTTGTCAAACGGTCTTGATATTGAGTAAAAGTTTCAGATTCTCGAGACAAAATATGACGTTCGCGATCAGCTGTAAGCCGTAATTCCCTCTCAGTGAAGGTTTCGGACTCGCGAGATAAAATATGACGTTCGTGGTCAGCTGTAAGCCGTAATTCCCTCTCAGTGAAGGTTTCGGACTCGCGAGATAAAATATGACGTTCGCGGTCAGCTGTAAGCCGTAATTCCCTCTCAGTGAAGGTTTCAGACTCGCGAGATAATGTATGCCGTTCGCGGTCAGCTGTGAGTCGCAATTCTCGTTGTAAAGCAGTTTCAGCTTCTCGGGATAACGCATGTTGTTCCCGGTCAATGGAACGCCTTAGCTCTCGTTGAGAAGAGCTTTGAGAAGCCCGTGTTGTAGCTCGTCTCGCTCTTTCAGCTGCTAATCGCATCTCTCTTTCTGGAGAGCTTTCATTAGCTCGAGATGTTGAGGCACTAACTCTCATAGAGTTTAACCGATGTGCTCTTTCCTCTTCCGATTCTTGAGAACGCGTCATTCTCATTCTCCTAGCTTGACTCGAAGTTCGAGATAAAGATGGTCGTTTTTTAGGTGGCATCGTTTATTTTATTTTTAATCGACGGTAACTTAAATTCTATTTAGTTACCCAACAAAAAACTTACGTCAGAGGTCCTAACTATAGCTAAGTATATAATAAATAGAATATAAATCTAAGTGCCTATTAAAACTAAAATAATCGAATTATAAATATGTACGTAGGTACCTACAAATTACAAAAGAATAAAAAATGAAAATAAAGCTATACTTAATGCGTGTGCAATACTATCTACACTTACCTACTTCACTTAAAAATGAATAATAAGAAATACCTACAACTACTGTAATTAATCAAAGTACCTATGCTAATACAAAAAAAACCTTAGATGTTCTAAGTACAGCTGCTATATAATAAAAAAATATAAATCTAAGTGCCTATTTAAACTTAAATACCTAATATTCTAATAGAATTAAACTAAGAAATATGTACCTACCTACCTACAACTTAGGTACAAAAAAAAAAGAAATGAAAATAAAGCTAAAACACGTGTGCAGTATAGGTAGATAGTAGGCAATATCTACCTATACCTACTTCACTTAAAAATAAATAAAAAATACCTATGAATACTATAATTAATAAAAGTACCTACCTACGCTTTTATCTACTCAATACAAAAAAAACTAAACATAAAATGCCCAAAACTAACCTATCAGTAACTAAAAATCTAACAATAATCTAATCTATCTATCTATTATCTAATCTAAAAATCGAATCTAAATCTACTTAAAAAGAAATAAAATAGGAACTATTAATAGTTAAGAATTTAAACAAAACTAAAACTAATTTAGAAAATAACAACAAAAGAAATTAAAATAAACTATTTAAAGACAAAAAGTCGCGCTGATAAGCACGGTTTATAAAATAACAATTATTGTCTGTCAATAAAGTTCAACACTCTGAACGCATCAACAGCCAAATATTGAATGACGCTTGCGCTCGCCTCCCGCCCCTTTTATACTCTGCCGCCGCGAGCCCCGTCGAGCGCGGCAACCGTTACGCAAAAATAATCCTTATAGCTTGATTCACTATTCACGCGCGATGTCTTGTTGGCGTATTTCATGTAAGTAAGTATAAGTTTGGTGTTTCTATACCGATTTCAATGATTCTTTTTTTATTGAATTGGTGCTAATGTTTATTTTTTTTTTAATTAGGAATGATGGTGAGCATTATTGGTTTTATAAACGTAAAAGTAAACAAATATAATAAGAAATCTCCGAACTGCTAAGCTATCGAGAGTTATGCGTGTTATTGTGAGTTAACTATAAAAGGTAGATATATGCTATCTTGGAATATTTTTCGTGTATTTTTATGTAGAATATTTCCGTTATACATAGTTTCTATGTAGCTCTAACCATTAAGGCTGCACACGCGACGGAAGCTTAAAAAATCAAGCAACTTCTCCCATTTTCTCAACATTTCCTTTCACTGCTCTGCTCCTATTCATTGTAGTGTGATGAAAAGTATACTATTACCTGCCCAGGAGTATAAAGAATAATTGTACTAAGTTTCGTTAAAATCCGTCGAGTAGTTTTTTTTTCTATAAATAACATACAAACAGACAGACAGACAGACAGACAAAAATTTTTTTAACTGCATTTTTGGCATCAGTATCGAACACTAATCACCCCCTGCTACTTATTTTGTAAATATATTTCATGTACAGAATTGACCTCTCTACAGATTTATTATAAGTATAGATGTACCTTTAATGCAAATAATAAATTGCATGCATTGCATGTTTATCAGCAATAAAAGACATTCAGTTTTTACACAATACACGTGCAACCCTGTTACCTCTAACGTAACTCTAAATGGTATCCTCATACCATAGAGTTGGCTATTGCACACTGGGATTGTTCATTTTCAGAAGTTTGTGCAAAGCAAATTGGGTGAAGCAGTTACTGAAGTTTCTTGAACTTAATCACAAGTTCCTACATCTTCATTTTGTATTTACTGGTTGCCCAATGAAGTGGAACTAATTACAACTTTGTAGTGCTTTATAACTTAATTCTACTTTAAATATATATATTTGAAAATATTTATTTGGTTTCATAAAGAGACAGGCACAGTCAGCCAGATGCACTTGGAGACCAATAGTTACAATTTTCCCTGAATATTTGCGACATGACGGAATTAAGACATTTCAAACATACACAATCAAAAACTCGAAATACTCACTAAACATCTCATTAAAATAATCATACAATCTTATATTTTAACTTATAAGAAACGTGCTAAACTCGTATAATGTGACTTAAAGTTTCATAAAGCATCAATGTTTAATTGCAAAAGTTGACAAGAATATAATAATATTTTAATAAATCTTTTTAAAACATATTTAAAAATATTCCTTTCATAATGTTTTCAAAGATTTATATAAAATATTTTACGGATTTAACTCTCGTATACTTTCATTTTATAATATGCTATTATTAACTAGACTGAAAGACGACCTGTTTTGTAAAGAAGGATATTATTAAATAATTTGGACTCATTAGATAGGTAGTTCAATTTACTAGTACATTTGACCACATCCAACATACATTTCTTGTTTGTAGTATTAATAGCTGTAATAACTATGGCTTTGCCGAGGATGTATAACATATTCTTCGTGTTATAAACCAGGTGAAATCAATTTATGTATAGTAAAATTGTTTGTCCCGCTTAGTAATAATCTGTCTGATCTAATAGACTCCATACGTGTAGGATTCTAATAAAAACTTATTGCGTATTTCATACAATTGTATGAATTGTGACTGATGGTAATTATAGTAATACACATGAATGAAATCAGGTGATAGAAAGTATTTTTTCATTTATCTTATCACTTCACTTTATTTGGTTTAGGAATCAATATTTATAATAGTCTTAAATATATAATGACAAGTGTTAAGTTTACTTACATTTTTAATAAATATACAGTGAAAAATTAATAAACACGTGATTTACTCGCACCTGCGAACTCTTTGTATTACTTAAATATTTTTTTTTTGCTTTTTTTGTAGTTACATCTTATGTTTTTGTATTTATACAATTATTGTGATATCGTTTTATCAATTCAATAAATAATTAAAATATGTTTTTATAACCTTCATGGAATCGTATTTCACTATTTTTTAGAGTTAAGCAGAACACCTATTTGTAATATTATGAACTAGATTTTATGCACCATGAATAGGTTTATCAAGATTAGATAAATGATTCTATTTAAGATGAATAAAATAACTTTATGTAAGAATTTAGTTAACACTTTATTAAATCGAGAGAAAAAGACGGTAACAATACTGCATATATAATATTTCTATAATACATTTATATTTTGTCTCCGAGGAAGGAATTTACTTATAAAAAATATTACTTGTACGAGTATTTCAATATATATCCATAGTATCTAGAGTCTATAATCTATGATATAAATTAGTGCAAAACTTAATGTATTATGTGTAATGTGGGTAATAAATGTTCTTCGTCTCTTATTCTTTATTAATACCATATACACGCATCAATGCATGAAAATTTTAGTGAGTTATTGTTCGCATTCCTTAGTAGATTGGTTTTTATTAAAACAACAATTGTACAAGAAATCGCGTGCTTGTAATATGTTCGTGGTAAAGGCTCAGTGATATGCATATATATATAAAGCATATAAAGCAATATTTATCACTTATGTATCTTAGACAATCTATTTTAAAACTATGTTAAGGACTTTTAGCTGGCTGTAACATACATTAACAACAACTTAATGCTAAAATAAATGATAATAAAAAATAATAAATAAACAAGCAAAATATAAAACCTATTACATCTGATTTATAAAACGTAAAAAGAAATCGTCGTCAAATAAAAATTATTGAAACTTACTTCTATGATTGTTTCGCTCTTAAACCATTTTGAAATAAAATATTCAACTAGAAATATATATTATTTTCAATTACAGAACTAGTAGCATGTTATACTGATATTAAATATCTTCTATTGGTAAGTCTAATTAAGTAGATAAGCTTGGTTTTGACAGAAACATTGGATGCGATATCTATATTGTCAAAGAAAATAATACAATGTGCTCAAACTCAAAGGAATATTAAAGGAAGAATAATTTCTGCACTACTTTGTGTACATGTGCGTATTTACTACAATTATATAAACGTTTGACATTCAAACTTTTGCCTCAATCGAATACATTTCTACTTGACAGGAATATATTACAAGTGAATTGAAATGGTCAAAATAATACACTGATTACAAATATAATAAGTATTTTGATATACAAAGAAAATTATTATATTTTCTGACATTCAAATACAATATGAAAATCCACACAATGACATACAGTTGTATAAAGTATAACCGCCGCGTAACCTATAACCTACCTCGGTTATTTGTTATGACCATTATCCCTACTGACTGGGTGAGATAGATTTGACCAGATTAACACTAAACTTACCGACAATTTTTGTATACCTGTTCCTACCGCACGCGGTCAAATTGAACGGCAATTAAAAGTTATTTTATTATATGACGCAGGTAATAATGGAAATAACTAAAAGTAAAGAGTAAAGAAAATATTATATGCATATTCTAAGAATTGTCATGTAGTTTGATAACGATTTTATAACGTTTAAAAATGTGTAAGTTTTACAAAAGTTTAAGAACGGTCAATTTGACCGGTACTTGGTAGGTTTAGTGTTAAACAGACCACACGGGTTACTCTAAAGATTTGCTGATTAAAATATAATACCGTTTGTATTCTTTGTAATAAATTGTATATTGACAATTAATTGATTGTTGATTGACTATTGATCTAATCATTCATATCAATACTAGTAAAATAAGCTTCTCAGGTGAAATATAATGTTTGGGAGAAATTATTGGGTGAAATTATTTTGACATCGTTATTTAATTATTTAAAATTAATAGAAACAATATCGTAACAATATTATATATAATAGTCAAAGTACATAGAGGTCGCTGAGGGCAATGGAAATAGTATTCTTTATATGGTAGTTTAATAAAAATACTAATTATTTCGTACTGACACTTACTATTTTTTATATTGAATAATTTATTATCTAAATTATAAGATTTCCGTTCGATATACGAGTACATGTGCGTCTGACATTAAAAAAGTATGTTAGTTGTTTCTACGTCTTTGTGGTTCAATTTGTGTTTACAAGTATTCTGAAGTACAACCTATGACTAGACATAAAATACTACAAGTTAGCGGCTTATGGATCTTGTTAAAATAGGTAAGAAGAGAGGTGAAGCTGCGGTAGAGGGTACATCTGTCTCCATTCCCTACTTAACTTTAATTCATACATTTATATCAACAAATAATGCAAAACTGATCGTATTTCCCATTTTTGTACAACTTGTGTTATTCATTCTATCTTAACGCAACTGTCCCTGCCGCATTGGACCACGTGGGATCATCCTATTATAAACGTTAGTAGTCTCTTGGTCTTCTTTAAATCCTTGAATATCTTATCTGTTTCATCGTCTATTATTAATAATTAATAATGCAGTAAGTTTATATTAGTTTGCAGTTTTCTCAAGAAGAAGTTCTACAAAGTACAAACAACGAGAAATTGAATAACTTGTTCCGGGCAAATAGCTTAGGTATCTAAGCTATTTGTATAAAATAATTTGAAGAACATTAGTTTTAGTATAAGTATTGATTATGATTATAAATGCAAGATAGATGAAATTGGCGTATACATTTAATATGGCAAAGGATCCTTTTAATTTCTAAATGTGTAAAATTTATTGAAAAATGTATGCAAAATTTGTTTTTTATAGCACAATTTACATTTTTCCTTTCAAGAGAAGTGAGGTTTTGGTTCTTTGGTAAGATCTTATTTTATCTTAAGGGTCGTTCTTTTCTCTAAACACATTCACTCTTACATATAAATAAAATGTATGTAAACATTGTTGAAAGTGTAGTTATATAATTGTTACACTAAGTATCTGATAATTAAAAATATCGGCGCATATTGTTATAATAAAAATTGTTTTGTTTCCAAACTAAATTGTTAAAAAGATAAAGATCCTCTATTTCTTATCCTATGATTGAAATAATGATACTCCAATAACAACTTTAGCATACTTATCGATAATTAAAAACCTCTCTTCATGTTTTAATAAATAATTCTGTTGTAATACTTATGTAAAAATCAAAAGTTAAATTCCTGGTAGTTCAGGAGTCACTCACCATTAGTTCGTCATTTAATTTAATTAAAGTAATGAATTTTTAAAAATAAAATGTCATTATAATAATGACATTTATTGAAAATCTTTATAAAATCGGGAATTTTAGCAATATGTTACTGCCCGTGTCGCGTATTAACGAAATACATTAAGGATTCACATTCCCACTGGCTTCATTATAACTTATACAGTTAGTTTGCGAAACTTAACCAACACAATACTCAAAGCTCTATGATTAATATACAGCTTTGAGTATTGTGTCGGTTATATGTAAGCCTATTAGTGGGCTTCTTCTCAGCTATGGAGACTGTATTACTTGTCCTGTTATTCTTATGTATAAATATTATAGTGATATATGTGTTCTTAATTATTACAAAATAAAACTGCGAAGGAAGTTTTATTTTGTAATATAATATATTTCTATATTCGCGATATTTCCAGTTCGATACGACATGAGTACCTTTAACCTTCATAATCATTTTACCAGTATTGTTTATACACAATAGTATTACATATGTACAATAATACTGTCTTTATAATGTCTACAATACATAAAATAAAATATTGATTGTTAAAAGAATTTATAAGTACTTCATTGCAAATAATTTATTTACAGGTTAAAATCTACTGAAACATGCCTCTACCTAGTATATTATTTCGTTTTATTGCTCACCTCTATTATTTTAGAAGAAATCTTATGCAATCTGTATAAGTTTCCTATGAAAACTGGCCCATTAACTACAAGTATTGGATTTACTAACAAAAGCACTATGGTTAAAAATAAAAGGAAACGACATTTATTTAAAAAGTGAACAATATGAAAATTACGTTTTTATGTAATTAATGGCATTAAAAATAAAAACTTATTCAAAGAGAAATCTCCGTTATTGACAACAACTAATTCTAAATATAAAGACTTTATTTATTGCGGCTTCTCTTATTTAATAAACAAAATCTGAATAACAATCACAAAGTTCTAAAAAAAAGATGTCCTCAAAAACCTACTTTCTGTCTTTGTGATTTCTTAAATAATCCAAAACAGAGTAGGTAGTAGGAGTGCTAAACTGATTACTTCACTATTTTACTAGTGAGTACGAACATAGATTTAATATGTAATATTATACAAGTAAACAGTAAAATACATTTAATATCTTGAGTTCAAGTTACTAATCGTACTATTTTTTTTGTATTCTAAATGGACAAAACTGAAGGACTGTCTTAATAGTCATTCTAAACATCCGAAACTTGAACTTTAATCTGTACAATATAATATTATAATTGTAAGAGTTTCAATGCATCATATATATAAAAAATAAAGTGTATAATAAACAGAAACTTTTGATGAGATTGAGGTAAGCTTCTCATGTTCCTGACCCAGTGTATTGTTCGATGGACCGCAAGTTGTCGAATTCAACTTAATCTGTTGATTTACTTCTCAATCAACATGTGTTTAAACAGATTAAGTTGAATAACTTTTTAAATATTGTTCACAATGTATTTTATACATTGTAATTATAAATTATTTATAAATCTATATTATTAAAGTAATTTATTTGCTCTTTTTATTTCATTTCCTTTAATTAGTGTAGAAAAAGAAGTATCAGTAAGTTATGATAAGTACGCATTATGAGTTTTTACTGAATTATTTTGGTTTCTTAATTACTAGTAGATAAAAATCTATAATAATCACAAATATAGACTAAGAAGACGACATAGAAGTAAAGGTTGTAAGTAATTTCAAAGAGCTAAAATATATATACTAAGACGACTATAAACAGACCGACAGATCTCTAAGGTCTACAAGTGTGTATCACAATTCATATAACGTAATAACTAAAGAAACTCGGCATGAAACAGATAAAGCAACTTATTTTGTATAATTCAACCATTATATTATAATATATTTAACACCGTGTTATATGATTTCAACATTGAAATTAACTATTTACTGACTGACCGCTGACGAGTTGTTGGTTTGAAATTCCAATAATTTAATATATATATATTTTTTAATATAGACTAACTAGACACTAAAAAGTACAGATTGTAAGTAATATAAACGAGGTATATATCTTAGGTGACTACTTAAAACAATACACATCTAAGTTTATTTTTGTTTTAAAATACTTTTAATATTATTCGAGAATAATTTAAGACTTTAAATAATAATTTTATTAATAGGACTATTCGGTTTAATTATTAAAATAATCATTTTGTCAACTGGCAGTGGTATTTTATACTCCACTACATATTTTCGCTAAAAAAAGACCACAGACAGACAGGTATATCTCTAAGATCTATAGTTAGTCTTTATCACAATTCATATAAAATGTTATAACATTATATAAATATCATATTTGTTTCTTTATGTCAAAGTTAATAATTCATTCAGTATCATATCTCCCATACCAATTTATTTGCTTTGGTCAGCTCAATTTATTACTGCTTTTCATTAATTTTATATTTATTGAAATCAAAGTCCAATACGTATCTTGTTTAGTTTTGATGGACGTCCCCTCTGGCTGCGTGTGAGTTAGATCAGACAATATTAAAACTACCGACAGTTTATTATCCAAAGCAGTTTATAATCCTTGCAATAGGTTGTGTTCGAAAAAGCAATTTAATTTTAACGCTTAAAAATATACAAATGTTTGAAGTTAATGGTAATCTATTACTTGAGAGCTAAGAAATGATTGAGTTTACTTGAATATTATGAGATTAATTAATAATGAGGTACGGATTAGGGTTTTGAGGAGAATATCCAAAAGGCCTTTATACCCTTTGACCTTAAGATTAATATTGCACTTAAATAATTGGTCTGATTTGTTTCCCGGAACATAAATTTATTTAATTTTAATAAGAATTAATTAAACAACTGTCTTATTTTAATGGTAGTTGTGAAAGCTATCTTACTCATGTAACGTAACCGTAAAAATATTTAAATATTATTAAATATTTAAAGTACGTTTCAAACTTCGTCATATATCATATGTAATTAATCATATAACATATGTAATATAAATAGGACATCATATAAAAAAAGTGTAACATAAGACGATTTCGTTTCATTTAATTTTATTAATGTCTCTGACTCTTCTCAGAACAGTGTCAAAAACTTTCCGAGGTAATGGTATTGATAGTGTGATACATACCTTCTATAAAGCATCAGAGAAATGAGAGAGAAATATAACTTAAATAAGATAGCAGGACTGGCGTACTTTGAATTTCTAGGTTATGCGTTTTATCTTAAGTTATTGATTAATATCTATTCTCAGACGTAACAGAAAGTAATTATGGACCAAATTGAAAATATAATATTATAGTAATATTCTGGCAAAATACTAATGGAAGAATTATAATCTTTCTATATTGCAAAGATGATTTAATCAGTGATAATTTATATTGTCATTGTCACAGACTACTACTGCTACTTCTACTACTACTCTTAAATAGTTTTTTTAAGTATTTCAACCTGATTATTTATTTTTGCTAGTATTAATTAATTTACAACCAATATGGTATTTAAATTGTGCTTGGACCTGGACTTTTTTCAAATATAATAAGAGCTATAAGAAACTGTTAGCTTAGCAAAGCTTAAAAACTTTAAAAAGTTGAGACTAAAAATAGACTGTAATAACTTGAACTTCTGGATGTATCCATCTTTATTTTATATTTAAGTAAAATTTCGTAATATAAATATTTTAACATGATTTAATTACTTTTTGTCTTGATTTACACTACTTTGATTTAGTTTAGTTATAGTAAAAGTCATACAGTAACATTTTCGTTTCAATTCAATTTCTAATATCACAGTTTCAGTTAGAGTACGGTACTATCTTGTGTCCGCTCAGTGCAGGTTTACAGATTGTGGTCCAAATTATAAGATTTTGGTCTTAGTTTTTATTTTATTACATTTTTTTATTACATTATGTTTTTTATTATATTATGAAAATGTACAAAAGTATTGACTCTGTTAACAACTGTTATATATGTTGAGAACACAAGTATTTGCAAGAAATTTTCAAATAGTTTAACAATTATATTGTAATAATTGTATCATTGCCATCTATGTATAATATATACGTGTGTATAAAGTAATATACTAAAATATCAAATAATATAATGATAGAGACTAGTATATTAGAACATATTTAACAAATATTCCTATAACCATTGCCAAAACTGTCTTACGATAATTACAGTTATTAGGCTTTATATTATAAGTAAGCCTTATATTAAAAAAATGCTGAACATCTTAGCATTAATTTTTTTTAAGCGCCAATTATAAAACTTTTACAATTGGCATCTTCGAGTCCTCTCGCGATATTATTCTCCATACATATTCGTTTTTTAACGAAGTATATTTTAAAAAACATATTTTAAAAACAAAAATATAAAGCTTAAACTTGCAGCCAATAATTACTTTCGTAAAGAAACTTCATTGTTGATAACAACAAATTGAAGAAATTAAGAATTGTTTGTGGCTTCTTTTAATTAACTCTTTTAGTAAACAACCTCCGAATAACAATCACGAAGCTCCAAAAATAACATCATTTCATCGAAAACTTTTTATCGTTAGAGCTAGTTTTATAGGTACAAAACATACAAATTATAGTTAGCTACATTACTATTGAGCTCACTAAGTCTAATGTAGCTTGGATTCGTTTTTCTATTTTCACAAAATATATTTAATTGTTGATTGCTAATCTATAATAAAACAAAATAAGATTCACAATAATTAAAAGAGTTTTACAACAGTCTAGAGTAATAAAATAGTGAAGAGTTGAAATGCATATGGCTGACGCAGTTGGAATGATCGGAACCACAAGCTATCGAAGTTGGGAACTAAATCAACATGTGTAAACATGTTAACTATATCTTGATTAATATTGCTTAACAATATATTTAACCATTTTAAATATTGTAATGATCTGTCCTTACAATGATATTTATTGTGTAAATAAAATTTAACATAACATTATATCAGTTATTTCAATGCTGACGAGTGGTTAGTTTTGAGTACTAATAGTTAATTATTAGGTCTACAACTTTGCTCCCGCCGTTTTTTTTTTTTTATTTTAAAAATTATATTAAAAAAATGGTATCTTATTTATGTTTCAAAGTATTGTCCGTCACTTTCCACTACTTTGGCCCATCTTTCAGGCAACAAACGAATCCCGCGTCGGAAAAATTCTTCATCATTTGATAAGATCCAAGAATCGATCCATTCTTTCCCTTTTTCAAAAGAATCGAAGCACTGGCCCGCCAGGCCGTGTGCCATCGACCTAAATAAATGGTAATCAGATGGAGCAACATCTGGAGAGTATGGCGGGTGAGGTAGAATTTCCCATTTCAGTGTTTCGAGGTACGTCTTGACTACTTTCGCCACGTGAGGTCGAGCATTGTCGTGTTGCAAAATTACTTTTTCGGTTCTATCAGCGTATTGCGGCCGTTTTGCTTTTAATGCCCGACTCAAACGCATTAATTGCGTTCGATAAAGTGCACCAGTAATTTTTTCAGCAGGTTTTAGCAGCTCATAATAAATTACGCCAAGCTGATCCCATCAAATACACAACATGACCTTGGATCCGTGAATATTCTGTCGAGGTGTCGCCGTAGGAGTGTGGCCGGGCAATCCCCATGATGTGCGTCGCTTAGGGTTGTCGTAGTGCACCCATTTTTCGTCCCCAGTAACAATACGATGAAGAAATCCTTTTCGTTTTTGTCTTTCAAGCAGCTGTTCACAAGCAAATAAGCGTCGCTCAACATCTCTTGGTTTCAACTGATACGGTACCCAGTATCCTTGTTTTTGGATCATCCCCAGCTGTTCCAGGCGTTTTGATACTACTTGCCGAGTTACTCCCAATGATTTTGCTAGCTGTTCTTGAGTTTGGCACGAGTCTTCATTAAGTAAAGCCTCCAGTTCATCATCTTCAAAAGTTTTTTTTCTGCCACCGCTATGCCGATCTTCAACAACAAAATCACCGCTTTTAAAGCGCTGGAACCACTCGCGACACGTTTTTTCACTAATAGTATCATCACCATAAGTACTTGAAATAACCCGATGAGCCTCAGCCGCCGATTTTTTCATGTTGAAATAAAAAAGTAAAATCTCCCGCAAATGACGTGAATTCGGTTTATAAGTTGACATATTTAATTAAGTGTAACTATATGACGCAAACAAAAATTAACTAATATCGATGTAAGGTTATATTTATAGATGTCAAAACTGATGGAAAACAACTGTGATTTATTTATTTGAACTACTACTGGCTACTAGCGCCATTTTTTGGAAAACGGCGGGAGCAAAGTTGTAGACCTAATATATAATATCAGAAATATAGACCAACTAGGTGACTATGGAGAGACGTAACTTGTTAGTTATCATGAACCCCACACCGGCTGCGTGACTGAGTTAAATCTATCAGATTTTAGTGGACAGGTCTTTGTGTAATCCTTTTCCAAATTTAATTTAATACGTGAGGGTTTAAAAGGGAGTGAGAGGTATCAGTATGTTTAAGTAGGTAGATTAATGTTCAGGTGAGAGTTGGGATTTTGCGGAGAATGTCTAAAGGGTAATAACCCTTTGAACTTTGACCTTCGCTCAAGATTGATATCTGTTCTAAATAATGTTTCGGATTGATGAACACTTTTATATATTTTTTTAGTACACAGCCATATAGCTGTTGCATTTTTCATACTAAAAATATAATTTTATATTTCTATAAGGAACTTAATGTTATTTCCTTATTATATGTTGACCTGTATTTTCTTCATGAATATTTATTTTTATATTAAAAAATGAATTTTTCAGCAAGCTGTTGTTAGATACACAATTTCAGTTTGTTATCGTGTCAATATTGCTTATGAAGAAGTTAGTACAGTTTAACTAAAGTACGGAACCCGAAGACAATATTGAGTAAATCTTACTTGTTACAATCTTTATTTAATTAATATAATTTCTCTAATAATTTCAAAGTGTAATTAATAAACACAATAAACATCTGCGGGACTTGGGTTCTTTCATAATTACACTCCAAGACAAATAATACACAATTGTACTTTATTACACTTTTATATATAATAAAATAATAAAAAGGTGATAATGATAACTCAATAGCACCAGAAAAAAACATGATTTTAATATTATTTTCGTAAACAAAATGCAACAACATTATTCTCTGTTAAGTAAAATATTGCAGACTTTGTTTAGTTTTTGTTAAAGACCACTCTACTGTGTAACGTCACTCCTCTGTCGCTGTCTGCAAATATTGAAGTAAAATTGTGTGCAAAAAATGTGTGCAAAATTTGTTTTCTATTGTATTTTTAAATTCTTCGTTCAATAGAAAAGACTCGCTTCCAGTCAATACACTTCAAAGCAAATAATAATACAAAGTTGTACTTTTTTTATCCTCGTATATAAAATAAAATAATATTGTGATAATGATAGTTCAATTACGGGCACTAGAAGTTTGATAAAACACGATGTTAGGTAAAACATATTATTTTAATATTGTTATCATAAATAAAATGCAACAATAAGGAAGCTAAGTGGATTGTTGGCACATATCAGTTTTAAATTTAATTTGTCGAAACCGTTAAGATTACACAACAGAGAGTTTGTGATATTGTGATTATTTATTAGAACATGTTTCATCACCTTCATCTTCATCATTCTGTCTATTTTTTTGTTATTACATATTATATGAGAATATTAATAAAAATATTATATATTTTGTTTGAACTGACTTTATTTTTTCGTTTTGTATTATTTTGTATTTATATTTTGAGTACGTCTATACATCTTCTAATAGGAGATTGACGGAATTAAAGTTGAGAAAAATGAGTCGCGAAGTCAATAAAACAACTTCTACCCAATTGTTAAAAGAAATGCTCTCATAATCCTATAAATGGTTTGTACTCTAAACTTAACTGAATAGAATTAATTTAAACATATATTTCTTAGTTGTTAGTTTAATATTAGTTTTGGTCTCGAACCCAATCCCAAGACGTCAAAGCCATTCTCAGTCATATTTTAAGTCTCCAATAAACATAAACCATTACATTAAATGTTAACATAATTTGTATACACAGTTCGATTCCGTGCAATTGTGTTAACCAGCGTCCCCTGGGAAGAGCGCTCCTCTCGCAAAGAACTTTATGTTGAATCCTATAATTAGTTACCGATTGTTCATTAATTTATATTGATGAACAAACAATTAGTGAATAAATAACATTTCTTTGAATTTCAATCTTCAAGTATATAATAAGTATCTAAATTGTTACGACTGCAAGCCGATGAAATAAACTATATTTTTAAGTATATTTTTTCACTTACTTCTCATAGCAGAATATCACTTAATGGTTTGGGTAAATAGTGAAGAAAAAGTATTTAAATTATAAATAAAAATTAATTATATTTGTTTGTTTGATATAAAACAACAACATTAACAACACAATAGACACAAAATAAAACTAAAAATGTCAGTGTCCCCTGTCGTTGTAGAAAACAAACAAAGTTTGTTCTACAATAACAACACTAAAATCAATGCGACACAATTACACCAGAAGTATTAATAGTATATAGGCATTAGAATAAAGTTAAATAAATATAAAATAATAGTAGCGACACCTTATGAGAATGATTAAATATTTTTACACCGTTGCTTACGAGTAACAAGTATTAACGATACTCGAATTCGAAGATCTTCTCAAATGTTTTGCGAATCAGAAGCAATCTTGATATTCACGATAAAATATGACTATTTCTGATGTATTTTGCATTTGCTCAATTAACACGACTTTATCAACGGCAGATTAATACGTGGAGTTTTTGGTGACCTCTGAGATAGGAAAAGGCGTTTTTTATATTATTTCTTTCACCATAGAATGTAATAAAAGAGAGAAAGATGAACCAAATGGTAAACAAACACATACAATACATTATTTTAAACACAATAATAAAAAAGCTTATAAGTCAGGAATAAGTCTTTAAATAAAATAGCATTATAATAATGAAATTTATTGAAAATGTTTATAAGATCGGGCATTTTAGGAATATGTTGCTAATCGTGTAACCTCACGTAGGAACGTAATACGTACATTTATTATCAGGTTTCTCAACTCCACTAGCTTCTTTATAACTTATACTTAACCTACACAATACTCAAAGCTAAGTTAATATAGGACATTTTACTTGTACTTGTACTTGTTACTTTTTATATAAAAGTATTTTAGTGCTAAATGTTAGTTAACTTTTAGATTACAGAATGAAACATTCGTTAATGTGGAATAACCTTCCTTCGGCTGTATATTGATATGACATGGTTACTTTCAAAAAAGGGGAATACTGCCACCTCCAAGACCGGCAACAATCTTGCGATTTCCAGGAGTTGCAAGAGTTCATAGGCGGCGGTGATCACCCGTAACCAGTGACCCTCACGGTCGTTTGTCAGCCCCTTCTATTAAAATGTTAAAATAACCAACTAACTAGTATGTTAAAATTTTAGGCAATCGTAACAATTTTAAATATTTGCTTAAAGTGTATTTATTTATCGACTGATAATATCAATCTTTTTAAAAAACATACTCTATGTATTAAGGGATAGAATGTATAAACGTTATACTTGGGTCTGTTTTAAATAATTCGATTAAAAACCCACCTGAACAATTAATTTAACAGGTATGTGGTTATATTTGGTCATAACTTGTATGTAAATTCAATACCACGAGCGCTACACAGCTGTAATTATAAGCTTTTTCATAATTTTCGCTAGAATCGAAAATAATATCTGCTTTAAGTCACAATGGTGACACTAAGTGGGTAACTTATTGTAAATGCAATAATGTGTTTTAATGTAATTCCGATTTCATAATTTTTTTTGTTGTAGTTCAGAAATTAAATAAAACGACACAATGGTTTGCAATATTTTTTAAAACACAACTACGTAGTTAGAATTTATAAACCTATTTGCGTCAGAAACTTGGATTTAGTTGTTAGTGTGTTTGAGAACTTCTGGATGTACCCATGTTTTTTTGTAATAAAAATATGTCTGTAAAAATATTTTTATATGATTTGATCAAATACTCTTAGAATACTATTGTTGTCTTGGTTTACATTCCTTTGATTTATTTCAGTCACAGTAAAGGTCTTAGCGGTAATATTGTATAGTTTCAATATTAAAGCTATTTGTAATATCACAGTTTCACTCAAAGTACAGTATTATCTCGTGTCCGCTCAATGCAGGCTTATAGTAGACTGTGCTCCAAATTATATGATTTTTTGCTACATTTTTTAGTTTATTATATTTTTTATTACATTATACCAAATATTCTAAGGTATTTACTCAATTAACAGCTGTTGCATAATATGTTGATAATAATTAATAGCAGAATATTATTATCTTTATTATATAATATTACTTTATACGTTAATAATTAGCTGCTGGATGTACCCCCGTCTTTCTTTTGTAATAAAAATATGTCTGTAAAAATATTTTTATATGATTTGATCAAATATAGATATTACTTTTCTTGTCTTGGTTTCCTTTGATTTAATTTAGTCATAGTAAAGATCTTAGCGGTAATATTGTATAGTTTCAATATTAAAGCTATTTGTAATATCACAGTTTCACTCAAAGTACAGTACTATCTTGTGTCCGCTCAATGCAGGCTTATAGTACTGTGGTCCAAGTGATAAGATTTTTTGCTATAGTTTTTAGTTTATTATAATTTTTTATTACATTATACCAAATATTTTAACATATGTACTCAATTAACAGCTTCTTTATATATATAATATTACTTTATACAAGGCGAATATAAATTTGTCCAAAGAGCACATAAATCTGACAACTCAGTCTGACATTTGGTACTGTACAAAACATCGTTGAGATCATGTTTTGTTATTGCAATTAAATTTAAGTTGTTATAAAACACTGTTATAAGTTTACGATAATTCCTTTTAGATTATTTGACGAATTGTAATAATTAAAACAATTAGAATAAGATGCTTTTTGTAAGTTGGATCGATTAAACACGTGACGTATTTCCATGCGCCATTGAACAGAGCCGTGTGGGGGAATGAGAGGCGTGGCCTATTTGACTATAAAAGGGCCGACATCGGCCGTAGCGGGCAGTCTGTCTTCGGATCAGACTCAAGAGCTCTCGCTCCCAACTGAACTGTTGGTTTACTCGGTACAGCCTAGCGCTGTATATTGCATTGCGGAATCGCTGACGCGATACCCTTTGCCATAGCAGTATTGCTCTGGCGATACGCTATTGGGTGGTTAGGATACCACTGTACGAACAAAGGACTAAAGTCGGGTCTCAGACTCGCGGTCGGGGCTCCCTGGTTCGTGAGGAACGCGACTTGTTCGCGCGCTCTCCTGGTGCCTCTGCCCGCCCGGCGCCAGCCCCTGTACCGGCGGTGGTGGCCCCGGCCCCCGCCCCCGCCCAGGCAGGTGGAGGGCGTGCTGGTGCGGCTAGGGCGCCTGAGGCGCGCGACTTGCTCGCGCGCGCTCTCCTGGTGCCTCAACTCGCCCGGTGCCCCCCCCTGTACCGGCGGTGGTTAAGGCCTCCGCCCCCGCCCAGGCTGGTGGAGGGCGCGCCGCTGCGGCCAGGGCGCCGGAGACACGCGACTCGCTCGCGCGCTCTCCCGGTGGCTCGGCTCGCGCGGTGCCCCCCCCTGTACAGGCGACGAGTAGGCCCCCGGGCAAGGCCAGTGAGCCGGCGACGCGCGCCCAAGGCGCACGCACCGCCAGGTCCCCTGGCCCAGCCCCCGTCCCCTCCCAGGGCCCCTCTGGCCCTCAGATCCCCACGGGCGCTCGGGCCCCTTCTGATCCCGAGGCCCCCGCAGGCCCCCATGCCCCTTCTGGACCTCGGGGCCCCCAGGCCCCCTTTTTGCCGAGGCCCCCCAGGCCCCCTCTGGATCGGGGGAGGGCCCCAGGCCCCCTCTGGATCGGGGGAGGGCCCCAGGCCCCCTCTGGATCGGGGGAGGGCCCCAGGCCCCCTCTGGATCGGGGGAGGGCCCCAGGCCCCCTCTGGATCGGGGGAGGGCCCCAGGCCCCCTCTGGATCGGGGGAGGGCCCCAGGCCCCCTCTGGATCGGGGGGCCCCCCCAGGCCCCCTCTGGATCGGGGGGGGCCCCAGGCCCCCTCGGGTCATGTGGCCCACTTTGGGCCAAGGCCCCCTTGTCAGGCCCCCTTTGCGATCTTACCGGTAGGTGGCGCCGTCGGCCCGCCCGTTTTCGCCTCCCCCTCCCCCGTGGCTCCGTCCCAGCGTTGTCGTGGCGGAGCTGCAGCAACGGGGGGCCCTCTCACGATCGTTACTGGAACATATAAGTATGTTCCTTAACGATCGCTGTGAGGAACTCGACCGAGCGGGGAGATCTGTGAGATCTGGAGATGCGGTGACTGGTTGTGTAGCAGGCCTATTTTTATTTTTTATTATTATTATTATTATTTTTTATTTTTTTGCTATTATTATAATAATAATTTTTTTTTTTTTCATTATATTGCGACGGTTCTAGTTGTCACCCGATGAGGCATTCGACGCTTTGGTCGAAACGCCGAAGCGTCCCTGCGCGGCCCCCGTACAAGGGGCTCCGCTCCTGCAGCGGGACCCGCGCCTGCGCAAGCGCAGGGCAGCCGCAGCGACACAAGCCGCTCCCGCGCCCGTGCCGGCTTCCGCACCGGTGCCCGCCACGCGCACGTCCCCGTGGGGCCCTCGTATGCGATGGTCCTGCAAACCCCCGGGCCCAGTAGGGCCCCCATACCGATGGAGGTAGTGTTAATAGTGGAGGTATTTCCAAATTGGACCCACCACTTCCGCGCTTTGCGCGAGAAGCTGGGTAGGGTCCCAAACGCACGCCCCTTTCGGAGGGGCGTAAGATTTACGCCGAGCTCGGAGACAGAGTACCGCACTGTGCAGCGGTGTACCTCTCCGAGCTCGAGAAAACCGAGGCAACCCTGTCATGGTATTCCTACAATCTCCCATCGGAGATTAGTAAGAAAGTGGCAATCAGGGGGCTCCCAGTAACGACGCCCCCTGAAGATATCACCCAGGCACTCGTGGAGCTGGGATACCAGGCGGAATATGTCCGCCCCATCCGCGCCCGCCAGCGCCGCCCAAGGTGTTTATTCTTTGTAATCCTTACAAACACCCCAAATCTTTTAACCGGCATATACAATGTCAACGAACTGTTGTATATGCCGGGCGTCATAGTTGAGCCCTGGCGCAGTAAGCGCGGTCCCGCTCAGTGCCATCGATGCCAGGCATTTAGGCACTCGAGCCACGGATGCCACCGTCTCCTGGCATGTGTCCGATGTGGAGAGGAACACTATGCCAGGGATTGCCCAAGGTCGTTAGATGAGCCGGCCACCTGCGTTAACTGCGGTGGCCCCCATCCGGCTAACAACGCAAACTGTCCGCAGTTCAGGAGGGAACTGCGGAACAGGAGGGCGGGCACAACCGCCCTCACTGCGGCTGAGAAGACGGGTCAGCCCAAAGTGGAGACCAAGATGGTCCACTCTAACTCCCAGGCCTCCTCTCTTATGGCCCCCGCAAACCCGCCCAACTCTGGGACGGGCCGTCGGAGGAAAAAGAGAGGCGGCAAACGCTCGCATCGAGCGGTGGAGACGGAAGTTCCCACGGCTCCGGTCCGCATCCCGCTGGAGGATGCTACACAGGTTCCAGCGGGCCGGGCGTTCCCGACTGCCGCGATGAGACTCGAGGCCGAGAGGCCAGCGCCCGGACAGGTCAGTCTGGACAGGGTAATCGACACCCTTAAGGAGGTATTAACCGCCTTGAGGGAAGGTCGAGACCCTGCTCCGGCTGTCCTGTCGGGCGTGATGAGCCTTCTCCAGGATGCCCAGTAGCGTTCTTCGTATTCTATACTGGAACGCTGCTGGTCTCAGGAGGAGGCTCCCTTTTCTTAAACTGTTGATGAGGGAGCAGCGCATCGACGTTGCCCTCATCAACGAAACCCACCTGACTCCCAACCATCCTGCCTCTATCCCGGGCTACCACGTGCTGCGACTGGACGCAGACCCATCCCATCCGTAGAGGGGGCTTCTAGTCGCAGTACGGCGTAACCTGGTATTCCACCCCATGCCGGATCTCGACACCAGGTCATTCCAGTCCTTGGGCGTCGAGATCCAGCACGGGGATCATCCTCTCTGCCTATATGCCGTTTACCGACCCTGCAATCCAGCCTTTGACGTCAGCGAGGTGCGTCGGATGCTCGAAAGCACCACCACTTCGCTGGCGGCAGGGGACTGGAATGCCAAGCATCCTTCTTGGGGATGCCTCTCCACCTGCGCCAACGGACGACCACTGCTTGGGGTATCCCAGCGTTGCGGGTTTGAGTTTGTGGGACCTGATCTCCCAACTCACTACTCGCACGTTGAAGGCCAGGCACCGAGCACCATCGACCTGGTGGTGCATAACGGTGTCCAGGCCTTGGACCTCGAAACGCTGCCCGACGCGTTTGGCTCAGATCATCAGCCTGTCCTGGCATCCGTGTCAGGCAGGCTGACTCTGGCCACTGCTCGTCAGCCGAGGAGACGCGTCTCGTGGCAGGTCTTCGAGAGAAGCCTCAGGCAGTCGCCGCTCGTTGCAGAACCTATTTCGGATCCTGGGGGGTTGGACCATTTGGTGTCCGACCTCACCATCAAAATTCAAGGTGCGATAGAGGTATCCTCCTCTCCTTCCCGCTCCTTCCGATATCCTCCCCTACCCCGAAGAATCCTCAACCTTCTCCATAAGAAAAGGGATGCCCGTAGGCGCTGGCAGTCCTCGGCTCGGATCCTCGGCTGAAGGTTCTCTACAACGCGGCCGTCGAGAATCTCCGGTCCGCATTGGTGGACGTCGCAGCCGACTCTTTGATGAGCGGAGGACTTTCCGTCTCTGAACAGGCTGGCCCGTCAGCTCACCCGAAAACCTCCTCCGTCTGCGCCCCTTTACAGCGCAGACGGAAACCTGAGATATGATAGCCAGGGTAAAGCCGGTATATTGGCAAGTCACTCGGCTTCTCAATTTACCCCGAATCCCAGTGCGACACCCGACGCACACGATCGTCTCCGGGAAGCCGTGACGAATCTCCTCACCTTCCCTACTCTACCGCTTCCGCCGCCCCCGTTCTTCTCGCCTGGCGCGGTCAGAAAGGTCGCTGTCATTCCCAAACCTTTCAAGGACCATAGCCGCCCGGAAGGTTACTGCCCCATCTCCCTCCTGAGTTCGATATCCAAACTGTTCGAGAGGTTGCTTTTACCTCTTGTCCAGGCACATTTTTGCCCGAGACCCGAACAGTTTGGATTTCGAAATCAACTCTACCACCCTTCAGGTGGCTAGGGTGGTCCGCTTTGCCACCGCGTCCTACAACAAAAAGCTCCAGACAGCCGCAGTATTCCTGGATGTTGCCAATGCCTTTGACCGGGTATGACACCCAGGATTACTGCACAAAATCCAGTCCCTTGGTGTTCCACACCTTCTTCCTTCCTTCACGGAAGAACCTTCCGGGTGAGGGTGGGAGGCGCTCTCTCGAGCGCCTTCCCCAGTTTGGCAGGTGTCCCACAGGGTAGCATCCTGGGTGCGGTGCGACCTGGATGAAACCAATAAGGCGACGTCGCCTTATTGGTTTCATCCAGGTCGCACCTCTTGGCGGCCAAGAAGCTCCAGGGGTCCCTCGACCTGCTGCCGAGTTGGCTGGCGGAGTGGAGGCTGTCTCTGAACGTGGGAAAGACCCAGGCTACGTATCTCGGCGTAGTCCTGGACCGAAGGCTCGTTGGTACCCAACAGGTACGTAAGGCGTGTCGGGCTGCGCGTATAGCCCTTCACCTCCTTCAACCCCTGTTCCGATCCCGACTTCCATTGCGTACGAAGGTCTCTCTTTACAAGACCTTCGTACGCCCACATCTGACCTACGCCTCCCCGACGTGGGTCCAATTATTATCGGCGTGCCAACGCAATGTGTTACAGGTGGTGCAGAACATTGCTCTCAGGCATGTCACCCAGGCTCCCTACTACGTGAGGAATGCGACCTTGCATAAAGACCTCCGTATGGAGAGCCTGGTAGATCCCGTCGTGCGGCTGTCGACCAACGTCTTCAGCCGCACTGACGCCTCGAGCCTGCCCCAACTGCGCGGCATTGCGCCGTGGCACGCCCGTCCCCCGGACGCAAGGCGGGTTTCCCCGCGACCTCCTCATCCCTCCCGATTCCTGAGCTGCTGCCTTGGTCGCTGGTCGTCTAAGCCGGGCCTCCCACATGGGTCTCACCCGGCTGGACAGACCGCCCAGGCAGCCCGGAAGCTCACGCCCCATTTCTTCGTCCCCTTTTCCAATTGTTTGTATTTTCTGTTTTCCATTTTTGATATTTCCTTTTACCTAACATGAGTACTTTTAGTTTCGATTTAGTTTTTAGTGTATTATATATATGTCCAGTTTTTAGTATGTAAGTAGTTTATTAGTAAAAAAAATTATATATATAATTATATTATAGTGTTTTATTGTTTTATTTAATATTTAAGTCCCTTTTGTATTTAGCTGTATTGTATTGTATAGTATTTAGTTAATTATTTAATGTAAGTAGTTGTATTTAGTTTTATTTAATGTCAATTGATTGTGCTTGTTAGTACACCGGAGGCTCCTACAAGCGTCTTTAATTATTTAATTAATAACATATTGTGGAATATATGTATTTAATTAATATAGTTTAGTTTATACTTTGTATTGTATATTGTATTTTGTTCTGTATAACGTCCCCTTATATTGTTAAATTTAGAAAGTAAATAGTTAATTAAGTTTATCGTTTTATTGTAAATAGTAATATATTTTGTAAATACACCGAAGAACTATTACCTCGGGACTAAAAACCAGGGACCGGGTGGATCGTGAGCCACCCGCGAGAGAAACCCTGCTTATGGGGCCAAAGCCCTGGAAGCAGCGCCCTGCCAGAATGGCAGGATTAACTAACTACTAGCAGGGGCAGTCTGTCTTCGGATCAGACTCAAGAACTCTCGCTCCCAACTGAACTGTTGGTTTACTCGGTACAGCCTAGTGCTGTATATTGCATTGCGAAATCGCTGACGCGATACCCTTTGCCATAGCAGTATTGCTCCGGCGATACGCTATTGGGTGGTTAGGATACCACTGTACGAGCAAAGGACTAAAGTCCTGTTCGTTATTATTTGGGTGGCTGTGTTGCCACAGTACGAGCAAAGGACTAAAGTCCTGTTCGTTATTGTTTGGGTGGCTGTGTTGCCACTGTACGAATAAAGGACACTAAGTCCTGTTCGTTATAGTAAATTATTATTTTGTGTTTGTTTCTATAATTTATCTTCTGATTTTCTATGTAAATAAATCCTGTTTTGTACACTTGTATCTTCTTAATCCTACAACATGAGAACTCCAAATCCTGACATGCCGCTCTTGGATCCTGATCCTACATATATATATGTTTTAAGTAATATACAATAATAAAATATACCAAGTAATGGAATGTTAAATACCTTACTTATTTATTTCTAAACTAATGCTATATAGGTTATACGTTTCATTATATTTCGTTGTTCATATATGGTATACTTCTAGTATATTAGAATATATTTCACAAAGATTACTTTTACTTAATATTACACAAGTTCTCTAACAATAATTACAGTTATAAAGCTTTATATTTTTATAAATAAAAGTCTTAATCTAATGGCCCGTCCGTTCTAGAAAACGGACGATCTAGAAACGTTTCAGAGCGTCCGCAACGGTAGTTGTATTTTTAATTAAACACAGAAAAAATTCAAAAAAACTTATTGTTACTACATTTTTATACAAACATTACTTTAGTAAATACAAAGTAATGTTTGTATAAAAATGTATATTATGTATTAACCATTCCTGTTTGGATCTGGATCCTACTGTAGCGATAGGAGGAGGATACAATCATTATATTAGTTCATTTTATTTGAATGCTGATGAATAGTTACTTTTAATAATTAAACCTATGTGACTAAGAAGAAACGTAATCATCATTTCGGATTTATAAAAGCTTTTCATATTTTCATAACTACATAAAATAAAAAATAGGTAAAAGAAAGTAAATTATCTACTAATGATAATATTTGCGTGATGCTTGAACTAATAAACAAATAAATAAATAGACTCAAATAACAAAATCTTTTCACGAGGTTTACAGAAATATAAACAGTTATAATATTTTTTAGTGTTTCTACACAATTTAACCAAATAACATTTGGCTATAGTTCCTTAGATTTTATATTATAATTTGACATCACTCGTACAAGATGTAGATTGATCTTTCTTCATTAATTTCACTTGAGAACTACAATAAGCCAGCAATTATTCACACTTATCGTATTTTTTATACTACCATATTTACAACCAAGTAACCATTTTTTATAAAAGTTAATCGTTAGAAATAAAGACAAACAAATATTTGTACGCCCCAACTGAATATTGCCGGCCGGCAATTTTTCACAATACACTACAATAGTGCTAGAGAATTTTTGTATGGAATTCGAATCCATTGAGCAAGATCTATGAAAGATGACTTTTTGATGAAACTTCATTTTATTTGTGGTTGTTTATTAAAAGAGCAGTAGAACGGAAGCCGCAAACAATAAACCCTTTGTCTCTAGAATTCTATTGCCAATAATGAAGATATTATTTTGGCATGATAACCTTTGATATTAACTAATTAGTTATGTTAACAATTAACGATTTTTTGATTCAATTATATAAAACATAAATATAAAATTTTCATTGAAATATAATGGAATAGCTGAAAAGATTTCCACAAAGCTTACATAACTTTACTTATAAATGTATAATCTATAATATACTACATGTCTTATATTAGACAGCTTTGAGTATTGTAAGTTAAGTCTCAGTATAAGTTATAATGAAGCCAGTGGAGATGAGAAACCTGATAATCCTTAGCTTACTACGTTCCTACGTGACATTACACGAACATGTTGTCGAAATAGAGGATATTTTTTTATATTTTTGCAGATTTGCAATAAATATATTTATATCACTTCTATTTATAATAATTGAATTAATCTAATATATATATTATTAAAAGACTTCATACTGTACTAGGAGAAAGGCTATTCAAATTAATATATAATAAGGATGGTAGTTAATGAATACACTAACACAAGAATAACATGAAGTTCTAAAATATATATATTACGAGTACATACCATACTAGTTTACTCTTATTAAGTCCCTATGCAATTAAGACATATTCATTTAATAAGCTTTTTATTTGCGTAACAGATAAAGATAGACTGAAACATTGCGTATAACTTTAAAATTAGTTAAATGCAACATTGATATAGTTCTGTTATGATTCTGCAAACATTCCTAAGAAAGTTATAAGTAGGAGAGATGGTCCTAAAGCACCTTAAGGAAAGTTGAAAAAAAAATCATATATAACTTAGCTCCATTATATTATTTTTTCAAACTTTTAGGTCCATTATTAAACTTTTTTATAATAAACAAGGCCTGATTCATGAATGGTCATAAAATATAATACTAATAAGAAAATTACGCAACGCTTGCCCCATACTTAGTTGAGAAAGTAAACGAGGCCTCTGAAGTTAGCCGCTTATTATTTATCACTTATAAAAAATAAACTATAGGTTTTTATAATTACACATAAATATAGTAATAATAGTAATAACACTGCCCGTTTTGCCTTTTTCGACCCTTAAAATATGCAAACAAAATGTAACCTAAAAATGTTGAGACACGTGATTTTTAATTTAACCGATTTACAGTCAGAGGACTACTGATTAAGTTATATATACTGCTTAAAGCATTGTAAGTACCAAAAAAAGAGGGAACATATGGGACATACCTAGCAATATTTTTCAAAAATTTGATAACAAAACAGTTTTTTTACGCAACTCCTAACTTGCTCGCAGGTGAACTAGACGAATGTCGCAAGGAAGGCGGACCACAAAACTACGAGCACGTGATAAGAACACTGGCTTTTTTATGGAAATATTAACGATTGTACCCGCGTTAGGCACATCTCGTTATATACAAGTTCAAAAATTAAATAACATACCATCTACATTACAAATATGAAGTTTCAAACTTTACAATACATAAACATGTATGGATGGATTTCTTTGGACTGGAAAAAATTTCATTACTGTCGAGAGATGGCGCTGTTTATAATTTACTGATTTAGTTTATTTTCATATTTAATTATATTACTATTTTGTATTATTATTAATCACACTATATGTAATTTTTTAGTAATTATAAATAAACATGTATTTAATATTTTCTTTTCTTCAATAAATAACAATCATTTTACTTAAGAATAAAAAAAATCATTACAGTCGAGAGATGGCGCCGTTTTTAACTTACTGATTTAGTTTACTTTCATATTTAATTATATTACTTTTTGTATTATTATTAATCACACTTTTTTGTAATTTTTTAATAATTATAAATAAACATGTATTTAACATTTTCTTTTCTTCAATAAATAATAATTATTATACTTAAAAATAAATTGTTTTTTTATTAACATTCATAATTTCGTCAAAGTTCGTTCTAGAAATACCCTGGGTATTTGCATCTTCATTGGTTAATATTAATTTGCTGTGAAAGTGAATACATTAAAACCTCTTTATAAATCCAAAATACCTTTTAGCTTAACACCAGAGATCAAAGAGTCCTTGATCCTTTGGACATTTTTTATCAATACCCCAGTTTGTACCTCAATATTAATATCACCCTCTTTACCCACACTCACATCACTCACGTTTTTATCTTCAGGTATTAAATATTTAGAAGATTTTTCAAATACTATTACACTAAAGTAAGAGAACATTTTAATGTACAAATTTGTATATATTAATTTCCATCACAAAAATAGGACGACTTTCATATAAATGTTAATAGAATATTGCTTTTGGAACAAAATCTCATAAGGATTTGTGTTATTTTATTTCAATAGCAAATTGCTTTTTGAATAATAAACTGCGGGTACGTTTAATATTGTCTGATCTAACTCAAGCACGCAGCCAGAGGGGACGTTCATTAAAACAAAACAAGTTACATGCTGGAATATTGTTTCTATTAATATGAAAATAATGAAATCAATTGATATTGTAATTGTATTTACAAATCAGTAATAAATTGAGCTGTCTAAAGCAAATAAATTGAGCATGCGAGATTTAATACTGAATCAATTATTAACTATAAATATGATATTTACAATAGAATGTTATGGTTAAATTATACTAAGTAAATTGGTTTCTTTGATAAGTTAATAAAATTTGTATGTGATAGACTAAATTCAGACTAACCCTAGAGAACTGTCCGCCTGACCGTCGAAAGCAAGAAAGTAAATTTAATACAATCAGTTTTTTTTTATATTGATCCTTTTATTTGAGTTTTAAGTTACATTTACGTGACAATAGATAGCAAAAATAGCCATATTTATTCATTTATTTGTTTATTCGGTGATCGAAGTGTTACAAAATTAAAAATCTATAAAATATTTACATACAACTAACACCAAATAGAATTACACTATTATAAAATACATGTTTAATATCTGATTAACATAATAAAAATACTTTATCAAGAGATATAAATATAAGATGCAAAAGGGATCTGAGAATTGTGTATTTGAGTGTGATTGTGCGTGGTTGTGTGCAAATGGGCGTGTCCTTATTTTGTGCGTGTGTGTGTGCGTGCGTATATGTGTAGCAAGACTACGTTAATAAATTATTTGAATGTATAACAAGAAATATTCAAATTTCTACGTTTTATTGCTTTTTCAAAATCGCCCCGGTCATATTGTAAACATCTAGATGGTATATATCATTGTAAGTGCTACTTATATGATTTATAACGCAATTTCGTCCATAATTTGTATTCATGCGAGGGATAGCAAAGAGTTATGTATTTCGAGTTCTCCTGTTAGATATTCTAAAGTGCACTGGGAAGATCAATGCGCTCAATTTCATTCGACAATAGAGAATACAGTACTCCCCAACGATAGATTCGTTCCGCGTTATAGGAAAACGCATTATAGGTATATTCTTGTATAACGCGGTTTTATTACCGTATAAAGGGTTATGTACAAATAATTAATGTTTAACTTTTCAGCACCATATGATTACTTCCGATAATTTTAAATTGTTTCTCCAGGTTTTCACAAAGTACTTTTGGTTTTACGTTTAATGATTTTAAAAAAAAGGTATTCTATTTATTTATTTGTTATTTGGTCTCCTGTTTCATCATTAGTCTCCACTAAATCTATAAAATGGTTTTGTATTCCTTTGTCCAAATTGAAATATTGCACACATCGGAAATATTTTCCAATTTCCTTTATGCTAGCTATGTTTAGAAATTTAAAAAAATCTTCTCAATTTTGATTTGCGTCCTTTCGCCAATACTTCACAAGTTATTGCTTCAGCCTTTCTTCTATCACATTTAATGATACGATATCATGAGAAATATAATGGTAAACTCTTTTTAACATAGTTTACAACAAGCTTTTTACCCGACGAAACAATGCACAATCATTTTGTCAAATTATACTGAATTTCATTAAGCGATGTATTCCTATTTTGGCTTTCTCTTTGGGTGTAATGTTTTCCGAATCCGATAACTTCGGCTTCATTCATCTTTAAACGATTATATTAAGTAAACTAATAATTAAATAAGGTCCTTACATTTTTTTCTTCAAATTTGAATGTAATTCAAAACAAAATCAATAGAATTAAATTTTTATATTACAATTTTTTCAAGGCAAACGATTGAAAAGAACGAATAACATCAGCTCTTTTGGACTCTGAACACATGATTTCACTATAGTCTCCCTATAATTTAAATAGTAAAATAAATAGTAATCAAATCACATGTTAAATAAACGAATGTAAACAAATACTTGTATGAAGTGATACAATTTATCAATCTAATTGTTTAAATCTGTATTACCCATAATTGCTGAAGTTACCCTTAAAAAACAATATTATCTAACACAAAAACACAAATAACAAATGCTTTTTTCACAAAATTTCCACGTCTGTTCAACCCTGTAATGAGGTTATAAGATAAAAAGAGACGGACACAGAGAGAGAGAGAAAGATTTGCACACCCGGCACACACGCACATACACACACAGCATACGGCATTTCGTTACGTGTCGGTTTCTACTATTTCACATTACCAACAAACCGCGTTAAGGAAATTCTTTGCAAAAAAACACGATTCACTACTGCCCACTGCTATCCAAAACGCTAAAACCAATGCAATAGGTATTTGTCTTTCCTTTGGACGAAATCGTACTTTTCCGCTTAATAGAAATTTATAAAAAAATAAACATAAGAAAAAAAGAGTGAAAAGAAAGTGATAGATATCGCGGCCAATCGCACGCGATGGCCACCACGATGGCAGCGACACTCAGGACATCTGCCAACGCTGACCATTATATGCATCATATTAGTTTTAAAGAGTGGTAACTAGATGGCTCTGAACTGTCTATTCTTGAACACTTTCTTTTTTTTAATAATTTAATACATTAAAACGACTTTAGGACAGAAAATAACAACAATAAATGTTATATATATAAAAACGAGAACAATACGAAATAAAACACGAAAAAAAATTTTTTTTTTTGGTATGGTTAATTCTAAATTGTGGTGGAATAAGAATTCTAAATCACTAGCTGGAGTTGAAATCATGGTTTCTAAAAATACTCTAATAAAATATTAAACAATGACTAAAAATATAGAAATATATTTTTTAAATAATGCTACTGAGTCATAAGAGTTTTAGACAATAAAAACATTCATTTTCATACAGAAAAAAAAACAGCACTCACACAAACACCTACCAGTAAAATTCTATTCATCTTAAAAATGTATACATTATAACAACCCCTATATTATTATTTTATATTGCTGCTCCTTAAATTCTCACAATTGTTAAAACCTTTAAGAAAAAATAAAAATAAGGATGATAAATCTACATTTATTTCAAACTAAAGTATCCTCAGAGCGTATATATTCTCCAATATCAGCTTGGTGGAAGGCGATAGTCGCTAGTGGGTCTGCGTGTCTGCACTCAGCAGTAGATCGAGCAGCAACTCCAAAACCAATGGGAATATCTGACATAGTGTTAATAACTACTCCTTGGTGCTTCGGTGTGTTCTCGGTTATTCTGCCTAGACCTGGAATTTTAATGCCAAGTATATATATTTTGAATGGTCTCATTAAAAATGTAAATTTTTTAAACTATTGACTATTATTTGTCAAATGTAATGGCAATAATGTTGACTGTAATTGCAGTAATGCACTTCACCGCACTTAACAATTTTTTTGAACAGATTGCATTTGAAATTGTAAAATATAAATAGTTAAAAAAGATTAAGAATATTCATTAAGTCACTAATAATAAAATAAATACAATATTGTATTGCTATTAGTAAAAAAAATATATGAATTGTATACACACCACTTTTTATAACATGATGTCCATACAAAAACTGTTGCTCCGAGGATGATTTCACCCATATTTTATATGATGCATACGGGGCTATATATGTCAATGCTGTTATATGCAACCTGAACTTATTTGTTTTAGTGAATTTACCAAAACATGTTCCCGCTGCTATTAAGTGGTCCGGTTTAACAGTTTGTGCCAGCTGTAATAATCTCTCTGATATGTAATATACTCTGTCTTTCTTTTCTCGAAAACAGTATGTTCCATCTGGTCTGTCTATTAAGAGCTTTACGTTCACTCCGATACTGAAAATATAAATATTTGATTATAAAAACGTTAGCTAATCGTGTCATTTGACTATTATTATTTCTGAGGTAAACTTTAAATAATCAAAAATAACCAAAAAATGTTCATTTATTTTATCATACATGCATTAATAAAACTTTTTAAGTAATGTTCAAAATAATAACCGCTATGTCCACGTAACTTTACTATTATTTTATTACTTACTATTTAGTTAATTTTTCGAACAATTTTCTTGTCCGGTCTTCAGATAAAACTTTCATTTTTGTATTACTTTGAGTTTATAAAATTATAATTCCACCTAAAAGTAAGAAAATCAAATTCTTTAGTTGTCGCTTTAAATCTAAACGTAAACACGTGCTATTTCATGCTTTACCAAATGTCAATGTAGTGTCCTGTGCTGTCAAAACTTCGTATATTTTGACATTGATATTTAACAAAAGGTTAGACCACAACTAACAAGCATTACTCAAATCATCAAATATTTAATGTAGCAAGGTGATAATAGTCTTATATAAAAAATAATCTTATTATAGTTAAAGATTTACTCTTACATTAGACATTTCTTTTATTATTATTTGTGTTTCCTCCTTTCCAATATATATACTTTTGTATCTGTTACACATGCAACAGAGAATCACCAAATCTGCGCTTTTCATTCTGTGATCATTCGATATAATTCATTCGGTTTTTATCTCATTCAACTTCTTCCTGGAGTTCAGTGACGTACTGTGGTAAGTACTCTCTTACTTTACGATATTTGTTTACATTACGATCCACTTGTAATAGTTATATTTTCGTAATGGACTGAACACCTGTTTTAAAGTGGAGTTATTTTCAGATTATGTTTGTTCTTTAGGACATGTTTTGTCAAATTTTTACTCAGTCATTACTTTTAAACTAACTTTTACATATGGTTTTTTGCGGCCCTGAAAAGTAAAAAGTGACAAGTGTTTCGGTCACGTGACAACAACAAACTTTTTATAAGAAAATATAATCCGTTTGTATTTTTGGTGATAGTAGTAATTGTCACAACCATAATAATATCGAGTTATACTCTGTTCATGTCTTAGAAATTATCTAATTTAATGTATTCAAATAACTAAATAATGAATCTTATAAAGTTTTATTAACAATACCATAACGAATTTTGAATAATAAGTACTTGTATTATTAGTTCATTACGTGTCAAGATCTCGTTAAAAGATGCTTACGAGAAATAAACAAAAAATCAATCTACAATAAATAATTACGGGAAAAAAATAATAAATTAATATTATATAAGTATTTTAGATATTACTAGGTCTTTTTATCGGTAATAAATTATAAAAAAGATTAACTATAGATAGTGATAGAAAACTATATCAAATACCAAATTTAAAATCAAGAGAATATGTACTTTAGCCCTCGCACTTATGGTTTGTTAATGAAAGAGTAAACAACAAATAAAATGTGGTTTTAGGTAATTAGTTCAATATTAACTAATTTTATCGCATAATATATAGACACTAAATAATACAGATAATTTTATGAGTGTCAAAACATTTATTGTTTTATTCTGTGTACGAAATAGGTACTTCACAAATTCGGAAGTGAATGGAATAAGTATATGGGTAATTATGATTTATGTACAATATTCTATATACATATATATTTAGAATTAAAATTTTTTGCTCGTACAATTGCATAAAAGCATAGATTTATCATAATAATTTCTCTATAATCGTAACCGGTAAACAAATATTTTCTCGTAATTTTAGATAGGTACTGAAACGTCTTAATTTCATGACTGGCAGAAAACACTTCAGTCATTGTTTCGGCAGTTTTCCTGAATATTTCCCGGATATTAAGTGTCCGCTCATGCCAAGGAGTATTTGCCAAAATTACTTTGGAAATGTCTTTGAAGATTTATTAAAACTATCGTAATTTTGGTATTCGTTATTTTGGTAACCTTTAGGAATTTATTGACCCGTTTTTTATTACCTTGTTTAGTCTTATTTTACCTAAAATTAACCCTTTGCACTCTGTGGTTTTTGCGTTAACAAAACAGTACTGTGTGTTTCTGTTAAAATGTTACTTTACATTTCGTCGGATACATTTGTAAAAAGATCAAGATATCAATAAGAAAACATAAATAGTTATCACCGCAGATAAAAATTTCTTGACAAAATCGGGTTGCTGTATTAAATCAAATAATCAGCGAGTCACGTCTCGAGTGCAAAGGGTTAATAATCTGCATATTCTGTTTTATACAATTGTCAGCTGTTAGTAATTTTGAAATTCGAACCATCATGATAAGAATTACTGGAAATCGGCAAAAAAGGAACACACGCAGAAATTTCCTATATCATATGTTAAAGTCAAAGAGATGGTTTAGTAAAATATCGGTTAGTAATAAATATAATTGTCAATATTAATTAAGTGTCTGTGACATATCTCCTGGTGTGGTCATGACGTCATCAGCGTCAGAGGAGCGGTTCCAAATTAATTTGGACACACCTCGGTTTTTATTACCGAATAATAGGATTAAAGACTTACATTAAACAAATGACAATCATGCTCTGTTACTGTTTAACGCCTGCCATTGCTAGTATTGCGAAAAAAAAAAAAAACATACTATCGAGAGACATTTTGTAAATAATATATATATATATATAATATCTATTATCTATATATATAATACAAATAAATTCATTTACAATATACTCTTACGTTTATGCGTATCTCAAATGTTTATTTGTTCACACAAGTAAACTTTGAGGATTTAATATTGTCTATGTTGGCTTCATTTCAATTGCTATTGAATTCTATGAAATGGGAACGTTCAGTTATATTATATAATGCAATATGTATGTAACGTTATATATTAACAACATTGTATTTTATAGGGATTCAATGAATTACACTTATTTAAAATAAAGAGTCCTTCATTATTTATACTATCAGTACATAAATTGTATTTAAAAACAATTTGCAATAAAAACTTTTTTGGCATATATTATCCGTACTGGTAAAGTGCAAAATGGCGGTTTAAATAATATAAATTTAATCTAATTTTGTTTGTTATTTATATATTTAGTACATAAATCGTATTTAATAAACAATTTGCAATAAAAACTTTATGGCGTGTTGTTATCCGTAGTATCAAAATCCAAAATGGCGGTAAAAATAATATAAATTTAATATAATTATGAAATTTAATACAAAACATTTTAAAACCTATCACACCTTGTTTCCCGAACTGATAAGATACATTTGAAGGTCATTGTTGTATGCGCTGCACATTTTCCAATTAGTCATATTCCAGTTTTGTTATATCCAATAATTGATATACTAATTAGCATTTTAAGACAGCTCATTATATTTTATGAAAATATTATTACTAGTATCAAATAATTAGTTGACAAGTAGAATTTTTTATTTATTAATTAATTGTCGAGTAGAATTTCTGACTTTACTTGTGGTAATTGAAGATTACATTTATTTGACCCCTTACTAATAAAATAAAAGAATATAATCGAGTTTCAAACAGCCTTTTAAAAATCTGAGTGGGATATCCATAAAATAAAACGAAACGTCAGAACTAATCGAGATATTTAAGCTGTGTTAGACGTCAGATCATTGGATTAAAAAAAACCGCTTTCATTAGTCATGTAATATTCTCAATACATGGGATGTTAATGCAAATATTTCTTTATTCTCCCTTTAATTGAGCGAAGCGAACGAAGTGACCGGAGCGTTTTACTGGAGACTTTTTACATTCTTTGTCACGAATTGGCTCGAAAACTACTTGACGGAAAATTATGAAACTTTGCAATCAAAAAGACACACATTAGGTGATGGTTTAAAAAAATTTAAGAATGTCCTCAAAATTTTTTTTTTTTTTTAATATCATTTCAAAAAACTGATATCACATTGAAGTCAATGGGAAACGATAAGTCAATACACTGGGCTCGCTTCGCTCAATATGCAAAGTTTGTTGGCGCCCCTAGTATATTTAATATTTGATACAGTTTTATATAAAGTAAAATCCACTGTTCTATCTATCTTTATTCTTGAGAAGTATTTTCCTTGTTTATGTCTTGTCCATTTCTTGTTATTTTAATCATTTATGTACATATATAGTATATTAAGAGCAACAAATATAAATATTTAATATTAATTAAGATTAAAAACAATAAATCTCAATTCTCGTTAGCAACCAATTAGATTTAGCCTTATCTAAGTTAATTATAATTTTTAAAACTATTAAATTATATAAGATGTGTTTTTGTTTATGTTATTCTTATTACCACAGACTAAAAAACTTTTTTTTTTTAATATTTTATAATATTGGATATCTGGACTTTTTTACTTTTTTTATATTCTATATATTATAATGTAATAGTTTATTGATTTATTACCTGTAATTTTTAACTTGTGTATTATTTTTATATATTTATATACTAGGTTCCGCCAACCACTCGCGGCGGGTGTTGAGCTGAGCCCCTCTCCTTTCTATCTAAGAAAAGATTCTTGATAACTTTTGAATGGCTAAACATTTTTTCAATCTGTTTTCGCTATAACATCCGCGTCCGGCTCAAACATACATGAGATAATTTTTAGCTAATTATCTCATCGCATTCTGGACACAACTAAACACAAAATAGGTCTCCCAAACGGTAAAGAGCTTCGCTTACGCTCAGCTCAATTATAATATTTTTATATTTATTGTGAATATTATATTACGAGTATTGACCTCATCAAGACTATGGATTAAACATGATCTAAATGACTTACAAAGCATTCAAAGTCTTATCCTCTTATCGGAATGGTGACAAATGTGTTTTGTTACACCATCATTTGAAATAGCATTGAAAATGTACAATGTAAAATATTTAAAAAACACTTTGAAATTGAATGTAAATATTTGATAAAAAATTACGAATGACAGTAATCGTATTATAATAAATATATATGTATTATGAAAAACCTTAACAGATATTATATTTCAATAGAAAACAAATGCTTGGCACGAAGACAGCCACGGCCACACGATCATTCATTGAATAAACGTGCTTTTTGTTATGTATACTACTGAGATGGATCTACTCGTAAAATCATTTATATATATCCAGATATATGCTATATGTTTATATATATATATATATAGACATACACAGTCTGTTCAAATGGTCTGTACGTTTTTCTCTTCTGTTTTAAAACCAAATTTATGTTTATTGTTCACTATTACTATTATTTTTATTATTGCTAAGTATCTTCTTTATCTTTATTGATAAAAATGGCGGGCTTATTGCTAGAGCGTTCTCTACCAGTCAAGAAAGTAAATAATACAAAAAAAAATACAATAATGCAATACTAATACAATAAAAAAATGTGTTTGTGTTGCATTTTTTGTATTGTATTGTTAATTAAATATAAAAGATATATAATGAATGAAGACTTAAACAATGATGGAAAAGAGAAATTTCAACATTGGTTGATTATTTCCGAATTTCGACGAGTGGGCGAAATCTAATATTAAAAAATACAGATGCTACTATAAAAAAATGTGTTATTTTATGAATCGCATTATGTAATATTGGTGAATAACAAGTTAAACCACTGATTCATATATAATACCATATTAAACTAATTTAAATAAGTATCTCTCGTTCGACAACTCACGAATAACTGTTATCTTCAATACATTAATTGTATTATACATCAGAATAATGACTCATTTTTGTTTCAGAATAAACAAGTCTCGCAATTTTAAAGAAGTGTTTGAAAAATGACTTTTTATTACCCGAAGAATTTTCGCGCGAATGGCTGGGGTTGGCATAGAACTGCCAACGCCGCGTCCGCGATCAAGGGGTTTCTGAATAAAGAGAGGGGTGAGGATGGAAGCAGTGAACCCCTGATCGGTAATGGCCGCTTGTACCCAACATTACCAACGGATGACGATACAACATTCTCTGGGGTAAAACTGTATCCCGCGTTACCCGCTGAGGAGTACGAGAGTGGTGCTATTGAGGAAGTGGTTGAAGAATCTTGTGCTGCTGTGAATGTTAATTTGGAGGTAATTTTTTTTTTTTTATTTTCCATCCAAGGTAGATTTCCATTCAGATGTTTGTATAAAGAATGTAAAAGCTAAATTAAATTTAGGTAGTTATGTTATTTCTTAACTCTATTAATCTTTCATTCGTATATCAATGAGAGCTATTGACCGTGAGTATAACATCCGCTACAAGAGCAATATGAAGTTAAAAATAACATCCAGTCTTCAAAACAAAACGTTCCCTTGTTTAAAAACTAAGAATACTCCACTCACACACACTTCAATATAAATGTTTGAATGTGTTAGTATATAAATATATATGTGTGTGTAAATCATACATAAATAGATCCAGCTCCGTACATATATATAAAATGTTGGAAGTGTACGATGTTAATAAATAGTCCAGATTTAATTTATGAATATTAATGCTTTAAATTATATCTTCTATCTCTTTCTCATATCGTATTTTATTTCTTGAAACAGTATACACTATACTAAAGACGATATTTTTATATGGTAACATTTATCGTCAATTATGCGTTCTCTTCTAGGATTACACATCCTTATCTCCAGAGAAATGCTCTGAAGTACTAACTGTAACTAATCATATTAATGTTTGTAAGATCCCGAAAAAATTATGCCTTTTCTTCCTTGTCTCTCATATTTAGAATTATATTGTTTATCTGGTAACTAAGAAAATAAACATCTCTTTGTTCTTTAGTTTCAGTAGTTTAATATATTTCTCAAAAATTATACGTAACATTTTTTACGTCTTTACGTATGACAATATTTTCATCTCGATTCAATTAACTTAAAAATTTGCTGACAAATATATTTCCAAAAATAACCGTAACATACACACAAACAAACATTTATATCGTGATTCATTTTGTTTTTGGAGATTTATATACTGATTCATATTTTATTGTCTTAAAGATTTAGCCCACAGATTAACTCATTACTTTATTTAGATTTAAAAGTGACTATTGTTACAAATTAGATTAGAATGTGTCGTTCGCTGTTGCGTTTATTTTTACAATGTTTTTTGTTTTATAAATATATCCCTAAAATAGACTTAAGATAGAAAAAATACAAACTATCTATAAATCTAGTCTATATAGACAAATTATTTGCTACTATTTCACCCCCATACAGTTAACTATATCTTCGTTCGTTGTAAATTTTACTAAAACAATTGAGTTCATTACATTCTTGGAATGCAGGTTGAGGTATATGCAACATTCAAATAGAAGATGAGCAAAACGATAAGATTCCATGAAAGCATACGCTTAAATATTCGAAGAAAACTTAGACAAATAAATACGATATAGAAAGTTCTACGTTATTTGTGTACGGGAAATTATTGCTGTTGTCGTCCTGAGTAGTCTGTTGTGCAAACGAAAGCTATTAAATATACGTTCTTCAAACACAACTAAAGATTTTAACACATTAAGAAGTCGGTAAGGGAATATTTACGTCAAGAGCTAAAAATGTCTGAAGGGAAAGATATTTTTAAAACCACGATACATGAGTAACACTGACCGTTTGGTAGTTCAACGCCACCTTGTATATAAAAAGGATTTTAAGAGTATTTTAAAGAGAAAGGATTTGTTTTATTCATCAAATTAACACAATAATAAAAGAAAATGCGAACTATTTTGATATAATGAAAAAAATGGTTCATAATATCCACCTAATATGAAAAACTTTCAAACAAAAAGCATTGAAACCTGTCAATTTGCTTGCCACAATTCTAAAGACAATCATAAACTTTAAGATTTTAAGTTAAAAAAAATGGTCCTTTTAAAAAATATATTTGTCACGCTTTGTCGACTCGATGCAGACCATACGTAATAGCGTGAGATTCTGAACTTGTTTTAAAATCACAAAGAACAAGTGACCTTATTTGACCATCTGATTAACATAAAATGTATTACGCACACCACTATCTTGATTTTTACCTTTAAAAGTCCTTACATACGTCACACTAATTTGTATTTACCCACAATTATTCTGATGACAGTGAAAGAGGAAAAATACTAAAATAACATGTATAAATAATAAAAAAAAAAATATTCCATTGCTTAAAATAAAGGGAATAAAGTATTTCCTCATTTAGAAACCCAGATAATGTAATCAAGGAATTATATTATAATAATATTTAACATTTTTATTAAATATTATTTATCGTCTAAAATTAATAAATAAACAATATAAATATATCAGATACCTTGTGTTAAGTGCTTAACGTGGTATATTTCTAGAGACTTTTATCTGGTGTTGCCACATTTACAAATAATTATATTCGTTATTTTAAACCGTTTTTAATGAAATAAAATAAACAATAAGAAACTAACTATTACAATGTAAAAGAATGTCTTGAAACGAGATTTGAAACAATAAATCAATGGCCCGACCGCCGGTCTTCTAGTCTTACGTCATTCGGTGTTGGCAAGAATCTCGGTGTATAATACTATCGCGTTTAGTCGGTCACCATATTCCGTTTGGTCTTCAAGTATTATTCCTAATTTCTAATAAGTCGCCTTATATGCTGTCAATTTTCACTTTAAGTTTTTGGGTACGGTTGTGTTATTGAAACACTTACTAACATTTGCAAAATAAAACCTATTTATTATAACAAATGTGATGTTTTTGGTGGATTTACCATTATCTTTTTGTGCTGTGTTTATTGAAAATGTGCATATAGTACATGTACCTTAGAAATGATTGTTATTTGGGAGTGTATATGACGATGATCTCACTTATTTTATTTATTTTACATTAAAAGAGTGTTGCGATTGAGTTTCTTAGTGAATAATTTTGTAAATTGATACTAAACTAACAGTATACATAGTTTCTAATGCATTTGTAGGTTAAACGTGCTTCATATACTGACCTACTTTAAATCAACTATTAATTTTTGCGTCAAACTCCACCCATTGAACATTTAAGCTCTTCTATAGTATTTTTGTTAATGTATTAAGAGTACAGACTTATTATTAATTAGTATTATTTAATATATAACACAATTTTTACAACATATAACAAAATAATATGCTTACTTTACCTATAACTGTAACATTTTTTATTTGTTTGAATTAAATGATATATACAGAGAAATTAAATAATTGTATTGAGAAAAAATTAAAAAAATATTTTCATTATCACATTATAAAATATATACTTTATTTATGGGTGGTGCCGATAATTTTCTGTTCACATTGCATGTTTTTTAATTCATAAACCTCACCATTAACCTAACCTGACCCTTGGAACTATCATGAAAAATTAATTTTATAAAATTATATTTAAAGTTATCTAATTGTATTTCTAAAATGTAGAATAATAAATTCTTCAAATTTTCCCCTTTTGTTGTACAAAATATTTAAAATAATAACATAATCCAAGATCTTGAGATACCGTTAGTATGTTATATATGCATTATATATATAACAACTAACTACTAACAAACGGAGATGAATGACAAAATTAACTAACATTTAATTAATTAAATTGCATAGTTAAATGACAAAAAAATAATTGAATTAAATATTTTTAACATATTCCAGCTAAAATTTATTTGATAATGCATGATTATATATTTACCCATAACACAATGTGTTCATACAGTATGTAAAAAATGCTAGTCAATTAGAGCCTTCCACCATGATGTCATTATTTATCTCAATGCTGCTCATAGTTTGTGTGACCGCTGTGTGCAATGGTTTTGTGTAACCTATCTTAACTTAATAGTTAATTATTAACTTACATGTTAATAATACTAAAATTTTGGCTCTGATTTTATGGGATCTGTTGAAGATATCATCGCTTTGTGCTTGTGGTGTTTATATGTTATTTTTTTTAATACTTCAGTGATTTACATTTATTAACAGCTATAACACTAATGGGGTCATAGTTTAATGATCTGAGTGAATAAAGAAATCATAATTAACTTTTTACTTACTGTTACATAATTAATGATACATACTGTATATAAGGAAGTTTTATTATTGTCTTTGATATAACTAACATGCATTATTAATTGCCCTTGAAATTATTTTCCTGATCCACTTCATACTGTTATATTATACATTGAAGTAAACATAGCACAAATTATTTTCACAAATTCCATTTTCAGTCAACATCAAAATGTCGTAGCATAAAAAGTAAAAATTAGTGTTGTGAAATTGTGAGTGAGAAATGGCAGGTCAAAATGGTGGTGCCGATTTTGGCGCGCTTTTGTCCGGCGCCGGTCGACAATTTTTAAATCAAGGTGGACAAGTCTTATTGAATTACGGAGCACAAGCTATAGGAAACATAATTAATGAAGTATTTCAAAAGAAAGAGGTCGAACATAAAAGAGTTTTACCCAGTATCAAGAATTATAAAGTGGTAAGTGAATAAATGAAATGTATCGTATTTATTAAACAACTTAGATTGTCATCATTAGAAGAAATTTTTCCTTTACTAAATGAGACATAACATGAGAGATAACATGACAATTCTTTTAAAAAAAAAAAAAACATTCCTTGTACTAAATTATTCCACTGTTCCTTCAACTCTAGCTCAAAACATTAATTGCTTGTAGGTAGTTGTTGAATTCTTTTGGCCACTACATCTTGCTAATTATACAATTAGCGCAATTAAACCACATTACTTCTCATAGTATAAGTTAAATTAAATAAAAACTTACAAACCAATATTTTTTTTGGGTATAGTAATAAAGAAATAACTCCTATTATTAAAAATTCAGTACCTATGGGATTAAAATTAAATACTTGATTAATTATTTGATAATGTAACCTACGCTTTATGCGAGGTCAATACAAGTGAACACCCACCTAGTTTATTGACTGCGTTACGCCAAACATGCTTCTTAAATATAAAAAGTAAATACCAGCGGTAATGATCGAAATTAATAATCGATTTAAAGTCAAATATATAGCTTTTAATTAACCCACTGATTATATGACTAGGAGTACCAACAGACCCTCAATTTCGACTCGCTGCGCTCGCGAAATCTCGGGTGCCGTTTGCATATTGAGCGAAGCGAGCCCAGTCTAATGACTCATCGTTTCCCATTGACTTCATTGGGATATCAGTTTTTTGACGATTATTCCTTAACGACATGACATTTCTCAATTATTTTTTTTTAAACCATCACCTAATGTGTGTCTTTTTGATTGCAACATTTCATAGTTTTCGAGCCTATTCGTGACAAAGAATGTAAAAAAGTCTCCAGTAGAGCGCTCCATTCGCTTCGCTCAATAAGTGAAATGTTTTTTTTCTATATTGTGTTTTACTGATTATTGAGTTTTATTTTTAGTATTAAATTTAACAGAAGTATAGATATTATTGATTTTTTGCTCTTAATGATTTGTTTAGTCACTTTATATTTTATCTTTGACAGTCCTCTTCTATTTCTATAGTTATAATCCAATAACTATGGTACGCAGTTGCTATTTATGTATTGCAGCTTGCAAGGGCGATAGGAGATTGTTATAGGTTATTCTGTTATTACCTAGTTAGGGGCATTTATTTGCAATTTATAGATATTTATATATGTTTATATGTAGTCAGGAAAGTATCTAAATTTTTTCTATTGCCGTCGGAATGTAGTTTTAAATTAGACAATTCTATAGGGTAAGGTTTTTTAGAATACAATGTTCTAGAACTTGCAGCTTTGCTAATAGTGAGTGATTTGATACTATAACCTATAATAATGATAAAGATTTTATTGCATACATGCAATACAATCAGGTGTATCTAATAGAGCATAAGGCTTGGTAATTATATATGCGTCATAATACATATATATTATGTATAAATTTGCAATTATTGCCCATGTTTAATGAGTCGGAAACCGTTTATTCTATGACGCATCAGTTTGCTGTTTGACTGTTTGAGGAAACGTATCGAGATCAAAGGAACTTTGTTTTTATGCCTCAAATAAGATTGAATCATCGATACGTCACCGTAGGATATGTACGTCACTATTTAGTTGCGGATTTGATTTTGGAACGCCGGCACACAATACTAAGATTATATTAAGATTTTTTAAATATAAACTTTATTTAACTGACATTTGTTAATTTTATCACTATTGAGTTGCCGATTTGATTTTATAACACTGGCACAAAATAGGATTTAGAAACTTTTTAAGTGACATGTACTTATAAACTATATTTTTTCAAAATATTAAAAACTTTTTAAATATTAACCTCTTTTTAAATGACGTAATATATACATAATATTTGTACGTGTATTTTTGAACATAGTAAATAATTGTTCTGTGGTATACATGACAGTTAAAGAAATAGGTATTTATATCTGTCATCTAGAAAATTGAGTTTTATTGTCCAGTTTGGTTTCATTTTACAAATGGAACAATCTAGATGGAAAGATACATTTTCAGAGACCTTGACTGAACTGTTCCAGTAATTGAGCAATTGATGTAACTGAAATTGGTTGCTAGCTCTATTGCATCTTCAGTTGCCCTCGTTTATATATGATTAACATTTATTCTAAGTACCTTTATAATAAGGTTCTTTTTTTTTTATCTCTTAAATGATAGATACTGTTCACATATCGACTGTAGTAGATATATTAATATGAAAAAAAAAATCCAGGTGTATTGTTTAAATGAAAAAATAACTTTATGTATGTTTGTCGAATTTCTAATTTACGATAGCTCCATCTTGCTTAGTTATATCTCCACGTTTTGTTTTCAGAAGTATCAGAAATATTTTGTTATCAGTTGGTATTTTAATACTGTTCAAAAATATATCTATCCGTCGTTAAGATAGTAAAGAATACGTTTCATTTATTTTTATGTACAGTCGGGTAAGAGGTGGTTTTGACAAACTGCCAAATATCACATCTAACAAAGTGTTTTTAGTAGACAATAGACATGGATAGTATAGAAAAAAAAGTTCAATGACCTAAAATTAATTTGTTATACAAAGTAATATTATTCTTCACAATATTACTATTTATTGCACGTTCACGCACACAACACACACGCACATACACAACACGCTCACACACAACACACACACACATATACACATATACACACACATATACATACACATATACACACACATACACATACACAAACACACACACACACACATACACACCTCTTTTGCACTTTAACATTTATATCTTTGGGTAAATCATTTTTATCATATTTTCTTATCAACATTTTGAACATGTAATTCATAATAATGTAATCCTATTTGGTCTCACAAAATAAACAAATAAATAACATTTTTGATGAAACGACAAAACTGTTTTTGCAGCCGACAACAGCTTATACAGACGTTATATGTAAAAATACTGAATATCAAAATGATAAAATTTTTAATTAACTTTTTGATAACGAACCTTTTTAATAAGAAAATACTAATTTGTAAATGGAACACCTTTTTTTTAAAATCTTTGAAGATAAAGCTAACAAAGTGCTCAAATGTTCCAGACGTAGAATTTAATGGAAATGACACCAACTCGTAAATGTTTATAATACCATTGCTATATATACGACTACTGGCAACTGATCAATCTTAACTATTAAATCCACCAGATGTTTTAATGAAAACCGCCAGTGCAGACCATGACTTAAATATAAAGGTTAATAATTTATATAGTCTTATTAATCGTGTACAACTCCCTTAAGTAAATTTTTGTGTTGTAACAGCCAGTGAGCTATGGTACTCTTTTCACCAGGTGCGGTTTTCTTTTTTTTTCGGGGGGGGGGATTAAAAAAAATGTTATATAAAAATTTAAGTTTATGTCACACTTGTAACAGCCAATGGGCTATGGTCCTCTCTTATTAGGTGCGGGTTTTGGGAGGGAGGAGGGGGGGGGGTAATTAAAAAAAAATTTATAAAAAATATATATAAGTGTGTAATTGTTTTTATATGGTATGATAGGATGATGTGGACGGTTAAAACAAAAAATTAATAGTTTTTATAAATTGTCTTTTTGACGTACACGATTTTAGGGAGGGATCTGACCCCGTGACCCTTTGTGGACCGCGCCTGAGGTGACTTACATAGTCTTTTGTCCTTCTATATATATATATATATATATATAATTAACCACAATTTTATATACATTCATCAAAAATTTTATATTTATACTCTTATCTGTAAACGCGTCAAAATTGAACTGTTTCAATTTCGGACAACGAATTTAATATTTTTCCTCTAATTCTCATTTCCTTCCTTCCAGAAATCGCAATTTTAGTTTTCCCTGTATTAATTATTGTGATATTATTAATTAAATTATGACGTATATTTAACATGTAATCTAAATATAATCCTGTGTTTAAATTTATTTTATTTAACACAACATAAACTATCTTTTCCTCTGTAGTCTAGACTTTAGACGGTCGTCCGAGTCGTAAAGTATGGACCCCTCGTCTAGACAGTTAACAACCTTGTATATGGGTTTAGTTTAACTGTAATAGTACTAAATGATTTCCCATGTGTATTTTTCAATTATAATTAAATGTCAATCGACAAACAGTCCTAGTCTATTATATATATGTTTAACTTTTATATATATATATATATACATTATAAAAAGACATTTCTGTTTGTTTGTAAAAAAATAGGCTCAATAACTCTCAACAGTCAAAGGCCAGAGTTTCTTTTTATAACAACATTCCAACGTTACACTCGTCTGCAAAAAATAAGCACATCAAACATGAAATAAAATAATTAATACTAACCACACAAACAGACACAAACACATACACACACACACACACACAAACAAACACAAAACAAACACACATAAATGATCACCACAGGTTAGTGGTTTTAATTTAATAAAAACAAATAATATAAGCAACATGAATTCCATATATTTGTATGTTAAGTATTCGTTTCTTCTCTTCTAATAAATCGCGATCCGTATCGCTTGGAAGACGTTTTTTTTTAATTATCAAAATACATGTTTCATATGAATTTCTAGATCTTTTACATTTGCATAAATAAATATATATATTATATCTCATTCCGATGTTTGTTTCCCAAACCACTCAGCCGTTTTCAATATAATATTGTAGATATTTATTGTTTTGTTCAACTTAAAGAGAGGAGGGATAGTTTTTATTTCGATTAAAGTTTTTTATACATGAAGGTTTTAATTCACTTCTAAGTTCTATAGGTTTCCAATAGATGGCGGTGTTGAAAAAAATTTGATGTAAAATAGTTTACGAAGTCAGATATTTGTTTTTATGTATAAGATGATATTTTATTATATTACTACCGCTTTCTCGCGACTTTGAGCACCCACAAAGGAACATTACAACATTGGAGTAATATTTATAATTTGGTTGAATCAAGGAAGGAATTTACAATACCAAAACTGCACATGATACTTAGCTATATATTATTAAAGTTTCTTCTAATTCTGTTACTATTTCTATTAGTAGTATATTTGATATACAACCTTTGTGTCTAAACTTTGAATAGAAGAATATTTTATCATGAAGATCTTTCCACAGATTTATTTTGTAGATTGTATTCAAAGAAATAACTCTTTGCACTCATTATATTACTAAAAATTGCTGGACTTACCCAAAAAAAAAATCCTATAAATATACAAAATGCAACATTTCATAGGTACTTACAAATTTAAAAAGAAATACTTCTATTTTGTATCTTCGAATTTAATTAGGTCGATTAATAACTTTATTTCTTTATAGCGAATTGTTTTTTTTTATACATAAAGGCTTTAATTTTTAAGTTCTACAACTTTCCAATAGATGGCGGTGTTATTAATAATATTTAAATAACGTAAAATTAATTATGAAATAGCAAACGAAGTGACTGGCAAAGGTACTAAGACTAAAAAAATATTAAATTAGTTCCCAAGTTAACAAAAAATAAAAACGAAAGCTTCGACAAACTCCATAATGCAACACAAATTTGTTTATTTAGTTGTATCTACTGTTGGAAATAGCGCGTTTTATTTATTTAGCAATTCATTTTTAATTCTTATATCAAGTTTATAATATTTATGAAATTTATGACCCCATAAAATGATATTTTCAAAGTAAACTAAATGTGATCTTTTTTTATATTTGAATAGACGTAAACACTAAATGAATCGACAAAAAAAATTATTTGAGAAGTAAACGCTAAATGAACAATACAAAAAATTTAAAATCGATACGTAAACGCTAAATGAGCCAACCAAAAATTATGAAATCGAAAAGTAAACGCTAAATGAACCAACCAATAAATTTAAATCGAAACGTAAACGCTAAATGAACCACCCAAAAAAAAATCGAAACGTAAACGCTAAATGAACCAACAAAAAAAATCGAAACGTAAACGCTAAATGAACCGACAAAAAAAATCGAAACGTAAACGCTAAATGAACCAACCAAAAATCATTAAATCGAAATGTAAACGCTAAATGAACCAACCAAAAAAAAATTAAATCGAAACCTAAACACTAAGTGAACCAACCAGCTAAATTAAATCGAAACGTAAACGCTAAATGAACCAACCAAAAAAAAATTAAATCGAAACCTAAACACTAAGTGAACCAACCAGCTAAATTAAATCGAAACGTAAACGCTAAATGAACCAACAAAAAAAATCGAAACGTAAACGCTAAATGAACCGACAAAAAAAATCGAAACGTAAACGCTAAATGAACCATCCAAAAATCATTAAATCGAAATGTAAACGCTGAATGAACCAACCAAAAAAAAATTAAATCGAAACCTAAACACTAAGTGAACCAACCAGCTAAATTAAATCGAAACGTAAACGCTAAATGAACCAACCAAAAAAAAAATTATATCGAAACCTAAACACTAAGTGAACCAACCAGCTAAATTAAATCGAAACGTAAACGCTAAATGAACCAACCAAAAAAAAACTTTTAATTAAAGTGTTTGTAACAAATACACGTGGGGACACCTAAATGTAATTACAATGTAGACAGTAAACAACCATCAAAATTAATAGTTATTGGGCTTAACTTAACAGTAAACACTTAGTAGGTGTATATAAATTTTTGTACCACACCCTTTATAGAGATTTCCAAGGGAGACATTTTACTCTTTCGTTCACTTCGTTCGGTTCGGTTCGGTTTTATCCCCTATTAAACTTTTAGGGGGTAATTGTGAAAGTACCTTTTTTTAAAGAAAATGTTTTAAAGAAAATGAAAATGAGACTCTATTCGATATTATAAAATTTTGTTAAACCAAAGGTGGGTAGAATTTTTATTGCCATGTGTCACAATGACAAATACAATTTTCTGTCTTAATAGATAAGAAAACTTATCACGTTCAAAGAGACCGCCTTAAAAATTACTCATTTAACTTTGTCTATTAAAAGTACCCAGCAAATTGACTGGTCATTTGTCCCGTATATTTATATACATATACAGTTATTACAGTAAGTGGTTTTCAGTGTACAATTTATTAAACTACATCCCCTGTGGTTTTACGAAGTTATCAAATTAAAACATTAACCACATTATTAATATTCAGTTGTCGACTGGACACCGGTATTGGCGGACATTACAAATAAATATTTGTGACATACAAATCCTTAATAATATATAATAAAAAACTGAAATAGATTCAAAATCGATTTATCCAAGGGCAATAGTAAACGAGTTAAAGGCGCCTCGGATAATGTGTTTTTAAAACAATTATTTGTTTTAAAAAGATAATACTCTGCCCTCGCTCTAATATCCAAAATCCTAATTATAAATAATTAAAGACAAAGAGATCAATCAGTTTTAAAGTAAATATCAACGCGTGTGCTCGTAAAATGGAAGAAATTGACTGTATTAAATTAGATAAGGGTGATCTGAAAAAAGTGACAACAGGTTTTGCGAATTGGACTTTCTCGAATGCTGTACAGAAATCTCTATCCGATGTCAAAAGCCAGAAAACGGGGAATGGTGGATTCTTTTCGAAACTATTTCGTAAAGCCAATATCGCAGATTCGGAATGTCAGACTAATATTAGGAGGAAAAGTGCTAACAAATCGTTTTGGGCCACACAAAGCGTTCAGCCGCTAGATAAATCTAGTGTGAAGTTGGAACGCAAAATTATATCGACAGTCGATAAAACTCAAGTTTCTAAACGATTTAATTTTAGAAAAGTTGATGTTTTACCGACAAAAGATGTAGGTGATTCGGACGTCACTAAATCTGTTAAAAGATTGTGCACTGTGGAGCTGAGTGGGACAAATAATCTCAAATTACCCGAGCTATACAATGGTAGTCAGATGTTAATGCCAACGGGCGAACGACTATTCTGGGTTTGTTATAAATTATAAGTTAATAATAAAAAAAAGCCGCAAATCGTGTTTAAAAAAAGTTTTTTTAACAAAATGCAAAAACAAAATGTTATTTGTATAAAAGCCAGTAATAATGTTATACCTTCTAAAATAAGCAATATACATGTTATCAAATAGTTGTTCATTAATGGCAGTTTTTTTATACTTTTAACAACAGCTAATGCTAGATATTTTTAAACTAATCAATCAAAAACGCAAACTAATTACAATATAAGACACAATAAGAAAAATCATCGAATAAATTAATTATTTATATAATATAAAATAAATAAGAAAACACGTAATTTATAATATAATAAATATATTTTTCTTCCAGCTCGGTGAGACCCGTCCATCATCATTCGGTCCCGCGACTTACCAGGACTTCAAGGATATTAGATCCCGTTGTCTCGGTGAGGGCAGATTGTTCGAGGATCCAGAGTTTCCAGCCTTAGATAGGAGCTTGTATTACAAGGAACGACTGGATCGACCAATAACATGGCTACGACCAGGGGTAAGCTGATATGATGAGCAGTTTTGGCTAAAATACATAAAAAAATAGGTTTTAAGTACACAATAATTATAAATTCTTAACTATTAACATAATAAATACTTCAACAAAACCATTGACACGGTGGTTCAGTAGCTAGTGTCGGTAATACGCGTTGAGTCATAGATTCAATTAGTTAAATATATATTTTGTTGTTTGCAGGAAATATGCGAAGATCCGCAACTATTCGTAGAGGGGTACAGTCGTTTCGACGTACAGCAAGGAGAGCTGGGAGATTGTTGGCTTCTAGCGGCTGTGGCTAACCTCACACTGCATAGGAAGTGAGTTTATCTTGTTATTAGGTGAAATTTTGTGAAAAGGTTATATGTATTCGGTATAAGAAGCTTGCAAAGCTTCGATCAATTGTTATTGTATGAAAAATTATTAATATTTACTAGGGGCGCCAGCAGACCCTCAATTCCGACTCGCTGCGCTCGCAAAATCTCGGGTGCCGTTTGTATGTTAAGCGAAGCCAGCCTAGTGTGATTCATCGTTGTGGACAATGTCGGATATCAGTTTTTTGACGATTATTCCTCAACGACATGACATTTTTCAAAAATTTTTAAACCATCACCTAATTGCAAAATTGCATAATTTTCCGTCAAGTAGTTTTCGAGCCTATTCGTGACAAAGAATGTGAAAAAGTCTCCAGTAGAGCGCTCCCCTCGCTTCGCTCAATTAATAGAGTGTCTGTTGATTTCAGGTTATTCTTCCAAGTCGTCCCCGACGATCAAAGCTTCGATGAAGATTACGCTGGTGTCTTCCATTTCCGGTGAGTTCTAGATCTATTTTTGATAAATTAATTATATATAAAATTAAATAATAAATTAACAAAAGCAATTTATTTTTAGTTATGAAATAACATTTTACGGGATTGTTATAAATTAAATTGAGTTATTTGGTGGTTATTATAGTGAAAAAATATAATATTAAATTATAAATAATCAATGAACATGTTTTAGTACAAAAGTACTTATAAATTGTAACGCATTTCGACGTGCGCTGTTGCCGCTCTTCATAGGTTAGTGACCCACATCCGTATTTACCCCACTAGTGTTGTACTGTTGTTAGACTATTTCAGTTTTATTTACTTTCTCCATTTGAGTGTATTAAATGAACTAGGATTAATTATGGTTTATTGTAGATCAGATAAATTTATCCTGTATATAAAATTTGTATATATATGTATAATGTTAATTTTTCTGTCCTTAGTTTCTGGCAGTACGGTCGGTGGGTGGACGTGGTGGTGGATGACCGTCTCCCGACGTATCGCGGCAAGCTGGTGTTCCTCCACTCCTCCGAGCGGAACGAGTTTTGGAGCGCCCTGCTCGAGAAAGCCTACGCTAAGTATGACATTCATATCTATCCCTTCCAATCTGACCCTCATCTCAAGAGATGTGTTATGTTCCAATGTGACCCTCAAGTGACTCAAACTCATACCATTTCGATTTTGCCTGTTGAGACTCTTAATCACTCTGAAAGAGGTAACTATCACCCCTATAAAAAAAATACTTCCCCCTTGACCTGGTGAGTTGACTGCCGACTCTGGAATCCCTTAAACACTACTGCAAAAAAGTACCTTCAAACCAATCTTATCTTCTTCATACACTTCAGACTGTTCAATTGACTTCATTGAAATAAAATTTATAAACAATTTTTTTTCTAAAGCAAGGATAAATCAAACATATAACCAAAATAATAATAAGTATATTCTTTCAGACTACACGGTTCCTACGAAGCGTTAAAAGGCGGTTCAACATGCGAGGCCATGGAAGACTTCACGGGAGGTGTTACCGAGATGTACGAGATGGCCGAGCTGCCTCCGAACTTCTACACCATATTATTGAAGGCGTACGAGCGGAACTCCTTGATGGGATGCAGTATTGAGGTTAGTTATTGTATTGGTATTAAAATTTGACACGAGTAGCGACGCGGCAACTCAATAGTTGAGCGACGGAATGCGCTCCAGGATTGCGGGTTCGATACCTGCACATGTTTAACGTTTTTCTTATGTAGTGATGTTTAGTTAACATTAGTTTTCAATGCTTCATGACGTAAAAATAACATATGTACAATTTTAAACAGTTTACAGTTAAATTTATAGTTTTTGATAATAAAAGGAACGTTAAAAATGTCAAAATGGTAGTCTTGTCTGGGGAATATAGACATTTACAAAGTTTGTCGCTATGCTTATGTATTAGTTGCTAAGAAATAACTGTTATTATATGATTACATTTTTTATAATATTTCTCCGCCAAACACAAACCACGATCTGGGTAACGACTTACTACGCTACTTTCCGAAAAATAAAGTCTCCAAGAGAAAAGAGTAATGTTCTAACTAACGAAGCTGACGTATACTGTATAATAAAATTCAACCTTCCAGCCGGACCCGAACGTCCTGGAGGCGGAGACCCCGGTGGGTCTGATCAGGGGTCACGCGTACTCCGTGACGAGGGTCAAGTACGTGGACATCGAGACCCCCGGACGAGCGGGGAAGATACCGCTACTCAGACTGCGGAACCCCTGGGGTAACGAGGCGGAGTGGAACGGACCCTGGAGTGATAAGTGAGGGATACAGTTAATAAATATAGCTTTATGTAAATATATACCCCAAAAAATTGTATCAACACGCTATCAGACTATTCCATAGTAGAATAAACCTTACATACAATGAAAAGACTAATATTATCTGGATTGTATAATCAGCTATTCCTTATACATATATATATATATATATATATCATTTGTGTATACAATATTGAATACTAACACAGACAAACATATTATATCTGGTTATATATGTTTCAGGTCCCCTGAATGGCGTTTCATTCCACAGTCAGAGAAGGAGGAGCTAGGTCTGACCTTCGATGATGATGGAGAGTTCTGGATGGCTTACAAGGACTTCACGAGCCACTTCGATAGGTACACTTCAATAATGTTCAATACTTTAATTTCATCTACATTTTATGATTATTGTCGACACCAAACAACTATGTCACTTGGGTCCGGCGCCGTGCGCTGCCGGAGTTGAGCTGAGCCCCCTCCTCTCCCCCCCCCCTTTAAATAAAATATAATAATATAATGTAATATTGTATGTATATGTATATAAATTTATTTAGTAATTTTTATGTGACGTTGCTTACAATCGTATTTCTAGGTTGACGATCGGCAAGCACGCGGAGATTCTGATAACGTTAAGTCTATGAGAGAAACAGTTTTTTGACCATCATTTCTGAACGGAATGAGATATTTTAATTCTGTTTTTTTTAAACATTCATTCCCAAGCTCTCCAGCTCTGTCAATTTTCATTCAAATCGGTTCAGTAGTTTTTATGTGATGTTGCTCCAAAAGAAGTTTCCCAAACAGTTAAAAGCTTCGCTTACAGTCAGCTCAATTAGAAATTAAAATAAACATGTATTGTTTAGTATTTGGAGATCAAATATTGTCTGTAAAATTTATTTAAGTTCTTTGTGAACTATAATAAACTAGTTCTTGCCAGCGACTTCGTCTGCTGCTTCATAACTATTTTACATCAATTAAAATGTTTATTAACACCGCCATCTGTTGTCAACTTATAGAATTTAGTACTAAATTTTAATTTTTAAAAACTATCCTATCCTTTAAGTCGTACCAAACAATAGTTATCTACTTAATTTCATTAAAATATGTTCAATCGTTTCAAAGATTAGCGTTGACGAACAGTGACACGGGATTTTTATATATAAAGGTAAAATCAATGCGAGCAGGACTCGAATACACGACCCTTGTGGGATTGATCCTTTGAATTTAACATTTGAACTCTCCAGTTGTTGTTATATATGTAAAAGTTTTTTTTTAATAATTTGTATAATTGTATTTCAGAGTGGAAATCTGCAATTTGAATCCCGATTCCCTAGATCCAGAGGAGTGTCCCGAGGGATGCACTAAGAAGTGGGAGATGTCGGTGTTCGAGGGGGAGTGGGTCAGAGGTATATTATACAAATTTTTACGCATTATATATGTTTGTAAAATAATTTTTATATGTATATTAATATTTTTTTTACACATATAAGACAACAGTTGAATAACAATTGAATAATACGAATACTATTGTTCAATATAAATGTATATTTTGATTAAATAATATTTTATATTTGAACCATATATCATTTTACTGTAGCAGTCTTTTTAGTATAATTTAACCAAATTATTATATCATAGTACTAGAAAATCTACTGAGTATAAGAATTAAAAAAAAATGGTGTTGATGAATTATATTATATATATATATATATATATATATATGTATATGTATATATATATGTATATATGTGTCAGGTGTAACGGCGGGTGGGTGCCGTAACTATCTGGAGTCGTTCTGGAAGAACCCCCAGTACACCGTCACCCTCACCGACCCCGACGACGGCGACGCAGACAACAAGTGCACCGTGCGTATATTATTATTATTAATGCTCCATATATAGTAACGAAATTTACAAGCTAATTTTATTATTATTAGTTAGTTTGATGGTAATAGGAAAAATATTACTTCGATGAACGGACAATTTGTTTGTATTTTTATATATATGTATAAAAAAATATAACTTTATGTATGTCTGTCAGTTATATAATTATACAAGCTTTGTATGCCTGAATACTTATTATGCTATTAGAGAAAGGGATATATATCAGAGTATTATAAATATATTTTTATGTCTCCAGATAATAGTGGCCCTGATGCAGAAGAACCGTCGCTCGCAGCGTCACCAGGGCCTGGAGTGTCTGACCATCGGGTTCGCGGTGTACCGCCTCCCAGAATACGGCCGCGTCCCCAAACCACTGGACGTGAACTTCTTCAAGTACAACGCCAGCGTCGGGAGGTCGCAGGCCTTCATCAACCTCAGGGAGGTCAGCGCCAGGTAAGATAGATATATATTTTCATGTATGTGTGAGGGAGATGGATGTTATATTTAGGAATGTTATACATCTGATGATGTAGGAAGTAGGCAAGTGAAAGATACGTATAAAATAATATTCGAAGAAGAGTGACAAAGAAAGAAAGATAAAAATGTTGAAGGTCAATTAACTTGACGGAGGTCAGCGACAGGTGAGATAGAGATACACATATGTTATGTATGTGTGAAAAAGATGGATGATATAAAGTTAAGTTTGTTATAAATCTGAAGTTTTTTCAGAAACAATTTAATGAATAATTTAACATGAAACAAAAACAAAAGATACGTTGTGTGGTATGTGTAAGAGAGATAGAAAATATATAGTTTTATTAAATATATTTATTTAGATAAACTTTATAAATGAATATGTTACAGATTCAAGTTCGAGCCGGGCAGTTACGTGATAGTGCCTTCGACCTTCGAGCCCGATGAGGAAGGAGAGTTCCTGGTGCGTGTGTTCTCCGAGAAGACCAACAACATGACGTACGAATAACTTATGTACTATATTAAGTATATAAAAATGTGTATAACCATATAAATAGAAAATTTTCTGTCCGTCAACTTAAAGAAGAAAAATCATTATTATATTTGTTATACTTGAAAAAAGAAGCTCTAACTTTGCTTAATTTTTCAAAATATTCTTATTACTTAGGACCATATTGATATTTTATATAATCTGTAGTCCTAGTCAATGAGTGCACATAAAAATACAATAATTTATTCTATAAATTAGCGCTATAAATGAAACCAAAAAATCTTTTATTATATTAGAATAGTCAGTAGTAGAAGTAGTTAGTATTTGTTAAGAAATTATTTAAAATACGAATATGAAATACATTCACAGAGAAAACGACGAAGAAGTGGGGATGGGAGACGTTGATGATAGGGTGAGTTAATCATTATCATAACTCGAGATTTATATAAGTACCTATGTACTATATGTATATAATAATTAATGTATGTGTGTATCTGTCAGGTGAAGGAGATAACCCCCAGCCCGGAGCCGGCGGACCCCGTGAGGGAGTTCTTCAACCGACTGGCCGGCAGCGACGGGGAGGTGGACTGGCAGGAACTCAAGGAGATACTGGACTACGCCATGAGAGAGGGTGAGATACCCACGCACACGCACACACGCGCACGCACACATACACATAGACACACATACACACCCACCGATTGGAGTGCATTAAAAAATGCCTCACTATGCCTTACAAAGATATTACTCTTGTTGTTAACTCGAAGGTCATTGACCTCACAGGCATACATTTTTCATTATAATATGAATCTATCAAATTATGATTTTCTTTTCACACGCGACGCTTAAAAACACATTTCATTACACCATTCATTAAATAACTATCGTAATATTAATTATAATACACAATTCATTACAAAGTCAGAATATTTTATTTAATTTTGGTTACTTTTGCTTTATAAATATAGATCAGAAATTATTATTTCTTTAAGTACTGTCAAGAAAAAAAAATAACAAAGATTAGAACACTTTTTTTCTTGACAGTACTCACAATTTGATTAAGAAATGTATATATTTATATTATATATAAAAATGCCCATTTTTTAAGCTACAAATGTGTTAACGCTTGTATGTGTGTGTGTGTGTTTAATGTCGCTTTGTTATTTTGTTTACGACTGTCCGGAGATAATATGTAAGTAAAATATAATTTTATTTTTAGTTCATTTATTTATATATATATATATAATATAATTTTAAATATTAATAATAGTTAGTAGTGAATAAAATTTATAATTATTTGCATTTATTATATATATTAAAATTTCAATAATTTTGCTTTAAAATTTACTTTTTAACAAAAAAATGTATTTATGATTTCTTTGTAATGTACTTAAAATTAAATTGTAATGAAATTTTCATGGGGATGGGAATGATATAAAAGGACGAATAAAATTATTATATCACTTAACATTTTAAAGATATTTAGTCGCTTGAAAATTAACAATTAACCAAAAAAATTAACTCTAACTGATTATATTAAGTTGGACAGTGTGTTATTGAGATGGTATTGGAAAATCGGAAAACATTGGAAATACTTACTGTCTTAAGTGTTACCAACTATATATATATATATTTATTGGTCAAGTGCGAGCCTATTAAAGGTAAATTTGAAAGAAAAAATATATGGAAATCAATTCGGCTTCAGGTAAAAATATCTTTATTATGTAATAAAGTAGTTCTTTTAAAACTAAATAATATTTATCAATATTATCAAAGTACAAAGTAGAACTTATTAGTATATAGTGCTATATACGGAGGTAGATCTTTCAATACAGTCCCAATTAAAAAAACACTGTATCGGGTACAGAAATGGCAATGCGTCATGGCGGGTACGACGGCGGGGGACAGCCGGGACAGACGGGACAGGGACAGGAACGGGAACAGGGGTGTCTGGAACAGCTGCTGTGCATCCTCTGCACACCCATCTGCAAGGAGCTGGGGGTGGATCTGCAGCAGATGCAGTCGCAGCAGGAACAAATACACTTGAATCCTCCCACACAAGGTTTGTGTGTATATATATATATATATATATATATATATATATATATATATATATATATATTTTTTTTTTTTATTATAGTGATAAGAAGTTTCAATAAAAACTTTTTAATGAAGTGATTAATTTTTTATACATAAAATTTTGTTATTTAATATTGTTCATTATTATTTTAAATTCTGTTTATTGAATACAATTAATTACACACGCACACTGTTACAGGACCCCGGCAGTGGATGCATGCGTCTACAGATTAATTAAGAAATTTTATCGAAATGGAGGATTTTATCGCAAAATGTCTATTTTTTTTTAGTTTATAATGTGTTTATTTTCAGGTTTTACGTTGTCTCTAGACATTATTCTATATTTAATGTTTCGCTTTAACCGCTATTAACACAGAAATGTGAATATTTCTTATTAATTAAGAAATATTGACGTTTCAGCTTAAATGCATACTCTAATGTGGCACAAAAATGGGCATTTTTTTTTTATATCATAAATTATCATGACAATATATATGTCACCTCCATTTCCATAAAATTGTATTTATTAAGAATTTAAAGGTTTAAAGTGCGTTTTAAAAAAGAAATCCTCACATATATATTTATTTTACAGAACTAAAAGGGCAAGGATTCTCAAAGGAGGTATGCAGGAGTATGGTCGCTATGCTGGATAAGGATAACTCTGGAGGACTCGGCTTTGAGGAGTTCAAGTCTCTGTGGATCGACCTACGTAACTGGAGAGTGAGTATATATATATATATATACATGATGTACAATTATTATCATTTGGATTATCTTTTGCTTTTTCGGGCCGAGACAGGTCTTTTAAATAGGCAAGAAATAGTGTGCCTAAGCCATTTTCTTCTACTGGGCTCTATCATTCTTTATCCTTCAAGCTATGGTTACCCATTACTGATAAACGTTTGTGTATTTGCCCTCAATCCCTATGAGGTAAATATTAATCCATACGTGTTCCCAGGCGGTGTTCCGTCTGTACGACAGCGAGGGTCGCGGCGCCATCCCCGCGCACAGTCTGAGGGACGCGCTGCACTCCGCCGGGTACACCGTCAACGCACACGTACTCAACGTACTGGCTCACAGGTAAATACACACGCACACATAGATACACACACATACAGTCTGAGGGACGCGCTGCACTCCGCCGGGTACACCGTCAACGCACACGTACTCAACGTACTGGCTCACAGGTACATACACGCAGGCACACACACACACACACACACACACACACACACACACACACACACACACACACACACAAAGTCTGAGGTACGCGTTGCACTTCGCCGGGTACACCGTCAACGAACACGTACTCAACGTACTGGCTCGCAGGTACATACACACGCACACACAAATAGACACACACACACACACACATACAGTCTGAGGGACGCGCTGCAATTCGCCGGGTACGCCGTCAACGCACACGTACTCAACGTACTGGCTCACAGGTACATACACACAACCACGCACGTATAGACACACGTACACACACACATGCACACACACACAGCAGAGAGAGAGACCTAAATGTTCATATATCGTAAAAGAATCATAAAATAGAATGCAATCAGAAGTTACAACTCACTTAATCTTAACTAACATTGACATTTAAATATATTTTATATATATATATATATATCTGTAAGTTATATATTATAGTGTTTTGACATTAACATTTTTTTACAAAAAAGACATTATAATAATGTAAATAAAATGTTTATTTAATTAACGACCGCTCACAGATACGGCTCCAGCGACGGATACATACAGTTCGATGACTTCATAATGTGCTCGGTGCGACTCAAGACCATGATCGGTGAGATTTATATATAATAATAATAATTAAGGGAATCGATTAATAGACAGACTGTTTTAGTTATATCCCAAATATATGACAATTACCAAGTGTAAGATGAACTGAATTTATTTGTTAGTCTTTTTCTGTGTTTGTAACAATGATAAAAATATAAAAATATAATAAATAATAATAATAATATAATATAAATAGATAAAAGTATCGTTGTATAACACAATGTAATATTGTTGTAAAATTAACCAAAACAGCAAACAACGAGCCGCTCGAGAATCTCGAGCGAGAGCTGCCGTGAGACACGCGACGGACGAACGGACACAAGTATACATACACACTGTGTGGTTGTAGTTATATATAATGGAGATCTAATTATCATTTGGATATTCAACAATTTTTATATTTACATTATATATAAGTATAACAATATAGTATATGCATTTACGCACTAAGATTTGAAGGATCATGTATTAGAATTATTTTTATCCGCTAGATGGCGCTGTTAAGTTAAATTAATATTATATATACTCTGTGGTACCTTCGAATCTTTCATATTATTTGCGGGAGATGTGTTTTTGTATGTATAAGTATTGTTTTAAATAATTCTCTCCGCAGATAATATAACTACACATCACTAAGCTTACTAACTGTTAACTTAACACCAAATGTTACAAGTTGGTAATAAAGTCTATATTTCAGATACCTTCCAAGGGAGATCATCGGGGGGGGACTACGCCACGTTCTCGCTCGACGAATGGCTGAATCGCACAGTTTACTCATAGGCCTTATAGAGAATAAAATTGTAACAGAAATTATCCGAACCATATGAATTAGTCACAAATATGAATAATCTTAAATACGGGTGTTGCCTTAAACAGAGTATTTTTGTATCCACCGATTCTTCATTCCAATTATATTTTGACATCCAGAGTACTGTGCGGTTGATGCCGGACATATTTATTTATTATATATTGAAAATATAATCTTATCTTTGAGCATTGACATTGCATTTGCTTGCAACTTATTTATATGACAATTTTTTTTTTTATTATTCTGTTTGTATTTTATGAGATCTGAATAAATATATTATATTTATGAATGTCTTTTTTTTAAACATGGTATATATTTGTTTTAGCATTTTGTAATTAAAAAAAAGGATATTATTTGTTAAATTCCATTGGTTTTGAAAAATATTTTTATTTGTAAACAAATTACTTTAATATGCAATTATAAACTGCGACTTATAATGCTCTGAAACTTTATGACAAAATAAATTATTCTAAATTAACAAACTTTATGTCCATTATAGACGTTTAAACTGATCTATCTTTCGCACTGGTCACGTGCGAAGGACCCCCGATTGACCCCGCATTAAACACCGCGATTGACCCCGTTATTAACCCCGCGATTAATTCCGCCCCCTAGCCACTACTAGATTACCAAAAGATACCCGATACCGCTCAAAAATCATGCTTACCGATAGCATAATGTTTAATAAATTCCAATATATTAAAAATTACATAATATACATTTTATTTAACTGTTTTAAAGAGACTTAAAAATGAAACGAAAAAAAACTAAGCGTGAATCATCCAGAATTCCCCGGCACTCTTCGTAGTGTTATGACATTTGTATGTTCTTGTGTCTAACTGTCCTCCGAAACACTATCAAATTATAAAATACAATGTTAAAATGGTCGTAACAAAGGAAAAAAGACTGCATACCACACAGAAGAAATTTTACCAAAATTAATATACTATTCTACTGGAGAAAATTCTTTAAGTAGATATAGAACAATATTTCTTTTTAAATAATGAATCGTATCAATCAGAATTAGCGGCATTTCTAAATCATCATGTTCCACACAAGTTTCGTCCATTTTGGAAAAAAGATTGAATTTAAACGTGACCGTCCCTTTAACGAAGGTGCAATAACTTTGGTGACCACCAACACCGCCATGCGTTAGTTAAATAACAACAATTTTCTAACATTGAAGACATCACAATCCCGATTTTCTTTTGTAAGGGACCTGAATATTTTCGAAATAAAGGTTCTGATTCCTCTGTGGCATCCGGAACCTACAAAGAAGGAGATATATCAACAACTAGATATTTTAATATTATTTATTAGATTATATATATATATTAGAATCATTATTTTATTAACAAAATAAAGTAAACGAAAACCTCGAAAAATTTTTTTTGTTGTGATCACTTTGCAAGAAATGGGTATTTTGTTTTATGCTGTTTATTTAATCTTTCCGGTTTAAATATTTGCTGTCCGCGTAGATGTGCTGGCTGGAAACATATTGATCAAATAATTTTATCACTTGAAAATAGCCCAAATTATGAAAATATATCTGGCACGAACTAAAGCGTTTTGTAGAGTAGATACAGATTATTGTTAGATTATCTCAATACGAAAAAGAAGAAGAATGCTGAAAATCATTAAATAATTGTATCTGATGTAAATTGTTTGGCTTTGGTGGGACTTCCTTTTTGCGGTGACAATGAAATCCTATGATCTCCCAAGAATGGAAATTATTTGGGATGTGTGGAGTTACACAGTGAATTTAATATATTTCATACACCTCATTTAAAACTAATTAAGAATTGAGAAAAAGGTTACATTTCATATTTATCAGCTAATCTGTAAAAAGTTTATTAATGTAATTAAAACAGATCCTAAAAATTATATATAAAGTTAAATTAGCCAAATATTTTTTCAAATATTAGCATTGACAGTACACTCTCGATGTTTGTCATATGTTGAACAGTTAACTTTAGTAAATCGAAATGTAAAAGGCGGTGATAAAAAAATAATAAGGAAGTTCATTGCTTCAAATAAGATTATTTAGTTGAATGAATGAGTGAATGTTATATGCTCGAAAATACAAATCTTGAATATGCGATTAACGAGTTTGCTCGACTCAAATCTAGAAGAGTATCTTTTCAATCAACATAGATATTTAATGACTAATCGTAGATGCTAGTTACTTTGTGTGGATTACATTATATAATCTATACGTCATTTGTAATATAACTATAGAATTAAAAATAGTTTGGAGATTGCCAAAATTATCGGGTACGTTCGCAGACTTCTTCGAACTTCGAAGAATTTTTGTTTCCTACACTCTAATTAAGGGCATGTGCACATTTTGGTTTTTAAGGGTTTAAAATGTAATATATATATGTATGTAATTAGATCTAGGATTTAGTAATTTTAATTTGACAACAGCGTTAAATTTTAATAAAAACCAGTCAAGATGCAAATACCCAGGGTATTTTCCGAACGAACTTTGACGAAATAATAAATGTTAATAAAAAAAACAATGGATTTTTAAGTAAAATGATTATTATTTATTGAAGAAAAGAAAATGTTAAATACATGTTTATTTATAATTACTAAACAATTACAAAAAAGTGTGATTAATAATAATACAAATATATATAATAATAATACAAATATATATATATAGTATATATAGTAATATAATTAAATATGAAAATCAGTAAATTAAAAACAACGCCATCTCTCGACAGTAATGAAAAATTTTCCTGTTCACAGACAATCATACATCCATCCGAGAAAAGTGAAAACAATACAGAACGAACAAAGTTCGTTCGTGAAAATAAAGTTCAGACTTTGCATATCTATATTGTCTATTCTAACAAAAGAGTGCTTTATTATGTTAATACCTGCCTAGAGCCTCGTTCAACATCAAGATGACTCATTTTAGGTTTTTAATTTCAATTTATTTTTATATCTTTAAACATCTCTTGAAGTAATTTTTTCATAACAATTGATTTTTTAGTTCTAACTCACGTTCAGCAATTGTAAAACAAGGTTAAAAATGTTAATATTAATGTCATTTTATATTTCACGAAGATAATTATAACAAGTTCCTGATTTACATTAAAGTAAACCAATCCACATTATAGATATGTTATAAGAGTTTGATTAAAATTACTTACAACGATGTTTATTTACATTGTAGGTTATAAGGATTTGTATTATTTAAGTGTACTCAGGTGTCTAAATGTGTTTTCAAGTGTTGATTTTGTATTATTCGCTAATTAAATAAAAATAAACGGATGCTAAATAGTAAATATATTTATTATAACTTAATTAATATGTCTTAAGGATTGTCTATGTCTATTCTTCACCACTCGCCCGTCCATTCCGTTTCTACATCTTCCTTTTTCTCTTCTATCGTTCCTTGTTTTAGGTCTTGCTTTACAATTATTGGTACTTTTTTGTAGGGCGTATCTGCCGGCCTTATAACTAGTTTTGATTCACCTGAAAAGGTAAAGTAAAATTATTATTAAAGACGAATCTTCTCCGACCACGGCTCCGTCCGAGGCCAGCAGTGCCCGATATCGTTCAATCGGGACCACAGTAATAAATGCGAGTCCTCACCGACCACGGCTCCGTCCGAGGCGAGCAGTGCCTGATACCGTGCACTGGGTACGCGCGCCAGCAGCAGGTTGTGGATGCGGTCGGAGTGTGTGACGGAGAACATCCCGAAGCAGTTCGACCACATCCTCATCGCGCCCTTGGACGGGAGGAACGGCATGCCGTATATCTATATAACGTATATTATAAGAAATGTCTCCATCTTTTTAATTAGTATGTACAAACTACAAAAATTGCATAATCTAGTTATTCATATATTTATATCTAGGAAATAATTGTCATGAAACTTATTTTTTTATATTAAATAAAAATATAAACAAATATATATATATTTCACCTTAACCATATACAATGTCGACTGTTGAGGCGATAAATGTTTTGAAACCACATCCCTGATTATCTGTAACAGACAAATATTCTAAAAAAATGTCTATGTTAAACAACAGTCGTCTAGATCCTATAAGTGATGGGTGACCACTTTCATCAAAGTCTAAAATATCTATTACAAATATGTTTGAAAGAAGGCTTATTGATGTGGACTATACATATACATACAATAGTGCACCAAACTTACATTTGGAAAATGGGGTACCATGGATTTCAGATGTTTCCGAACCTCAATCCTGGCTGCTTCTTCCAGGGAATTTTTGTGAGGATCCACTGTTGTGGATAGTTTGTTTACGTGATCTACGACCTGAAATACATATGACTTTGATATATTTATATTAATGGATTGCCAACTTTTACTATATATATATCAAAGGAACTAAAACTTATTTTGAAAACCCTACCCCTTTTTGAATTAAATGGAGGATGAAAGATAATGTACTGTTTGAATAATAAATTTATATCTATACAGTGTCCGGACAATGTCATTAATAAATACAAAAATGATATAAATGTAAAGTATATCAACACTCACTGTCTTAATAATTTTCTGTGAATATTTATCTGAAGTGGCTTGTATCTGTTCTTGGGGAATATTACTTATATCTGAAAGTTTAAAAATTGATATTATTATATTTAGTTCAATTCTTGATTTTTTTTCTATATTTATATATTTGTAGCCACACTGGGTACATTATTAAAATTTCGGCATATACTTTAACAACTTACTTACTTAACTTACTTTGACACTTATATTCTTGTTTTGAAAAGAAATATAATTGTATAATTATGTAATATACAACCATTTACAATACATACCATAGGGTTTAATACCGGCGGTAAGTAACTCCTTTTCATCTAAATTTTGTCTTGGTTTTCCCATTTTATCCTGGATTTTATGTAATGTAGTCAGAATAAGCTGAAAATCTCCAAAATGTGGATGCGACTTCCTGTACGCCTTGCTGAGAGTAACACATTTCTCAATTTGTTGGTTTTTTGAAATTGCTTTTAGGCGGTCATAGACTATCTGGAATTAAATTGTACATTTAAATACTTTTTTATAACTAATATGCAAAGTAAGAAACAAGTTTTCTAATTTTATTAAATAATGTATGTATTAAGAATATATCTTAAAATCTTTTTTAACATAATGCTCAAGTCTTTGAACATACTTGTCCGAGGGCTTCCAAGAGTTTGTCACCAGTTTTATTATTAAGAGCGTAGAGCCCCGTGTGTATACTTTGCATTTCCAACAATATCTGTTCATGAGTATATTGTAAAACCTGAAAATGAATTTTTAATATAATAACAATCATTGACTATCAATACATTACAAAAACAGTACACACATTTGGAAATGAATACTATTGACAGATCTTAGAAAGCAGACAGCAGACAGTTTGTTTAATATTGGTACCAAAACATTCAATATACACTTCATATTAATATATACATATCTATTTTTGTATTAGTACCAAACTCTAATATAAGACATGTGAACTACAACATGAGTTCTTGTATCATGTCTTATGGAGAACATTGTTTAAAAAAAATGAAAAATAAAGGTAATTTTCACAACTTAACATTACTCACCATTTCACTTGTATATCCTGGTGGCACGTTTAGTTTTTGAATCATATTCGCTGATATTATTCTTAAGTTTCTAGTCACAGATAGCTAAAAAAAAATGTATAACTTATTCTTATATCGTCATTTTAAGAATATAAATTAAATGACAGACATGAAAAATAAAGAATACAAATCATGAGAATATATATATATAATATAAATATACTTACATCTTGGGCTTGTGGAGGTATAAAAGATAACAGCTTGTAAGGTCCAATTCGTAAATAGTTTATTTGTTTCGAAATTTCTAGGGCATCCAACGTCTCTGAGACTCGAATGTAACATGTCTTCGAATTCCCTAAATTTCTGTCAAATTTGAGGACTTCAAATTTACCTCCGATAACTGGTATTAAAAGAAGTATTACCTGCTTGCGCGAATACTAGAAATATGAACATACAGCTTGATTTATGTTACTTTATAAGATAAATTTAATTTAATAAATTTAGTTCGGTTAAAACTTACTCCATTAGGAAAACCAGTAATGGTGATTAAAGTCATATTGTTCTTGTAAATATTGTAAAAACTATTAGCGGAATTATTCTTCTCCGTGAAAAACGTAATCAATTACCTAAAAAATAATAAGCGATAGAATAGAAAACATTGCTGAAATTAAGCCGGATTCTTGAAGCTGACAAGTGTCAAGATTGATGAAGAAGCACAGATTAGATTATAATTTTAGTTGAGGAAACATTTTGTCTATGCTATTTAGTAACTGAACTCATTACTTGCACTTAGTGTCATAACTCTAAAATTTGTAAATATATTCTAGTTGGTATAAAACACTGCCTTATATTTAGAAATGTACTTTCGGCGCTTATTCGATTTATAACCTACAATGTAAATAGCATGTTTGAAAACATTAAATTTACTACATTACCGTGGATTTACAAAACGGAAATCCTAAAAACATCTCTCTATTTCTAAAAGAAATCGTTGCTGATAAGGTTATATTCCAATTTCGCAGTCTTCTATATGAAGAACATGACTTAGGTCGAATTTGATTGACTAATTAGGTAGTCAGTGAAATACGACATAAGTCATGTTACTAAAGTTTAGTTAAAAAGGATAACTTGAGAACTGTTAGGTTTGAGAAATGGGGTTCCATAGTCAAATCATGTAAACTACTAAAATGATGTAAACTACCACGTTTTCAAGGATTTAGGTCGACTTAACCTGTAACCCCTTATATTGGAAATACAACCATCATTTGAAAGAGTGTAGTAGCTTAGATGTTAGACATCTCTCAGTATCGACTTATCCCATAATCTACCACACTACCAGTAGAAGCTCCAGTAGAGTACAAAAGAATAAAACGTTTTAAAAGTACGGCAACCTGTTATTGTGAATTCATCTCTAACTTCAGCAACTAAGTTATAACCCTAAAGAAATCAACATATAATCTTATTTTGGTGTTTAGCTAGATCAAATCAATTCCAAAACCTTTAGAGGTGCATACCGATATGAGTAACTACTATATGAACGATACTCACTCAAACGTTCACTGGAAAAAAATGAGAACTTACAGGAGCAATTCGAGTTGAAAGATTGTAACACTGGTGGAATGGAAAACTTATAATGTCCTTATATTACTTAAGCATCGGTGGTAATATTTAACACGAGCTGCTGATTATAGGTACTATGACCACTCATGACAACTGTTTAATATTGTAAAACGGCCTGAAGTTTAGAAAATTTTAGAATTATTTGTATCAAAATCAAGTCGTCATAAAAATTGTGATTCTTTTTTCTGAAATAACGTAACATTTTGACATATTTTTATACCATCTTTTGAGGTTGAATGGCTATGCGTGGTATTTTTTAAATAAAAAAAAAACGAATCGAATATTTAATTTCAAAGAATATTTGTGAAAATGTTCCAAATACATCCATACATAATGGATGTATTTGGAACATTTATGAGTTAACTTTGAAAGAACATAAATACCAATAACCAAAGTATAAAGACCAATGTCAGACCGAAAAGGGTCCTAAATTTCCATATACAAATGTAGAAAGGAGTATGAAAATTGACTATTATATCAATATATATAATAATGCGAGGCATTTTCTTAGAATCAAATTATTTAATTATAATAGTATTACCATTTTTTTTCAATAGTTTTATTGAATCTATCAATCAATTTGTATGCAATATAAAATTTCAAAAACATTTATTATATTAATAATAGTAATTTATTAGCTTTCAATAACAATCAACATACGAGTACATACATCAAGGTGTGTTTGAAATGAATATGGAGAATGAGATAATTATTTATGCATTCTTATCACCTTTTATTACTACTGTAATAAAGGAAAGTAGGTACTCCTACTTACCTTCCTCAGTACTGACATATACTCGTTTGTTACTTTATTTTATAATTGATACATTCAGAAATAATCAATTTAGTCTACATTTAAGTTATTTTATTCACTGAAATAGATACGATAAGATTCTTTCAATCTCATTTCTTCTCTTCTTCTTTTCTCATTAGTTAACCATTTCACAAGCAAAATTATACAGTCATCTTTTTAAAAATATATCATCATATTTTTAACTATTTATTTTATTAACAAAGGCTATTAAATGATATACAATATATTTCTATTTTTCTGAAATGTTTTTTACAATATGTTACCTTTTATATAAGGAATATAATAAATTTTGTGCAATTTTATTACTATTACTGACTGACTGAATATATATCTTATACATACTCAGAACTTACATTCGTCATAAGGTACAAACTTGAAATATTTGTATGGTTTAAAGAACATTGTATTAAGTAAATATCCTTATTTTTTCTCTTTGTTCTTCCAAATTCAAAAAATTTGTTTAAATACAATAAATACGTCCTTATTGAGCGAAGCGAACGAAGTGAGCGGAGCGTTTTACTGGAGACTTTTTACATTCTTTGTCACGAATTGGCTCGAAAACTACTTAACGGAAAACTATAAAACTTTGCAATCAAAAAGACACACATAAGGTGATGGTTCTTATAAAAAAAATTATTGAAAAAAGTAAAAAAAAAAAAAAAATTTTTTTATATCATGTCAAAAAACTGATATCCCATTGCAGTCAATGGGAAACGATGAGTCAATAAACTGGGCTGGCTTCGCTCAATATGCAAACGGCACCCGAGATTTTGCGAGTGCAGCGAGTCGAAATTGAGGGTTTGTTGACGCCCCTAGTAGATTACACGAGTGCAATAATAATGTATCTGTTATACGTCTGAGTGTTTTGAAAATCCACATAAACTTACAATTTTCATAATATTTTTTTATGTGTGTCATGAAAGTCACTGTTCAATTGTAATTCCAAGATATTTAGTAAAATTAATGTTTTCTAGTAATGGACGAATGCCATTGTGTTTCGGTTTATCCGTTCGTAAACAAAATATCTATGAGATCGTTAAAGAAAATAAAATAAAGAATGAGTCTAAACACACTGTGGCACTCCACAAGAAATCATTGATTCCTTACTGATGTATCAAACATGCTGGAACACTAGCGCCATAAATTGTTATCTTTTCATAGATGCTTGTATACACGGAGTTAGTACTTCATATCTCTACCCGCCTATGTGTATAATTTCTTCGACTCCTTATATTATAGTATCTTCCATATAGTATATAACTATACACTATATATCACAGAGTACTATCTATATAGGAAAAGAATACGCGATTAATGGCTGTTTATTGTGATTGTTTACATACGTGATTATAATTTGGAAACTGATAAACTTACTTATTTGTATTTTCTTGCATTATTAGCATAATCTGTAAATTCAGTCAGAGAAATTATTTTTATATTTATTTTAAGTCACAGGATACCGAGTAGGTTATCAATTATCATATTTATAAAGACAGAAGTAGAGGATTGATTAGAGTTTAGTAAATTGATTTGCATTGCGTGCCCTTATTCAACTTATAGCTTTACCTTAACGGCAAAATGGTTAATGTTATTATAGTTGGTTTGCCGAAAGATGTAAGTTTAAATATAATATATAAATACATACCATTTAAAAGTGCAATACCACAAAACAAATTATTAGATTTTCTTAATAATTATATATTTATTTTTCTAGTTGAAAATAAAGAATTTTATAGAATTTATGGAAAAAAACATATTTCAACAAAAAATTTACGTTAAAGTTAACTATATGTGCTGGTTCAAACGTGATTTGAAGAAAATATCACTGAGTATGAAATCGAATAACGCACGTACAGCAATAAGGTTTTTAAATGGATATGAGTATTCATCACGGCGACTGAAATATCCTTTAGGTTGTTGGAAGGAAGATACTGAAGATAGAAATGACAGTGAAGATGATATTGAACCACCTTCAAAAATGAGTAGGACATTAAGTCCATCCAATGAACTGGATGAGTTGGAAGTCATTGATGTAAGATTATTTGAATTATATTAATAGTATGAGTCTGTCTTGTTTAATTACATACATTATGAAACTTTAAAAATTGTGTAGAGTCAACCTAGGAACTTCCAAGAACTGCCATTATCAGAAAATATAATAACATAATATAAGCCACTAATACACAGACACAATGAACAGTGGTTCACTATTACAAATATTAAGTTACTGTTATAACTTTTATAATAATTATAATTCCAGCGTAAAATAGAATTAATAAGAAAGCAAAGAATTCTATTGGAGGAGGAAAGTCAATTGCTTCTAGAGAAAAAGAGATTACAAATTATTCAGGTAATCGCTTGTAATTTCAAATTGAAACATATGATTATAAAAAAAATCATATATATTTACAACTGACAGATATAATACTTTAATATAATTTTTACCATTTACGATAATGTGAATCTGGAAATCAAATTCCAAATGCAGTTAACATTATCAAGAATGACCAGACCAGATAATAAGGATAAGTTACATACGTTTATTAAGCATATATCAGTTAAATATATTGTTGGGAAAAGATGTCTAATAATATATTAAATAAACATGTAAATAACATAATTTACATTAATAATTAATATTATAATAATATTAATAAAGGTACAGATTGGCAAGAAATAAAAGTGTACAATCTTGTCATTACTTGTCATTTTTATTTCTTCAACCAATCTCTTAACTCCACAGAATCTTGGACCAAATGACTTTCAAAAATTATCCGAATTGGAGGAAATGGGCGAAATCAATCTACCTGTTACTGAAAAATCGGTTAAAAGGCAGTTTAAGAAAGCTTCTAACTTTCAAGGGCCTTGGAAAGTAATTTATGCAAATATGAAAGGTATAATTAAGGCCTATGTGAATGCCCAAAATCGTCCAATCTTCACAGACTTGTTACAATCTCGTGTTAAAAGTCGCTTAGCTCTCATTCTAAAAGATAAGGGTTATATGAGGGCAAGAGAAATTATAACATTATATAGAAGTTCACACTCAGAAGAGAGTGATATCGATCTGGTCCAAGATATATTGATGAAAATCAATGAAATGTACCCAAAAAATATAACCACCAATTATAATGATGGTGAAGAAACTGAACAAGATACAGGTAATTTTCAATATATTATAACAACTCAGATTATGAGTTTAAATAATAAAGTAAATACTCCTTGTATTAAAAAAGAATGAAGTCACTTACTTGTGTTCATTCAATATTTGGCCAAAAATGAAATGTTGTGTTTCATGGAGGCCATTAACACAATATAGTATTGGGTGAGTATAAAAAAAGTAAATAAAAATAGTAAATATTTAACAAGGCCATTATTTGGAATAATAATGGTCAAAATTTTTAAGGAATATGTGGGAATGAAAGTATTTTTCTGTAAAGAAAAGTAAACTTTATATTTAAAATCCTACATATAAACATCTTATATAAAATATCTATTATGAATACAGTTATTGTTTGAATTATTGGATTTAAGGGAACATCATTATTAAGTAATGTTTCTAAACATACCAACTTGGTACTTTATTCCCATCAGAATAAATATAAGCACAGCCAGGATTCCAAGGTGTGAAATTTGGAAGTGTGTCCGGGTTGCTCTATAAAATAAAATATCGAGTCCATACTTGTTTTGATGAATATAGGCTATTGTGGTACTAAACTGACTGGTTTAAATTATTTTCTTTATTTGAGTGGATGTGCATTAATTGATAGTGTTCTTAGCTTTCATTCAAGTTTTGCCGTTCATAGATCATCAGTATTTTTCAGAGGATGATTAAGTTTATTTAATGCTGAAGTTTGGAGGCCTGTCTATTTCACTACAACGGTTTGGTAATTTTTCGACATATTGTAATTCTAATTAAATATTTTTTACAGATGAGATCTATGATCTTTGTGATACCGAATCTGTTGAGGAAATTGGGCTGAATGCGGTCAAAAATCAAGATGTGACAATCTACGAAGATGTTAACGAGGATATACATAATAATGCCAAACAAAACATTGCAACAACAGAAAAAGAACTGGGTCTTGAAAAAACTCAATGCCCAGAAAACGAAATAATTGATGAAAATATTCATATAATTGAATGTGAAACTAACAGCACTAATACTGAAGAGAATGAAATAGATGAGACTCCAAAAGAGACAAGTACAAATGACTGCGAAGATAAAGAATCAAATGAAAGATCAGAAGAGGCAACTTTGAATGTAAATGAAGAAATAAATATAAATGAAGGTGAATTTCCTTCAGTTACTACAAACAAAGAAGTAGATCTTGTTGTTAATGACGTGTTTGATATGGATAATGATTTGGATGATTGGGATGAGGACGAAAAGGATAATCAACAGGTATTCATCTTTTTCTATATAAAAATACTATGTCACGACGTTTGTTTGCGCTAATATCAAAAACCACTGAACCGATTTCAATGAAATTTTGTAGATATCTCTTGTTTGATCCAACTTAAAAGATAGTTTTTATCGACTAATAATCTTCAGTTTTTTATAGCAAATTTGATATTTTTTATATACAAGGGTTAATTCACTTGTAAGTTCTATAAGTTTTCAATAGATGGTGGTGTTAATAGTAAAATTTTTATTATTATAAAATTGTTTGTATTACATATTAGAATCAATATTTATAGTAGTAACAGAGTATGTATTTTTATTGTTTTAGCAAATCAAGACCGCAGAGTAAAGATGAAAAGATGACAGTGAGGACAAAATGTGATTTTCTTATATTTACAATATAATATGGTGTAATGTGATATATACATAAACATATAATAAAGCTTAATTTTTATTATCTAATCATAGTACAATGTCATATGCAAGTACCGGGTAGGAGATTGGGATGGAAATTATTATATTTAACAATATTATATGCTCACTATAACTTAAAATGTCAGTAAAAAATAAAACTTCAAAATATTGAAGAACGAACACTCATCATCATCATCGTCACCCTATAAACAATTTAAATAAGTTTGTATCACATTTTATTGTTAATTCTGGTGCCGAGAATGTTTTAAACAATAACATATCAGTTTTTATTATTCCTATCCACTGCAATAAGAACTTTGTTAAACTTGAGACTTTATTTATTTTTAATTGTTTTGAAATAAATTATCATTTTCGAAATGGTATTTTATTTAAAATACATATAATAATAATAATATGACATACACGACCCGTATGTTAAACCAAAATCATTCATCATCTCTTTCAATTAAAAGTCTTCCAAATCGTCGTCCAATATTTCACTGGCATCATTTAAGATGTCGTCTATAGATTGTGTTATATTTTCATATTTGTCAATTTTTTTACTTTGTGAATGTTGATCATCACTGGAATCTTCTATTTTATCATTCGAGACATTAGCCTTATATTTTTCGACTTCTACATTAGATACATTAATTTTAGGATCAGAGGCAGCAATTTTCTCATTGGAAGTATTAACTTTAGCATTAGAGTTATCAACGTTATCATTAGATTTATTAACTGTAGCATCACAGTTATCAACTTTTTCAATGGAATCATTAACTCTAAGATCAGAATTATCAACTTTTTCTTTGAAAGTATTCATTTTAGCGTCAGAATTATTAACTTTATCATTAGTATTGACCGTTTCATTAATAATATCAACTCTTACATTGCAATCATCAACTTTATCACTCGTTTCATTAGAAAAAGCAACTTTTATGTTAGGAGCAGCAACTTCTACGTCAGGAACAGCAACTTCTACATTAGGAGCAGCAACTTCTATGTTAGGAGCAGCAACTTCTATGTTAGGAGCAGCAACTTCTATGTTAGGAGCAGCAACTTCTATGTTAGGAGCAGCAACTTCTATGTTAGGAGCAGCAACTTCTATGTTAGGAGCAGCAACTTCTACGTTAGGAGATGAAACTTTTATATTAGAAGCAGCAATTTTAGCATTGGAATCGTAAATTTTAGACGTAATAGAATCATCATTAAAAGCTTTTAAATCATTAATCTCTTGGATTTCTTCATTATTTACGAGTTTATCACTTATAGAGTTATTTGATTTGTCTAAGTCGTCACGTATAACTACAACCTCGCTCGCATCGTTCTCAATCAACATAACATCCGGATCATCGTTTATTAAATCATTTGTTAAATCAATTTTCGTCTCATCAACATCTTTTGTGAAATCTTCAACGCCTGGTTTGATCAACGTTTTGTTTGTTTTCTTACTTGCCTTCGTAACAGGTCCCATAAGTTGGTAAGGTTTAATATATATCGTTACACTTCCTAAAAAAGCATAAAACGTTAAAATGGTGACAAGAAATATTAATAAACTAATAAAAAATATTATTACCGAGACCGGCCGTCTGTAAAGCGATTAACCTATCGTAATTCTCGTATGAATCGCAGTTGGCTACAAACATCCTTGTGGTGTCTGATTTCTTGAGACTTATAGCTCCGTGTCTCTTGAGGAAGGCGTCCAAGAGTGCTTTTGGGGGTGGTTTCGGTGAACAGAGTATACGAACCGTGAGTCCTTCTGTTACGTTCAGAACACGTTTTGTTACGTCGAGCTTTATGATCTGTGAAGTTATCAAAATTTTTGTACGTGACTATATAAAATTAGGAAGCTATTGAAAAGCCGTAGAAATCTCTAATCGATCTACATTTTATTATTGTAATATCTTAAATTATAAAGTAATTGTTCAGCACAATTACGTCATCTCTTACATAATATTATTATTTTAATTTTATTATTCATTTTCAAGTTTTAAATACTCCTATTTTCAAACCATATACAGTAATCCCCCATATAACACGGTAAATTCGTTTCGCGTTATAGGAAAACGCGTTGTAGGAATATTCTTGTATAACGCGTTCGTATTACCGTATAACGCGTTCGTATTACCGTATAACGCGTTCGTATTACCGTATAACGCGTTATGTACAAATAATTCACTTTTAACTTTTCTCGTTAAAGAATTTTAAAATGGAATGTTAAGAAAGAACCTAATTAATTTTAATTTTTACTTATTTTTATTTAATTTCATAACAACACAATGTGCAAAGGTAAGCGAAATTAATTATGAACTGTACAAAATAATTATAAATTTAATAGTATATAAAATAAAAACGTGCTAAATCCCCGCGTTGTATGAGGAGAAAACAAATGTTATGCGAGGGATTGAAACGCGTTATAAGAGTACCGTGTTATAGGGGCGATTATTGTATATGCAAATAAATAAAACAACAAAATAATCTATACAAGTATCACGAGACATCGAAGCTAGGACCATTCAGTTTGTAATTTATAATTACTTACTATGTATTATATAAAAGTACATATAATAAAAAAAACTATAAATCTTACTTTTTTAAATTCTTCTGTAGTGCTTGTTATTATTTTATTTCTTATGGTATCTTCGACTTTGTTCTGAGATGGCTCGCAGGCTTTTACATACTGAAATTTTAATAACATAATTTTATCATAAATTGCCATAAACATATTGAAACACAAATTTATTTTAATATAACTATATATAATAATATATATAGTTTTGCAAAGTTAATTTTTATAGGAGAATATACATAAAATGCTGTAAAAACTTGATTGAAAGACTCAATTCATTATCTAATTTCAAAAGCACTAACGCTAGCACACTAACACTAGTGCGCTAACACTAGCGCGCTAACACTAGCGCGCTAACACTAGCACGCTAACACTAGCACGCTAACACTATTAAGCGATCTCACTAGGCTACTTGATCTAGTGCTTAATAGAGTGAATAATGAAATGGTATTAAAATCGTGCCTCATTAGATTTTTTAGTGAATAGTGAAATGTGTGGAAGTTGTTGTTAACAAATTTTGTAGGGGTAATATTATAATGTTTACGTCAAACTTTGTTAAATTTCATTAAAAAATAGCAACTGTTCAGTTTCTGGCCGGTTCTTCTCAGCAGAGCAGATTTCCGATAGGTACGAAATTTAGGGTTAATAAAATGGTATTCTTACACATTCAACTAATCTGTCGACCTCTTCGTCAACCGCTTTCTCTAACTCCGGCTCCAACGTGAAGAAACCTTCTTCGAACTCTAGGAGCGCGGTTTTCTGGAATTCTGATAGAATAAATGAATATTTAATATTAGTCATAATATTGTGTTAAAATAATTAAAATTTAATATAATCTGTAGTACAAAAATATTGTGGTAAAATTACATATATACATTCTATATGAATATATATATATATATAACGTAACGTGAAAACTAAGAGAAAATAAGAAAAATATAAGTTTTTTTATAGAGTATTTCTTTACTTACTTCTGAATCCTTTTTTATCTGAAACGAAATATTCATAGATTAAAAAAAGTGACCACAACGGTGATGTCCAATATTTTTTATATTTCTTATAGAAATATTGACAGAAATAAAAATATTTAATATTAATTTATTATTAGGCCTAAACATATTATTAATATTAAATACAATATATGTTGTTAAGTCTTACCACTACTGGGATACTTCGGTAACCTCGGCGTAGTCGGTGGATATTTATTGAATGGTATTTTTGGTACATTTTGCGAAATCAATGGTATTTGTTGTTTCACCGATGCCGCAAGGTTAGGTTTTGTCGTTGATTGAGATTCTAAAAGACAAAATATAAGTCTATATGTATGTATGTATGTATGTATGTATGTATGTATGTATGTATGTATGTATGTATGCATGTATGTTCTATTGATGGATGCATATCAATTTTTACTAAGAAGAGAAGAAACCGTACATCTCTTGGATTTGGTGAATTTCGTGACAGAAAAATAGTATAATCTATTATTATCATAATATCAAAATATATATTTTATAAAAAGTTGAAAGATTTTTTTTACATACTTGGTGTAGAATACGGATTTACTACAAAACTCGGTCCTTCTTTATTCAATTTCACGCTTTCTTGATTTTGTTGTTTTTTTTCCTTATTTAAGTTTGCGGCTGAAATGAAAAAAACTTCTATATATTATGATGCAAATATTGTATTCTGAATTACAAATACGAATTAACGATCCCGAAGCTCGATTTGGACAGAATTTGACATTACCAGGTTGATTTCCTGGGATGTAAAATATTCCAGAAAATATAAGTAAACTCAAGTTCAACAACCTTCTGTCCTAATAAATCTCGTGAATCGAAATTGATTCTCACTTTGTACATATTAAAAGCGAAAAATAGCAATTGAATTCGACTCATTAAATTTAATAATGCCATCTTGTATTGCGTTATATTTTTTAATCTCGTATCAGTGTTACATATAGATATTTTCAAATAAAGTAAGTCACTCTATGACTCCTGACGAATAACATTAATAGTTTTGGAGTAAAACTAAAGAACGGTAACAAAATATTGATGACGAATCGTTTTATAGACTTTAAATGGCTTCTACCGCAATTTCTAATTTATATCAGTGCTATATGGGGAGGAGATAGGGTATGGTTTTAGTGGGAACCTCTGGTGGTGAAAGGAATTATCCTACAATTCAGGACTAATAGTGGTAGTGTAAATTCGGATCATCTCTTGGGCTATGTCAAAGCGAAGATTTACGATCTTCTTGCACACATCCCGAGAAGTACCAGGTCACTGTTGAGGCTTCCCTAGGGTCCTCTCATCATTGTTTGGTACGGAGTGTAGTGCCCACTCAACTTCTGGCTCGCACAAGACCTGCGAGTCAACGAGTTGAGCACTACAAATCAGGGGAATGGAATGCGGTCGTTTTTTGCGTCCTGTTCATGGGGACCGGTTTGCTTCTCTTCCAATGAGCCCAGTGACTACGCTGCGGCTCTACATGATGTGAAACCACTCGGTGGCAGATCGCGGCCTTAGTTTTATGAGTCTGCCAGGGTTGCAGCAGCTGGCAAATGACAGACGTATAAAGCTTGGGCCAATGCGTTAGTCACTAAGGATTCAAACTCTAGAGTTATGCAGAGGAAATATAACCGTGGTAGCTCGGACCCAGCTAACTACAGACCTATCGCCATTACCTCTCTTCTCTTCAAAATAATCGAGAACATCATCAATCAATCAGCATCTCCTAACGTACCTCAAGGATCACGAGTTAATAACCGGCAATATGGCTTTCGTCATGGTTGATCGGCTGGTGATTTTTTGTTAAATCTTACGCACCGTTGGACAGGTGTTATTGAAAGCAAGGGGGCAAGAGGATCTGGCAGGTAGTCTGGATATAGTGAAAGTCTTCGATCGTGTATGGCACAAGGGGCTTCTTTCGAAGCTTCCTTTCTATGGGCTTCCTTAGAGTCCATGCAAGTGGATTACCAGCTTTCTCACTGAGCGGAGAATACAGGTTGTTCTCGACGGTTTTTGCCCGGACTTCAAACCCGTGAACGCTGGTGTACCCCAAAGCTGCTTGCTAACCCCAATTCTGTTCAACATACATTGTTATGCGGATGACAGCACTGGCTCTCTCGGGAGAATTATGATTCAGCAAAACCGGCAAATCATATAGAAAATTTTGCATAATCTGCACATTGGTTGGGGAGTTTTCATAATTTTTTACACAATCACCTTTATACCGCCTCACCGATGTTCAAAAGCGGGAGCTGTTAGAATTGTCTCAAAATACAAATTTACAATTGCTTCTTCACGAAATCGTAACAGGTGATAAATCTTAGATTTGTTAATAAGATTCAGAAACAAATCACATTGGTTCTTTGTTTCTGGATTTTATTGTTGATAAAATAGTAGGCAGTTTCAAAACGAACCAATGCCTACAAAAGTAAAACTATGGACACATTGAAAAAACAAATTGGCCAGTTGTTCCTCCTTAACGGAGTATACTATACTATTAATTCCATTAAGAGTTAATAATAAGTGACAATAAACTTATCGAAACACCATTGCAGACATTGGCAACTAAAAGTTTGACAGAAGATTTTAATGTTGTGAGCAGCAAGCGACCGTACACGTCTGATGTTTTTCGCTCCATTGATGTTTTTATCATTCAACTAAAATTAAATTATTTTTTTTATAACATAAAACCAAACAAAGGAACAAAGTATTTAGCTGGCACCAATCCACGTTCTCCAATCACTCCGTTCGGGAACATTGCGATCGTGCGGTAATATAAAATGTGTAGTGAAATATAACATAATATTGTCCGTACAGGTGTACTCGGAGACATAGACGGTATCTGAAGATAAAATTGCTGCAATGTAAACTATTTTCCGTGACGCGTATATGCTCCCTAAGGTGTGTATTTTTTCCACTTATACAAATTTGCATTAAAGTCTTCATTATGCTTACTTATGCCTACTGATAATAAAGTCAATTATACGATTGTATTTACCGGTATTATTATTTATCAAAACATATTATTTTTTATCAAAACATATGTATTTAGGTTTACGTACTTTGAGAGTAAAATGGATTGGGAATAGTTGGTCCTTTAGTAAGTTTTCCAGTTTCTTGATGTTGTTGTTTTTCGATGGTTGCCTTTGGGCCTGAAATAAAAATTGTTTTTTTAACAAAACATCGATTTATATTTTGTCACACAATGTTTTCAATAACAAATTTGAATTTGTTGATTCGTAATCATAGTACTGCAGTTAGAAACTGACTTTTTTCGGCATCCATGTAGCAAAATTTTTTAATTCTGTTATGATTATTAAATCTATCTAAAATAATATCTAGTTTTCCAAATTTGGAGACCATACGATAAACCAGCTGGCTATCCACCAGGTCCATATATTTGAAATAAATATCGTAAAACTAAAAATGGAATTTCGTACTGCTAACACAGTCCCACCATGTAACCAGCAGAGCATTTGAGGAACTGATATCACCACGTCCTATTTGATACTTGGTCGCATGGGGACAAGGCTAACCAATACCATATAAGGCGGAGTGATAATCACCTCAGAAAACAAGGTCTACGCAGTAACAAGGCACGAAAGATGTGAGAGTTACCAAATCCCCAAATTCTCATCATTAGTGCCATAAGGTTTTTTAGAGCCCTGTTTCTGTAAGGATGATTTCTTTCTATTATTGTAACAAATAATTTAATATTTTTAATACTAATGGATGTTTTTCCATCGCGCCAAAAACCAAACGTAAAGGTAAGACAGGATTTTGAGAGATAATAAGTACATTTTCTATTGAATTTAACGCTCGAGATCTATTTAGTGGAAATTTTCCATTTCCGACTCAGACTATCCAATCTTGTAGCAATGTATAAGAGAATAGCTGTATCGTATTCAAATTTTTATCAAATTTAAAATTTAAAAAAAAATCAGAAACTGTAGCTTTGTAGGATTGTAGAATCCCCTTTACATTCAAAGCTTCATATGGCCGATCAAGTATCAACATAATTTTTTTGTTATAGTTAGCCTAGTCTAAAAATTGATTTACTTCGTCATTATCATCGTGTTGCGATACGTAAATAAAGGCTACGCTTGAAATTGATACGAAGGGAGAACCAATAGTACTTAGATATGATAGACGTGTAGTGCGGGGTGGAACAGGTTAGTACAAGCACTGACATGTCCTTACGTGTCGTGATACTTGGTGTTAGTTCAGTAGCGCGTCAGCTGTCCTAGTGACAGTTCGTTAATTGTGACTAGTTGCAGAAAATTAGAAAAACGTTAGTTTAAAGCACCGTGCCATTACGAGTGAACTCGTAACTTTAACTTTTCACTAAAAAGTGAAAGAAGAAAATGGGCCAAAGGCCATCAATGTGCGAATGATCGCATTATACGGGGACTCTTCGCCTTTCTATTTCGTAATAAAATATTGGGCTAGACAGCTCAAGGGAACGTGCGTCCATTGAAGATGACCCGAGTTGTGGAAGGCCTGTAGAAGCAACCACATCTGAAATCATCGCCAAGGTGGAAAAGCTTGTGCTTCAAGACCGTCGTTTAAAAGCTTCTCACTTAGATACTGAATGCGGCATTACAGAATCATTGGTTTTTGAGAGAACTACACGAACGTTTGTTCATCAACACGGTCAGTGCGAGATGGGTCACCAGAATGCTGACGCCCACCAGAAGGAAAAACGTGTTCTGATTTCAAAAGAAAATTTGGACCTAGTTGACGAAAGGGAGTGAAGCTTTTCTGTCTAAAATAATAACGGGTGATGAGACGTGGATTCACTATTGTGAACTGGAGACAAAACAAGAATCCATGCAATTCAAACACATGGGTTCCCCGCCGCGAAAGTTCCCAATCGCGGGGGGCAGCTCTTGCATGACAACGATCCTGTGCACAAGTCTGTCATTCATCATCATCATCAACTGCTGTGCGTAAGTTGGGGATTCAGGAATTGAACCCGCCCCCCCCCTCCCCTCATAGTCCAGACTTGGCCATCAGCGACTTCTACCTATTTCGACTTTTGAAAAAACACCTATGGGAACGTCATTTTTCCGACGATGAGGAAGTCAAGTGCGCTGTAATCGGCATTTTTCACAACTAAATTCAATTTTTTTTTCTGATAAAGGGTGAAAGTATCAAAAGATTCCCATCCAAGTGAATATAAATGTATTGAGTTAGGAGGAGGACATTGAAAAATTTCCCGTGTGTCTTTTTTTTCATAGCTCGATAGATTACTTTTGGATCTCCCCTAGTACATGCTCTTGTTGAGTTTGTATATTATTTTGTAAGTAATGTTTTCGGTACGTTAATGGTTAGAGAAAGTTATAAGATCCACCTGATCTCTATTCATGATAAGTTTTCAAAGCAGTTACTAAACGACTAACTAAAGATTACGTCTCTGGCTACGCCGCAACGGATATAGCGTAGAGCTAAATAAGTAAGTAAGTACGTAACGAAGATTGATTGTACGGGTTTATCATGTAATGGTATTGTTCTGTTCTTCAAATGTTATTACATTTGAAGAATTTTGTGATTATAGTATACAAAATATGAGATCCATTTTATGTATATTAATCGTCTTTTATAATTTATAAAAAATGGTTACCTGTTATTTCATCCGAATTTTCTGCTTTTTCGCGTTCTACCTTCTCCATAACTGCCTTGAAGAAGGCAATATCATCGCGATTATCGAACTTAGTTCGATAAGCACGTGATATTTCAGGTAAACTATTAGCCATTTTGTCCCCCATTATAACATCCAATCGTGCCATAATACATTCTCGTAGCTTTTTAAAGACACTTTTAAAAATAGTACCATCAATTTTGCTTCCTGAAGCATTTTTAAGAATCTCTTTTGCCAACAAACTAGCACTTTGACTACACCAATTTGTGTAGCGAGTCATCATTTTTTGCTTGTCGGTTACTTTGTTAGTTGGTTGGATGGGATTTATAAACTTCTTGTTGTCAAAGTGTTGTGTTGGTGGATCAAAACGAGCTCGCTTCGGAGCTGGAAAATTTGCTTTTGATTTAGAAGTATCTAGTTTGGGATTTGAGTTACAAACTTTACTTGTTTCTCCGAATCCGCGTGATCCCATTATTTTGTCAAAAATACTCCTGTTTGATTTTGTAAAAGAAGTGTTTTCAGGCTTACTGCTAAATGATGTGTTTCCAAATACATTCGTAGACGGTCGGTCACGTTTTAGAACATTATCACGAGGACTGCGAGGTCTCAGAATATTTTCACGAGGGCTGCAATCACGTTGTTCATAATTGTTTTCATCATTTCTTCGTTCGCTTTGATCAAACGAACTTCTTTGACGACCAAAAACACTATTCTGCTCGCGGTCACTTTGTCGTTCATTTGTACAAGTGCCCTTATCATGTGGATTCCATAGATTAGAACGCGAACGTCCTGAACTATTGAAATCGTCCCGTCTATCATCCTTGTTTTCTCGAAATAAATTGCGCCCACGCGGCGGAGATCGATCGTCATCTCGACGTCTTGGATCCTCTCTTAATTTATTCCGTTTAGAATTTTTATCCCCAAATCTTGTTTCACGTTCGCTAAAATTATCAAAATTCTCGTGACGCTTTGATGGCGAAGATTTATTTACACGCCAATTAAGTTGCGTTGTATTATCTCTTCTATCGCCCTGTTTGTCACGATCATTTTGGTAACCTTTGAAAGAGGGTGGATCAACCGAAGCTTGATTCTTATTTGTGTTCGATGAAGTAAGAGGGTATTCCCAAAGATCATTTGAATTAGGTGTTTGAAATGTGGCATTTAATGGATATTGGTAATTTCGGTTAAACATAGAGGTATTTGGTTGGGTACTTTGCGTTGGCCTGCCGAAGTTCGTATTATTCTGTGAACAAATATAGCAAAAGTCTTATCATTGGTTTATCTCACTAGCACTCATTTAGCACACACAAGATGCCCAACATCCTAACATACTATCAGCATCGACAGATGGTAAACAGATGTACCATATAAAAAGTTCATGTTGTATGTTTATACACCATGACTTAAAATGAATAAATATGTCATATTTATTTGTTTATTATCATATAATTATGAAAAAGAAATTAAGACGAGATTCATCGTGAACAGAGCTTGAATCTTTAACAGTACCAATATCGTACAATTGACCTTACTTTAGAGATGTTTTTAAATTGTTAGGAAAAATATAGCAAAATGCAAAAAAAAGCAACGAAAAGAGCGGCAACATATCTTTGAATATAGATATTGCTCTGAATTTTTATATTCAATTTAATATAATTATTATAATTAGCAAGGTTATTTCCTGTACAGAACATTGGAAGTCGTGTTCGACAGGAAACGGGGGCGATTCGATATAGAGGGATATTCTCACGACTAATTTTGCAGAGTGTAGACTGGACTTGGCACTCGTTATCTAGCTGTATCTTGTGCTTCACAATACATATCTCTCCTTAAAAGGAGGCTACCAGGGATTGAACACACTAGGTACAAAACCTAGGCTTAGAAAGCCTAGAAGGGTAGTAGTAGGTTCTCAGTTGAGGTAGGCTGGGCTGGAGGTTCTGGATGTTGCCCTGCACAAATCCGTGGCTCTGTGTTTTCGGACCACGGAAGGCATCTCCGCCGGGTTCCAGTCTCATGGTCGGAGGAGTGCCCATCGCTGTCCGGCATTCCATGGAATACCTTGGACTCGTTCTTAACAGTAGGTGGAAATTCGAAGACCATTTTCGGCGTCTTTCGCCGAAGCTCGTGAAGGCAGCTGGAGCGGTATGTCGCGTTCTACCTAATATAGGGGGTTATATATATATAGATAGGGGGGTAGGTACCCAACCTACGGGTTGTCGTCGCCTTTACACAGGGTGGTCAGGTCTATGGCCCTATACGAAACACCCATATGGGCGGAGGCTCTGAACGCCCGTAATCGGAGCCTTTTGTGCAGAGCGCAGAGGGTCATGGCTATTAGAGCGGTCAGGGAGTATCGTACTATTTCCTATGCACTGGCCGGGACCCCACAATGGGATCTGCGCAAACACGGGGTGTTGACCTTTCACCTCACGCAGGTCCTCTCGGAGCACGGTTGTTTTGGGAGGTACCTGTGTAAGGTGGCGGGTCGAGAAAGCACGATGGAGTGTCACGAGTGTGGCTGCGCCGAGGATATGGCGCAGCACACGCTGGCAGTGTGCCCCCATTGAGCGGAGCCGCGTGCTACACTCATAGCAACCATTGAGACGGACCTCTCGTTCCCGGCCGTGGTCAACGTCATGGCCCAGAGCGAAGAGGCTTGGAGTGCGGTGCAATCCTTCTGCGAGGATGTGATGTCGCAGAAGGAAACAGCGGAGCGGCTCAGGGAGGACCACGAGGCCGCTCTTCCGATGAGCCGGAAAAGAATAAGGCGTAGGCCTGCTGCTCTAGCCCTTGGTCCCGTTTGGGGTCCTGGGTTCAAGTGGGGATGAGTTGGATCGGACCTCCTTGAATCTGAGTGCGGCGGCTTGCCGTGGGCTCGGTGAAGAAGGTTGTCCAGAACGATCTGGCTCGGTTGGCTTGGCCGGGGGGCAGTTCCTCGCGAGTAAACAAGCCGACCATCGGAGTGGGGCGCATCCCGGTCAACAGTTTGCCCCGCACCATTGGGGGGGGGGGCCGCCCACGTGGCTTGGCCTACCGTTGGAGCAACGCGGATGTGTACTTATGCGTTCCCGTGGCGCTCCTCTATACGGCGATGTGTTGACCGTCTGGTTTAGTGAGTAAGAGTCTCACATAACCATCACCTTCTCGCCTGGAATGCGGTGTACTCATGATGAGTTCCAGACGAAAAAAAAAAGTCTGGGCTGGAGGTTGAAATACGCCCGCTGCTTCCTTTCCAAACTGTAGTAGTAGTGGTGGGAGGAGCGGGTGACTCCTCTCACCTACTGTAGGCTTACTCCGTGAGGGTGCTCGTAAGTTTTATTCGGAGCATCGTATATGGTTCTACGGGGGCGATACTGGAAGTGCAAAAGTGATTTTGTGACGTCCCACTAAGACAATAGCAGCAACCGTTAGTTTTTTTAGTAGATATACCTAAAAATTACAGTATACCGGGTTGTTTGACAAACTCCCCCCCTCATCACCTTCTTGGGCGGCAGATATCCTTAATGGATTTTTCCAAAAAAAAGACTCAGGGAGGCAAGCTGCATACCTGAGTGGTGCTGCTTTTGTATTTAGTCTGAAATAACAGGCCTTTGACAAGCAAATGTTCTGGTTTGGCTTGCATAAGGACTTTGGCCTCCTTATTAAGTAGTAAGCACATAGGTTTCCTATAGAGGTCAACATGTCTGAATATATCAGGATAAGTTTAAAAAGGGGATGTAAATGCCGGCAGTTGCTAATATCCCCAGAACAAATAGATATCCATAAATATCAAGACAAGACGAAAATTGTCAAACCACTTTTTCTATTTCAATTGTTTCAATATAATTGTAACAATTGAAAAATTAATGGAGTATTGATTTAACTCTTTTCTTTGTTTACAAATGCTTTGTATTATCAAATAAAAATGTCTGTCTTACAACATTATTTTAGTAGTTAACAAAACATTCACCATTTAGGGTCATAAAATTCAAGAGTCTCATATTGAGCTGTGGGTCTCATAAAGCAAGCATAGTATTTTTGCGGTGAGTCCTAGATATTAACTAGATATTTTTTACTATTGAACACTTTGACACTAATCCCATCAAAGTTTTAATGTTTTATTAAATGTATTAGTTGACTAATTAAAATAATTTTATTCACAGTAAACATATTTTAAATACTCAAATTCATTGACTACGTAGCATTACTGACCAAACAATTTAATTAATCCTATTACAAGACAAGCACCTCTAAAAATATTAATTTATGTTCTTTTATATCCAGTAACGTCTCCCAATCCTATGCAAATCTCTCAATGAGAGAAAGCTGCTGTGCTGTTGTGTTTTTGCTTCTGATATTATGTTGTTAAACAAAAACTTATACTATGTAGAACATAACATTTGTATTAGTAGCTTCTAAAAATACATCAAATAAATATGTCTTTTTGTTCATACATACACAGACTTCTCTGACAGCCTAAGGTTGACTGGTAGAGAATGCCTATTAGTATTACAGCCGCCTTTCGTTAAAGATTTAAATAAAAAATAAATAATAAAACAATACTCACAGAATCTTGTGTCATATAGTATGGCATGTTATTTTGATTCAGTGGCTTCAATAGTGGTGCAGTGTTTTGAGTAGGATATTGGATCCAAGATGATGTTTGAGGCTGTAGTCCAGCAGGAATCAGCATAGAATAGGATGGAGCAATTGGCTATAATATAAATAATTACAAATTATCCAGTGATAATGTGAAGCAACAATACTAAAGAGACTTACATAATCAATCAGTAAGTGCATCTTATTACTTGATTGCTTTTTATATGCTTGCTTGGCATAATTAAATTTTTAAATATAGGATTCAGGCAACATTTATAGACTTAATCTTCTATATTTGAGATAATACCATAAGAAAAACATGTCTGTGTATTTTATAGATTTAAAACAAACACAATGCTAACCTTTTTTTTGCGTACATCTTCAACATAGAGTTGGCATTTCTTGTAATGTAGACCATTTAGCTTCTGCATGAGTATTACCGCATCTTCCTCTTCAGCTAATCCAACGGTAATACGTTTACCGGGTCCTTCATCTACCAGGTTGTCCAAAATCACATCTCTGAACCCACATTGCTCTTGTATGAGCTGCCTAACGTCCAAAGGAGTGATCTGAAAAGTTTTTATTTTTCATTATGTCAAACACAATACAAGCATTCAGAATTTAATAATATCTATTACCTCTTTCGGTAAATTGTGTACTATGAGAAGCATTTTTCAACGCCAGTCACTCTAAAGTCTACAATTTACACTAATACAATATATATTATAAATGGTTTAATGTTAATGTAGATTATAAACTAATAATATAGACTAATAAAAGAATTGTACGTGCCATCAATACTCAAGATATTTTCTCTTTGGTCTGAAATGTCCATATTTAATATTCGAGGGAAGTTATACGAAAAGTAAAGATAACATTTTAAACTATCAATTAATAAAATCCGTTTTTTTTAAATGTAAATTTTGTTCTGAAAGTAAAATCGCTTTATGTTTTTCAATCGTGGATTTTTTACATTAAAGCTATTTGCTAGCCTACTTTGCTTTTTAATAATTTGTATTAGAAATAAGTCTGGCTGGGAAACGAATCCGAGACTTAGTTCATAAATGATTACTTAAGTATATTCAATTATTATAAATACCCTTATAATTATGCTTGGTTCTTATTTACAATATAAACAATTTGGCTCAATGTCAAGCCAGCTTATAATCTTAAGCATTAAGCATAAGCGCTACATCACTCCTTAATAAAAAAGCGTCAAAATTCAAAACTGTCACTTCTATACATCGACCAACTTGACAAGTTAAAAGAAAAAGTGATAAACCTAGAATTCTTATTATTCTAATACAATCATTTTCTACAATGATATTTGATGTAAAATAACTATTAAAAAGAATATGTTTTGATTTACATCTCTCTCATATTACTAAACCGTTATCAAAATGATGATCACAATATATGGATTACCTGTTACTGTAAGTTAAAGAAGTGACGGAAAATTTGTGGTTATAAACATCTTTTCACACTTACATTTTTGTTCTAGATAAAGTATCAGGATTTAAAGGTGTTAATAAAGCAAGAATGTAACATAGACGACTTTATACTTGATTATCTGGTTAGTGACGGCGAAGGTGGTAAAAAAGTTCGCGTCGGACTCGCTGACGACGCTGAAGGAAGCCAGCTTATGAAATGTTTGAACGGATATCGCATGTCTGGACATGTTTTAAGACTTGCTCCGGTTGGAAAATCTGGTGTAAGTTAATAATACAAGTGAATAATAATAGCATAAGTTTAGTATTCTGATATTTTATTTATATGCATAATACAATTATTATTTTCAGGCTACAAATAGTCAACCACAAACATACACACCAAGAAATAACTTCCCTAGGAATGACTACTCTGGCCAGACTGACCATGGTGTCAAACCTGTAGAGACAAGACCAGCTCCTTGGTCTACCAACCCTCAATGGACAGCTAATCCTGTTGCCGCCGTGAATACATACAACTATCAACAACCTCAAACAATTAATACACCATATGTGCAACCAGTATGTATTACTAGTTTTTCAAAAAAAGGACTATTCAACAAGCGCTTACAAAAAATTCAATGATAGATTAAAGTGTCACTCTAAAAGATATTTAGTAAAATTAAAAAGTGAATCTTAACATAAGCCTTATAACATATTTCTAAAATAATTATATTATTTCCTTATTTGCTTATGTTTATATGTATATGCAAAAATTTTGCGATGTGTTGGTTTTTACTTTTTTAAATTAATTAATTGAGCTGGACATCATTATATTGTCTGGCAACTTATTTCAAATGTTAACAATTCTATTGGTTGAAAAGAATTTTATCAGAATTGATAATGCCAGTTATTATTGTTGGTTACAATTAAGTTCCTAATTCAGCATTTCTTTTATTAAAATACTGTTTTTATATTTGGTACTTTTAAAATGACTGTACTTCTAATAACAATCACGACTTTCTTATTACTTTTGCAATGATATACACACTTGATATAGCAAAGGTTAGTTCCTAGAATTTTTAAACATTATGGTGACCCGCAATTTTACACAGAAACTATGTCATGTCACCACCCCGGGTGCTATAAATTGAAACAGATAATGCAAGTGCAATGACGAGTTACCTCGTCACCGGTCCACAACTTTTGGACATGAAAAGACGAGTTAACTTGATCAGCAAAGTGTTAACAACAACAGAGAATCCCCAATATGGAGTCCAGATCTGAAAAACTTAATTCAAGTGGTCTTAAAAAGTCTTAAATATATTAAGATTCTTCCAATACCATTTTTGATAACATCTAAAACTAGTAACTGTTTAATGGCTTTTAAGATTTGATATATGTTATTCTATATGATAATGATTTATGTTTTGTCCATCAAGCTTAGGTTTTATTACTAAGTTAACCAAATTCTCAGAAGGTCAATATTATTTTAAACATTAATTTTAATTCCTTAACTGTTTCTTGATTCTTTTAAAATCTAAAAAACTTTTGCTAGTCACAATCTTAATATTTTCAATATTGCCACAGTTTGACTGCAGGTGTAAATTTTGAGCAAGGTTTGTTTTTTTAGTTAGGCTGTCTCCAAGTCGATAATTTATAAATGATTGTTCTATACGAGGGCCAAACTGAAAGTTCTTAGAACTGGCCACTTAAAAGCATTATATTAAAAAAATAGTTTAAATTTTGAAAATAGAACTCTTTACCAATGTTATTGAGTGTACATTTAATTCATTTGTCATTTGTTTTACGATTTGGCGGCAAATTGAAAATTGTCTGTGCACGTCAGAATGAATTTAAGCCGAGAAAATTTTCGGGCAATGATTTTTTATGACTTTCGATGTCATTTAAGTCAACAAGAAAGTTATGATAGACTTCGATTGGCTTTTCACGATGAAGCCCCATCTCGTGCCACAGTTTACAACTGGTTTAATGAATTCAAACGTGGTCGAACTAATCTCACCGATGATTTGCGTGAGGGACGGCCTTCTACAGCGACGACTGAAGATAACATCAGTGTTGTGCGGCGTATGATAGAGACTGACAAAAGAGTGACCTATCAGCAGATTCGGACAAGTCTAGGCATAGGTATGAGTCAAGTGCACAAAATCCTCCATGAACATTTAGCGGTCAGGAAGCTTTGTGCCCGCTGGATACCGCATAATTTGACCGAGGCTCAAAAACTCCGCCGTGTTGATTGGTGCCGAGAAATGATCCAAAAATTTAACGGAGGTGACTCAAATGCTGTGTTCGACATACTAATGGGTGACGAAAGCTGAATTTACTGTTATGATCCGGAAACCAAAAGACAGTCTGCTCAGTGGGTGTTTCCTTCCGAAGAGTTGCCAACTAAAGTGAAGAGAGGTCGAAGTGTTGGAAAAAAGATGGTGGCCTCATTCTTCGGAAAGACAGGTCATTACGCGACAGTAGTCTTAGAGGATCAGAAAACGGTTAATGCAGAGTGGTATACTAACAATTGTTTGCCACTTGTCTTGGAAAAAGTTCGAGAGAAACGACCTCGCAGCAGGATCCTCCTTCATCACGACAATGCCTCGTCGCACACCGCCAGGCAAACGATCGACTATTTGGTGACCTCAGACGTGGAATTACTGGGTCACCCGCCGTATAACTCCGACCTCGCACCCTGCGATTTTTATTTATTTCCGAAAATAAAAGAAAAACTTCGAGGAAAACGTTTTATAGACGTCGAAGAAGCAGTGGCTGCGTTTCAAAACGCCGTCGAAGAGACCCCTAAGGCCGAGTGGGCAAGGTGCTTTTCTCAATGGTTCCATCGAATGCAGCGATGTATTGATGTAAATGGACGCTATTTTGAAAAGTTACAATAAAACTTATAACTTGCTAGAATGCTTAGTTTTTGATTTTCTAAGAACTTTCAGTTTGACCCTCGTGTCATTAAGTGTAGCTTAAAACTTAATGCTTTGGAGCAAGGAGACCTTCAATTATGAGGCTGCATGAAAAAATAACACTCAGTGCTAGTGATATAGAAATGTTATAAGAAATTAATTAAATACCTTGGCCGTTGATTTTAATTTTATTTTGTTGATAAAATAAAGTACTTTGGTTGTCTGGAGTTTTTCACAAATTTATCTTGACATTCCTTTAGACAACTTGAACTGAAGTCATTAAACTGGTGTCAATCTGTTGGAAATGATTATGTAATGTTATTGTTTTTGGTTTATACCAGCAAGCAGCTCAAGCTAAACCGCAGTTTGAACCACGAGAACTGGCAACCGCCAACCGAGTGCAACCTCACTCTCACACAACACAGAGCTATAATTATCCCAGCAAGAGCAACTTAATAAGCCTCGGAGTGAGTAATATTTAGTTTATTTATTAATTTGTTTATATCTTTTCCGCTTTGAATCAATACCAATGATCACATGTATTAAATGGGAGTGTCGGAATTATTTTGATACCTTCATAATGAAATAAATCTTTCCGTAAAAATATTATACAATACATTAATATTTATCATATTAATAATTTATTTTCTTTTTCTTGTCTGGGTTAAAAGTTGGTTAATACTTTAGTTATTTAATTTATTAAAACTACAATCTCAATGTGAAGATACCTTGCTATTATTTCAGATTTTCTTTATGTAGAATTTGAATGAATTTTAACATTGCATTTATTCATTAGCCACACAGGAATGTCTCAGCGGTGCCCGTACATAATATTTCGGATTCCTCAACGCGGATGCAAGCTTCGAGATATCCACCGACCTATGAACCTGAGAAACCAGTAAGATAATTTTTTGTTTATTGAGCGAAGAGAGCGGAACGCTCTACTGGAGACTTTTTCACATTCTTTGTAACGAATAGGCTCGAAAACCACTTGACGGAAAGTTATGAAACTTTGCAATCAAAAAGACACACATTAGGTGATGATTTAAAAAAATGTCATGTCGTTGAGGAATAATCGTCAAAAAACTGATATCCCATTGAAGTCTATGGGGAAAAAAAATTGCTTTACAATGATAAGCGCGTAAAGAATTTTTCTAAACGTATCCTACATTACCGACATTGTCCACAACGATGAGTCATTACACTGGGCTCGCTTCGCTTAATATGAAAACGGCACCCGAGATTTCGCGAGCGCAGCGACTCGAAATCTCGGGTCTGTTGGCGCCCCTAGTATTTAATTATATACGATAATAAATTATTTAGCTTCAAATACCTATAGTAATGTATAAAGTGTGTTTGTTTATTTTTATATAAAAGTATTTGATAATAATATCAACCTTTGATCCTCGGTAACTTATTATTTATATTTGAGTAACACTCATAAAAAAATATATAAATTTCAACTACATAATAAAATACAATATTTGCTAACTAACTTAGTTGGATAATCCCAGGACATAGTGAACTATAATTTGATGAATTACAGTTTGCTATCTTTCTAAAGGTGGCTGGTATTAAAACTGATATTAAAATTTGTATAAAATTTCAGATAACAATGATGAAAAATTTCCAAACACCTCAGTACTCAAGTACACAGACAGGCTACCAAAGTCAGACGATGCCCTGGACGGGACCCGTATGTTCTAATTATTTAGTATAATTAAATTATAATATAATATATATAAACTATTGATAGAAATATTACAAAAACAATGCTTATTATGTGATAAAGAAATGTTTTCATTTTAGCAACAACAAAAACCATATGAAAAATCGTCGCCAGTGTTCGAGAAAAAGTATGACGAGAGAAAATATCCACCGGTACAGAATAAGACCGACATAACCAAAGAGTCCTTTAAGTATGATAAACCAGAATATGCGAGATACTCTGATGACAGGAGACAAATGTCTCCCCAACGACACATGGACCGTATGCCCATTCGGAACCTTGACCGTCAACCCGACCGACAATCCGAACGACTTATCGATCGACCATCTGACCGACATATAGATCGACCATCTGACCGACATATCGATCGACCATCTGACCGAAATATCGATCGACCATCTGACCGAAATATCGATCGACCATCTGACCGAAATATCGATCGACCATCTGATCGACATATCGATCGACCATCTGACCGAAATATCGATCGACCATTTGATCGAAATATCGATCGACCAACTGACCGACATATCGATCGTCAATCAGATAGACATATCGATAGACCAACTGACCGCCATATCGAGCGAACATCCGACCGTCACATTGACAGACAACTGAGTCATTCTTCTGGAATGCAAAGAATATCTCCCAGCCGACAAATTGCTGATAGAATTCCGGGTAGAAGAATATCCCCAGATATGACAAGAATGGATAGACATTCGCCGACAACACACAGACGTTATTCAGCAAATCGCCAAATGGGACAATCGCCGACACGTAAGATGTCGCCGCACAGAAGAATCTCTCCAACCGTTCGAAAAGAGGAATATACTCGAAGACGGCTCTCCCCGCCCGCAGCAGCGAGTAAATAAACATTTTTATATATTATACTTTTATATATTAAACAAAACTATATAATACATATATAATGTTGCAGTGGACAGACATACAAGCCGTCAGTCTCCGAGTCGCATGAGACACGAATCACCGACACGACAAACGAGGTATTAATATCTATATTCAAATTCAATACATTTTTACTCAAGTAGGCATTTACACGCACTTTTCAATTATTACAATAAAAAAAAGGTCAGTGTAGTCAGTCCTTGCCATGTCAGTCCATGTAAGCTACCACCGTCTCGGAACTCTGCTTAGCTGAGAAGAGCCGGCCAGAAACTCAACAGTTGCTATATCTAAATGAAATTATTAATCTTAGATGATGTACATTATAATATCTACCCTGCAAATGAGTCAATAATCTAAGTTAAGACAAAAAACGTTTCGGTTGATTTTATAGACATATGGTAGTAATAGTAATAAATCAAAATTGGGTATCAAAATCGTAGTCTTCATTAATAATTAGTTTTCCAGCTCAGCAAGTTGTTTGTCACGGATCTAAAGAGCTGTTAAATCATTTTTAATTTAATACATGTACTAGCTGTTGCTAGCGACTTTGTCTGCTACTTTATAAAGTATTTTAAATCGATGAAAATTATTATTTTAAATCGATTAAAAGTATTATTAATACCGGCGTCTATCGGAAACTTATAGAATTTAGAAGTGAAAAGAAAAAAGTGAAACCTTTAGGTACAAAAAATCGCAGTGACAATAAAGATATTGCTAATATAGATAGTGATAAAAATAATTATCTTTAAGTTTGAGCAAACATGGGTATCTACAAAGTTTCATTGAAATCGGTTTTGGTTTCAAAGGTTAGCGCAAACGAACATTATAACACGGGATATAGATATATATATATATATTAGAAGACTTATTCCCGCGGTATAATCTATTAACCACTATAGTCGCTATTCACTAATCACTAGCGACTTCACTTCTTGATACTAGCAGTTCCACGATACGAATGAGCTCAACTGACCAGCGAGTGACTTATATACCGTCTAGAGGCAAGTTTCGTAATAGCGGTGCTACCCTCTTTAACAATTAATCATGGCAAACTTCACGCATCAAGTATCGAGAATGTTACAAATACCCTCCGAAAGTACTGGCGATAACATCCGGCCTTCCTGCAACGTATTCGCCCTCGAATTACGTCTTAGTCTGATGTTATTGCTGAGAACTGTAATAATTAATAATAACACTTAGTAAATAATTCACGATTATATAACAATTATTCTTTTCCGAATGTTAAAATTGGATTCAGAGAGAATGTATAAAAATAATATGTGTCATAAGATGTCTCTATATGTCTGTGCGGTAATTAAGATCATTAAACCTTGGAAGGTCTTAAGTCACTTCTGCAGCACCATATTGACATCCTATGTTCGAAGCAAATACATTAGACATTCACCACATTACCAATATAGTAGTGTTCACAACGGATATCTACTGCAGAACCATGGTTTAGAATAGAGATGCCTGAGGCCACTCTAAACGTTTATCACCACATTACCGGTACAGTAGTGTTCACAACCGATATCTACTGCAGAACCATGGTTTAGAATAGAGATGCCTGAGGCCACTCTAAACGTGTATCACCACATTACCGGTACAGTAGTGTTCACAACGGATATCTACTGCAGCACCATATTGACAATCTTTAATCAATCTTTGATAACATCCGGATTACAAATCATTATTTCGGAAGGTCTTAAGTCACTTGTAAATCATGGTTTAGAATAGAGATGCCTGAGGCCACTCTAAACGTGTATCACCACATTACCGGTACAGTAGTGTTCACAACGGATATCTACTGCACCACCATATTGACGTCCTTTAATCAACCTTTGATAACATCTGGATTACAAATCATTATTTCCTAGTTGTATCCATGGTTTCATGTTTTCAATACATGTTGTGCTATTATATGGCCTGGTACTTTGTACTGCTCCTTGCATATCATATACATTGTCTAGACACGAGCCAGCGTCTACCATATTCTGTTCGTCTGTAAATTTTATTTCCCAAAAGTTTGCCTCGGCCTCTCCTGATTGTAAGATATCTCGAATACTACAAATGCTTGGATCTTGTAGTTGTACGGAAAGTAACCAATCAGCCTGTGATGTGGTTTATGACGTATTTATTTCGTTTGTGATACTAATCAGAGCTGCTACTTGTCGAGGTACTGAATCGGTATTTGAACTTCATGTTGATGCTCTTCGAGATTGTCTATGGGTTTTCCTTTTTCGCTGAGGCATGGCGGTGGGCAATGTTTCACAACCACTTCTGATATTAGAAGACTTATTCCCGCGGTATAATCTATTAACCACTATAGTCGCTATTCACTAATCACTAGCGACTTCACTTCTTGATACTAGCAGTTCCACGATACGAATGAGCTCAACTGACCAGCGAGTGACTTATATACCGTCTAGAGGCAAGTTTCGTAATAGCGGTGCTACCCTCTTTAACAATTAATCATGGCCAACTTCACGCATCAAGTATCGAGAATGTTACAAATACCCTCCGAAAGTACTGGCGATAACATATATATATAATAAGATATTATTTATATATTTTTTCATTTAGATATTCGCCTCGTCATGATAAACCTCGTGATTATGAGGAACACAGAGCAGTCAAGGAAGTGAGACCAGCCTACGAGACACAGGTAACTTACGGATAACTTACTGATGACTTACGGATAACTTGCTGATAGATTAAATCTATCTTTTACATCTATAATTTATGAGTTATAATGAACAAATTCAAATATTTTTTACGAGAATAGCCAGGAGATACATATAAGTGATATTGAATTGTAGTATTTAATACGATTAGTTGGCTATGCATGCTGTATTGCAATTAGTATTGACAGCTGTTACAGTAGTTCTAACATATAACACTATAAAAATATAATTAAAATTATTATTCTAGAATATAATCTAAGTTTTTTTTCTCTCTAGTAAATATGTGTTATAAGATCTTATAGCATAAGTATATTAGTGCAGAATAACGAATGAAGTAACTATGAATTATGGCGGAACATGTACCACGAGGAGTATTGAGAATGAAGACTAGACATTGAATGAATTATTGTATGAATTTTCGCATTTTGAATATTCAAACATTGAAATTTGACGCACTTTAAGATACCATATCTTGTATATAAAAAATGAAACGTATCAAAACTTCCAAATACATAAGATTTTCAATAAACAAATAATATGCAGAAAAGGATTTGAAATAAGGATTTATACATCAAGAGCCTTTATAAATACACGCTGTGCCTGTATACTGTTTGTAAATTTAAAAACTACAAGAAGAATCTTACTTTGACATTGGATTTTAGTGAAACTAAACATACAATTGTGTTTTCAAATCTGGTTATGTTATATATTTATTGGATTGCCGAGTATTGTTATATAAAAAAGATTTTCTTGATAGCAACTTTCATTCCTACCCAAGTAACTTTCATAAAGGGATTATAATACAAAAATGTGAGACAGAGACAGAAACAGTTATGAGAGAGAGATATTGATAAAAATCAACCAAAAATAATAATATTATTGTTTATTACTTATGAATATTTAAGAATAGTTGTTGTTATAAATTTTAATCGTAACGTATCCGTTCCTTTGGATATTTTGGAGTCAAAATCAGTGTCACTAGTGAATTATTTACTAGAAATTATTACAGCCAACAGAATGTTCAAAGAAAGACTTCAAGAAATAAAAGCAATCATAAAGCAGAAAGATGTTGTATAATAGAATATATAAATTGTATCAACAACATCAGCTGGTAAGATGAAATGAAATCGCTAGATTTAGAATCTACCAATAGTGACGCAGTATGAGAAAAAATCTACCAATAGTGACGCAGTGTGAGAAAAAATCTACCAATAGTGACGCAGTATGAGAAAAAATCTGCCAATAGTGACGCAGTATGGGAAAAAAATCTGCCAATAGTGACGCAGTATGAGAAAAAATCTACCAATAGTGACGCAGTATCAAATATAAGGATGTAAAGAAAAATAGCAGACGTAAATATATTGTATAATATTGGTACATGTTATTCTGAAGTTACAAGATCGATTTAAGTAAATTTATAGAAGTTTGTATAAGATATTAAATATTTTCAATTCATTGAAACTTCATTCGGTGATGCATTTTGTTTTTTAAACAGTAAACAAGTCTCTTTTACCTCTTAGCCGAATTCATATTTACATATATAAATAAAATAAGCTGGAAGATTCAATATTTTAAGTACGTTTCATGCTACTCCATACAGTCCGACAAACAGGATGGCCGAAAATATACATATATGTGGATATTTTTTTACTAAAAAGAGTACTTCAGTTGCAATAAATATATTAGCTGAATACTTGGATATGAGGATCGCTTGAAGGTTTCTTCATTGCACTATATATATGAAAAAACTAAAGCTTCATGTGGACAAGAAATTTCGGAAGAGTAAAAACTTTTATATATGATCCGTGTGTCAAAGAAAATTCTTAAGGGCATTCCAGATTGATTCTTCATTTTGAGGCGAAAAAGTATCCTTTTGGAGGTGAAAAAGTAACCCAAGGAAAGCGGTATCATAAAATGAAAGTAACCAGAAGTCGTCAAGTCGTCAAAAACTGGAAGAAAAAATAATTAACATAAAACACATTATGCTGAATTTATTACCGACGTAAGCTTATTGGGATCGTATTCTATCTTCCTGTCTTTTATGTTACTTAAAAACTGATTATATAAGAAAGCAGAAAAGGATTATAAAAGGAAATTCCCGTTACATTGGCCGAAAATGTACGAAAATATTTTTATGTTTATCACTTTTAAATAAAATGACAGTGTATTTACTACATTGCTGTAGGTAGATTATAAATTTTAAGTCCGTTTGTATGTGCATAATTTTAAAGAAATATTGGGAAAATACATGTTTCTGGTATTTTTTAATGTCCATAATATTATACAAGTGTCGCATGTATATTTATTTAATACATTTACTTGTTTGCAAATTACATTTTAATTTACAGGCGTCAAAAGAAGCTATGTACGCAGGTGGTTATCGTCCCAACGTTCACGTGGACGTTCAGTATCAGAGAAAAGATTGGCAAGATAGGGAAAAGCAGTTTTCATCTAAAAATATTCCCGAAGACAGGAGGGATGTAGCTAGAATGCAGAAGTTCGATATACCGAGGGCTTCTGATCCGCAAAGAATAACAGAAGACGAAAAGAAGAGATCTAGATCCCGTACTTCCCGGTCACCTAGAAGATCTCCAGTACGAGATCGCTTTCGGAGGCACTCTCCCTCACCACGGTCTCCACGTAGGTCATGGGCTCTCGAAAAACGTCGCAGTCCCGAGACCCGTGAACCCCCTCCGCCCCCCACCTGGCCCGGACAAGATGGAAGACTAGATTATCAACAGCAAAGACCAAAGTTTACCGACAGGGTCGAAAAGAAGGTTTGGGAGCCTTCTCAAGAAAAGAAATGTGATGATTTCAGTAAAAATGATAGACGTAACTTTGAAGACCAGAGAGTCCGTGCCGATGTACCGAAATGGAAGCCGCTACAAGTAAGCCCTAAAGAGGCCTCTCGTTTTGTTGACGACGAGCGTTTCCAAAAAGAAGCAAAATATGGCAGAAAAGATTTTGAAGGACGACATGCTTTAAGCCGCGAAGACAATGAGCGTAAGGCGTATCCAGAGAGACGCGATAAGGATTATCCTCGATTAGAGCGTGATGAAACTCGTTATAAACCCAACACGGCTCATAAAGATATAATTATCAAACAACATGAAGAATATACTGGAACAATCGAAGAGAAAAAGAAAGAAATTATACATAAACAACACCAGCTACAAAAAGAGATCGATGAAGTATATAAAAGAGCTGTGGATTTTACCAAAAAAGCTGAAATGTACAAAAAAGGTGAGCTGAAGAAAGATTTCCAATACAGGGATGACAAGGAATATGATGAACGTCATAAATATTCTTACGAGGACGATAGACGCGGACGCGACGATTATCGTAAAGAATATCCCAAAAATTATTCTAAAGCTGATGAGCAGAAATTCGGTAATTTTGGCAAATCTCGCGATTCTGAAGATTTCGAAAGAAAGTTCGGAGCCAACGCGGCGATTAAAATAAAGAGAATAAAGGCCATGGACGAGATATCGGAGAAGATATTGAACCAATACGCGAGTGATAAATCATCAGATATCAAGAAACGTATAAGTGAAGAGTTGAAGTTGTCGATTGGAAAGATATTAGTCGAAATGTTTGGTGACAAGGACGTATCTTTTATTGAAATGTTAGTTAAATTTAATGCTAGGCACACGCAGAAGGACGAAGAGAGAATCTTCGAAGATGTCATGTCTTGTTTACCGAGTCACTACAGAACTGTAAAACGACCGAGTAAAGGTAAGATTTAAGAGATTGTGTATTGAGGTTCGTTTTAGGTTTTCCCTTCTCCGTTAAGTTGCCATCATTATATAGACCCCGTGCACAGAGCGTAATTTTATAAATTTAAATATACTCATTAAAATTTAATTAACCATTAAAAAAATATTTTAAAAATATTGGTGTAAAATAAACTTCATATTAATTAATAACTAAAACAAAACTAACTTCTAATTTATATGAAGGTTACAGTTTTAATCGAGTGCAAGTGATTTTTATTAATATAAATATAACTAATAAATTTATATAAAAAAATTTACTCTTTGTAATAATTTTACAGGTGATTCAGGAATTTCTTCTAAAGTCTCTAGGCGTTCTGCTGAACCAAACGTGAATATAGGTAAAAATATTTAATTTCCGTATAACTTATTCTTCTAGTGCTATACTATACTATAAGAACTATTTTTTTTTCTTTCACAGATCAGCCTATACTAAACAAACAATTGAGTAAGTATTTCAAAATATGTAATTATAATTAGTTATTTATTTGTGTTATGACAAATTTTCGCTATTAATTTCAATGGGTTTAGATTCTTAGTCTATTGTGTTAGTTTCAGATTGGAATTATGGTAATTTAGGTATAATACCTGGCAATGTCGTGGTCAGTCCTACACTACCGCAAATTCAGGGGTCGGGGCTATTATTGAACACTCCTATAGTAGTACCCGTTCACGCTCCGTACCAAATAATTCCCACTTACCAAGAAGTAACACAAAATACGGAAGAAGAAAATAAGAAGAACGGTCATAGTTTGTATATATGCAAGGACGATTTTCAGCCAATACTCGAACACGAGGCGGAACAAGTCAAAAGTTTTTTGGTACAGGAGCTGATTAAAGTTACAGAAACGTCACAAGGTTGGGCGCCCGACTTTACTCTCAGCACTCAACACACTGCTTATCGTCACGAAGTTCTCACTCGCGACGAACGCTCCAAGAATTGGCTTCTGAGCTTAGATTTCAGTGACTTTAAGGAGTTTAACGTCTTGGTTTATACCACAGAGGAGCTGTGGTATGAGCGAGCCGCGATTTGGTTGCCGGGTCATTCCGGGTGTAGGAAATTCGATCCATTAACTAAACTAAAGTTACAGAACAGGAAGTTGGAGGGCGTCAATATAGGTAAGTGGAAATTCGTAAAAAAGATCGTTACGGTGAAAGGGACGCGAGTATATGTAGACATGCCCCCGTCTTCGGCTCGTGCGTTGGAAAAACATAAAATGTTGCTAAGTTACGAACTTCAGAAAGTCAACGTTTTCCTTAAAGCGGTTGCTATAGATAAGGATGCTTTCGATGCGGGCTTGAGTGAACCGTCCATTAAAGTTTTACCTAACCCGGCTTCCTATCCCATGCCCTCTCTTGGTAAAGATCCAAATATCATCAAAATAGCCCTCAAAGGCAACAAACCATTAAATTTAATGATTGCTCGCAAAATAAAGTATATAATTTTGGTCAAACTCTTCAAATACCATCAATTGGAAGGTAAAAGTAGGACTGATTTTATCAAATATGGATTTTGTCAGCCTGGCTTCTTTGGGGTTATACCCGAAAATGAAGAGTCCAAAAAGTGGCTTTTATCTCTAGATATTCCGAGGATAAATCGCCAACCGGTTATTATTGTAGGGGCGGACGAAAACAAAGGCAAATATTTTAAAATGAATATAATAATGCCTAATGATTATTATCTAAAATCGGCCCTGGCTTTCGAGCGTTTACGACAAAGCAACCGAGGTGTGAAGGGAGTCAATTTTAACATGTGGCGAAATCTAAAACTTATAACACTAAGAACGGAAGGTAGAGTTTTTCTAGAGGTCGATATGGATCTGGAATCCGTGGAAACATTGTCCAAAATGAATTACAAATTGGATTATGTTGAAGGACACGAATTCAAAACTGTACACGTGGAGTCGCAGTACACTCGCGCTCGTCTCGAAGAACTCATCGAGAACTATAAGAACGAGCTCAGCGATTCGTACGACGTCTATAACATGGATTTAGAGTCCGATACGGACGGAAGTATTATTTGTCTCGACTAGTTTTAGAATTTTATTATTATTGAATGGGGTTTTCTTATCATAAGATATAAAATAAACGTATAACTTAATAACACTTTTTTTATTGTTACGTAGACTTAGGCATACTTTTTTGTAGTTATTCTGAAGATGTACAAAATAATTGGCATAGCTATTAAATTTATGCAATATGCAATACATGAATGAACTTTTATTTAGTTAACATTCTATATCGTTTGAAGACGGATGGGTGAGAAAAGTTCTGATTTTTTTATTCTCATTTTATATTGCAGAGTTAGAATTATCTGAATTAGTGAAAATTTGCAAATTTTTATATTTCTAATTTCTTCATCACCGTCGAATTGTAAGTACAATAAATATAATTAAATTAATGTACATTTATTGAGATTATTAATAATTATACATTTTACTAATGTACAATCGTCGAATGTTTCAGTACTTTTTTGAGTCCGAGTTTCAGAGAATCCCATAAAGGAATTTATTGGTGTATGGCAAGTTTAACGAAAATGAAACATGAAGTTCGAGAAACCGGTAAGGATTTAACTTCGTTATTAAATTGTTATTTCACAGTTTTGCAGAGCAGCAGATCGAATATATCATAATCGCTAACACTTTAAAACAGTACGTTTGAATTCGTAGACAGCGGGTGTTTTGTACTTCTGTTTTTTAAAGGTGCATTGATTCTTTTGTTTACGCTACTAGCAACACGTGCACTGAGGATTTGTCGAGTTTCATGAAAACAGTGTTTGAATTCGCCGACAGCGGATGTTTTAATATCCTGTTTTATAGAGGGGTTATGGTTCAATTATTTACGCCACTAGCATTACGTGCGGTGCGGTTTTGGTGAGTTTGAAGAAAACATTGCATCTAAATTCGCCGACAGTGGGCCTTTTCATGTCCTGTTTGTAAAGGGGTTATAATTCAGTTGTTTACGTGCATTGCAGCTATGTTGTGTTTGAAGAAAATAGTATGTTTGAATTCGCCGACAGCGGATGGTTTAATGTCCTGTTTTATAGAGGGGTTATGATTCAGTTATTTACGCCACTAGTATTACGTGCGGTGCGGTTTTGTTGAGTTCGAAAAAGACATTACATCTAGATTCGCCGACAATGGGCGTTTTCATGTCTTGTTTGTAAAGGGGATATGATTCAGTTGTTTACGTGCATTGCAGCTATGTTGTGTTTGAAGAAAATAGTATGTTTGAATTCGCCGACAGCGGATGGTTTAATGTCTTGTTTTATAGAGGGGTTATGATTCAGTTATTTACGCCACTAGCATTACGTGCGGTGCGGTTTTGTTGAGTTCGAAAAAGACATTACATCTAGATTCGCCGACAATGGGCGTTTTCATGTCTTGTTTGTAAAGGGGCTATGATTCAGTTGTTTACGTGCATTGCAGCTTTGTTGAGTTTAAAGAAAATAGTACGTTTGAATTTACACGCAGCGGGTGTTTTATCGTCTTGTTTTTAGAGATGCACTGATTCTATTGTTTATGCCACTAGCATCTCGTGAAGTGCGGCTTTGTTGAGTTTGAAGAAAACATTACGTATAAATTCGCCGACAGCGGGCCTTTTCGTGTCCTGTTTATAGAGGGGTTATGATTCAGTTGTTTACGCCATTAGCAAACACATGCAGTGCGGCTTTGTTGAGTTTTGAAAAAACATTACGTCTAAATTTGCCGACAGCGGGTCTTTTCGTTTCTGTTTGTAGAGGGGTTATGATTCAGTTATTTATGCCATTAGCAACACGTACACTGAGTCTTTGTTGAGTTTGAAGAAAACATTACGTTTGAATTGGCCGACACCGTGTGTTTTATCGTCCTGATTGTAATTTGTTTGTTTAATGTGCCGATAGATATATCATATAACATTATTTACTAATTTTGTATAAGGATTTTTTAGTCTGTGCTATTGCTTTCTACTACGTTACAACATTCTATTAGTCCTTGTCGAAAATCCAAATTCCTAATATATTACGTCAACAGATTATATTATATTATTTTTTTCTCAATATTTAACATAGAAATACAATATATTATTCAGTCTCCAAACAGCAGCGATGAATCAGCAAATGAATCTACACGATCCACCCAGTATTGTTTTAAGTTGTGTTTTAATCTTGGAATGGTTGTGCTTTCATTTTGAAATTTATTTTATAAGAAATTTCAGGTTTTAAATCAACAATACAATAGACTAGGAAGTTATATTATTTTTGTTTTATATTATAAGCATGAATAATGTGTGGGAAATAGAGTATTTGTAAAATAACCCTCAGATTATTGTTAGCAGTATAAATTAAGCTAATGAGAAATTATTATCTGTCAGTAAAAACTCATATCATGATTTAGTCTAAAATCATGAAATAGTAAAGAAAAGGGACCAAATATGGAATACTAAAATAAAATCTCAGAAAAAAATGTAAAAATTTGTTATTTTAATCAGTCTCATGGGTTACAACTAATTGCAGGTACAATCACTCTTGAAAAATAATAATTAAATTAAAAAAATAATAAACACTTTCCATAATATTATTAACTAAAATAAATCAACCAAAAATGTACATCTCAAAAATGTGACCCTATTTTGGAATAGGGTAACGTATCGTTTGTAGAAACAAAACAATAAAATTAGCCCTGCAAGCAAAATAATATTGAAAAGAGAAAAATAGAAAGAAAAAGAGAGAAATAGTATTGTCACCACATTACAAATTTACGTTGTCTTATTATGGAATTCTATTCCATATTAGGACCTTAACGATATTCCATATTAGGAACAATATGACGGCAGGAGGTAAACATATTTAACTTTTTTTTATTATTGAATATCTGTAAAATGACAATACCATTTAAAAACTACATACCATGGGTAGGTACTTATTAACTTATGAGATATTAATGTAACAATAGGAAGAGGACATACATGTTAAAGTTAAGGTAATATCCAATTGATTTTGTGTGAAAAAAAAAAAACAAATCATCCATCCGAATCCTCCGAATGCTGCACGGTGAATAGCCCTCGCCCGGGGGTAGCAGGAGGAGTAACATGACACACAGTTCCAATATACGTGGCGCTTAATTTTTGAAATATTACTTTATTCCATATTAAGAACGTATTCCATAATTGGTACCTTTTCTCTACAATCAACAAAGATATAAAATTATGAATTATTTATAAATTATGAAATAATTTCTCAAGAAATTACCCTATTGTGAATTATTAAACGTTTGTTACAATTTGAGTTTCGTATCTTACAGAGGGTCAGGGCGTGAAGATGAAGTGTAATGAAGTCACGAAACGACCAGTTGAAGCCGAAAATGAGAAAATGGTCAAACTAGTGAAGATAAATAAACAAAAGGCAGGAACAAAGCAGGTTTTAAAGGAAATTGAAGACAAGAAAGAGACAGTAAACCAAGACACAAAGACAGCAAAGGAAGAAGTAAAAAGTAACAAACTTTTTATTAAAATATATTTATAAATGTACTATTTAATTTACGAAATAATTTTGCGTTTATGTAAATTTATATTTTTCTAATATTTTCGAATTATGAAATCTTATCTATTTTTCAGTTGAAAAAAGTATTTAATTTTATGACGCCTTAATTAAATGTAACCTCTCTCCTTCATTACTCAGGTAACCAAGAAGATACCCAAGAGGAAGGTAAACTCCAACTCGACCAGCTCATGACGCACGTGCTGGAGGAAGAGGTACAGGATATCATGATACAGGTATTAAAGTCTATTTATAGGTGAAATGGAATCAAATCACAAAAAAAACACTACGAAATTTCTTTATATATAGTCATTTATTTGGTCACACTTTTAGTCTACAAAGTTATAAAAACTTGTAAAAAATATAAAACATGGCCCCTTTGGCAGAGCAACCGAAGGAATCATTTTATAATTTTGCTCTTTCAATGTAAATATAAATAAAAAATGTCTATAGTAAATATTAATGATTGTACCAGATCTGGAAGACATTACCCGACGTATCCTCGTGCGACGCGGAGAGGTTTGTGACCCAAAGACTGAGAGACGACGGCAGCGATGAACTTAAAAAGGTACATTAGTGTAGTTATATCAAAAAAAAATTTTAGGGGTTCGTAAATTAGGTGACACGTTTAAGGAAAAGGGGGGAGGGTAGACTAAATGTTTGCAATTCTTACTACAGGCTACTATTTTTTAAATTATAATTTATTGTCTATTTTTTTCAATTCCTTAGAGTAATAAACTAATTGTAATCAAAACTGAGTAATGCTATTAACCCTTTGCACTCGAAACATTTTTTTGCCTGCGCTAACCAGTAACTCGAGACGGTTTCGGCTAAATTCGGGGAACACTTTTTAAATACTCTTAAAGACATTTATAAATAAATAAACGTATACAAATAATAACGGCTTTTCCCCTGTCGCGATTTTTTCTCGTTTATACAAAATATACGAATTGATGAGGCAAATTTCCATGCTCTAAAAAAAAAGTTGAATTACTACTTCTTTAAATCGGCCGGGCGCCGTATCGGCGCCGCTCGAATTGCCATTTAAAATAGGCCGGGCGCCGAATCGGCGCCGCTCGAGTGCAAAGGGTTAAGTTAATCATATTTATGGTAGGAAGGGGAAATGCCTTATTAAGGGGGGGGGAGTGATTGTAATCTTATGAAATCTTACAATGGGAGGGGGGGGGTCAAAGTAGCTTCCAAAAACGCGTTACGTAATTTATGAACGACCCCTACGCTTGTAATTTTCTAACTTAATTCTAAATCTTAATTATATACGTTTTTAAAGTACATTGTGTGAGTAATTCACTTTATATTTCAGATAGTCGGTCTCAACGTCACCAAGAGGTTACTAAATGTGTCCAACCCCCTCTTTGTGAAGGTTAGTATGCATTACAAGCCGTCTTAACCGACTTTGATAACGAATAGTTTGTTTCAATATAATTTGTATCATTTTAACCCCTTTCCCCATTTTTTGTAGCATTTTCAATATATCAGATCCAATATCTCATTTATTGTTAGAATATAACATCATGAATAAAATATGTTAAAAATAATAATATATTTTTTATAAACAGATACAGTTCTCCTGTCGTCCAGAGAGTGGGTTTCTCACAAAATTCCTTCAAACCTACAAAATTACAAGCTTCAAACGCATCAACCAGGAATCGAACACGTTCGCCGCAAAACTTAACTCCTTCGCCGACTTTGACAACATTTGCACCGCCGAGGACATACGATGTGGTGAGAAATATATATACACATATATGAATATCTAATGTGATTTTGTTTCTATAATCACTCAAGGTTCCATCAAGCGTCAGTCATGTGTCTATTCTCAGTAATCTGTCAGTCAGACCAAGACTGAATAAAGTTCATATTGCACTTATAAAATTAAAAAACTACCCTATTCATACACACACACACACACACGTATATATATAAATATATATAATTTATATTATTTTACAGGAAGCGCGAAGCTATCAGTGACACCCTGCTACAAGTTCACAAAATGTCCAGATAACCTCAACACTGTGTACGCTAACACAGTACAATATGAATACAATACTCACAATGAAAACACTGAAACAATCAACGAAAATAATGTTAAGGATAATGGAAAGGACAAAAATGAGACTCTTGATAGGAAAGAAGCTTTAGACAAAACGAAACAGGAAGAAAAACCAATACCGGTTACTAAAACACTAATAAAAAAAGCAAAAGAAAATCCAAAACCCGTAAAGAATGTAATCAAAACTAATAAACCTGTTGTCAATAAATATAGAATGAAAGAAATTGATTATGAAAATGAAATGTTCGAAGAGATCAATGAAATGGATCCAGACTTTGACGAAGAGATGGATGACGATGAAATATTAGCTTTGATATCGGGTGGAGTTGTTGTGGACCAATGCAGTGGTTCCGATCGGGAATGAGTTTAGCACAATTTTATAATAATACTGAATTAAATATTGAATAATGCTTATTAAAATAAAGTAAAATAAAATAAAAAAATTACTTTATTCTAGTTAATAAGATTGGTGTTGTTCCAATGTTTGAATTGTATTAATTTGCAAATAAAGGTATGTTTTTAATTAAATAAAACAAAATTTTTATGTGTCTTTATTTGAATATCATAAAAACAATACAAATTTATAATAAATAATAATTTATAAGGCCTTTCAATGAGTATTATGACAAACAACAGATTAAAATACAAAGTTGCAAAAATATTATGTGTCCTCAAACTACTGAGTTACTTTGATGTATCTTCAGACTCGTCCTCCACCTGCGACAGAAAAGATATATAATGTACATATATTAGCAAAATACTCATTAGCATAAACTAACCTATTGAAGCAGTTTACTTCCGAATTACCACTACAGAAAAATACCTGTACTTTGTCCATTATTAGTCTTTTGAGAGCTCACGCCAAAGAAGTTCTGTATTGTTTACGTTTAAATGTCATACAAATAATATTGTACTTCATGGAAGGGTACCGCACACTTAGATTGCCACACATAATGATTACTACGATTATGCCACCGATTACAAAAAAACAATGACATTTTAACGTAAACAATACAGAACTTCATGGGCGTGAGCTGTCAAAAGACTAATAATATAATGGACAAAGTATAGTGTTTATTTTTTTATGTATTGAAACTAATCCTATTATACTTGATGATACATGAACTAAACTTTATAGACTGTTTATTTATATAATTGAAAAAACATATTTTTTTAGTTTTGAGCCGCTCGTAACAGAGAGGAGGCTCGTCGTTTTTTAGGAGCAGCCGCTTCAATTCTCTTTCTCTCTTTTTCTATTTCATCAGCTATTTCATATGTGTCTTTGGGAGCGACCTAGGATAAAATTACAAATTAACTGCTATCTTATGTGAGATTAATGAATAATGTCACTAAACTTAATTTTAAGTATACACCTGTATAAATCACGTATTTAATAAATAGAAATTTAAAAATATTGGTTAAATTAATTTTAATTTCGATTTTCTTAAGCTAAAAAGCGCTTTTAAAAAATCCACTGATCTGTCAATAAATTCTGAAAGAATACGATGTTATGGACAGTAATACTAATACATTTCCATGTATCAAAAATCTTGTCAAAAAAAAGGCACTATATTGAAGGATTAATTGCTAACAAAAGAAACAAATTTATTTGACATTTTCTTTTGTTTTTATATTGCCTTGCATAAGACATTACAAGTCGGAAATCGAAGATTATTTTCTGTAAATAGGTAAATGAAAAGTTAAGGTTTCATTCACTTTTTATTATCTTTCTGCATTATACTTCAAAATAGATGCTAACTTTTCATAAACATAAACTGGAAGGAAATAGAGCTATTGTTTATGATAACTTATTGAATTGTTATCAGGTGCTTTTTGGTTGCCATTTATTTGATACACCTTACCTCTACACTATAATTGTATAATCTGTTGTAATTGAACTTTAGAGTATAGACTGACTTTTTGTGTTACTGTTATCTCAGTTTCTGGTTTCCAAGTTCTTTACGTTCGTTTCATTGATCATTTGGAAAACCGATGCCGTTATTCCGTAAAGTTTTTAATACGTTTTTACCATCATTTTAAAGGCAATGTATAATTCTTGCTGAATAATTATTAATAATTTGAATTCTCGACTTCTATAAATAAAAAAGCCAACAATCGATAATCGTTAAACCTTCCGCGCAAAGATGAGACGCAACAGAGATTTCGGTAATAACAAACCGATGACTGGACCGCTTATGACCAGTCATTTACGGGTAAGTTGTTTATTGTTTTTTATACTTCATTGTTTTTATTATTAATAATAATATTCTAAAGGTTTATACTAAAACCATGAACGTGTCACAAAAATTAGATATGTAGAAAATAACTTGTTTATAAAATATATATAATAATATGTAACTTACTATCTATAACAAATATTATTATAATTTCTTCTATCTAATTTGATTAATCCATTTTTGTTGCACCTTTATTAATTAATTTATCATAAAGATTTTGTCATGCTTGTTATCTTGATAATATTGTAATGTCTCGTGTCTTTGATTAGGATTTGGACATAGAACTGGAACTGCTAAAGCGTAAACGAGAGATCATACAACAAGAACAAAATATGCTCTCCAGGTTATCGGTAAGTTTTTCAGTTACAATCAAGGCTCTTATTATGAGTCTTAAACATCCATTTTGTATAATTTTATATATACATCAAAATGCTAAATACATATCGACATATATATACATATTTAGAATTTTGATGTTATTTATTGGTAAAAATATATATGTCTTTGATTCTCTGAATTTGATATTGGTTGGTTAGTTGTAAAGTATTTAATACTTTAGTATATTATGATGATATAATGGTATCATAGGACTATACTTGCCACATTACATTGGTTTCGACTTTAGATTTATGTTAGGTGTCACTTACAAAATATTTAGAATGAAATATACAGCCTAATGCTAACAAGATGTAAAAACTATTTTGTCCACAGTATGGTATTGTATTTTTGGGTCATCTTTTTACCTACAAATGCAGGTGAACTAAGTAAATGCTGCCATAGCCAAAGTGCAACTATTATTTTGTTGTTATTGACTATGGTTGGTGTGAATTAAATTAGTTAAAATTAAAATTAAGCTGTTTTTGCTTAGAAAATTATGATCCAAAACTTGTTTTGCCAAATTGACAAAGCACGGTTTAGGAATCACAAATTTTCATAAAAAAAAGCAATAGATTATCAAAAATGGTTGAGAGTGATACTTTACAGATGTTATGATTTTGGTATAATAACAGCTGCCATCACATTGTCTTGACCATTGTGATAAAATATACCTTTAGGTACTAATTACAACAATTTTTGATTCATTTTCAGAGGCAGAATAATTACGAACAACCCTCTAATTCATATAACAGACATGAACATGGCCAGTATGAGCCGCAGCAGGTTAATGTATCTAACTTCACTAATCTGTATGAGGCGCCCGGGGGCTCCAGGAGTTTTCGACAACAGGGCTTCAAGCGCCCACCTCAATCCCACTGGCAAGCCCCCAGCCCCCCGAAACGTTTCAACGCTCCCCGAGCTATTAATCCTTGGCAAACCGATAATATGAATGAACAGGCACAAAGTAGAAAAGCGTTTCAACCCCCTAAAGCGCGTTTCTCTCAACCTGTTCCTCTCATGTCCATTAAACCTAGCATCGGCCAGCGCATCAAAAAAGATAACCGTCACCAACCCCGCAGAGACTTCCAACCCAATAAGGTCACAAAACCAACACAATCTGCCAAATCTATGAAATCTAAAGATTTCCAACCGAAATCTAAGCCCAAACCTCAACCCCCAATGAAAATGGCCACGTGCCCTCCAGTTGAGGTTAAAAAGTTGGTGGCGGAAACCATGAAGGTTCTCGAACCTCAAGTGGACGATCAGATCTTACACCCCGATAGGCAACCGTCCCTCCAAATGAAGGGTCGCATGGAGCTCGCTCTCGGTTCGATTCTAAAGGAAATGCGTCAAGACTACTGCACGGATCCCGACGCATCCGAATATTTCGTGACCCAATTCATCCAGCGCATCATTAAACAGACAATACGGTTACGCATCAGGGATTTAATGATGGGCAAAGTCATTGGCGCCGTCAGTGATATCCTCGAGAACTACCGCAAGGCGTACCCGAAGGAAACTGACAAAGAAATCCTGAACATTGTCAGAGACGCCCAAGCCTATAGCAGTAAAAATCTGAGCGTTACGCATCTTATCGAATCAGGTAGTTATATTTTAAATACGATATCGCATTTGTTGATTCAAAAGCTTCACGGCTTCTGGTTGACGATGTGACTTTAAGGTTTTTATTGATCATACTCTGTGACATCAGGGCTTTCTATTAGTTCAAAAATTGTCTTCATTCTAATTCAAAGAATGCCTTCATTTTGTTTTTATTTCTGCTATTTAACTTTGGTTAAAAGAGCGGAAACATTGAACCTCCAAGTTCCAAAGGAAAGTCGTCAGCGGTCAGAAGTTGAACTTCTCTACCTCGTCTGACGATTCTTCTTCATCATGTCCTTTATTGTCTCATCATCTCTATTATTCTACTTTAGCCTAATTCATTTCTTCTGTCATTTTATTGACATTTTGTTTTAAGTGACCTCCAAAGACCTCCAAATACTGCAATCAATACACACTTTAGATGGCGACGAAAATAACAAGAAAATTAAACTGACATTTCATATATTTATTGTCAGTTTTTCATGTTGAATGTAATAATATTTTTTTATTATTTTCAGATGATCCCCTCGATTTTTTCAGAAAAAATATGCATCGTGTACTCAGTACTAAGTTAGAAGAACTATTTTCAAGTGTAAGTGCAGACGGTCGCACAAAAATAATATCACATAAGTAAATTTGAAATATAAAACAAATCTTTTTACAGCTCCAGACATTCTATGAAAACAAAGATGTCCAGATCATAGACAGTATCAATAAGCTTCCCGAGCCTGAGACACTGGATACTAACAAGACTGATGAGTCTAAAGAGGAAGAAAAGAAAACCACATCCAATGAAAAAGCCAACTTGTATCAGATTATAAATAGTTTCTTTGACAGCGTGCCCGGTAATAATGAATTCGTGAAAGCCCTTGGAGGGAGGCTCGATAAAGCCAAACACTACATTGATTTTATGGATAAACTAATTGAAGAACGACTTCCGAAAGTTCTACCTAAGTTCAGGGATGTAAGTATGAGAGAATTAATCTTAAATGGTGTAAGTTGTAGTCTGGTTACAAAATTTTGGTCCAATAGTAAGTTTTAATTTATTCACAATGCTGCTCTAGGTTTGGAAATGTCTTTAGGATTCCTTATATTGATCATATTTCATTTTGGAGACATAAATATCTGGAAGTATTTTTTCACAGCTAGTAATATAAACGTTAAAATTAATAATATTTTGAAAATTTTTTAGGTGATATTGAACATACTATACAGTGATAAAGAGTTCTTTGGTACAAAGGCGATGATAATGACAGAGATGAAGAAAAAAGTAAAGGACATCGTCACAGATGATGGAAATGAACAAAAAAATCATGAAGATTTAAAAAAAGTCGAACCTAAAAGAAATGACATAAGTAAAGTTTCGGAAGAAAAAATTGAAGACGAAAAAAAACCCACCGAACCAGCTAAAATGGAAATACCTCCTGCTGTCCAAACAACTGCAATACCTGATAAAGAACAATTGTATTTTGTAAAGGTAATTTTAATGTAAATTCTATTTAAAATAATTGTTGGTGAATTATTGGCTTGCACTAATGTTCTGCACTTGGCAATGAGGCACTAAAATCATAAGATTTTTTTAAAATAATTCATTGAGGTCTATATAATTTGTGACCCATTCACTCACTCATATATACATTCACTCATTACACATACTTATTGCAGTTGGTGGGCCGTCCGCAACTTCCAGCCAGGGCTGTTATCTACGAGTTTTTGAACCAATTCAACCCCAAATCCATTAAAAAGCACAAATCCATCAACAACTTGCTTGTTGTTGCTTTCGATAATAAAGAAAACTTCAATAAAATTTTAGATGCCAATGAGTCTATTGTTGGTAAGATAATATATATTTTTTTTGTAATATTATTCTGCCTTATTTTAAAATCCCGTCATTAAATTTAACAAACGTTTCAGGTGATGCAACAATAATTGTCAAAGCAAGTGAGCAGAGTACGGGAAATAAAGAAACGCCAGTTGCAAATACTACAACTGAAGTGGAAAATTCTGAAAAAATAACTAACACCTCAATAAATGAGAACATCATAAGTTCTGATTTAGATTGTCAAATCACTGACTTACTGACCTCTATAAGGAAAGATAATAACGAAGTAGAAGAGACTACTGACATTGACATGACGGAGCAGAATGTTCCAGAAAATAATGATGATATTATTGTCACCCCGGATAAAGTTGCTGAATTCGTTGCTAAGTTTGATAATATTAATAATAGTGTTGATAAAAGTATCATTACTGTTGATATAACCAGTAAAGATCAAACTGGTGATAAAGAATCTCAAGCTGAAAAGTCTACAACGAGTGATGAAGCAACAGCAAAGTTAGAGAAAATAGGATGTTTAGAAAGTAAAACAGTACACATCCAAGATGATGAAAGTGATAAGGAAGTAGAAATGGCTTCTAAAGGAAATGAGAATGAAAGTAATAAATTAGAGAAGCTAGAGGATTTGAAAACTAATATGAAGGAATCTGGAAGAGCCACACCAACGAGAACATCATCTAGACTACCAAGCACTCCGAGTACTATAAGAACTAGAAGAGCCAACAGATTAGCTCAGAATAACACTCAAATTAACTAATTTTAACCCTATTTTACCGTAATTAAATCTGAAATTGAGACAATTATGGCTCTTTATATTAAACATTAAATTATAATGTATGATTTGAAACACTTAAATGAAATAAAATATTATCAATATAGCAATAAAATTTCTCCACTTCAATAGTGTAGTCATAAGTATATAAATATTACCTGATATCAATAGATAAATATTAAATATGAGTTTTCATAACATATACAACTATTATACATATATATAATATATATATGTGTGTAAAGCCACATGTAACGGTAGATATCTATGTTTGGTAGGATAAATTTTATCTCGATTAATAATCCTCTTTTTTTATTGACAATTTGAGGTACATGAAGGGTTTAATTCGTCTTAAAGTTCTAAAAGTTTCCAATAGATGGCGGTGTTAATAATAAAACTAATTAGTGTTATATAGTTTATTAAGCAGCAGGCAAAGTCACTAGCAACAGCTTACTTTTATTATAAGGATTCTTTGCAACAGAAAAAGAGTCCATTACATTGGATATTCACTAAGAATAATAAATAGCTTCAGTCATTACATTTAGAAGATATTATGGAATATTTAGTAGTAAATAGTAGATTCGTTCCGCGTTATAGGAATATACTTGTATAACGCGTTATGTACATATAATTCACGTTTAACTTTTCTCGTTAAAGGCGTTTTAAATGGAATATTAAAAGAGAACATAATAAGTTTTAATTTTTACTATTTTTATTTAATATTATAACAACACAATGTGCAAAAGTAAGAAAAATTAATTATAAACTAAAAAATAATTATAAATTTCATAGTATAGAAATATGACGTGCTAAATCCCCGCGTTATGGGGGAAAACGTGTTGTGATAGGGACTGAAATCGCGCTATATGAAAACGCGTTATAAGAGTACCCTATGACATAGGGGGGATTACTGTATTAATATAACCCATAATTAAAAAATACTTATATTGAATAAATTAGCAATTATAAAATGATCAATCTTGCATTTTTAAAGAATGAAATGTATCTTTCCTGGTTTCTGCCATAATAAATAATAATAATGATACTCACCATAAGTTGATTGATGTAATATTCATAAGTGATGGTATCAGTGACGGGGTCTAAAGCAGTTTGTATCATTTCATCAAATTCTTCCTTTGAATTATAACATGTAAAAAAACAGTATATTCTTAACTAACAACAGAAACTACACAATTATCACAAAATATTAATTATGTATGATTGTTTATTCATATGTTACCTGAGTAAATGGCTCCCCCTCCTCAAGCATGAGTTGTGCGAACCTCTCTTTGGTAATAAAACCTTGGCCATCTTTATCAAAGTAACGGAATGCTGCCAGTAAAACTTCTGCACTTGCTGGATAAAATCTTAAACACAAATAAGTATTTCTTTATATATATTTTAAACATATATTGATTTCGTTATAAAGTTTATCTAAAATAGAATTATATGGAAAGATTTTTTTTTTTATAAATCTAAATCATACTTAGAAGCCATATGTATAGTTTGGACAACATTGTAGTATAAAATGTGTTTTAAATCACCTGTGATCGGTCATTGCTTTACACATGTAGGGAAGAAAATTCAACAGTGGAACGTTGCCTGTAGCTTCTTTGTTTTCAGTTGCGAGAATTACCTCCTGAATTTCAGCTTCGGTCGGACAACACCCTGAAATATAAATAGATCACTTGCCGCTAATAAGCAACTGCTGTATAAAAGACATTTTAAAGAACATACCTAAAGAACGCAAAATTGTGCCAATTTCCCTGACGTCAACAACTTGTTTTCCTGAATGGTCAAAGACTTCAAAGGCTTCTATTATTTTCTTCTCTAGATCGTTATTTGGCAGAACTAAAACAATATTAAAACTGTTCTAAACACAACTTAATTAATTACAGATATCAATATAATTTCCTTTACTTTTTGGTTCCTCCTTACGGGCCATTTTTTTTAAAGATGTGCCTAAATGAGATTCAAAATAATATTAAAAATATCAAGTAACCTAATTTAATACAATTGACATAATTTATATTTGTAAACAAACAATTTGCACATTGCTTAGCAACGCTATATGACCGTAAACCTGAAAAATCAAAATTCTATTCCGTGGTTGTTACGTTTTAATATATGATACGTATCTTAATCTAAATATAATTTTTTTTAATTATTTATATTAAACATAAAATTAAGGTATTGGAAATAAATTATTTAACGTTTCTTCCTATGCACAAAATATTTATCTAGCAAAACATTGTTAAAATTATTGTTAAAACATTGTTAAAATATATGTAAATTTATATTATATTAGCTGAACGACGAGGTTCCGGCCACATGAAAATTTGTGTAAAACCTAACAGTAAGATGGCGCCAGATATTGACTAATTAGGTTCTTCGTGGATATAAGGTATTTTCCCACTGTAAAAATTATCCTATGTGTTATTATAAGTTATATTCTATTTGTGTACTAAACATTCAAAGCAGTGATTTTCAGTGATAAAAATAAGTAAAAATTAAGTTATTAAGTTGCAATTAGATTACGGTGTATATAGAGAAGAAAACACCGCGGTGCGCGGAAATGGTCCGTGTATATACTCATGATAAATTCGAAATTAAATGTTCATCCTTAAATAATATGTGCTTATCCAATTGATCCATTTTAGATATATATTTGACATTATAAGTATGAAAAAATGAGTCTAAAGTATAGTGGTTATTTAATATTTTATTTAATATAAAGACGCTTGGTATGTCTTAACTGTTATAGATATATCAAAACAAAAACTTCTCAACGAAGTAAATACCGAGTGACGAAAACGAATCCACTGACAAAACTCCTGATATGAATTTTGCGACGAAAAAAACCACGAACATTTTTATTCACAAACGTAAACAAACACAAAAAATGTGAATGTGCTCGAAACGTTGCACAAATTGCATTTTTGTTTTTATTTTATTAGATTGATCAAGGCAATTTGGTAACACATTCACATTTTTTGTTTGTATTTTTTTTTGTTTGTTTGTTTGTTTGGCAACGTTCCGAACACATTCACATTTTTTGTGTTTGTTTACGTTTGTGAATAAAAATGTTCGTGGTTTTTTTCGTCGCAAAATTCATATCAGGAGTTTTGTCAGTGGATTCGTTTTCGTCACTCGGTATTTACTTCGTTGAGAAGTTTTTGTTTTGATATCAATAGTTTTATAAAAGGATTGGAAACAAAATGCTGTGCGAATATTTTTCATGCAAATATATACTCATTTATTTGACCAACACATGGAACTATCTATAATGACATGAGGGACTCTCGTAGGGCCTTTAAAAACAAACTTAAATGGTGCCAAGACAATTCAGAACAGATTAAAATGGACATACTGGCTACGTCATATAGAAACAAACATTTTGGAAAATTCTGGCAACAAACAGACAAACTGAATACAAGATCGAATATTCCGCCTGAAGTAGGGGGAGTGAGCGGTTGCCGTAACATAGCAAATATGTTTAAAAAACAAATTACAGTGGATCCCTGTGAGATCAATTTCGCCGAGGCTGGCAGGGGGGATATCATAAATAATGGGGAAAGCTTTGTACGTTTCACGTCTAGCGAAGTAGTAGATACAATAATGGGTATGAAGCGTGGAAAGTCGCCCGGACATGATGGCCTGAGTGTTGAGCATCTGCGACACGCTGGTGTGCACCTTCCTAGAGTCCTAGTTTTGTTGTACAATATTTGTATAAGCCACGGCTTTCTGCCGGACTCGATGACAAGGACAATAGTCGTGCCTATAATCAAGAATAGGGCGAGGGATGCGGCGGACAGAACCAACTACAGACCGATATCTCTTGCTACCATCATAGCCAAAGTGCTTGACGGCTTGCTTGATACTCAACTTAGCAGAACAATTAAATACACGATGCGCAGTTCGGTTTTAGATCAGAGCTGTCAACTGAGAGCGCAGTATTGATAGAAAGACCCATGTGTTTGCGTGTTTTTTGGATCTGTCGAAGGCATTTGACCTCGTATCCTATCAAATTTTATGGCATAAGCTTGAAAAGGATAGCAGTTTAAGACCGGAGTTGATATCACTATTAAAGTACTGGTATGGTGCCCAAAATAATGTGGTAAGATGGGGTGATGCACTTAGTGAACCATATAAATTAGGGTGTGGAGTAAGACAGAGGGGCCTGACGTCACCCAGATTGTTCAATCTTTACATAAACGGGCTCATAGAGAGGCTTAGCGGGGCAGGCGTCGGTTGTTCGATAGATGGCGTAATGATGAACAATTTTAGTTACGCAGACGATATGGTTCTGTTGAGCCCGTCGGTCAGTGGTCTTCGAAGACTGATAAAAATCTGTGAGGAATATGCAAAGGAGAATGGACTGAGGTATAACGCTAAAAAGAGCGAAATTTTAATTTTTCGAGGAATAAACAAACAGTTAAATTTCAGTCCTAAAATACATCTGTGTGGAACTTCTCTGAAACTAGTATCTGAATTTAAATACCTTGGTCATATTGTGAATGAACGCCTGGGTGATGATAGTGATATCGAGAGGGAGCGCAAGGCTCTGTCGGTTAGAGGCAATATGTTGGCCCGTAGGTTTGCACGGTGTTCGACACAGGTAAAATTAATATTATTTAAAGCCTATTGCCAGTCCTTTTACACGTGCAGCCTATGGGAGAACTATACGCGGCGGACATATAGCGCACTGCGTGTTCAGTACAACAATGTACTGAGGGCTTTGTTGAGGAAGCCTCGATACTGCAGTGCATCGGCAATGTTTGCGGAGGCTCGTGTAGACGATTTCTATGCGATAATACGAAAGCGGACCGCGTCCGCAATGACAAGATTACTGAACAGCTCCAACAGTCTTCTCAGCATATTGGCGTTAAAGCTAGACGCTCCCCACTGGAGGTCCTGGGATAGTGTACACGTAGCATCGAAGCGTAGCGTATACTGACTGTAGGAGTATAGCGTTGAGTTATTTGTAGAATTAAAAAAAAATAATAATTAGAACGATGATTTCCATGAATTTTATTTTTTTTAATTTCTTTAATAGTATTTTATGATTTTAATTATATTTGATTTGAATTTAATTTATATTTATTTGAATTGAATTTATATTTAATTTTAATAATTTTATGAATTTTGTGCATTTTATTAATTTTATTTTTCTGTATTATTTGAGATTGTTATGTTGAATACTAACTACGAGTACTATTATAACATTAGTTACTTAAGTTAAAATGTTACTAACACTTATGGATGAATTATTTGAAATAAATTGATTTATTATTATTATTATTATTATTATTATTATTATTATTATTATTATTATTATTATTATTATTATTATTATTTGGAATAGTTGCCTCTGTCAAAATGAGAGTATTTTGGCTCAGAGGATGAGCGTTGTAATGACAAAGACGAGACCTCGAGTTCGATTCCCACAGGTGCCCGATTTTTTTTTCATTTGATTTTTTCAGTTTCCATTTATTTTTTTAATTCATTGCTTCAAAACAGAATTTCTTCAGTGTTCGGATTTTTTTCTGTAAATTTTGTTTTATTGTTACAGACGGCAATGCGTTAGTGAGTTTATTCATTGTTTATTGTTGTTATCATTCATTATTACTGTGCAACTAGCATTGAATTTTAACCGTGTTGTGAGTACGATTCTGGCTTTAAAAGTCATTTTTTGGCCATTTTTGGTCATTTTTCATGATTTTTTGAACTTCTCACGGCCATATCTCGAAATAACGAGTTTTCCCAGATATATGCTATATACCAAATTTTAGCTCTAATTTGGGGCTACGAATGAGGAAATTTTCGAAAAAATCGTTGGCGCCGTTTTCGAGAAAATGGCCGATCTGTCTCCGGCCAGTTGGCCATTTTTTGCCTTTTGACCAAAAATGTCACGACAACAAAAGTTTTTGCCATTAAAATGGACATTATTCAAAAGATGAGCTTGAGACCTTTCCAATGATGCCCAATTTGTTAATGTACGTCCACTGGTTTGGCCACAATCCCTGTACGAAAAATGGCCATTTTTGGCCTTTCGAGGGCTGGCCACGGCCAACATGGCGGCCAAATCGAAATGTCGTAGAACAAAAAAGTCTTAGTTTTTAATGTACTTCAATCCCTGAAAGTTTGAACAAAATCAGTTGAAACTACGAATATACCCACACACAGACAAAGTAATCATCGATGGCGGCGCCAGTCAAAATTTTCAAAATGTCATATCTCATCAACCGGTGGTCGGATTTTGGCGTTTTTGGGCTTGTTGAAAAGGTCTCGACGAGGACCTTTAGGAAAATTTTTCAAGGTGGAAATAAGTGATTTTATACTGGTGCGGAGCCAAAAACTAAATTTTAGTCTCATTTTTCAAACGGCCGTAGAGGTGAGGCGGTAGGTACATTGCTAAGTGTAAATGCATTTTCTGGGTCTATGGGCCAAGGGCTTTCTAAAAATACCACACTCATACCAGAAGGTCTCCTGTATAAAAAAATCGATATTGCGCGTATATATACAGAGTTAGACTTTCAGCACTATGGGTGCTTTCGTCACTCTGAGCTAGCTAACGCCCGCTTTGATATACCTCCTCGCGTACTTCTTTGTAGAACTTCAATAATCCTCAATTCATTAGTACCTACTACATCATTTCGTTTTATCTTCAATCACTTAGAAAGCGCTCGCAAAGTAAGTAAATTTTTGAGTGGTTTTTTACATCTTGGTTAACATAACCTTTTTTTTGACCATGCCTAAATTTTTAGAAATTAATTATAGACTATGTTACTTCTTGATAGTGTAGCTTTTTTTTAGTGAAAGATCAATAAGCTTTCTATTAGAGTTTTAAATCAGTCCAGTAGTTTTAGAGTCAATTTAATGAAAACAAACAAAATTTTTCCTTTTTATAACATTTATATTACATAAGATAGACAAAAATATCCATATCTAAAGTAGTGTATATTACTAGTTTTGGTATATTAACAGTTCTGGGATAGAATTAATTAATTTCATATCATCATAATAACCAATCACAAAGGGTTTATGTCGTTCCGATATGCAAAAAAATGTATAATTGAATTCGTAAATAAACTTTGTTACATTATTATTTAATAGACTGACCACAAGTCTTGACACATTGCCAATAGTATTAAATACCTTATAGTGATTTCCGAACAGCCTATTGAGATTTTGCATTCCATTTTTATATTGTTACTTACAATTATACAGGTATTCTATTATCGTATAAAATATAATTTCAACAGTTAAATATGTTTTAATGTGAATAATTCATTTTCTTTTTACCTACTTCGAATTACGCGGGTAAACGCTGTCACGAATGATGGGGGCCGTTTATGTCGTCACACCTAAGTAAATATTACATTCTGTGTATGATCAAGGAAAAAAGATAATATGGCATTACTCGGGTAGTAAAATGAATTCCAAAGTTTATAAGTGGTGTGCAGTTCCTCTGTGCAAAAACACATCAATAGCAACACCTAAAAAATTGTTTATTTATGTTCCAAACAAGAAAATAGTGAGAGATAAGTGGCTAAAACTTGCACGGCGAGATCCATCGGCTGTAGTTACGAATTCAGCAATTTATTTTTGTGAAGATCACTTTGATGTAAGTAGAGAATATAGATTGATTAGTGCGTAACTCAAAAGTCTATATTGTAGATTGTTATAGGTTATATTTGTTTTGGTCTGTTATTATTCTGAATATAAATAAAACTTTTAAGGACCACTTATTTTTATTTCAGCTGCCAAATGATATGGAAAACTATATGCAGTACCATTTGATGGGGTCCGTGTCACAAGTGCGTATTAACCCAGGATGTATTCCTAAAAAATTTGAATGTCAACTAGCCAGAAGAACACAAACATCTTACACATTAGAACAACCATATTTAAATAAGAAGCGAAAGATGATGGTTTTTGATAAATGTGAAAAGAAATTGGAAGGAATAAGAGTAATAACAAGACATTATGATTATGAAGAAATTGCACCTGATAGTTCAGGTACTTAGGTACATATTTTTTAAGATTTACTTACCTATGAAATTTAAAACTTTAATGAACAAAATAATGACACAAGTTAGTAATATGTATCTGGATATCAGTTACAATTAGTAACTATAATAATTATATACATTAAATTAATTACAAATCTAATAATAAATATATGATTTCATAATTTGCAGGTTTAGGTAAATCCAGAATGGAATATATTCATGGAGTACCAAAAGAACAAACGAGTGGATAATTTTAAAAAAGAGGAGATAAAGCCAACAAAAAATGCTCCTAATTCGACTCAACTTAGCAGTGATTTTCGGGCACGGCTAAAATCTATCGTCTCAGAAACAGTAACAGACAAACTTACTATCTTATCAAATCTGGATAACAGGCATGCAATGTTGTCATCATTGCCACTTTCTGCAAAAATTCCCTTTTATCCCGCTGATGTTCATAATGGACATAATACCAACATTGCATACCAAGGTGGGACGTCAGACACTACACAAACTACTGTAGGGATTGTATTCTTTTTGGATCCTTATAAGTTTTTGTAATAAATTGATTCAAATTTAATTAAACCTGGACTTAAGAGAAATAAGAAACGTTAACAGCATTACTGAAAAATGCTTTAAATTGTATGGATATGAACTACTAGCAGACAGATTTTTACAAAATCAGTCTTAATATATGAAAGATACGAGTTACTTTGTCAGTTAATACTCCAGGCAGTACCCTATATACTAAATATTATTCCACTATTTACATTTATTTAGTTAATATTGATTTATTTAGTTTTATGGTCTTGCTACTGTACTCCTTTACAGCACTGCCGCATTCATCCCTGAACATCTCAATCAAGGATGAGAATGCAGCTTCAATAGACACAAAACTGATAGCATCCAGACAATCTGACTCTTCGGTAAAAGACCAAAATATATTTGTTTTTAATTATTCAAATGTATTTAGTCCTGATGATTTCCATTTCAACAGATACTTGGAGCAGACTGCACAAATATAGTCAAGTTGGAACCAGGAGATAGTTCTGAATATGAAATAAAATTTTCTGAGCAGAAAAAAATATTTTCAAATCAAAATTGTGATGATATGCAAAATTATTGGTACAATGCTTTTGATAACATGTAAGTACCATTTGTTATATTGTACAGAAAAATATATAAAATTGTTAATGTGTGACTAGAATTTAATTTGAGTAATTTATTATTTATTTATTTAACTTCACGCCATATCCCTTGCGGGGTAGCCAGAGACGACGGAGCGCCAAACGCTACGGTCCCTGCATACCTCTTTCGCCTCGTCCACAGACATCAACCTCTTCATACATGCCCTCCGGATTTCCTCCTGCTTTTTACAATTTTATTAAAATTATTGTAATAAGAGTTATTTGAATTGACTCATCTTTAGTTGACTGCTGTTTTGTTTACTGTATTTTTACTAATAAAATATATATTTTAGGGAGCAGCCGTCAATTGATATGAAAGAAATCCTGTTTGGAAAAGCGTTCATTGAAGAGGCATGTGAGCCAAAAAGTGTTTACTGAGCATAGTGATAAAAAATAAAATGGAATAAATAAAAAAACTCCAGTTACAAATAAAACTGGGTTTGTGACTATATGATGTCTTATCTGCTATAAGAAAAGTTGATTAGGAAGGGACTGGAGAAATGAATTGTATTGAAATAACTTGGAAAGCTAACATCAAATTAATGGCTGAATGAAGTGGATGATTCTTTATCTATTTATTTATTTATATCTTTTCTGCTTTGAATTGATATCAGTGTCAGAACTATTTTGATACCGTACTTGTCAATATAAGCCTTTCTGTAAAGACAGTCTCCAACTTAAAATTAAGTACGAAAGTTTCAAACACTTTACACCGCACGTAAATCAAATTGGATCGCTTTACTACTACATACTACGCATCGCCGTAATTTTCTTCCTCGCAGTTTTTCAAGGCCAAGGTTAGGTGTAGGTGTTGGTATTGTCTGAAATATTTTTTGCACGGAACCATTCGCCTTCTAATGTCCTGATTATTTCGGAAGTAAATTGAAATCTGGTAAGCTTTTTGTTGAAATTCTCTAAATATATGATGTATGAGTTCAGAACCATCCGAAAAAAAAATTGAACACAACTTTCTTCCAAAATTTCCATGTCCTCCTTTCGTCCAGATATGCATAAAGCATCTTGTCTGACTCATCCACACCACCCATAAACTGTTTGTTGGAGTGAATCATGGATGGTTTTGTCTTTTCAGATTCAAAAGTACCTTTTTTTTTTCTTAATTGTAACATTTTCTGCATTGCTGTTAGTGGAAATCAATATTACAGGATTTTTTTTGGACTTCTTATCCCCGAATGAACACAAGAATTTCATCACTTGTAAAATATTTTGGCTCGCCAACGGTTGCCATTTTAGCTTCCTTTAGTACAAACTTTCTATTCCTTCTAATTGTTCCAGTCAAATACGTTCCTCTTTGGATCAATGATTTTGCCAAGTGAATCCCAGTATAAAACTTATTGGTAAAGAGATGGTAACCTTTATATAAGTAGTTTCTCAAAGATAATAGCTTTTTAACCACAACAAATCCTAGACCTTTGTTTTTTACTTTTTCTTTGTCTTCGTCTGATCTGGCTCCGCGGTAGCATAACATTCCCAAACAATATTTGGATACGCTATCACAAAGCAACTAAAATTTTTATAATTTGATACCCCATTGATTGTGCTTTTTATTGGGTAGATATTGCTTGATAACAAGTGATTCATCAATGCTCAATTGTTGATGGGGGGTGTAATAATGCTTGAAAACTCTGTTAGCGTGCTCAATGATAAAATTAAATCCTGTGCATGGATCATAATTTGGGTGTCCTGAAGGGAACAGAGTTTCGTTATTGACAAGATGGAAAAATTTCAGTATCACTTAAAACCTATTTTTAGGAAACATTCTACCAAACCAGGGTATACCTCTAGAATTAAGTTTGGATGTTAGTGTAAGAACTGGGTAGCCATTTTTTGAAAAGAGAAACGGTAAAAAATAAATTAAAATATTTTATATGCATTTCTTTGTGGAGCATGTTTAGGTCCTGGCAATGCGAGAAATGGTTGACTATATCGTGTTTCAAAGGTTGTATTTGGTACTAGTTTCACTTTCTTTACTACTAGTTTTACTCAAAACTCGCAACTTGCCTTTTTTTTAAACTAATATATCACTTCCACTATCAGTTTCGTAATCATTATCACATGTCCAACAACAACAACAAATATCCATATACTCAACTGAACACTGATCCAAAAATGAGTTTTTTTTTATATTTACAAAAGTTTGATTACCGTTTAACATAAATTGTAAAACAAATTACACGTCTGACGCACACGACCGCTGCTGACGCAATTCAAAAACACACTGACGCGAGAGTCGCTACCGCGCATCTGGCACTTTTAGAAGAAACTAGCACACCCGGCGAACTCCGTTTCGCCACCAGATGGCTTCGTTTTATGTAACATTTCGTTTGGTGATTAAAAGATGAACGAAAAAAATTTTTTTGTTTTATATTTGAAAAGGAAAAATTTTATTTCATTTTACAATAGTAATGAATTCATTTAGATTAAAATAAATTAAGTGTTATTTAGTTAAACTTCTCTAAGTGAATGAAAGTGAATACAAAGTAAATACTGAATCGAATCGTTATACGTGTCCGCAAATCATTCGTTTCATTGAAGTGCTCTTTGGTAAACCACATTTTTTGTTTTTTGGTCTGACGTTAACACAAACAAAGCGGATGGTTTTCCAACTCGTGAACACGCAACGTATAACTGCCCATGTGAAAAACAATGATTTTCTAAATTTATCCCGCAAACACTAAGCGATTGGCCTTGCGACTTGTTAATTGTCATTGCGAACGCAAGGCGAACTGGAAATTGCAATCGTTTGAAGTCAAACGGAAGATCAGTCGGAATCATTGGTATTCGAGGAATACATACATTTTCACCTGCGTACTTTCCGTTAATAATGGTTGCCTCAATCAAATTCGGCATAAGTCTTTTTACCGCAAGTCGAGTACCGTTGCAAAGTCGCGGTGGATTCAAATTACGCAATATCATAATAACTGTACCAACTTTGAGTTGCAAGTTATGTGGTGGAAATCCTGGTAACTCGAGAGAGTTCAAAAACTCCGTTGGATAATGTACTACATCATCGGGATTTGTTATGGAATCAACGGATTTGTATGTCACCAAATCGCCATCGATTTTTGATTGAATGGTGAAATTCAGTGCGTGTACATCATTATTCTTTGCGGCAAGAATTGCTCGTTGACTTAACCAAGCTTAATTCTGATAATTCTCACTAATGTTTGGAAAAACATTTTCAATAAGAGCTAGTTGAGAGTCTACAAATCGGCAAAAGTCGTTGGTAAGAGTAATTAATCCAGATGTCGCATCAACTGTGACTTTTCCATTTCCAACAGCTAACAATTGTTTTGAAAATTGTGCAGCACTTTGATCATTTTGAAGTTGAACTCTCATATTAGTGGTTAGCGATAACGTTTTTACGTTATTCCATAAAGGTGATGCCTTCAGGCAAGCATTCAATTCATCTGCAGGCGTTCCACTGGGAATTACTGGCAACGTCTGCCTGAAATCGCCTGCCAACAATATCATTAAGCCACCAAAGATGTTGTTATTTCGCCGAAGATCCTTCAGTGTGAAGTTAAGTGCTTCAAGTGATTTCTTATGTGCCATTGTGCACTCATCCCAAACAATGAGCTTGCATTGCATCAACAATTTTCCCATTGCACTGGATCGTGAAATATTGCATGTTGGAGTATCAATTGTGTTTAAATTGAGTGGCAACTTAAGCGCAAAATGTGCAGTACGACCGCCATCTAGAAGAGTCGCCGCAATTCCAGATGATGCTAACGCCAAAGCTATGTCACATCTTGATCGAATAGTGGCCAAAATCAATGAAATGACAAATGTTTTCCCTGTTCCTCCAGATGCGTCCAGGAAGAATAGACCACCAGTATTATTGTCCACCGCTTGCATTAATGTTTCGTATACTTGTTTTTGCTGTTTATTTAGCAACAGCACATTATTTTGAACGAATTCCTGCAATGTATCAACATTGTATTGCAGCTCTCGATTTAATTCTTGGTTGAATGCATCGTGCATCGATCGATTTGGTGCAATCATTCCTACTTCAATCAGTAGCTTGTTTGCAATAGTCAAACATTGATCCTCAATCAGAATCAATCCTTCATTGTAGATTTCATCGGTTATTTGCATGTCAGGATTATTCGTTTGAATGCGCAAGCGATGCAAGATATCTTCACATATGTCATCTTTGTATTTGTTCCATAACTGAATTGGTTGTGAAGGAAAACATGTGGTGATGATAATTGCGAACAGCGTTCGTATTTGGTACGCATTTGATGAAACAACTGAATCCGCAAGTGTTAAATCCCAATGAGAATCGTTCTTTAGCAAACCCAATAGTTGACATGCTTCTCGAAAAGTTTGGCATTGGTGGTCATTCACAGTTTTCAAATGCGCAAATGATTTTGGTCCACGTACATTTACTAACAGCAGTCGCAAATAAAAACATTCATCATTTCTAGGATGAACAGTATATATGCGACCTAGTGCATCACTGGAAAACACCTGTGGCCAATCTGGAACTGGGGTTCCTTGTTTGCGACGTTGGAATTTCTTTGTTGATTGATTCCAAGTGTAATACTTGGGCATTTCAACGTACATCAGCGTCGCTGCGAATGGATCTGCTTCACACATTGCAAAGAAGCTAGTCAATGTTGTCGATGGTGGTCTCTCAGCTCGTTGTGCTGCATTAGCCTCAGTGAAGTAAACTCTTTGGCCATTTTCCAAATGCACTGCTAAATGTACAACTGTGGGATATCTTTCATGAATTAGAAATGAAAATAATCGCCACAGTGCTTCATTAGTACTGACGTATCTGCCCATTTGGAAGTTGCTGATTTCGTCATTCGCATTTTCCGACGCAATACCAAACACAGCTATGTCGCTGCCTTTTGTGACGTACTTGCACAAATATTTGATTGATTTGGCCGAATGACAACTCTCAACGTTTGCATGTGTTTCGAAAATTCGTGATAGCAGCGGGCAATATGGTACAATGAATTCATTTCCGATCTCAATCTCTTGATTTTTAACTTTAACTTTGATAGTTCGACCATTATCTTCTTTTGAACGCCGACGATAAACTGGATATCCATCGTTCCCTGTAACTGTTTCAGCAACTAACGGTCGCGGATATCGTTTTGTGCACTTTCCATCAGCCATGCAAGGCGATAATGGATTTAATGCACCGCACGGTCCATGCACCATCTGTGTCGTCACAATGTCGTGTAGATGGGGATCAGTGACTGGATCAGGAATTTCAGCTGATATGATGTCATCCACTTCATTTGAATGTAATTTGTTCAGCAACCAAATTAGGATATGAGCATGCGGTAGTCCACGCTTCTGCCATTCCACCGAGTACATATAACAACGTGTGTCACCAAAAACTCGATACTTAGTAAGCACATCCATCATAACCTTGAGTTTTTGTTGAAATACTCTGGCGATTATGTCATGGCGATCTTGCGGTTTCTGACCCGGTTCCAACTCACGTTCAATTTCCATCCACTTCGGATTGCATGTGAACGTAATAAATAAATCGGGAGTTCCATAATTTCGCACGTATGTCATAGCGTCTTGAGCGTATTCATGCATGTGGCGTGGGCTTCCGATATAAGATGATGGGAGAATCGTCAGACGTCCAACACTCTCAACATCACCATCTGAATGAATAGCATCACGCAAGTGTATATAGTCCTCAGATCGTAGCTTTGCCTGATTGAATCGGATGAACGCTAAACGTTCTGTCTCGACTTTGACATACATGTCGACAGCGAATTGCTGGAATAGCCGACGGCACTTCAGAATGACATTCTCCTCATGTGTACGACTCATCATACGATACGCATAGTAATTCATTGCGCTTTGATTTTTATTCGTTGATATGCCTGAAAATGCAAAATTAAATGAATTGTTAATGGAAACCAATAATAGCAATAATTAGTGTGTGAATATTGTACTTGTAATTGGATCGACCATCTTCAACGTGATATCGTATCCGTCTTGCCCTTGCAAATAAATGATTGGATATTGTAACGCATCGTACAAACGATGTGTCTCGTTTACACGATGCATGATATTGCTTCTTCGCTGAACGACAATGTCTCGCGATTTAGTTGGATCGCCAACAATAATTGCAGCAACATCATTAACGGTGGGTGCATTGAATCTTCGCACATGTTCACCTGTTGGGGTACAATCCGCTCTTATGACAAATTTGTGCGTATCCGATGGCATTCGTTCCAATGCTGTTTTGAACATATTAACCACAGCGTTATTAGCGTGAAAAAATGCTTGCAACTGTTCAATAATTCGTCTCTTTAACTGTTCTGTTCCCTGTATATTGCACCGCACATTCAGCTGATCCACCATCGACGAAATGAAATATATTTGCAGAAATTGATGCGGTTCATCTGGTGTTGGCACCATTGAACCATGCAAATTATATATTTGTCCTTGTATCTGTAATTGCAAACAATCATTTGTTAAAGAATATGGTGTAACTTTTGATCGTGTGTGTTGTATCTTTTCCCTTGCAAGTCGGCATGAAGCCGCCTTCTCGAATGATATTAGCTCCAAAGGAAGTCATGCGAAAGCAGTTATTGTATTCAAGGATGTGTTGAAGAAAATGGCTGGAATCGGGATCATTTCCATCGAACAATGCTTTCAGTGGCTGTGGTGGTGTAAGTAATGGATCCAGTTTGACTTTTCCACTTGCGCAGCACAATCCAGCCGTTTCTCTTTTGAACTTTAACGCATTGCAATATCGGCATACAGTCGTCATTGGTCCAATATCTAAATTTTCATCATCACTGTAGTTCGCAGTGGGATCATATTGGAATGCCAAGCGATTGTATGATGCCAATGATCTTCGTGTGCTCACGCGTTGTCTCAATCGTGCATTTTCTCTTATTATATTTTGTCTTTCTTCGCTTAAGTTCTGTGAATACACTTGTTGCTGACTTGCATGTCTTGTGCGGCGGCCGATGTTCGCACGTCGTCCTCTAGGCATTTTGGGCTATAGACAGAGTGGTGAATTTAACCTCAAATGCACGATCCACATAATTTACACAGTTCAACTTACCACCTTAAAGACAAATACCTGCTGTTGAAATTGAATAAAAATGTACACAATACACTTGATTGATTTGATGGTTTCCAATTAAAATGTTAAGAAACGAATAACTAATTTTTTTTACTTTTTTTTCATTATTTCACAGTGTACACAATACCGGTTTGTCACATGAAATTAACTGATAAGAAAACAATAAGTAGCTGTCAAGCAATGTGTCACGCACCGACGCCATCTACTTAAAATATTGGTTTGTAGTACATGCTATGTATCAGAGATGGCGCTGTATTTAAAAAATGATTTTCCCTATTTTCCCGCTTTTCTATTGAAATTTTTCCTAGATTTTCGTTGCTATAAACCTCACGGAGCCCGAGACCTTTCCAACGAATGCAAAACCGTGGAAATCGGTTCGTGCGTTCTGGAGTTATATCGTCAGGAAGGAAAACCCGACTTATTTTTATATAGTAGATAAAAAGGCGCGCAATCGCGCGCCTTGGCACTAGAACGGTTAAGAGTATCAGTCAGTTTTGTCTGGTGTTTCTAATTTTTCTTTTTTTTAATTTGAGGATACTTCTCTCCAAGGCATATTATGTTATGAGTAATCCTTTTTTTATTCTCTTGGTATAAATATATCTTCTTTTGGGCCCAGAAGCTATTCCATGTGTTCCTCATTATTCTAATCACAACTTCGTCGTTGTTGTTGGGGTTAAGAGATATCTGTTCCGAGGTGTACATATGATATCTTTATATTTTTCTTTAGTAATAGACCTAGTATTCGCATATAAAGGTGATAATTTTATTTCTCCGAAATTACTTGGCCGGCCGCGTTTTGGTGATAAATCAACAGTTTTAAAATGTACACCTTTTTCCATTAACGTTTTATAAAACAATTTATATGGTGCATTTCTCAATAATCTTATCCAGAAAATATTCAACCAATTGACAGTTTCTCCATCAGTATTTTTTGTTCGTTTTAAAATTGCCTCCTCCGGAGATTTGGTAGAATAAAAGTCTTCACTTTGCATTTTATGCACCAAAAATAGATTACGTTTGCGACATTTTTGTATTAATTGGTAATAATTGCTGGAATATACAGTAAATTGTGTTTTCGAATAGCCATTTCTATAACTCCAAAATCGCGATCGTTTGGTAGGATTGAATGACCTGACAATAAAAATGTCTGGTTAATAGTATCTATATTATTATCGCTAGACTGGACAATTTTCATCCACATTAAGGCCAATTTTATATTTCTATTTTGCCCCGTGCACATGTCACTATAAGCGATAATATGCTTTTGAGTTACCACATTTTTTAGGGGCCTTAACCCTTTATAAGGCCAATGAAACTGCTAATGGTATGGAAATAAAAAATAGATAAATTTGATCTTTAGGATCCCTTTATTCAGAAAAAAATATTTTTATTTTTTTTAATTAAAAAAAAACATGGTGGTCATTATTTGGCCAGAGCCTCCTTATTAAGGATTATGGAATTCGGCAAAGCATGGAACAACACATAAGGCAACTTCACAGCGGATGCATTGTATCTTCGATTTCTTGCTGTTTTCTTTACTGCTGCACAATCTGCATCTTCTATAACTTTCGAGTGGACCAGGAAGATAAGATCCTACATCTGTTAGCCGCAACTCATCTGGGAGACCATACTTCGCCTTTTGTCTGCTATCAAGTTTTGGTTTTTTGTCTACAAATGATGGTAAGTTAGATACCCTCTTCTTTCTACTGCTGAAAGAGCTAATCAAATTCCTTCCAAGCATTGTGCGGAACTGCAAGGTACTCATAGGATAACGCACTTTTTGAGCATATAAAATATACGCGTTGGTGATTGCAGTATCTACTAGAAAGTAAAGTAGTCTCATCCACCATCTTCGACTTCGTCTAGCCATTGAGTATGTGCCGCGCTTTGGGTCGAAGCGATCCACACCCCCCATCCTCTTTGTATATTCAACAACTCCTAGTGGACATGACACCTCCAGCTTACTGCCATCTTTTTGCGTTCTCTTGCATGTCACTTTTTGCTTTGGATGGTAGGCAATACTGAGGATATGGACTATCTTAATATCCATCCAACAAAAAAAAAACCGACGTTTTTGTCTACTCGCCACTTATATTGCCCCTTGGTGAGTTTTAGTTTACCTGTTTTGCCAATCTGCTTTTTCAGTTTTCGAGGTAAATTAGTCCTGTTAGATCGAACTGTCGCTGTAGTATGTATGTTCTGTTCAAATAATCTCTGCATTAGTTCTGTAGAAGAAAAGAAATTGTCGAAAGCAACATGAACATTATCCATCTTTTCTTCAATTTGTGCTTTGCAGAGACTAGTAACTACACTATCCTAATTCTATTTCGTGGTCCTTTTTGCCAGTATATATTTCAAATTCGTATAGATAGCCAGTGCTACTATCACAAGGCGCCCATATTTTGAAGCCTCTCTTCACAGGCTTATTTGGCATGTATTGCTTCAAAGTACTGCGACCTTTGAACTTCACCATGCACTCGTCTATATTTTGTGATGAAGAGTTCCGTGCCCCATTTTAAAAAGCAGTATTCATGAAGTCAATAAGTGGCCTAATTTTATACAGTTTGTCGAAACCTGGTTCTCCCCTTTTAGGCATTTTTGTATTATCATTTATATGTAAATTCCTTAGTATCATTTTAAATCGTTTACATGTCATTACATCTGCAATTTCACGGACGCAAAACAGTGGATCTGTTGACCAATATAGATCTAGATTAGGAAGAGGATGTACTCATCAATATCAGTGATCCAAAAAAAGCCTGAATTTCTACAACAGAAACGTCAACCCAATTCTTCTGCTTGTTTTGAGCTGCATAGAGATTGGTTTGTTCAACAATGATAGACAAAATTTCCTCTGAAAAAAATAATCTAAAATATGCATGAGGACCACTTCTGTTTGGAAAGTTCTGTAATGGTTTTACTATATCATCAAACTTTTCAGTAGGTGCCTTGTGCGGGAAAAGCTCTTTCTACCAATCATCATCACTATCGTCGTCGTCGTCATCTTCAGTATCTGAAATAGTTTCTGGCTCCGGACTATCGTTTCTCAGAATAATTGTATTGTCTAGTGCCGATTGGTCGTCATTTTGAGTTGCAGTAACTTCACTTACAGAAGGTATAGGTGAATTGACAGCAACATGGCTAGAAATAGATGGAGAATCCAAAATATTTTCAAGTTCTTCTTGACCTACTTCCGTGAAAATCGCCTCCTTTTCCCCTTCGTCGCTTTCGTAGCCGTCTTCCGAATCCTCACCATCCGACAAGCCAAAAAGCTCTTGTAAAGTTGGCTCAAGTTTATCTAGAGCCTGCAACCGAAACCAACAGGCTCTGGTCAATATATGGACGTCATAGTTTGTGATAGTTTTGTAACAAAATACGAAAATAAAGTCTATAATCAATACATATATCTCATATCTACAATAATTAGAACATAATATAAAATAAAACATACCTTTCTACTCATTTTTCACGAAGATTATGTTAGATTAAAAAAAAGCACTCAAAAATCACCAAATCTTGACAGTCATTCGATCAGATGACAAATTGTCCGCCATAGTTCTCGATGCAAGGGTTTCATCCCAAGTATACATATGAACTGCATAGTCATGTAAATTGTGGAAGACTTGATTTAAAACACATGTTTCGCTTATAATACGCAATAAAAACTGTTAGTTTAGGGTACGGTAGTGCTTTTTGTAAATCAAAAGTAAAAGCGAAATACTTTTCCAGGTTTTTGAGGCTAACACCGTATCTTCTTGTAATGATTTTCTAGCTAATTCAGCATAAACACTACGGTGTCGGGTGAATTTCCCGCCAAAATATAAGATGGCGCGGGCAATTATTTAGGTTTCCCGCGCAAAATCAGAGTTAGTTTAAAAAGACTATATCTTTTGAAGTATGGGTTCGATTGAAAAGACATTTTCGATTACTTGTGTAAAAAATGAAAATTTATTCATCACAGACATTTTTTTATCTATTCAGTACATAAATAATTCTATATATATAAATTAAATACGAAAAACCCAAAAAATACTTATTACCTAAAAATATACACATATTTTTTAAACTATAAAATAAAATTTTCATAATAAATCAAAACAATTAGAAATTAAGTTTTTTAGCGTATGATATTTTTCAAAACACGCCCCTTTATGTAGAGGTATATTGCAAAATTTGCACATGTAGCGTGTCTCACTGCGCAATTTATGAACGGAACATACGCGACACCTCAAAATGTTTTTCTTTTTTCCACTTCCGACAATTGCCTGTAACGTATGCTTTGTCATGTCCATAGCCTGCATGATGGATCAGATGTAGGTGGTTTAGCCCGCATTCCAGAAGTAGACGGTACTGGTTGAAGATCTGGAACAATGTCCATGTCCTCTGGAATATCATCCGTCAACCAGTGGATAGCTGTTTGTTTTAAAAACATTTTAAAACCCATTTTTCTTTGCTTCACTGATTGGTAAACTGCATAAGAATTAAATAATGCGCAATTTATCATATAGATTGCCAACCTTATTGTCCATTTGACCGTCTTCAGCAATATCGAATAATATGAAAGGTATTGGAAGGCCCGATCAACCTTTCATATATTATTGTAGTCAATGAGTGCATTCGGTTTGACAATTTTCTTTTTTGATGTTCTGTCAATATTCTGACTTTCTTCCATCTCCGCAAAATGAATCGAAGAAATCAGGTATACAGGCTTTTTTGATTGCCACACTTGTAACAATATATAATTTTTCCTTATAAATTTTGTTTCACCTTTTTTTAAAGAAATTTTTTGAAAATCTTTAGGTATACCTCGATTTGACCGGATTGTTCCACATATTCTGAATTTGTTTTTCATAAGTGCTTCACAATTTGCGACGCTATTAAAATAATTGTCCATATATATATGGTACCACGAATCAGTGACACAGTGAATCGCTGACACTACTGTTTGTATCGTTTCCAATAATCGCTTTCCTTCGCCGCAAATAATTTCCATGTTACAGATATATCCTGTATCACTTTCCCACAACAAATTAACCAATATTCCATATTTAACGATCTTGCCAGCATTATATACCCTAAAGAATAATTTTCCTCTAAAAGGTACGATCCCTTCATCTAGTGATAATTGCTGATGAGGTTTGTAAATATTTATAAATTTAGGCACAAAATAATCTAGTACTGGTCTCACTTTGCAAAGTCTATCTGATTCATTTACGATATCCGCATTATCATTGAAGTGCCAAGCTTTTCCATATCTGTCGGAACCTGACTCTCGTCATCGTTCGTCATTATTCCTATTTTGATTATAATACCTGTTTGACTCCTCTACAAGAAATAAAAAAAAAAATATCTCCTATAAATAATTTCAAGGCATCTTCTATATTATTTATAACAGCATCTGTGTTTAATCCTTAATGCCCTAAAAAATCTTCTAAGACCGGTGGATTATCAACATGCGACCATTCTTCTCTCCCTGACTCTCCCTTCCCCTCCCTCCCCTCCCTTCTATATCTGACTCTGAATCAGAGTTGGAGCTCGAAATTCTTCGTCGTCTCAATGTCCTGGGACGCACCATTACTTCATCATCACTAGAATCTTCATCACTTGTACTCGCATTTTCAACATCGCTATCACAGGAATAATTGGACAAATTGTCTGCACAAAACTCATCATCACTATAGTCTGAATGCTGCGACATTTGATGTTAGAGCAAATAAAAATAATAATAACTGTAATAGCGGTATTCCGATAGATATCTAATATAAAAAAATAATTACTATGCGAACACTTTGCGGAACGATTTTATTTTATTTGGTTAAAAAATTCTACATGAATGTCTTTATCACAATATATTTAAATATTTAAACACGTAATAATATTCACAAAACTCAAAATTAAAAACGTCCGGAAACAAGAAGTATTTCTCAACTAGCTTTTGCCCGCGACTTCGTCCGCGTTTCCGTCGTTTTTCGAAAAAAAATTAGCAGATGTCCTCCCTCATAGTTTTGACGTAACAGGCAGATTCACTTTCGTATTTTAGAAGGGCAATAGTAATATAATATGCCAATCCACAAAACTGTTGAAAAATATAAGTAACCGCAGAATATTATAATATACCCACGCTATACCCACGACTCGGTCAGCGTGTAACTCCTTGTTTTTTATTAAGATAATATATTGCTAATATTTTTAGATCAAATTAAAATGTTTCAGCGCAAAGCTTCTGGGTAGACTATGTTAAGAGTCGACCCGTCCGGCACGTGAACGTAAAGATTCCTAGAATTGCTAACCCGGGAAAGAGCGACGTATAATTGACCATGCGAGAAACAGCTAACACCGAGATCTACTCCAGCAACACGAAAAGTCTGCCCTTGAGCTTTATTGATAGTCATGGCATAGCACACCGATACTGGGAATTGCGTTCTTTTAAATTGGAATGGAAAATTATTTGGTATTATGGGAATTCTGGGAATAAAGACAGTTTCTCCTGCACCGCAACCTGTTAAAATTTGAGCCTCGATTACATTTTGTTGCAACTGGGTTACTTTTAGCCGAGTTCCATTGCAAAGTTGAGGTGGTCTTAAATTTCGGAGCAGAATTATCGGTATGCCAATTTTTAAACAAATTATATGAGAAGGTAGTCCAGGCATACTTAAAGAATTTAAAAATTCTATCGGGTAATTAGTGGCTTCTTGTTCATCAACCATTCTATTTATTGAACTATAAACTTTGCTTTCTCCCTGTATATTAGACAGTATTTTATTATTAATTTCAGATGCCTGGTCATTGCGAGGAGTCAAAATGGACCTTTCGCAAAGCCAAGAATTGTCCCTATTTAATATAATTGTTATGTCACCGTAAACCGAAGATATAAGATGTTGTTGGGATTGCACTATACAACATAACTCAGGTGTCAGAATAAGTTTTCCTTGGTGTAGTTGTGGATAGGTACCTTCACCAATCTTCAATAATGTATCAGAAAATTCACGATTATCTGCGTTGTCTCCAGTTCTCACTCGCATATTTATAGTCAAATGCACCGATTGTATATCACGCCACAAATAAGAGCTTTTCAGGCAAGCCCTAATCTCATCAGCTCGGGTTCCCCGTGGTATTACCGGTAAGGTTTGTCGGAAATCACCACAAAATAAAACCGTAATACCGCCCATTGGTCGATCATTTTGTCTTATGTCCCTTAGAGTTCTGTCTACTGCTTCTACTCCTTTTCGATGGGCCATCGTACATTCATCCCATACGATTAAATTACACTCACGCAATACCTTAGCTTTGTCGCTATTTCTTGAAATACTACAGGTTGGACTTTCCGTGCTGTTATAGGGATTTTGATAAAGCCCTTTTTAAAAAAAGAATATTTAATTAAAACACTTTATTTAGAATAACTGGGACTGAATTAAGAAGGGCAAGTGTCACGCACGAGAGATGGAATCGAACTGGACTATTGTCTTACATGATTTATAATGAAGGATTATAAGGGCTGACTAGGCAAGTGGATTAGGGATGATTAGGCACTATTATATACATATGATATATATAACAGCCCCCCTGGGTTAGAAATAAACTTACCCTAGAAGGTTAAGTTTATTATAGGGAAGTTCGAAGTCTAGGCATTGGAATACTAGAGGAATCAGTAGGATTTTCTGATAGTTCTTGACCATTTTCAATTTCAGTACTCGGATTAAATTTACGTAAAAGATAATGACATGTGCCCGACTTTACAAGCTTAAAGATAAAAATAAAAATAACAAATATAATGATTATAGAAATAACAATAGTAGTATAGGAATAGTATTCGCCGTACAAGACAATATGCGGTTTTTTTAATTATTTTATCTAAATTTTGAATGATATCATTTTTCTCACTATATTTTAGAGATGTTATAGAATCAAGGTTAATATTACTTAAGTTTAAAGTGGGAATACGCGATTTGGTTTTTAGTAATATGTCAGGATTACAGCAAGAGTCATTTATTAAATTGATATTCAATTGAATTGGTTGTAATTTAATTATTTTTGAATATTTTGGTATTAACCTTGAATCTTTATAAAAAGCTGTACAATTAATAGGTAATTTTAATATTCCAGTTTCTTTGATTATGATTTCTGTAGTAATAGATTCGTGACAATCTACAGATAATTTAGAAGGGTTAGTTATTACATATATCCACTTATTATTTGATAGTGGTTGCCAAATATCTAGAAGGCCATTAATAAAGTTAGTCTTACAAATACTAGGAACTGAAATTAATGCTTTTGATATTATTTCCGATTCGCAGATCGGATTATTAGAACCAGAATACACATTAATATTGTCACAAATATAGTTATTACTATATATAACTTTACAACTAATTAAACTATCCAACTTACAATAATAAGATCTATCTCTAGTAATTGCTATATACTTAGTAGATGGAATTATAGTAGCATAAGTGTTATTGGCTATGTTGACTGGATATGGAATATTATGATATAGATTGTAATTTTTTGAACTTACAAGTGGTACTTTTAAAACAAATATGATTTTTCCATCACTATAATAAGAGGCTATTTCAGAAATATTCATTAAGGTATATACATTTTCTAGAGAAAGACTTACAGGAAATTGATGGTAATCTGCTAAAAATCTATAATTTTCAACGAGTTCTGTAAATAATTGTTTCGGAGTTATAATTGAAGGATATAAAATATTTGATTTACTAAACATAATTCCATTAATAGTATCTTCTATTTCAAAAGACAATGTTAACAAACTGCTCTCTAACATATTTAGTATAATCAGAAGTTTGGACTTTAATAACATGTTATCGGAGAGTGCTGTTAAGTTTTGCTGTGTCAGGATAAGATTATCTATGGCATGATTTAATGTTTGTTCATTAATACTTATTTTATTCAAAGTATCTTTAAAAGAAGAAAGTGTCGAGGTTGTGACGAGAATATTATGTTTTACAATTTCTGATAATTTAGTTTGGTCACTTTCTATGATTTTAATAGCGTTACTATACTGAACAGCATCTTCTTCGTCCATAGTACCAAATAAGTGTTTGAATATTGTACCAACTCCACTAATCCAGGCTGATCTTTTGGATCGTGATTCAATTAAATGAGATATAGATTCAAAATCACGTACAATGTCATTATATCTTATTAACAATGGTTGATATAAATTAGTACATTCGTTATCGGAATACAGAGAACCTTGTTTACATATGAACTTAGAGCTGCCTATCACACCGTTTAAGCTTTGAATGTGAGATTGAATATGTGAAATGTCTATAGGAATTAAAACACTAAGATATCCATCAATTACTTTTAATGAACCAACAGGATCAAAATATATACCAGACGTATTTACTGAGGTTTCGATGTAGTTTTCCTGTGCAGATGACAAGGAACTGCAAAAATTAGAATTTTCTTATAATATTAGAATAAAAATTAACTTAAGTTTATGAAAATAGAAATTAAGAATCGTGACGGCGAGCTAATTTTATTTCATCATAGTGATGAATAACATGTCGCCTATTAATTAATAAAGTTAGACTATTTTTACCATTAATCTTAATAACCTTATAAGGACCTTTCCAAATTGGAGATAAGGCTTTTCGTAGTCGTAAATGATTTTTCAAAAACACGTAGTCGCCAACATGATAAGTGACAATACGACTATGTTTATCATAATAATTTTTTGAGGAAACTTTGGACTTATTTATATTTTCAAAGGCTTTTTCTCGCGTGATTTTTAGACGGTGTTGTAACATTTTAATATATTCGGGATAAGTAGCGTTTGAGGTTGATTCATAAATTGAATTAGGAAGAAAAGCTTTGTGACCGAAAACTAATTCGTAAGGAGTAAAATTTGTTGTGGAGTGAATTGCTGTATTATATGCTAACATAGCTGTATAAATATATTGTGGCCAATCGTCTTGAATTTCGGATATATAGGATTTGAGGTACTCTTTTAAAGTGGAATGACTGCGTTCTAGTGCGCCTTGAGTTTGAGGGTGATAAGGGGAGGACCAGAGTTGCTTAATTTTTAAGAATTTACAGGTTTCTTTGAACATTTCTGATGTAAAATTGGTACCTTGATCGGTAAGGATCATTTTTGGAATGCCGAATAGGGATATGAAATGGATTAAGCACTCGCTAGTTTCTAAAGCGGTAGTACTGCGGATAGGATATGCTGCTGAATATTTTGTTAAATCATCTTGAAGGGTGAGAACATATTTTATTTTAGCTGTACCGGATTCAGGAAGAGGACCAACTATGTCCATGGATATTCTTTCAAAAGGAGCAGAGGAAGTTGTGGTAATTTGCATTGGAGATCTGTTAATTTTACGGAAAGCTTTATTAGTTTGACATGAAGTACAATTTTTAACATAATCTTCAATTTCACTGCGCATGTTTTTCCAATAATACTGTTCTCTTATTTTATTAAACATTCTATTTGAACCAAGATGTCCAGCAATGGGGATATCATGGTTTTCGCGAAGGATTTTCTTAACTTCTGAAGGACTGGGATAATATATTTTATTACGGTAAATATTGATATGGATTCCGGTATTGTGAAAAATATGAGCAAGCATATTATAGATTTTAATATATGAATGTTTGTCAAAAGGATTTTTGAAATCAGTAATACTTATTTTGTTAATTGATTCAGTATTAGATGTGAAATGGTTACGAAGATTTCTTATGGATTCAAAAATGTCACTATAAGAACAGTTATCAAAATGGTGTACTTTAATAAATAGGAAATAGTAATTTTTCTTATTATGAGACAACAGTTCAGATGAGTGTAAGGTTCTTTCTGAGTTTATGAAGGATTCTGATTCTGGAGAACTTGAGAGGATATCTTGAACATAAGGAATGGATTCATCGAGATCGAGGGATGTAGGAATTATGATAGTATTATCTTGACTTTTTAATAAGGAATCATTATGTTCTACAATTACTGTATTATATTTTATATTTGAAGTACATTTAAGGAATTTCGAATAGCTATCAACAGATAAATCTTGACTTGGAAAATTTATTTCAGGATTTGAATTATGATCATTAGGGCTTTCATTACTCGTAGAAGGTTGAGGTTCATTATTTACCTCGAAATTTAAATCATGACTTTCTGCTATGACTGCTGGAGGAGAAGAAGATTTAGTATGATTAGGTAGATTTTCTGGACTTGGTAGATTTAGAGGACTAAAATCAGGGATTTCCGAATTGAAAGGACTAATATCTAAGGGACCAAGATCGATTAGTTCAGTATCAGATGATTTTTCAGGATATACAGGATTAACGGGGTATCGAGAAAGAGCATCAGCTGCAGAATTTAGTTTACCTTTCCTGTATATGATTTCATATTCAAATTCTTGAAGCTGGAGACGCCATCGTTGTAATTTGCTACTTGGGTCGGTATGGTTAAAAAGCCATTTTAGTGGACGATGATCAGTTACGATAACAAATTTGCGGCCAAATAAATATGGTCTGAATGTTTTACAACCCCAAACTATAGCTAGCAATTCTTTTTCTGTTGTGCTATAGTTGGTTTCACATTTATTTAACGTTCTGGATGCATAGGCTATGGGATGATCTTTTCCGACTGGGCCTTGAGAGAGAATGGCGGATACTGCATAGTTTGACGCGTCGCAAGTTAAATTAAAGGTTTTCGTGAAGTCCGGGTAAATAAGCACCGGAGCTGTGACTAATTTATTTTTTAAAATTTCAAAACCTAGCTGTTGTTCATTTGTCCATTTGAAAGGAACATCTTTTTTTAGGAGGGATGTCAGAGGTTTAGATAATTTGGAGAAATCTGGAATAAAGCGTCTATAATACGATATTAAGCCTAAAAAGGATTTTATATCCTTGCAACATTTGGGGATTGGAAATTGTTGAACAGATTTTATTTTATTTGGATCGGGTTTCAAACCATTTTCAGTTATCACATGTCCGAGATAACCGACTTCTTTCCGTAAGAATTCGCACTTATCGGGCTGAAGTTTTAAATTAAATTTACGAAGTCTTTCAAAAACAGCAGTCAAGTTTTTGATATGGGAAGGAAGATCATGGGAATAAGTGACAATATCGTCTAAATAAACAAAACATCTTTCACCTTGGAGTCCTGTAAGGGCATTGTTCATTAGGCGCTGAAAAGTTGATGGAGCATTTTTTAGGCCAAAAGGCATTCTATTGAATTCAAAATGTCCCTGAGGGACGCTGAATGCTGTTTTACAAGCATCTTGGGGTGCCATCTTGATTTGATGGAAACCAGAAGCTAGATCAAGGGTTGAAAAATATTTAGAGTTACCTAATTGGTCAAGAATTTCTACAATGTTGGGAATAGGATAAGTTTCACCGATAGTATTATCGTTCAATTTCCTATAATCGATTACGATGCGCCATTTCTTTTGCCCAGAAGCATCGATTTTCTTTGGAACTATCCATATTGGAGATGACCAGGGAGATAAGGAAGGTTGGATTATTTTTTGATCAAGCATTTTTGTTATTTGTGAGTTTACTTCTTTTTTGTGTATTTCGGGAAATCTATAGGATTTAACATTTATAGGTTGATCAGAAGATGTTCGGATTTCGTGTTGAATAGCATCTGTAGAAGTAAGTAAATCATCAGGTAAATGAAATATATCGGAATAATTGGAACACATGTCATAAAGAGCTTCACATTCTTCAGAATTTAAATGGTCAACGCGAAGGAGTTTTAAGACTTCATCAGTTCGTTCTAAACATGATTTACTGGAATTGAATGTTTCATAGGATTCAAAGTCAACAGGATGTAAGGTAAGCTGTAAATTCGAATTTAAGGAAACTGGATTTTCAGAAATATTTAGAATTGTAAGATTTATTCGGTTATTATTTTTTACTTTTGCTAAACAATTAGCAATGAACAATGTGTCATTTATACGTTGGTCTAGAATAAGTCCTTCTTTTATTTCAGGATTAATTACTGAACATTCAACTGTAATTTCAGAACGAGCTGGGATTTGATATGTTGGATCGGACAAAATGAGTTTGATTTTATTTTTTGCTAGATTAAATATTTGTCGGTTATAATCGATAGAGCATTGGAAATGCTTTAGTAAATCATTTCCGATTATACCATCATAACATAGATTTATTTGATCTATTACGTGGAAGGTAAAAGAAATAGATTCTTTGTTAAATATGAAATTCATTTCAAAGTCACCTAAAGTAGGTATGGCATCTTCAGAGCTGTCTATACCTTTAAGTTTTATTATATTATTATTTAGATTAAGGTTAGAGAATGATTGAATAGCAGACTTTTTAATAAGACATATAGAGGATCCAGTATCAACAAGAAACATTAGGGGTTTTTCAGAAATAGAAGTTTGTATACATATATGGGGTAAATAAATTTTATCAGGTATAGGTGCTATTTCATAAACCTTGTAATCATTGGCTTGACCTTGAATTTTATTTTTATAGAATTGAGTCGTAGAAGATTGGACACTCGTTTGGGGCTGGTTACCCGTGTGGTCCTTGGATTTAGAAGATTGGACACTTGCTTGGGGCTGGTTACCCATGTGGTCCTTGGATTTAGAAGACTGGACACTTGCTTGGGGCTGGTTACCCGTGTGGTCCTTGGATTTAGAAGATTGGACACTCGTTTGGGGCTGATTACCCGTGTGGTCCTTGGATTTAGAAGAGTGGACACTTGCTTGGGGCTGGTTACCCGTGTGGTCCTTGGATTTAGAAGATTGGACACTCGTTTGGGGCTGGTTACCCGTGTGGTCCTTGGATTTAGAAGAGGTGCCGTTGGTTTTTTGAGGAATTGCAGGAAGTTGTTTTATGGGCTTCACGAGACACCTCCGTGAGCCCACTATTCGTTTAAATAATTTTCATCACTTTGATAATTGTTCCCGGCGTTGGAGGATGTTCCCGGTTCAGGGTCATCATATACATTTTCATTTGCTAAATGATTAACGCGAGCTGGATAAGATCTAGGATGTTCTTGATTTTGACGTTGTTGAAATTGAAAGGATTTAGGATCTTTGAATTTATTATTGTTGTACATCCGTTTTCTACATGTTTCGATAGTGTGTCCTGTATTTTTACAATACCTACATATTTGATTTTGATTATGTCGGTCAAATGATTTAGTTGCTAAGGGTTTGGAATCTCTAGAATTGTTAGGTCTGAAGGAATATTGAGAATTAAAATTTTGGCGTTGAGATGAAGAATTTTGAATATTACGTTTTGCGAAAAGATTAAGAATTTTTTCTTCCGATACCGCCATATTAATGGCTTCGTTTAAAGAAGAAGGATTTTTTCCTCTAACTAAGTTCGAGAGGTCTAGTTTTAAACCTAACAAAAATGTGTGCATTGCTAATTCTTCCATAGCTGCTGTTCGACCGGATAATTCGGATTTCTTTTTATTTGATAATGTTATTTCTGTTAAAAGTTTTGAAAGGCAAGTTTCAATGCGTAGAGCAAATTGATTAACAGGTTCGTTACTAAGTTGTCGGCATTCTTGTAAATCGGTTAACAGATGTGCATAGTGTTTCTTTTCACCGAATTGGGTTTTTAAAAAACCGTTTAATTGCTCCCACGATTCAAACTCTTTTATTGAGCAAGCTATCTCAGCTTTACCCTGGAGTTGAGATAAAATATATTTAAATAGAATATGTTTTTGAGGATCAGTAGCTAAATTAATGGCATTATCACAATTCGTTAAAAAGGAATTTAGTTTTTCCCTAGAACCATCAAAAGGTTTAATGAATTTAAAAAGAGTTCCAATATCAATGATTTCGCATTTTTCGCCTTTAATTTGCGCTTCCCTAGACATTTTTATATATTAATTTAAAAAAGATTTGATAATATTTAATTGAATATAAAAAATGTTCGGTGTAATAGACGGCCACTAAGATAAGCTCAAGTTACAATTCAATGTTTAGACTAATAAAATAAGATAAGAATTCTTTCTATGAATTATTTCGAATGATATTAATGTTTTAAAAGATGAGACCATTTATACAATTTGATATTAATGAATTATTTTGATATGAATTACTTAATATAGTAAATTGAAGAACACTTTCACTTTTAGTTTGTTTTCACTTTCACTAGGATAATATTTTCAAAGAAACTTACAGGAACACGCAGAAAATGTACAGGAACATATTTTCAACCACAGCTTGATTAACGTCGAATGAACAGGAACAGTCAGGAGTTGTGATGCAGGATTCTTGAATTTTGAATGAGTGATGATTGAATTGGTGATTTTTTCGAGAATCACGATGAATAGAAAGATGAGTTCGAGTTTTCTTGATATTGAATTGGTGATTTTTCGAGAATCACGACGAATTAGAAAAATGAGTTCGAGTTTTCTTGATATTTTATTGCGTTATAGACACTTGCGGAACTTATATTAGATAAATCACTTTTATAGAACTTGAACGGAGACGTCCCAAGGATACCTTCACCATCGGTATCCCACCGCTGCCACCAAATTGTTATAGGGATTTTGATAAAGCCCTTTTTAAAAAAAGAATATTTAATTAAAACACTTTATTTAGAATAACTGGGACTGAATTAAGAAGGGCAAGTGTCACGCACGAGAGATGGAATCGAACTGGACTATTGTCTTACATGATTTATAATGAAGGATTATAAGGGCTGACTAGGCAAGTGGATTAGGGATGATTAGGCACTATTATATACATATGATATATATAACAGTGCGATCTAAATTAATTGGTATTTTAAACATAGTGTGAGCAGTCTTACCTCCTGGTAGCAATGTTGCAGCTATACCTGATGAAGCCACGGCAAGAGCGATTTTGCGCTGATTTCGAACATAAGCTAATATTAATTTAGTCAAAAAAGTTTTCCCAGTTCCTCCAGGTGCATCTAAAAACCATATTGTTCCTAAATTATTCTGCACACTCTCGCACACGCGATCATAGACTAAGCGTTGTTCTGCAGTCATCATTGGGACACCGTTTTCTAATGTTACCAGCAGTTCCATTGGGTTGTAACCAATCTATGCGGAATATTCCCTATTGGTAACCTCTCCGACTGAGGTTGGCGTTGGCAAACCATATTCACAAAGTGATTTACCGCCTACTGCTGTTAAGTCTTCCTGAAGAGCTAATAAGCACTGATTTATAGCCAGATCTCGAAAATTATCATTAGTTGCGCCTTCATTATTGTGAGATAAATTCCGAAGAAAGTCTTCTGCAAATTTTTCTTTATATTTTTCCCATAATTGGACAGGATCAGATAAATTACAAAATGTGAGTAATGTTACAAATAAATGGCGTAACCGTCGTGGATTATCACTAACACAGGATTCTGCTAAAGCGTCATCCCAATGTTGATCATTTTCAAGCAAATGACGCGCTTGGCAAGCTGCATGATAAGTTGGATAAACAACATCGTCTACTTTTCTCAAATCTATAAATGATGTTGGTCCTCGCACTGTATGTAATAATAATCTCAAATAAAAACACTCTGCGTTGTTAGGATGAACAGTATACACTCTACCAAGAACATGTTCTTTGAAAATACCTGTCTCGCCATCTACAGGCCTGCCTCGGCGTCTACGGTTAAAGACACCTCGTTGTTTATCGTAGGTATAATACGATGGAACTTCTTCATACAAAAGAGACTTTGCGAAATTATCAGTTTGGCAAAGTCGAAAGAATGCCAATAAAGTTGTTTGTCTAGGGTTCTCTAATCGTTTTGTAACATTTTCGGCGTTAAAATATATACGTTGACCGCCTTCCAGATGAACATCCAGATGGGTCACAGGTGGATATCTTTCGTGAATATTAAAACTTAAGATCCGCCACACAGCTTCTGAAGAGCTGATATATCTGCCTGACTGAAATCTAGTAACTTCATCATGTTCATTTCTTAACGCAAACGTAGCTTGGTCACTGCCCTTGTTAATGTACTTACAAATATATTTAATTGACTCTACACTATTACACATTTCTACATTTATGTGAGCTTGAAATGCTCTGGACAATACAGGCGAATACGGAACGACCCACCTATTATCTAAAGTAACCTGTTGTCCAGACATTCGCTTTTCAACAGTAAAACCACCATTGTCTCTTGAACGGCGACGATATAATGGGTATCCATCATGTCCTGTTACAGTTTCATCCACTAATGCTTTTGGATACCTTTTAGTGCAACGACCGTCTTGCATGCAAGGAGCATTTGCGTTAAATGCACCACATGGACCATGTATCATATGAGTTTTAACAATGTCGTATAACAGGGGATCTGCAGTCGGATCTGGAATTTCAGCACTGATTAATCTGTCTACATCATTAGGTCGAACCTTATCTTTTAACCAAAGCAAGATATGTGCGTGAGGTAAGCCGCGTTTTTGCCACTCAACACTATACATATAACACAATACTTCTCCAAAAATGTTATCTTTGGTAAGAAGATCTATCATTGATTTTAATTTTAAATGAAACACTCTTGCAATAATATCATGGCGGTCATGCGGTGCCTGACCCTCAAGAAGCTCCCGAGTGATTTCATCCCACTTGGGATTGGTAGTTACAGTAACAAATAAGTCGGGACGTCCATATTTTCTTACGTAACAAAAAGCGTCTTGAGTACGTTCATGCATGTAGCGTGGACCACCAGTAAAAGAAGAGGGTAAAATAACTAAACGACCCATATTCACAGTATCGTTATCTTGCTGCATGGCATCGCGAAGGTGCACGTATTCTTCAGCGCGCAGCTGCCTTTGATTAGATCGTATATAAACTAATCTTTCGGTTTCAATTTTTGCGTACATGTCAACAATAAACTGATTAAATAAGCCACGAAAACGTTGAAAGTATACCAATCTATTCCGTCTCACTTGCAGGTGGTAACAATAAAATTGAAGGCATGACACCTTTTTATTATAATTAGGTGCGCCTGTGCGCGGATCGGTTTGGTATACAGCGAAATTATAACCATCTTCCCCTCGACAGTATATCATAGGATATTGCAAACTGTCGTAAGCCCTGTGGGTTTCGAAAATACGTTGCAAACGATTGTCTCTGGAACGTATAACGATATCACGCCTATCACATTCCTGGTCGACCAGTACTACAGCAACTTCATTCGTGGATGGAACGTTATGACGCCCAGGGTGTTCCTGAGTTGGACGCTTATCAGCATTTATAACAATTTTATAATTGTTATTACCATCTTGAGAAAGGGCTTCTAATGCCGATTTAAAACTGCATACGTACGAATTAACCTGATGTAACATGTTCTGAAGTTGTGAAATGAGTTCAGTATTTAAATTCGGAAAATATTGATTTCTTATATTCGACTGTTCGTTGTAATCGGATACAAAATATATTTGAAGAAATTTAGGTTGTTCTTCAGGCAAAAGGGACCCTATCAAATGGTAAACCTGACCTTGTACCTTAAAAGTAGGCATGAAAGGGCCTTCTGAGATTTGTTTAGCACCAAAGGATGTCATTTGGAATGTACTATTATAAGTGCGAATATTATCTAAAAACTGTTTGGATTGCAAATAAAAGTAGTGATTTTAAAGGTTCCGGTGGGTCTTCGAACGAAGGCAAATTTATTTTACCTCCAGAACAACAGAAACCAGCAGACTCCTTCCTCCACTTCGAAGCATTACAAAAGGAACATACTACGTTCATATCGCCTATTTCAGAAGATGATCTGTAATCAATTGTGAGGTTATAAGCAAACCCACTTTTATATTTATCGGACCACGCCACCGAATTTGTAGATTGATCTACCACGTGTATATCTAAGTCATTAAGACCATGTCGAAATCTATCTGCAGTAAGACGGGCCTCTCGCTGTTCTTCTGTTTCAAGCGACCGAATATTTTCAATTCTTAATTTTTCATTAGATAAAGTAATCAATTGTTCTTGTCTCAAAGAATTGTAATAATCGCGTCCCGACTCTAGTCGTTGTTCATGCTCATGTTCATCTTCAAGAGATCGAATCATGTTATGGTGCGCCCTATCATTTGTCAAACGGTCTTGATATTGAGTAAAAGTTTCAGATTCTCGAGACAAAATATGACGTTCGCGATCAGCTGTAAGCCGTAATTCCCTCTCAGTGAAGGTTTCGGACTCGCGAGATAAAATATGACGTTCGTGGTCAGCTGTAAGCCGTAATTCCCTCTCAGTGAAGGTTTCGGACTCGCGAGATAAAATATGACGTTCGCGGTCAGCTGTAAGCCGTAATTCCCTCTCAGTGAAGGTTTCAGACTCGCGAGATAATGTATGCCGTTCGCGGTCAGCTGTGAGTCGCAATTCTCGTTGTAAAGCAGTTTCAGCTTCTCGGGATAACGCATGTTGTTCCCGGTCAATGGAACGCCTTAGCTCTCGTTGAGAAGAGCTTTGAGAAGCCCGTGTTGCATCTCTCTTTCTGGAGAGCTTTCATTAGCTCGAGATGTTGAGGCACTAACTCTCATAGAGTTTAACCGATGTGCTCTTTCCTCTTCCGATTCTTGAGAACGCGTCATTCTCATTCTCCTAGCTTGACTCGAAGTTCGAGATAAAGATGGTCGTTTTTTAGGTGGCATCGTTTATTTTATTTTTAATCGACGGTAACTTAAATTCTATTTAGTTACCCAACAAAAAACTTACGTCAGAGGTCCTAACTATAGCTAAGTATATAATAAATAGAATATAAATCTAAGTGCCTATTAAAACTAAAATAATATTCTAATCGAATTATAAATATGTACGTAGGTTATTCATATATAGGTCAAATTACAAAAGAATAAAAAATGAAAATAAAGCTATACTTAATGCGTGTGCAATACTATCTACACTTACCTACTTCACTTAAAAATGAATAATAAGAAATACCTACAACTACTGTAATTAATCAAAGTACCTATGCTAATACAAAAAAAACCTTAGATGTTCTAAGTACAGCTGCTATATAATAAAAAAATATAAATCTAAGTGCCTATTTAAACTTAAATACCTAATATTCTAATAGAATTAAACTAAGAAATATGTACCTACCTACCTACAACTTAGGTACAAAAAAAAAAGAAATGAAAATAAAGCTAAAACACGTGTGCAGTATAGGTAGATAGTAGGCAATATCTACCTATACCTACTTCACTTAAAAATAAATAAAAAATACCTATGAATACTATAATTAATAAAAGTACCTACCTACGCTTTTATCTACTCAATACAAAAAAAACTAAACATAAAATGCCCAAAACTAACCTATCAGTAACTAAAAATCTAACAATAATCTAATCTATCTATCTATTATCTAATCTAAAAATCGAATCTAAATCTACTTAAAAAGAAATAAAATAGGAACTATTAATAGTTAAGAATTTAAACAAAACTAAAACTAATTTAGAAAATAACAACAAAAGAAATTAAAATAAACTATTTAAAGACAAAAAGTCGCGCTGATAAGCACGGTTTATAAAATAACAATTATTGTCTGTCAATAAAGTTCAACACTCTGAACGCATCAACAGCCAAATATTGAATGACGCTTGCGCTCGCCTCCCGCCCCTTTTATACTCTGCCGCCGCGAGCCCCGTCGAGCGCGGCAACCGTTACGCAAAAATAATCCTTATAGCTTGATTCACTATTCACGCGCGATGTCTTGTTGGCGTATTTCATGTAAGTAAGTATAAGTTTGGTGTTTCTATACCGATTTCAATGATTCTTTTTTTATTGAATTGGTGCTAATGTTTATTTTTTTTTAATTAGGAATGATGGTGAGCATTATTGGTTTTATAAACGTAAAAGTAAACAAATATAATAAGAAATCTCCGAACTGCTAAGCTATCGAGAGTTATGCGTGTTATTGTGAGTTAACTATAAAAGGTAGATATATGCTGTCGTGGAATATTTTTCGTGTATTTTTATGTAGAATATTTCCGTTATGCATAGTTTCTATGTAGCTCTAACCATTAAGGCTGCACACGCGACGGAAGCTTAAAAAATCAAGCAACTTCTCCCATTTTCTCAACATTTCCTTTCACTGCTCTGCTCCTATTCATTGTAGTGTGATGAAAAGTACACTATTACCTGCCCAGGAGTATAAAGAATAATTGTACTAAGTTTCGTTAAAATCCGTCGAGTAGTTTTTTTTTCTATAAATAACATACAAACAGACAGACAGACAGACAGACAGACAAAAATTTTTTTAACTGCATTTTTGGCATCAGTATCGAACACTAATCACCCCCTGCTACTTATTTTGTAAATATATTTCATGTACAGAATTGACCTCTCTACAGATTTATTATAAGTATAGATACCATTAAAAAGGAACAGATAAGATAATTCGCTGCCAGGCGATTTATTTAAGTATTTTGTAACAATCTGATCACAAATATTTATGAATCTAGCAAAAACATTAGGGTTTCCGTCAAATTCGGTCCCGATCCTAAGGATTTTATAAAAGTTATCCGGATCTTTAGACATATTTAAATATATATCACTTGAATTAATTGAAGTTTAATTATTATCTAAACTTCTATTAATATCTAAACTACATCGATGCAGAATCCCGATTACAAGATTCTCGTACTATAAACTCTAAGATAATAAATTTTGAAAAAGAATTAAGACTAGGTTAGGAGCAACACGAGAATAGTTCAAATGTACTCACATATAATTCATTTCTGGTTTCTTTCCGTGAATCGAAGTTAAGATTCTTCTCCAGGTGCTGCAGCTGGTCCGTAGATTCTGGATACTGACCTAACAATCCCTATACTAGTATTCTATAGACTGCCCCAAGTACGTTAGCTACAGACGTAGAGTAAAAAAAAAACTACTTTAAACTAACTATAATTAAAAAGAATTACAATTATGAACTTATTAACTACTACAAGAATGTATGACCTACTCGATGTAAGTACAAACAATTATTGATTAAAATATTATTTAAATTTTATATAACATTAAAAATGCAACTATGCATTCCGTTCCCATCGCAATAACATTATACACATTCTGTTCCCATCGAAGGAATTTGAAGATCAGCAGTCTTCCTTAAGTATGTGTGCGTAACTAACTTATAAACACCATTGTCTTGGTTCGCAGTAGCCACTAAATTTCCTTTTTTATTGCAAAACATACTAGCACTTCTCTTTAAACTCCACGTTATTTCTATTTTTGATAAGTTGACTAATGGAAATCAAGTTCATAATAATTCAAGTTCAAGATATTCAATATCTTTAATTTGATTAAAGCCTCGTGCACATAAACGAGCTTTGAACCATTTTACCTGATCATTTTGTTCCTTTTTTATTGCAAAAACCCATTTTGTTGTAATCGTACGTTGACCACGACCTTTCAACTGGAGTACAAGTATTATTTTCTTCGTGCGGAAGCAGTTCGTCATCAATAGCTTTCATTCAACCACTCATTTCTTTTTGAACTCTTCATTGCTTCAGTGTATGTCTGAGGCAGTGACAGTTCAACAAGATTTTCTTCAAACCTTTTATTAAAAATTTATATTCCTCGGAAATAAGGCATCATCTAATTCTTGACACGGTTCATGTGTAAGGTCACTACTACTATTACAACTCAACATGCTATTTTCATTCTCTGACGATGATATTTCTACAAGAATTTCCTCTACATTGGTTTCTTGCATTTCATTTTCTTGTTTTAACCCTTAGTAGTCTGATTTACGAAAGTGATTTTTTTTTAATATTACTGTGTTTGCTTGAGAGTCTAGATGAAGGGAAAAATAGGTAAAAAAATCACAATATTTATTTTACATATTTATTTAGAAAAAAAAACAGGTATCAGTTTTGATACTTCAGGCATTAAGGCCATCAGATATACCTATGCATGAAATAATGCGAAATATTGATTGTTTTTATTATCGCATAACGACACTTTACACTTTTTACAGAACCAGGAGGTAAGTTTCCTACAATTATTAAATTTACACTTATTTCTAGAATCCATAAATATTTTTTTATGACCAATAGTTTTAAACGCCATCTCGTTAGTTTTGAGTTGGGGTCTTTAAGAGACATAATCCAAGTAAGTGGACGATGGTCTGTATAAATTGTAAATTGTTTTCCGTATAGATATGGTCGGAAATATTTAGTAGCCCATACTATGCCTAATAACTCTTTTTCTATTGTTGAGTATCTCTGCTGTTTCAGATAAGGTTCTAGAAGCAAAAGCTACTGGCTTATCTGAACCAACAGTTCCCTGCGATAGAACCGCACCTAACGCTACATCTGATGCTTCAGTCGTCAAAATAAATGGCTTTTCGAAATCTGGATATTGTAATATAGGGGCGTTTATTAGAACCTCTTTACATTTTTCAAACGATTCTAAATATTCTTTTGACATTTCTATTTTTGCATTCTTTTTTAGAAGTTTTGTCATTGGTTTTGTGAGTTTTGAAAAATCTTGAATAAATTTCCTATAATATCCTACTAGTCCTAAGAATGATTTAATTTCTTTTGTGTTTTCGGTAATGGAAACTTTTGTATTGCTTCTACTTTATCCGAATTTGGTTTAAGTCCTTCGTTAGTTAGCGTATGTCCTAAAAATCTAACTTCCTTTTGTAAAAATTCTGATTTATTTAGTTGTATTTTAATTATGATTTCTGAATCTTTGGAATACCTGTTCGCACTTTTCTAGATGTTCCTGTAAGCTTACCGAATAAATAATTACCTCGTCAAGATATGTTAGAACATTGTCAATTCCTCTTAAAACTACAGCCATTAGACGTTGGAATGTGCTTGGAGCATTTTAAGACCGAATGGCATTCTTAAAAACTCGTAGTGACCTCTGTCAGTACTAAAAGCTGTTTTTTCTATATCTTTCTCACACATTTCCACTTGGTGGTAACCTGATGCTAGATCTATAGTTGTGAAGTATTGTGCTCTCCCTAATTTATCTAAAATATCATTAATATTAGGTAATGGATATTTATCCTCTATTGTTTTTTCATTTAGTCTTCTATAATCTACTACTAACCTGAATTTCTTTTCGCCAGTAGCATCTAACTTCTTCTCGACCATATGGACAGGACATGACCATGATGACATACTTTCTTGTATAATGTTTTGACGTAAAAGACTATCAACTTGTTTTTGGATCTCTAATTTTTGTTTCGGTGCTTGCCTATAGTTTCTAATAAAGATAGGGGTATCGTCTGTCATTCTTAGCTTATGTTTAACTTGGTGTGTGAAAGTTAATGGTATTTCCTCGCAATAAAATAATTGTCTATAATTAAAACAGAGTTTTTTAATCGCTATTTTCTCTTCTTCATTCATATGGTCTGTTCTTAATCTATTCAAATTATTTTTTAGTATTTCATCCATATCCTTATTGCTATATAATGAGTTAATATAATCTATGCTTTCGCTATTGTCATTAATAAAGTTTTCTTTAAATGGTATTGATTTCACAGGATAACCCTTTTTTATTTTAATAATTTTATCTGATGTATTTAAAACCGAACAAAGGATTTCTCCCATTTTTACTTTAACTAATGCGGCTGGAAAGACAATACCGCATTCGTTCTTTTGTTGCATTAGCTCGTATTCACCTTCACGATAATTGCACGATAAACTAATCTTCTATTCGCAATTTGGATGTATGGTTATAAATGATTTTATATCATCTTTAATGGGGATTGTTGAGAATTCCGTTCTTAAGATCATATTTTTCATATCGATTTGTGCTCCTAAGGAACCAAGCAAATCTACTCCTATTAAACCATTAAAGTCATTATCAAAATTAAATAAAAGAAATTTATGCGTAAAGTCGCAATTAAATATATCGGGTAACTTAATTAATACGACACCATCGTGTTTGGTAACACCGTGCGGAGTTTTAATGAAATGCGTCTCACGCTTAATCGGTGGTTGGATACCTAGGTGTTTTATTACATCCGGAGCGATAAGAGATTGCGATGCTCCAGTGTCGATGAGAAATCTGCCTCCTAGCTCACTAATATAAACATAAGGCAGTTTGTTATGACTGTTAAGGTTTACATATACTACGTTTGATCTTCGGCTTTGCCTACTATTAAAAAATTTTCATCTTCATGTTGAGATGATTCGAATGTTTGGTTTTCAGGATCAGATTCCTGTTCATAACTCTCGTCTATTTGGTAATTTACGTTCCGTTGTTGTTGTTGTTGTTGTTGTCCCGGTCTTACGCTGAACCTAACATTTTGTTTTTGGAATGTTGGACGGCTATTATTGTTATTTTGGGGCAACTGCTCAACGTTTGGGCGTAAATAGTTTGAGTACGTTGGACCCGGATACCTGTAATTCTGAACGGGTATAGGTCTAGGCGAAACGTTAGCTAATTTTGTTTTATTTTCTAGCATTCTTGTATTTTTTAATTTACATTCTTCTTGCTTTGCAAGTGATATGGCATTTTCAAGATCCATAATGCCTCGTACACGAATTCCTAATGCAATTAATGGCCCTAATTGATCTAAAAATACGTCTAGTGCCATTTTTTCGTAAAAAGATTTTTTATTTATATCTAAGCTAATTAATGCATATGCAACATCTCTTATTTTATTCGCGAACACATCTACGCTTGATCTGTCCTTAGATAAATGCATTAGTTCTTGGATCAATTGAATCTCATCTCGAAATTCTCCGAACCTATTCCTTAATATAATTTTAAATGACATCGAAAGTCATAAAAAATCATTGCACGAAAATTTCCTCGGCTTAAATTCATTCTGACGTGCACAGACAATTTTCAATTTGCCGCCAAATCGTAAAACAAATGACAAATGAATGAAATGTACACTCAATAATATTGGTAAAGAGTTCTATTTTCAAAATTTAAACTATTTTTTTTAATATAATGCTTTTAAGTGGCCAGTTCTAAAAACTTTCAGTTTGGCCCTCGTAATAGAACCATCTTCATCCCCGTGGAGTTCACCGATTTGGATAGTTCCCAAGAAATCGGACTCCCAGGGACAGCGCAAATGGAGAATAGTCATAGATTACCGGAAACTAAACGATATCACCATAGGCGAAACATATCCCATTCCTCAGATATCAGAAATATTAGATCAGCTAGGTAAGAGCAAATATTTTACGACTTTAGACCTAGCTTCCGGTTTTCATCAAATCCATATTTCTCCTGAAGACGAACCTAAAACGGCATTTTCAGTCCCACAGGGACATTTTCAATTCAACCGGATGCCATTCGGGTTAAAAAATGCCCCATCCACATTCCAAAAGCTTATGAATCATTGTCTTGCAGGTCTTCAAGGTACCAGATGCTTTGTTTACCTTGATGATATTGTGGTCTATTCCTACGACCTGGTCTCGCATATCCAAAACTTAAAATTGATATTCCAGAGAATTCGCAATTTCAATCTAAAGCTACAACCGGAAAAATGCGAATTCCTTAGAAAGGAAGTTACTTATCTAGGGCACATTATCAGCCAAGATGGCGTTCAACCTAACCCAGATAAGGTGAAAGCCGTCACAAATTTTCCTACGCCTAAGTCTCCGAAAGACATTAAATCTTTTTTAGGCCTTGTCTCATATTATAGGCGATTTATACAAGACTTTTCAAAATTAGCTAAACCTTTGACTAGCCTTCTCAAAAAGGATGTACCCTTTATATGGGAAAATTCCCAGCAATTGTCATTTGAAAACCTTAAGAACAAATTAGTTTCTGCTCCTATATAAGCTAATCCTGATCTTTCTCAACCTTTTATTCTCACTTGTGACGCCTCAAACTACGCGATATCCGCTATTCTGTCACAAGGTAAAATCGGTCAAGATAGACCCATTGCATTTACATCCCGTACTCTGAATAAAGCTGAATGTAACTATAGCGTAACAGAGAAGGAATGTCTCGCTATAATTTTCGGCACAAAAATATTCCGCCCGTTCCTATATGGTAATCGTTTCTCGGTCGTAACAGACCATAAGCCATTACAATGGCTTTTCAACTGTAAAGACCCTGGCTCAAGACTCATACGTTGGCGACTCAAACTAGAGGAATTCGAATATGATATTAAATATAAAAAAGGGAAAATAAATTCCAACGCTGACGCTCTTTCTCGATTTCCGGTTAATCCAGTCCAACCGGAACCTAACTCCATTTCCAATCCCAATATAGAGGAAGAATCATCAGCAGTAGATAAAGACCTTTCAGATCTTCTAATATCTCCGCCCACGTTTGATCCTGAAGAACTGAACTCACCCACTTTAGACCCTCTTGCCTTGGATGATAATGATATACCCCCATTACCTGAAATAAAACTTAAGCCTAATGACTTACCTTCTCCCGGAGACTCGGTGACTCCAGACATTCCAACTGCAACTACACCGGCTCCGCACTCAGAAGATAACCCTGAAATTATTAATGACTTACCTGACTTACATGATGACAGCTATCCCACGTTCTTGAAAACAACAGCGCAAAAAGATAATATGAATTTTAATACCGTTATCCAAGAACATAATGAAGATATAACTAAATCTAAATTTAAAATAATTATTTTACCTACCTCTATAGACCTCGATGAGTCAAATCCATATGTTCAAAATATTATAGATAATATGTCCAACAGCTCGGAAATAATTAACAAAGAAAGATATTTAAATTCATTCATTTCCTTCGAAAGCAAGGATATAACATATTATTTTCTTTTCTTTAAAGTACATCATTTTGATAAATCCAATTACCCAGACATCTACGAAAGCCTTAAGGCAATCAGAAATGAATTGGTTATTAACTTAAATCTAGATTCAAATCCTAATATCTCTATAACAGAATACAAAAATCCGTTTGATACTCACCAGTATATTAAGATATACAATATGCTTCTTTATTTGTTTAATAATAGTAATATAAATATACATATATACAAAGGCACAATCATATATCCGTCCCTGTCCGAAGTTCCCAAAATACTAAAAGAAAATCATAATATCCCTATTGCCGGACACCTTGGTAGTAATAGAATGCTTAAACGAATCCAAGAAGCTTTCTATTGGAAAAACATGCGAGCTGACATCGAAAATTTCGTTAAAAAATGCACTCAATGTCAAACTAACAAAGCTCTTAGACAGATAAATCGAGCTCCTATGCAGATAACGAGTACATCGACTCAACCTTTCCAACGAATATCCTTAGATGTAGTAGGACTTCTACCTGAATCAGGTCCTGCAAAGATAAAATACATTCTGACTATTCAGGACGATCTAACAAAGTTCTCTTCTGCATACCCGACTCGAAGTCTTACTGCAGAAGAAACCAGTGAATGTTTACTTCACTATATTTCTATTTTTGGTATCCCGAAAATGATCCTCACAAACCAGGGAACCAATTTTACATCCGAATTGTTCCGTAAAACTTGTGAATTTCTCAAAATAAAAAATCTCTGGTCTTCCCCATATCATCCACAAACACAAGGAGCCCTTGAGCGCAGTCATTCTACTCTCAAAGAGTATCTTAGATCCTTCGTAGACAAAGAACAATCCAACTGGCCCCGATACGTGTACACGGCTATGCTTACATATAATACTTCCGTTCATTCTACAACTAATTTTGCTCCCTACGAACTAATATTTGGAAACAAACCCATAATCCCGAATTCTATCTATGATGAAGCCTCAGGAGCAACCTATCCTGACTATGTTCGTATGCTCCAGAATAGGCTTAAGCATTCTAGGGAAAAAGCATTAGATTCTATACGAAAATCCAAGGAATCATCCAAAACATAATTTGACTCTCGTACTCGTCCTGTAAGTTATAAGGTCGGTGACTATGTGTATCTGAAAAACCATTTACGAATGCGGAAAGCGCTTTCACCGCAGTGGAAAGGGCCGTACAAAATCGTTAAAATAAATGGAAATAATACACTTACCCTGCTTATCAATCGACGTCATATCACCCATCACTATGATCAAGTGAAACGGGCTGAAATAAATCCATGACTAGATTTAAATCATACTTATTGTAGTTTTCCTCCTTAATCCTGAAAAGAAAATAAACTTTATTATTAAAAAAAAAAAATAATATACTTACTATTTTATGTAGACCTTTTCTTTAATCCTGAAAAAGAAACAAAATAAAAAATTAGTTACTTATTTTAATTATAAATCCTAACTATAGACATAAGTAGAAATAAGCTTACTTACCTTTCCTTAGTTAATTTTATTATATTCAATCATCTTGTTTTATCTTCATTATTTCCAGTAATTCGGTATGGGCACAAGACAATTGGAATTATGTCCAACCTATAACATCAAGCACGGGCCTTTATTTCGACTACCTTGGAAAATTAAAAATAACACAGGCACACAAAAAAAAAAAAACGTCATGAACCAGAGGGGAGACCCCATTATTCCTAGGTTATTGGGATCGCTGAAACCGAATATGACAATAAAAACTAATTTTAAATGCCAGTTTTCCCGCTAGCACCCCCTTACTACCTCTTAAGGGGTGAAAATTGAAATTTTTGTAAAAAATCAAGATAGATGTGTCTTTCTACGTTTTTTGGGATGCTGAAACCGAAAATGATAACTAAAAATAAATTCATGACCACTATAACCCCCTACCATCCCTTACAGGGGGTGAAAATTTCATTTTTTTCTATAAAATCAAGACAGATGTGTATTTCTACGTTTTTTGGTATAATGAAACCGAAAATGACAACCAAAAGTGAATTTGATACCTCTTTTACTCAATACCACCCCCTAGCTACCCCTAACGGGGGGGAGGGGGAGGGGGTAGTTTCAATTTTGTATAAAATCAAGATGTATGAAGAAATTTTGACGATTTACAGTAAATGACATGTTTATCAAACTAGTTTGAAGTTACTCTTAGCTCTTATATTAGAAATTCAAATGCTTTATCGATCAGAAGTATCTGATATATATTCATGATTTAATTCTATTCTTAGCGTAACCCAGGAACAACGGCGTGGACGTAGTAGATTTCTGTTCCCTTTTGGAGTGCTAGATTAAAGTGAGTCCCCTTGCCTCTCACTATCCGGGGTGCTGAATTAAAGTGAGTCCCCTTGCCTCTCACTATTCAGCGTCTACCTGTTTCTACGATAACGAACTCTCTTGTTGTCAAAAGTTCTTCTAAGTGGTTGCTTTTTATTGGTTCTTTTCTGTTCTGGCAAATCTCTTTTTAAATTCCAACAGTGGTCTGCTAACATATTGACATCCCATTTACCCTGATAGCGCTGTTCCATTGTCTTAAGATCCTGTCTGATGGAACCTTTCACTTTGCTCCTCACTATAATCTCCTAAATTGGCCGAAAAATAGTAACCTTTCTATTTCGGAGCCATAGAATTAGGTTCAGAATCTTTTAAGCGTTTTACAAGACTGCCGGATGGATAACAGTATAAACAGAATTAAATAGAAAGCAAAAAAAAAACAAAAAATGAAACAACTTGTTAAGAATAGGACAAAAATCATGATTCAGTCTTAGTATCATAATAACAAATATATGCATACAATAAGGTTACCATATACTTTATAATCATTTTTTCTCTCAGCATCTTGAAAAACATAGAAATTCATCATCAATTCATACACATCTATCTTGATTTTATAGAAAAATTGAAATTTTCACCCCCTTTAAGGGGTAGTAAGGGGGTGATAGAGGTCATGAATTTATTTTTAGTTATCATTTTCGGTTCCAGCATCCCAAAAAACGTAGAAATATACATCTATCTTGATTTTATAGAAAAATTGAAATTTTCACCCCCTATAAGGGGTATTATGGGGTGATAGTGGTCATAAATTTATTTTTAGTTATCATTTTCGGTTTCAGCATCCCAAGAAATGTAGAAATACACATCTGTCTTGATTTTATAGAAAAAAATGAAATTTTCACCCCCTGTAAGGGATGGTAGGGGGTTATAGTGGTCATGAATTTATTTTTAGTTATCATTTTCGGTTTTAGCATCCCAAAAAACGTAGAAAGACACATCTATCTTGATTTTTTACAAAAATTTCAATTTTCACCCCTTAAGAGGTAGTAAGGGGGTGCTAGCGGGAAAACTGGCATTTAAAATTAGTTTTTATTGTCATATTCGGTTTCAGCGATCCCAAAAACCTAGGAATAATGGGGTCTCCCCTCTGGTTCATGACGTTTTTTTTTTTTTGTGTGCCTGTGTAATCAGCGGTCAGTTAGATGTTGTAATACCGTTGGATATTTCCCATTTCCAACCTCACATAACCAATCTCGATCATGCTATACATAACGTAGACTATTTATGTAAAGAAATTAAAATACAAGAAGCAGAGTGTCAAAGCACGTTAAAACCAATTATTGCTAGACACAAAGATTTGCATAGGGAATTTGATTCCATTTCTTACTTGCTGAACCATCGAAGTAAAAGAGCCTGGGTTGGTGGAATCGGAACAGCCATGAAACATATCTTTGGTACCCTTAGTGAGGATGATGGAATCAGATATGACCAAGCGCTTCGAACCTTCCAGGAAGACAAAAATAAGTTAGCTTCATTAATAAAAGAAAACATTCTTATCACTAATTCTGTAATTTCCTCTTTCAATAATACAATCTATAATATCAAAATTAATGAAGCCCACTTAAATGAAGCCATCAACAATCTCTCATCCTTGTCTATAGATCTATTTAATAGAACTCGTAATTTAGAATATCAATCTCATTTCAATATAATTGTCCAAATTTTAGAATCTAATATTTTAACGCTTTCCTTTCAATTAGAAGATATAGTTAATGCTATTCTTTTTAGTAGCCAAAATATTCTACACCCTGCTGTTATAACTCCACAGCAGTTACATAGAGAGTTTATTGATAGTATAAAACATCTTCCTAGTAATTTAGAGTTTCCTACTTCTTTAGATGTAAGTTCTATTCATACCATTTTTAATGTCTCTAGAATTATTTCATATTATTCTAATAATAAGGTTATTTTTGTAATTAATATCCCATTAGTAGCAGTAAGAGAATTTTCTTTGTTTCATGTTATATCTTTACCTATTTCTCATAATGTTAAAGATCCTAAATCCTTCAGTATGATAATACCTAGCCATAAGTATATAGCAATGACCAAAGACAAAGCGCACTACTGTAACATCGACGATCTGAATGTATGTAGGTCTGTAAATCCGGGAAATTACATCTGTGAAGTGTTAAGAGCTTATAGCCAATATAGTGAAAAAACTACCATCGCAGTGTGAAACAAAAACCCTAATTGGAAATTTAGATTTATGGAAACCCATTAACTATAATAAATTCATATATGTTCAAAGTAATCCTACAAAAGTATCTATTGATTGTCTAAATTCAAAGGGCATAGCCGGATTAATATGGGCAATTTGCCCCCGCGATTTTTTTGGCTCATACTCAGGGGATCGATTTGGTGTCGAATGAAAATAATTTACACCAATTTTTAGCTGTTTATCTCTAACGGTCGTCGAGACTTTCAAAAAAATCTGTTTTTTCAATTTTATTTTTATTTTTATAGTAAAATTCACAATTAATCAATGATGAATTTTTTCTCAATTCTTGGGAGTTAGAAAGTCAAGAAAAAAATACAATCATGATTTTCTAAGGAAAAGCCGATTTTTGACAGACGAAAAAAAATTAAAATCTTTTTTTTTTTTAGCCTTTTTAAAATATGTCACTCACCAAAATTCGTCAGAAAATGTCTTTTATACTCCTTTACACTCAGGAATTTTTTAAAATTTTTTGAAGTGGTGGAACAATATGAAAAAAAATAAAAACTCATTTTTTTTCTAAAATCTTGCGTTTTGAATAACTTATATTTTTTTGAGCTAAAAAAAATGTGTCCAAAATATTTTTCTGCCAAAAATTATTTTCGGCAAAATATAAATAAGGATTACCATAAAGAAATTCATATATATATATATATATATATATATATATATATATATATATATATTGTCTTATGTAATTAAAAGGGTTATTAATGATTGAAAACTTACTCAAAGATGATGCTTATAAATATTTTTAAACTATTAAAAATTATTTTAAATCTGATACAACAACAATGAAAATTACAATCGAAATTGTAACTATATTAGTCCTCATCACTGTCTTCATTCACAACAACACTAACTTCCTCATTAATAAATAGCCGGCTCAGTATCTCAGCAGGTCTTACAATTTTTGCTAAATATCGAGCGTAAGATAGATAATATATGATAGCTGCAATATGTGAGCAACACCCAACAGTGCGTCTACCATTAGCACAATCACAACAATATCGAGTTATTCCAGCAAAGTCGTTCTTATCAGGCTGATATTCAATAAAACAACGATATGTTTTCGAATTAATATGTCGAGATCTAACTTCAAACTTAATAATTGTAGGTGTAATTTTTAAATGATGGAATGTGATGGTTCCGGTTTCATCCATCATTTCAGCTAAATATGATACAGCTTGAGACATTTGATATGATCCTGTGAAAAGAATTTTTAGTTCTTCCTCCATCAATTCAGGAAAATCAGTCAGTACGTCTGAGGTTATTCTCACAAATGGGACTTTTCTTCTTGCCCAACGATTAGTCTCTACTTCCAAGGCTAAAGTATTATCTTGATCTTTTTTTGAGTTCATAGCAGCAATAATTTTCTCTGAAAGATCAAGATCAGAATCAAGTCTTGCACCAAATTCATTGTTTAAAAAACAAGCGATTTGACAAAAAACTTTAGTTTTCGGAAGCAATTTATTATCCAGTTTATGATCTAACAGCTTAAACTTCTGTTTGATAAGGCCATGCACTGCTTCAACAACCCAACGAATTTTGGTAACGAAACGAGATTTATTCGACTCATCTGTGGTCAGCTGATTGCGTTTTCCTTTGAGAGCAGGCATTAGCACTTTGAATCCTAATTCTTCTAAATATGTAATCACATCACGAAAGCCACGATCAACGACAATAATATCATCTTTTTTCAGCAAATTAATCAGACTATTAGGGTCATTTAAGATGACTTTCATAATTTCAGCATCGTTCATATTAGCTGTATAAGGTCCAAGCATATCAATAACGAAGCCATTTGTAGTGCATATCGTAAATGGTTTGCATAGAGGAACTTTCTTTTGACCAGAATATGATTTTCTTTGGTATTCGTTATTTGAACTTTTCTGATGGCGAATATATGTTCCGTCGCAAATGAATATCAACTGGTCATCTTTTGTTTGATATAATTTTTTAGCAGTATTTGACGTATTTGCGAGTAATGTCTCTCTACTGATAGCATCAATTCCAAAATATTGAGGTAAGACATCTTTTTCAAATGAAGATATTACTTCATCACAGTAGTCGGATACCATTTGTTCCCGAGCTAAACCAAAAACAGAAGATATTACTGCATTTGAATTTCCGGTTCGTAATTTAAATAAGAATATAACAAGAGCTTGAGTGACATTACGATTCACTGACTTTCTTTTTTTAGCTCAAAAAAATATAAGTTATTCAAAACGCAAGATTTTAGAAAAAAAATGAGTTTTTATTTTTTTTCATATTGTTCCACCACTTCAAAAAATTTTAAAAAATTCCTGAGTGTAGAGGAGTATAAAAGACATTTTCTGACGAATTTTGGTGAGTGACATATTTTAAAAAAGCTAAAAAAAAAAAGATTTTAATTTTTTTTCGTCTGTCAAAAATCGGCTTTTCGTTAGAAAATCATGATTGTATTTTTTTCTCTTGTCTTAAACTCCCAAGAATTGAGAAAAAATTCATCATTGATTAATTGTGAATTTTACTATAAAAATAAAAATAAAATTGAAAAAACAGATTTTTTTGAAAGTCTCGACGACCGTTAGAGATAAACAGCTAAAAATTGGTGTAAATTATTTTCATTCGACACCAAATCGATCCCCTGAGTATGAGCCAAAAAAATCGCGGGGGCAAATTTCCCATATTAATCCGGCTATGCCCTTTGCAAGAAAAAACGATTATTGGTACTGGTATTTTGTATATTAACTAACTTTACAATTCCTATTAGCATTTCAGATTTTGATCTAATTAAAGATAACTGTTGCAATCTTGCTGCTATAGAAAATATAGATAATGTGTCCCCTGTTTCATTAGAAAACATAGATCTTGATAATTTAAATTCATATCGTGATGTTTTACAAGATCAAATTAAAATTGCAAAGGAACTAGCTGAAAGCCCACATATTGTTAAATATGGGACACCTTACTCTACTTTAATTATAATTATTTTTATTTCCATTGTTATTTTTATAATTTTTAAATGTTATATGTGTAAAAGATCAAAAGGCAACTTTTCCATTAAATTTCCCTTTAGTTCTGAATCCCCTAACAGTCTTAATCAAGTTAATAAAAATCACCAAGACCAACAGACAGACGAACAAGTTTCTCTCACAGAAAATATACCCCTACCTAAACTTAGAATCAACGTTTAATCCAGAAAACTTACTTCCTTGAAGTTTTCTTTTTCCAAGGGGGGAGGTGTTACATCCCCAAATAGTAAGGGTAACTGCTGACTACTAGTATTACCCCTTCCGCTAGCCTGCTTTATCAGCAGTCTAGCCTCCTTTTAATTAACAATAACTTTAACGCCCAGTCAGTCTGCATTAATCCTTATTCCGGAACGGTTGTCTTTTGATAAAGTTTTAAAATCCTTGTATCGTGTTAAAATTAAATCCGTGTGTCAATTAAATAGTTTTTTTTAAAAACCTAAATCCAAAGACCCGGATAACAGATAGAAGTTTTTCATTTTATAATAGTATTCAAGAAACAGAATACTCTTCTAAAAATCAGCACAGTTATGAAATAAACTAAAACAGTCTTTACTTTTTTAGAACATAAATACACTTTACACTTACTACAATATATTATACTTAATAAATCGCATCCAGGCATCATGCATCGCTTCCTACTGTCCCCTCTTTTCTGGTCATGACCAAAACCATCAAGATGAAGTTCTCTTGGAGGTTTTTGCTGACAAATCACTCCCTTTCGTATTTTTTTGGCTCTTGGAGTATCTTCAATACTGGCCGGACGATCTCTAGTAGGAGGAGGAGTGAATTTACACAGTGTATCTGCCAGTTCGGCTCGGAAATCTGCAAATTTCAATATATTCTTGGGGCTTTCTTTTCTTCTTTCTTTTTCTTTTTCCGTGGCAACCTTCTTGTAAAGTACCCAGGCGTTTATTACAGTGAGATCCAGTAGATGGTAAAAAATTCTCATATACCACTTGCGGCTTTTCATCCTGATTCGGTACCTACCCAAATATGAGTCCATTAGGTCAACTCCTCCCATGTGTGCGTTATATTCCTTTACCAAGTTGGGACAAGCAATGGTTACTTTTTTCTTTTCCTTTTTATCATACCTTTAAATTTGACCCACAGGGCTTACCCCCACATAAGTAGAAGCTAGGGTGACTGGTTTATTATCCATCCAGGCTACTGCTGTTATATCTACGCCATTTACACTAGTCATATTCTCTTCATAGGTTCCACGAGCCTGCTCCAATAATTGTTCCTTGGTCATTAGTTTGCATTCTTTTCCGAGTCTATTCCTCTGAACGGTACCTAAGGTGGGAATTCCTTCCCCTGCTAAATACGCCATAAGTAGGATAGAAGTATAATAGTTGTCAAAATAAACTATGTAATTTTGACGTCTTGGAATAATTCTCGCTAATTTGATGACTGTCTGAGCAATTGGTCCTAGATCGGGCTCACCTGGCAATGTATCTGAGTCCGCCTTGCCAGAGTAGATCATAAATCTGTAAGCATATCCGTGCAAGACACACACACATCATGAAGAGTTTGAACCCCCATTTATGGGGTTTATTTGGCATATGGTTTCATGAAATGTCCTATCTTCGTGGCGCACATCTGTTCATCAATAGAAAGGCGCTGGTCTATTGGGATTAAAGAAAATCTGTTGTTTAAATGATCTATAACTGGACGCAGCTTATGAAGACGGTCATGATGGGGATGATCAATAGGTAGGTGCTTTTCATTGTCGTTAAAATGCAAGATTTTTCGAATCTTTTCGAACCTATTCACCGTCATCGCTTCTTCTATAGGAGTAAATACAAATTTACCCCAGTACGATCTTACACTAGGGTAGCGATAGACAGACATGAATATCAAAATACCCAAAAATTTCCTAAAATCATCGACAGACAAATTCTCAGGTTTATCTGGTTGCTTTTGGATAGAGTATTTTATAGTTTCAGTGGCAATTTCCTGCATAAAATCTGGAGTGAAATAATACATAAAATAATCATACGGAGTTCTAAATTCTTGTATTTGTGTGGGAAAGTTGGTATCTACCGTAAACTTTAATATTTCTGGGTTGAATTCCATAGACTCCTTCTTCCAAATGAGATTTCTTCTAATGGAATTGCTATATAGTCCACGTGTACTGGGAGCAACGAAACTTGAATTCTCAGTCACACTCTTGTTGATCAAAGGGGGATCAATATTATCAGCATTACTTGTAGATAGGCCTTGCGTGATGTCAGGGATAACCTCGTCTACTTCGACGCCATTTTCAATGTTCCCTTCTAACTCAGCCTCCAAAGCGTCACGAGTAGGGTAATAATCTAGATCATCATAATCAGATTCCTCTCCATCTGAAGAGAGTTCACCATTTTCTAGCTGCCGCAGGTATTTCTCGATTTCCCTTGAATCCATGACTGTAAATAAATAAAAACAACTATGCACCACACCATAGATAGCCCAACTCCAGAAAAAATGAGCAAAGCAAAGCAAATAAATAGTTTAAAAATATTTTTACAAAATAATTTATAGTATTAGGAAATAACAATTTTACTTACCGTTATAGCATAATGTATCAATTTCGATACAAAGAAAAATCCTGCCAAAAGTGTCAATTTTTGTAAAAATATTTTAGATATAGTAAAAGGAGAGCACGCTTGAAATACATACCTTGTCGGTAATATTTTTCAAACACAGTAATTTTAAAAATATTCACGAAGAAAGCTGATCGAAGTTATTGACTTTGTATCAAAATCGTAAATGTACACACCAAAACACTTTCATATTCGTAAATTTGGCGGGACGAATGACATGCTGTCACTATTTTATTGAAGTGAAACTTCTTTAGGCGCATGAGGGTAAAATTTTTACAGATGAAACGTCACGCCGGTATGCAACGGAAGTGTCGGAAAAAAGAGAGGGAGTGATCGAGACCGATTGAGAGAGAGTAAGACAGGGCGAACGTAGCATGAGCAACTAGCCGTGGAGTGAAAGTAGGGAGCAAGCGAGTGAGAAAGATTGAGAGAAAAAGTGAGACAGAGCGAACGTCGTATCACGCATAGTGCTATGGAGTGTGAGGTGGGAGAGAGCTATAGTGAGAAAGATTGAACAAGAGAGAGAGAGAATACGGGATATCGAGAAAGAATACACGCCCTATTGGTTGTGTATTCGTTTACTAGTTAATTATTAGAACTTTAGATGGCATTTCTGTCGCATAGCGTAATATTTACAATATTATTAGACATTTCTACAGTGAATAAACAGTAAGTGAATTTTATAAATAAAAACTTTGTGAAAAACTTTGTGAAAAAACTTTGTGAATAAATTTGTAAGTTGTCCTGTATCAAGCAATTATTCGAAGTAAGTAATATATCTGTTATCTTTTTGTTTATTTACAATTTTTTATGATAATTGGTTTGAAGGTTAGGTAGTTTTAATATTTACAAATAACATGTGGTATTTCAACTTGCCACTCGTCATTTGATAATTTAATAAATCATTTACCATAAAATAAAAATATTTCATAAATTCGCTTTTCTAAATTTTGAATTCAAAAACAAAACTGAATTAATAATTTCTAATATTGACAAAAAACACGTGGCATTTTTATTTACAATTCGTCATTTGAGATTTCAATAAATCATTGTGCATAAAATACTAATAACAATATTTCATAAATTCTTTCGACGAAATTTTAATTTAAAAATTGGAATTTCTAGAGTTATCATTAATTTACAAAAATTTTGTATATATTTAAATTGGATTAGGTATTTTTAATATTTACAAAAAATCACGAGGAATTTTAATTTAATATTCAACATCTGAGATTTGACTATATTATTTTTCAAACAATATAAAATAAATTTATTTTAATAATCTCTTTAATTATTTTTATTATTAAATATTAATTTCAAATAACTTTTCGTTTTCAGATTGCAATGCCAAAAATTGTGGTGCGAGAGTGTGAAACACTTAAAAATAAAATATCTATTAGACGGCCAGCTAAAACATCAACAGAACGTTCACGAGAATTTAGAGAGCGAAAAAAGGCTTTAAAAAATGCAGCTAGCCAAGAGTTGAATATCTCATCGTCCATCATTACAGAAACTACACCAAAAACTCCAGCAGAGCGTAGTCGTGACTACAGAGCTCGAAAAAGACAAAAATCTGAAGAAAATCAAGAGTCAAATGATTTGACGCGAATCACTGTTGAAGTTGAAGTACATCAAGAACAAGACAATTCTCAACCTTCGACTTCGACTTTACCAATTAAAAGAAAAAAAACTTCAACAGAACGTGTTCGTGAGTTTAGAGCAAGAAAAAAATCATTGACAAGCCTTTCAGAAAACATCATTGAAGATTTTCCAACATCATCAAATATTATTAATGCTAATAACAATAATAATAATAATAATAATAATAATAATAATAATAATAATAATAATAATAATAATAATAATAATAATAATAATAATAATAATAATAATAATAATAATAATAATGGTGATAATAATAATATTAATAATAATAATAATAACAATAATAATGGTGATAATAATATTATTAATAATAATAATAATAATAATATTAATAATAATAATATCGATGATGAGAATCATGTCAATATTACAAATAATACGAGACGTATTCAAGATAATGATTTACGAGTACCTTATCCTACTTTTCACAGGCATCAAAATGCTCACAAGGAATTTAAGGAAAAATTTATCAATAACTCGTTTGGGCATGTTTGCTCAGTATGTGAGAGATTGTGGTTTAAAGAAGATTTAAAATATGCATCTATTCAACACCAAGAGATATTAAATATAATTCTTCCTCATGTATCAAACGACAAAATTGCTTTATGCAACACATGTCTTAACGCATTAAACAAAAATAACATTCCAATAATGGCTGTATATAATGGTTTCAAATATCCACAGTTTCCAAGTCATTTACCACCACTAGATATTTTATCTGAAAGATTAATTTCACCTCGTATACCTTTTATGCAGATCAGAAGATTAAGACATGTCAACGGTCAATATGGAATTTTAGGGCAAATCATTAATGTGCCTGTTGATGTTGATACAATGATTAAAAGTCTACCACGAAACGTAGATGATGATTATTGTATTAATGTACATATCAAACGAAAACAAATTCATAAATCAAGCTATTTGCAGGGCATAATTAATAAACGCACAATAAAAACCTGGCTACAATTTTTATTAGCTACACCACTTTATGCTATGTATGAAATTACAATGGATCAATCATTTTTTGACAATAATTCAATTTCAACGGAAATTCCTTTAGAAGATATTAGTGAACATATATCTATTGAAGAAAGTCTAACTGCTCAACAACATACACTGTCATGGGATGAGGAACAATATTTTTGTATTGCACCTGGAGAACAAAATGTTCCACGGAGCTTACTGTTCGATGAACATGCAGAAGAGCTTTCATTTCCGTCAATTTATTTGGGTGAATTTCGGAGATTCAGAGAAGGAATTAAAGCAACACCATTCATGATGGCATCAAGTGAATTACGAAGATCTGATCGACGAGCTGTAACACCGCATCATCTTTTATACGTAGCAATGAAAATTATAAGATTGAGAGTTCGGGATTCCCTGACGATTGCTTTTAAACATGTTGGTAAAAATACAACGGTCACTCGACAACAAATTGAAGACGAACATTACATCAATAATTGTATTGAAACAAATCTTGCTTTTTTACGATCAATTACGAATTCAACATGGTATTGGTCGAATCGCAAAAAAGATCTTTTTGCTATGATAAGGCAACTAGGTAAACCAACAATTTTTTTAACATTAAGTGCAAATGAAATTGGTTGGACAGATCTAATACAAATATTATATACATTGAAACATAGTGGAGTTGAAATTTCAACGGAAGCTGCTGAAAACTTGCATTACCTTGAAAAAACTACTTTAATTAATGAAGACGCAGTAACGTGCGCGATTTACTTCAAAAAATTAGTAAATTTTTTAATGTCTATCCTACAGTCGAAAAAATTAAGTCCGTTCGGAAAATATTACGTTGTCGAGTACTTCAAGAGGATTGAATTTCAGCATCGTGGAAGTCCACACGCTCATATCTTATTGTGGTTAAACAATGCTCCAATTGATGCCATGGGAAACGATAAAATTGATGCGATAACATTAATTGATAATTTAATTTCTGTTTCATCTGAAGAAGCATCAGGTAATATAAAACTCACAAACACACATTTACGTGTTACAAAAGAATAGGCGCAAACGGACCACAGAAGTGTAGATTCGAGGCGCCTTTCATGCCGTCTAGATCTACAATAATATTATCACCTATGCAAAAAGAGGAACCTGGTTTTCGCGATTACTTCAATCAATACAAAAGCATAAGGGTGAAACTAGAAAATAAAGATTATCTGGACATGGATGATTTTTATAAAGACAATAACATACTTTCAGATGACCATTATCATAATATTCTACGAGCTGGGATAAATAGACCGAGAGTATTTTTTAAACGCCAGCCACGTCAGAAATGGAACAATTCCTTTAATCCATTCATTTTAAATAAAATTAAATCTAACATGGATATTCAATTCATTACGGAGGAGTATTCTTGCGCTGCTTACGTTGCTGAGTATGTAAATAAAACAAATAGAGGAGTAAGTCATCTTCAACGTTTAATTATCGAAATTATGAATGAAAACCCTGAGTTTGATATTGTTGAGGTTACTAGAAAAATTGGAGTGAATATGTTAAATCACGTAGAAATTACAAGTCAGGAAGCTGCTTGGTACCTTCTACGAGAGCCAATGTCAAAATGTTCGACTGTTGTAACTATTATTCCCACAATGTGGCCTGTTGATCGACAAAGAATACGAAAAACTCAAAAGGCATTAGACGAAATGGGTATTGGAGAGGATTCAACTAATATTTGGCGTGATAATTGGTTTGACAAGTATGAAAAGCGACATCAAGATTTAAATGATGTCACACTTGCTCAATTTGTTGCAAATTACACAATAAAGAACGACGGAAGTTATTCACTCAGAAAGAAACCACGCATCATACGTTATCGTAATTTTGATATGGCGCAAGATCTAAATGAATATAAAAGAGAGATGGTATCTTTACATTTTCCGTTCCGTAACGAAGACGCAGAAATACTGTCTGAGCTAAAATTCATTCAGATATATGATGAGAATGAAAATTTGATTTTAAGTCGTCGAAAAGATTTTGAATCAAATCTAGACATTCGTAAGACTATTGAAATTTGTCGTTGCTTATGTCGTGATGATGATATTCTCGATAATGAAAATGACCAAGAAGCAGCAAACAGATACCCTGAGCCGGATCCATATCAAAATTTATTTCAAAACGCGAATCCTGAAATTAATAATGCTGATATTCGTGCAGCTGTGTTAAACAAGCTTGGACCGATAGCAAAAAAAAAAGAAAATTTAATGGAAAATGCCGAGTTTTGTAATTTAATGAGGATGTCGAATAATAAGCAGAGCGAGCTTTTACATCATGTATTATCGCATCTACTATATTCAAATGGAAATCCACTACAAATTTTCTTGACTGGTCCAGCTAGTTGTGGCAAAACATTTGTCATTAAGCTTATCATGGAAATTTATAATCGTTTTTCCAATACCGATGGTTTTTGCAATGCATACATAGCATGTGCTTCAACTGGTAAAGCCGCTGTGGCAATTGATGGTACCACTGTACATACAGCATTCAAGATCACACTTTCAAGGTTGCTTCCTTTAAGTATTGAAGTAGCTCATCAATATCGAGCACTTTTCAAATTTATAAAAGTTATAATCATCGACGAAGTTAGCATGATTAGTGCTGAATTACTTGGGCACATTGATTCACGATTAAAACAAATATCGAGTATTTTCTTCGATTCTGACAAAAATTGGTAATGGTGACCAATTAGCAAGCCAGGAAATAGAACTAATAGAATCACGATTATGTACTGTTCATGAAGCAGATACTCACTGTCCGCATGCAATACGGTTATTTAATACAAATCACGCTGTCAATGTTTATAATAAGAAAATTTTGGATGGAGCTATAGAAAAATATAACTCTACAGCTACAGATGTTTACATTGGATGCACATCAACAGAACAACAAGCGTTTGTACGCCAAAAATTACACAAAATGTCGATAATTGATACAGGAGGTTTACCATATGAAACAGTTTTTGTAAAAGATATATATTATATGATAACAACCAATATTGACGTGTCCGATGGTTTGGCGAATGGTGCCGTTGGAAAATTAGTTCATATCGAACGAGATGATTCAGGCCAAGTTAACTTTGTATGGCTTGAGTTTTCAGATTCACCAAAAACTGGTCAAAAAATTCGAAAAAAAGTTGCTGGACATGTTGCGGCAAATAATATAAGTCGAACTGCCGTACCAATCGGTAGACGATCATCAACAATACCACTAAATAACAATAAAACAATAAATGTGAAAAGGTCCCATATGCCATTAGTTTGTGCTTGTGCAACAATAATTCACAAGTCTCAAGGAAGTACGTACTCCGAAATTGTCTACGAATATGATAAAAAACAGTCACAATCATTGGTATATGTTGCATTGTCTCGTGTCATAACTATCGAAGGACTACGGATTACTACAAGCAACAATGATTTGACCTTTTACCATGGACGAAGACCATCAACAACAATGATACATTTACGAGATGAATTTAGAAGACTTTCATTAAATTGTGTAAAAACGGTTGATAGTGACTTGCTATATTTCATACGACAAGAACAGGGATTAACTGTATATACTCTTAATTGTCAAAGTCTTCGAAGTCATTCTCAAGACTTATTAAAAAATCAAATTATACAAGAATCTAACATCATACTTTTATCTGAAACTTGGATAAATAACTCTGAAGAAATAAGTCTAATTAATTTTGACTGTATTGTTAACTTTAAACGACCGAACGTTCGAGCAGGTGGAGTGGGTATTTATTTCAATAAAAAAAAAAAACAATACGACAAATATTGTTACGCCAAACGTTACAATGACAGCAATTAATTCATCATCACAGCAACTAGTATCAACATCAATTGGTGACATTTGCATGGTGGAATGTCAAACTCTTCATGGAAGAAAAATAATTTTCGCTGCTGTATACATATCAATTAATCAAAAAATTGAAGATATAATTAGTTTCTTGCATCACCAATTACTTCCATACAGCCACGGAGGTGCTGCTATTCTCGGTAATGAGAATGATAAAATACCACTTGTTTTGGGTGGTGACTTTAACATTAATTTTGCAGTTGATGATTCCAAACCATTAATTAACTTTCTAGAAGAAAAATTTAGTCTACAGCTAAATAATAATCCAAACACACCAACTACAAATTCAGGAACGACAATAGACGCTATTTTTACAAGATATTTAGATAATGTTGAAACACGAACTTATGTTGCATATTTTACCTATCATAATGCTTTAGTCACAATAATACCAATACAAACAACGTCAAACAATGTAAATATTGAAGAAATAAATTGAAAAAATTAAATTTATAATTTACATTAATTTTCAACACTTTTTTTTTTTTATGACAATTAAATGCCTAACCTATCTTCCTTTTTCCCTTCCTCTTAATGTTGGAAATTTAAAGTTTTAGATTTGTATAAATATAAACAAGATTTATAAATTAGTTCGCCAAAGAAGTTTCACTTCTGACATGTGTACTTTGTACGCACGCATGTTTTTTTATTGTACGTCTGTCGATGGTTTTTGTTGCCACGAATAATTATTTCCATGCAAAAAAACATGATAACCTTAAAGAAACACAAAGTATCGATTTCGATACAAGATGCATTTAAGGGTTAATCTAAAGGTTGCCTGGTAGAGATCGCTTATTAGCGATAAGGCCGCCTTTTTGTATAACCAAATTATTGTGTTTTCTATTTGTATAATTAAAAAATATTTGTTTTTCTGGTGTGCAATAAAGTATATAAGTAGTGTCTATTCGGGGGTTCTGCCTCATTGGTATTGGGGGATGTTCTGGCTCAGCGGGGGTCTCGCTCAAGTTTGGGTCTGACTCAGACAAAAAAAAAAAAAAAAAAAAAAAAGGTTTTGCTATCATCTAAATCGTTTGCTGCTATCCCCGTTGCGCTAGCTCTTACGGTTACAGAGATAGCTTTTTGAATTCGACTACCTGGCCGAAGGCTGATAAGACCATTCATTCCCTACTCAACTCGCCCGGCGTTATCGCCGCAGGCCGATAAGGGGGTCATCCCATGTGACGGCCTGTATTTTAGGGATTTTTTAGGATTTTTTTTCTACGACCAGTAAATAGATAGAGCTTTATTGTTTATTATAATTTATTAACATATATTTTGGCAGTATCAGTATAAAATTTGAGCTAAAAATATAATGTAGAACATGAGTTACAGGGTTCTGAACAGGGCCGTCTCGAAAAAATGGACTCGCACTTCCTCCACGATTCCAGCTGATTGGCTTATCTGAAACAAAAAAAGTAGGCGGCGTTTTAATCTGTGAGCCTAAATGCACGGAATGAACTATCATCAAATGAATATACCAAAAATTGGACTTTTGATAGATATTTGAAAAAAAAATCGTAAATTTTGGGTTTTTTTTGTTTGTTTTTTGCTATAAAAAAATCGAAATTTTGAGAATTTTTGATTGTCCTTAGTTCATTCCATGCGTTTGAATGTGCTGAATCCAACGCTTCAAGATTCAAGTTATTCGGTCGAGCCGTTTTTAAGATATGATGGAGGAGAGTTTGAAAAACAGAGTTTTTAGAAAAACGCGTTTAAAGTTTCAAGTTCGCTTTTAACTATGAAAATCTCAACTTACTCTCAATCGGCGATGCCCGGTCCATAGAGCATTCCTTCCTCTTTTTCTTGAAACTCTTTCAAAGCAGATTGTTCAGCTCTTGAGTCAATCCTGGCTTGTTTAACGGCATCACTTACGCGCCGCTCAGAACGTGAGATTCGCTTTTCATCACGTTTCTCAACATAAGTATGGGATTCGCGGCCAATAGGGCATCCCATAACCGACATTACTTTTAAAACACCTTCAAAACCTTCATTAAAGATGATAACTGATAAGTAACTAGCAATTTCAACTATCTTGGGACCAGAATGGAGATGCTTAGGAGCAAAAGTCCAAATCAACGAATTCAAAGATTCGTTATTGTTTTGTGTCTCTGCTCCTAAACAACGAATTAATAATTCATCTTTTGACAAATCTTCGAAAACAGGTTTGATAACTGTTTGTACTTTTGGTATTAGAGGTGGTTTATCGTGATGAAATTGGTCGAGCTCGTTCTTAGCTTCTGCCTTCCGCCATTTACACCAACTGTCTTCGCCTTCTGGACAAAATTGATGTTGAGGATTTTCATCTGAAGAACATTTGTGATAATACGTTGCCCAAACTTCCTTCTTCATATCTTCTAGCGAATCTGGATGACGTCGAATCGCTAATCCGTAGAATTTTGTTGTTTCTTGAATAACTTTATCAGTGAGTTTACCTGGTCCTTTTCCACCGATTCCTTGATTAGTTTTATCTTTTTTAACAGCCCGAAGTCGTGTTCCCATTCTCTTTTCTACGTGGCCCACACATTCTTTTTTTGTAACTACAGTATCTCCATACGGCTTAGCATCTAGGATCCCTTTAAAAGTTTTACTGTCACCATCGCCAATGTATGTAAGATACTTTACGCCATATCTTTCCATAGACCTCAAAAACATTTGCGTGATGGCACTTATCTCCATTTTACCGGAACTTCCGGTATGGATTATGGTGCATTCATCTGTATGCGCTTCATTCCACATGTCGTACTCTAAAGGATTCGTTTCTTTCTTACTTTTCCACTGATTACATCCACCACAAAAACTACTCATAACCATGACATCTAAAACTTTTCCGGTGTACTTTCCAATCAATGTAGAAACTCCGAATAGAGATGAAAAGCCTCTTTTCCTCCAAGTACCGTCACCAGAAACGATTAATTCATCTTGTGGTTTTCCTGCTACTTCATTCGAAGCTTTTTCTTGCGTGACTGCGAATGATAATAAAGTTTCACACAGTGACGATGTGGCTATATGAATGTTTTTCAGTAGTGCAGTATAAGTTGAATTTCCAATACCCGAACATATGTCCATTAAGCTGCAGAAAAGATTTATTCCTTCGTGACCAATTCCTAATAATCGCATCACAAATGCAAACCGGCGATTAACTTCAAATGCATTCTCGATCAACGGGCCCGAGTTTATAACTATCTGTTTTTCACACTCACATGATAAAATAATTTTAAAACCTAACCCTCGGAAACTTGATTGCGAAATAGACACATCACTTTTACAAGTTTTGCATATCACTTTTTCAGAAATTGCAGCGAATACAGAAACAAACTCCAAAATGCAATACGCGAAATTCGAAACAATGGGAACCTCCATATTCATGCTATTTTTGAGTTTTTTCGCCGAAGCTGATGTAAATTCCGTTTCATTTTGGGTGGTAAAACGGTTTCCAGAAAACGTTCTTTTTTTATTACGACCAGGATGAACATTTCCACTCGTACTTCCTTTCCGTCCACTCATTATTAAAAATAATATTTTGTAGTTGTTGCACTCTTCGAAGTTCAACCAAGACTGAAATAACTGTAGTAAAATATTTAATAATTATAGAAATTCCTGTTCAAGCCTGTAGAAACACGTATAAACAGTATCTACATAAAGGGTGCCAGGTATAAAGCCGACCGTACACAATAGGCCCGGACTCCGACTGCCAACTCAGCGCTTCGAACAGCTGCTTCTACTACCTGCTGTATCTTTAAAACGACATCGAATTTTCGAAAATCACTTTACTACCGTATTCTAGACATGTTAAGAAAGAAATTTATGAAAAAAAAAAAAAATCGATTTTTTGAGCCCATCACATGGGATGACCCCCATAAGGCCCACCGACACTAATTACCACAGTATTTGTTTATATACATGTTTGTTTTATGCAATAATACCACAAATTAAAATTTATATTTTATTTAAAATCATACTTGATTAAATTATCAATTATTACATCCTAACCAAATAATCTATTTTATATAGATTTTTATTTTATGCAATAATTATTACATCATTGTACAGGGTTTCATCTTCATCGAATATCCTAAACATAATCTATACAACCTAACATAACCTAACCAAATATAATCTATACAACCTAACATAACCTAACCAAATAATCTATTTTATATAGATTTTTGTTTTATGAAATAATACCACAAATTAAAATTTTACATTGTATTTAAAATTATACTTGATTAAATTATCAATTATTACATCATTGCACAGGGTTTCATCTTCATCGAATATCCTAAACATAATCTATACAACCTAACATAACCTAACCAAATATAATTAAAATTTTACATTTTATTTAAAATAACACTTGAATAAATTATCAACTATTATATCATTGCACAGGGTTTCATCTTCATCGAATATCCTCACGAAGTTCTGCATGCTCTGACCGTAGAACATATGATGTAGGTATACCAAGCAGTATTCACCACACACCGAAGTCCACTCGTTTTGTATTTTCTTACTATTAAAATACCATATTTTACAGTTTCTATTAAGAAATGCTTTATGGAAGCCTTTCGGTGCTCGGCCAAATGAATCAAAATATTGGCCGATTTTGTTTTTGTCTACATGTATGGCTACCCAGTGAGAACCTGGCTGAGTATCATAATCTAGATTGCTTACTAAAAATGTAGGGGCTTCAATATGTATCGGCAATCTGTTTGCAGGAAATACATTCATTTGTAACAATGGATTAATCCTATTTAAGCATTCCTGAATTTGTAGGGTATTCATATTTTAGAATAGATATGTGTACACGTGCTCTATCATGCATAGACATGTAGTGAATAGTTAGGCATCTTAAAACATGTCTTTATAGTAAGGAGATTATGTACAGCAAGCAATGCATACGCTAAATCGTTGGAATTTATAAACTAGTGACTAACGTTGAAATACCAAAGAAATAGTTTTAAGGAATTTTGAATAGACAAACCATTACTTATCAGGTTTTACTCATAAGTCAACAATGTAAATGTTTCGTTTAGAGTTATCGTTTTACGATAATAGTAAGCACTTACTATCGCTATATAAGTCCAAAACGAAAGAGGACCACCACATAACAATATTCGTCTACGTGCAGTACAGTGTATCCAAGTTACAAGTTATTGTGTGGTTACATTAAATTTCTTTGGGGTCACCATGGAGGTAAGCTAACTATTTTTAAATATTTATTCGTGTTGTATTTCTTTCAATATGTCTTACATGGATCTAATCACTTTTAATCTAGTGCGTGTGTTATGTTTGTGCTTAAAATGAATGTTATTGTTACAGAATAAATTTGAAGAAAATACATTCAAAGATTATTATTACAAAACCCTATCGGATGATAGCAACGATAGTCTTATGATTGCCAGAGATTCGTCAAAACTTAAAGCGAAACGTGGAGAAGAAGACCGGCTTGACGACTTGTTCAAGTTAGCTACTAACAAAAGGAAAAAGCAGTGCTCGTCTGTATCGCGAGCGCAAGCAAATGGAGGCGTAGCATTCATATCAACAAACAGAGAAGATGCGGCCTCATCGTCTCACTTGATAAAAATAGAAGTGTATGATATGAAGAAACTTGCCAACGTGCCACAAGAACAACATTGGAAGAATGCAAATATTAGATTGAAATATTTTACCAACGATACTAACCAACACATGGAATCTATCAATAAGATAATTTACAGTATAACGAAAGAAATAACACAAATAGATAATTGTAAAAAAATGTGTTTCAATAATAACAATTAACGATATGAATGTTTAGATTTTTTTACAACACAAAAACTGTTACTTGAATATACTGTTTCAATGTAATAAGGTATTATAAAAAATAAAGGCTTTAAATTCATTTTATCATTTTATTTATAAACAATAGGGACAACTTAACCTAAAATACAATAGAAAATCTTAACTACTATAATCTACGATTACATTGCGATTCTTATCTATTTCAATAACATTATCGAATTCAGCATAAACAATACAGTTTATAGTTTGCGTTAGAGAAGATTCAAAACGAACTTCTAATCTTACACTACCATTCCTTATCAAATTCCAATGACTTGAGGAGTTAGCTGATAAATCAGGTGTTAAGTCAAAAGCTAAAAGACAATAACCATTCGCATATTGTTCTCTAGATATTCCATTGCCCTCATTTAAAAAATGTTTTCCTGTTCCAGAGAATAACGAATGGTAAGCTGAAGTGAACATGTTACTTTCAAATGATGGCTGCAATGCTTTAGAAGGTATTTGCTGACCGTCAACGTATAAACAAAATGAACTCTGATAATTCTTGAAATTAAAAGGATTTTTAACAAGAGTACCATTGAACAAATTTGTTGTAAAATTGACAAAGGGTGTTTAACAGCTGTTTACCTGACTCTAACTTGATAAATATTACTTCTCAAATTAATAAATCCAATAAACTTTTTAATAATTTAACAAATTTAATAATTTTTGTTGGAAACAGGGGTAATTTAAACCAATTAGAATTTAAAAAATGTTTTGAAATTTTAAGTAAACTAAATGTAAATAAAATAGTGTGGTTTACATTACCCTATAATAAAAACTTGCCACAGACTGAAAATGAAATTAGATATAAGTTTAATTTATTATTATATAACTTATGTTTATATAATAAAAAGTTTCATATTATTGACACTAACAATACTGTTAGTAAATATTGTAACCGGATTCATGATAGATATTATCTATCTTCTTCTATTAAGAGACAGGTAGCTGTATCGCTATCATATTTTTTTACAATGACAGCCAATAATTTGGCTAAACAAACTGCTTTTATTGAGCAATATATAGATGTAAGTAAGACAAGTTTGGATGCTATCCCAAACAATATTAGTTTAAACTAGATTCTAAGACAGAAGAGATATTCTCTAGCCGAATAAATGAAATGTGCAATCACAATAATTATTATAGAAAAGAAAATATTGTCAATGTGAGTAAGAAAAATAACAATGTAAATTATATCAACCTGGTGCATCAGAATATCCAGTGTATGAGAAATAAAGAATTAGAAATAGAGTTATTTTTGAATAATTTTAATATTAATATTTTTTGTGTAACTGAACACTGGCTTAAAAATGATGAAATAATGTTTAATTTTAATAACCACCAGGTTGGTAGTTCGTTCAACAGAGTTAATTCCATACATGGTGGCTCTTTAATTCTATTAAATAAACAAATAAAATTTAAAGAACGTAAAGACATAGTGAGCCATTCTGTTGAGCGAACAGCTGAACTAGCATCAGTTGAATTAGAGGAATTAATAATTGTAAATGTATACAGGCCACCGTCATCTAACTTTGAACAATTTGAAAAGATTATGGATGAGGTATTGTTTAATCTATCACATTCTAGTAAAAAGCTAATCATTTGTGGAGACTTCAATATTAATATTCTTGAAAAAAATTCAACAAGTATAAAATTTTTAAATTTATTCAAATCTTATAATCTTTTACACATGTTTATGGAGCCTACTAGAATCACAACTACTAGTGCCACTTGTATTGATAATATTTTTACAAGTGTTATTCCAAATTTTAAATGTTTATTCAATACATTAGATTCCGACCACTATGGCCAATTTATTAAATTCAGTTGTAACAAGATAAGAAAATCAAAACAGAAAGTAAGTTTTATACCAGTGACTGTAGAACGTATTAGTCAAATTAAAAATGATTTAATACACTATTTGCCCTCGTTGAAAAAATCAAATCCCAATGTTATGTATAATGAGTTTTTCAATACTTTCATTAAATTATTTAACTTTGTATTTACCACAAAAACAGTGGTTGTTAATGATAAATTAGTATTTAGTGAGTGGGCATCTGCTGAGTTACACAAAAATAGAGAAAAATTATACAATATGTATAGTGAATTGATGTATAATACTAGTAATGAGTTTAGGGATGAGGTAAAATTATTTTCCAAATCTTTTAAAAAACAATGTAAAATAGCTAAATCTCAACATATCAATAAAAAAATAGGAAGTAGCAATAATAAAATAAAAACAACTTGGAAAATAATTAATGAGGAAACTGGAAGAGCTAAATCCCAGAGGATCGACTTTAAATTAAATATAGATAATAAATATGTTACGTCTGACCTCGAGGTTGCTACTGCTTTTGAAACCTTTTTTACTAATATTCCAGTGACTACAACGTTATCTTTAAATTCTTCTCCCGCTGCAGCTATAGGATTACTTAGAGATAATGTAGATCGATGTGTTAGCATTTTTAATTTTAAAAAAGTTAATGCTCAAGAAGTAATCAAAGTATTTAAATTAATTAGCGTTAAAAAGACTAGTGATCTTTGGGGAATATCTGTTGACGTACTCAAGTCCATAATTGACATTGTAGCGCCAGACTTAGCATTGATATTTAATAATTGTTTAGAATGTGGTATATTTCCTGATCTAATGAAACAAAGTAAAATAACTCCATTATTTAAATCTGGCAGTTCATTAGATCCTAGTAATTATAGACCAATTTCAGTCTTACCTACATTTAGCAAGATTTTTGAAAAAATAATTCTTAATCAACTTGTTGATTTTTTCAGTAAAAACAATCTCTTGCACAAAAACCAGTTTGGTTTCACTGCCGGTCGCTCTACAACAGATGCTGGGGTTGAGCTATTACTCAATATATTTGAAGCCTGGGAAGGATCCCAGGATGCACTTGGCATTTTCTGTGATCTATCTAAGGCGTTTGACTGCGTTCAACACGAAATCCTTATAAAAAAATTAGAACATTATGGAGTTAAGAATAAGTCCCTAGATTTGATCAGTTCATATCTTAATGATAGAATTCAAAAAGTAGACGTAAATGGAATACGTTCCCCCGGTTCATTGGTAAAAATAGGTGTGCCACAGGGCTCTATCTTAGGGCCTTTCTTGTTCCTCATTTACATAAATGACTTACCTCACCTAGTGAGGGAAAAACATGGGATAGTGTTGTTTGCTGATGATACTTCTCTTACTTTTAAAGTTAGCAGAAGGCAATCTGTTATTGACGATGTAAATAATGCTCTCTCAGATGTTGTACAATGGTTTAACGCCAATAATTTGTTGCTCAATAAAAAAAAGACGAAATGTGTTAAATTTACTTTACCAAATGTTAAAAATGTTAAAACCAATGTACAATTAAACAATGAGGAATTGGACTTGGTCAAATCTACTACTTTCTTGGGCATTACCTTAGATGAAAAATTGCAATGGGGTCCTCATATATTTGATTTATCAAGTAGACTTAGTTCTGCTATATACGCGGTTAAAAAAATACGTCGATTGACAAATATGGAAACTGCTCGATTAGTTTACTTTAGTTACTTTTATAGTATAATGTCTTACGGTATACTCTTATGGGGTAATGCAGCCGACATCGATACCATATTCACACTGCAGAAGAGGGCTGTTCGAGCAATATATAATATGAGACCTAGAGAATCCTTAAGAAACAAATTTAAAGAATTTAAAATAATGACGGTTTATAATCAATATATTTATGAAAATTTAATTTACGTTCATAAAAATATTTCTAAGTTCAAAAAAAATTGTGATTTTCATAAAATTAATACGAGAAATAAAGATAAACTCGCTATGCCCAACACTAGGCTCCATAAAATAGGTAAATCCTTTAAGGTTAATTGTATACGTTTTTATAATAAGCTCCCAAATGAAGCCTTAAGTTTATCGTTAAATAAATTTAAATTATATATAAAAATAAATTTGATAAAAAAATCCTACTATAGTGTACAGGATTACATCAACGACGGTATGGCCTGGGAATGAATTGTATTATATTGCGAATAACTAGTAATCTCCGCAATTTGATTTTTGTTGTAGAGTAATTTCGTTTTATCGACCTGTTGCATCACACCGATTCCTTAGAAGTCATTACTTGCGGTAGCGTCGGGAGTCGGGTTGCGCTCGTCCCTCAAATATGTGCGAAGGGGGTGATGGCTGACTCTTGCGTTATGCTCGTGAACGGGTGCTGCTTGCGGTGACTGGTTGTGTAGCAGGCCTATTTTTATTTTTTATTATTGTTATCATTATTATTAATTTTTTTTTGCTATTATTATAATTATTGTAATAATTATTATTATTTTTTTCATTATATTGCGACGGTTCTAGTTGTTCCAAAATAGCTTTTAAGATTGACATTTGTGAAACAGTGATCACAATATAAAAAAAATATATATCCGGCTGAGTTTGTTGTGTGGTTCTTCTCAGACTTGGACGCGTTTGGAACCCTCATAGCTTTAACATTAAGTTGGACAGTGCTTTTACAGAAGGGCTTATTACGATAAATCTGGTATCGAAATAGGCCCTCCTGACACTTCCATTTTGACGTACACAAGTGATCACTGATAATGATTCAAAGTGGAAAAGATATAAATAAAAATAATAAAAATAATAAGAACGCTGCATTATTGATAAATCCAACAATACATCTTTTTGGAATTTGGCCAAGAAAGATATTATCCAGAGTTTTTCCTTGAACACCTGAAGGTATAGTTAAAACTTTAACTTCAGCACGGGTAATAGGATACTTTGCTGTTGTAGAGGCTAAAACTTTTTGATGTGCAAGTAATACACTTGGATTAATTCTGGCTCTACGAATTATGAGAGTAGCATCCGAAATACATACTTTTAACTTTAAATCACTTGAAGATGCCATCAAATTAAAGGTTTCTCTAAATCTTACTAATTTAACAGACATATCAACCCCATTTATCAAAAATTTTTCTTGATTGAATAAATCACCATGTCCAATCATTTCAACTTCTTTGCTTTCGGCTATAAGCTCTTGACGTTTTGTAAATCCTTTGTTGGCTTCGTCGGTTGATTCCATCTTTTCAGAAGTATCTTCATACCAGAGACCGCAAGTCAGGTGAGACGTTTTAGCGGCCGGGGCATAATTAAGTAATGTCTCTATATAAGAACGGTAAGCATATGTGTTATTAGGAGGTGAAATAAGTTTTTGATTTAAATAGATATCAAGCTGACTGAAAAGTGAATGCAACCAATTATTAACTGGAGCCACAACTGCTGATAAATTAAGTTTTGTAGAGTCTTGATTTATAACTTTTGCTTTTATGTGTATCAGCGTGTGAGATAAATCCATGTAATCATCACCAGCTCCCGGTACTTGGAACTCTATAGGTCCATCATCAGCAAGTGAAGAAATTGGTTTGTAATGTATCCATGACCCATTTTCTATACTAGTTTGAGTAGAGGGCAAGGCAAACAAATCTAATTCGGACTTAATACATTCACAGGAATGGTTATGTAAAAATGACATTTTATTATTTAAGAAAAAATGTCTTTAGTTACTTTTTTAGTAAATTTCTTGCTCTTATTAACTTTCCCGTTGGCGGTAGGCGATGAACTGAATGAAGTCAGACGTTTTCTCTTCGTTATATATCCTGAACCGGACATATTAATGCGGTCGATTTTAGCATCTGCCTTTCTTTTCAAATTGGAGCCTGCTTCCTTTAACCGTGATTTAACAGCTTCTTCCATAGATCTAGAGGCCACCATATCAGATAAAAGTCCTACACCAGCGTTTAAAGCTTCTTTACCGATAGCTCGAGCACCACTAGACAGCAATGGAAAAACACATCGAAACAACCCTCCTAAAAAGCTACCAATTCCGTGACCTCGTTGATACGGGACCATTATAAATAACTCCAATACCAGATCCGGCTTGGTGAGAATAATAATGTTCATAAGGACAAATAATTTTATTACTGTGAGAATACATGATTATAATTTTCTAAAATGGAGTTTAATACACACTGTTCCAAACTGAAATGGTATTTTTTGACCGGTGCTTGTTCTTATATCTATCTCAATTGTATCGAACTCTCTTCGCATTACTGGCAAGTAGTGAGGTGGTGAAAATACATGCATTTTGTTGGCTCCGTAAATATACTTAGATGGGTCTAATGGTATTATTCTTAATAAGGGTGTCATAACATCTCCAACTATTTGTGGTTCAATAATATCGCAGTAAATAAACAACTGTGGTGGCAACCCCAAATGAAGATTAGCTGGACATTTTCCTTGTCCTTTTTCTACTAGATTCTTATTTGGTTCGAACCCAAGTTGAAGCGATAGCTGAGTTGATAAGGATAATGATTTTATATTTTTGTCCATTACGACAACATGAACATACTTTGATAATTCATCATATCGAAATTTTACTTGTTCATTTATATTGTTTAAGGCCGTCAATATATGGTTAATATTATCATAGTTTGTTGCTGGAATATGTTTTTTGTAGTAAACGGTTGAAGTACCTATTTCATTGGGCATTTCCATTGTTTTAGTCACATATACCATACTTTCTTGTTCTTGCACAGTAAACATTGTACACGGATATTGAAACTCAACGATACCAACATCCCACGTTCCTTCAAGTACTATTGGTTTCGGTAACTTTGTTGAAAAGCGTGTTGTCGTATTGTTAGGAAAGTACTCCATTGAACTGTTACTGAGTAAAGTTAAATAAAAACTTATTTTAGTCATATTTGTTTTAAATTTGAGGCTAAAACCCAACTGTTAAATTTATCTGGATAACCTTTCCACTTGACTAACACTTCCTTTCTGTTTCCAGAGAAGCGTGAACGAATTATTTTATCTATTTTATAATTTAAAGTGGTGTCATATGTTACCTTTTGTAATTCTCTTTCATAAAACGTTCCTACTATCGGCTCTTTTACTAAATCTGTCAGTGTGTAGACCACCCATGGAGAACGATCTACAATTGATGAAATAATGAATATTTCATCACTCCAATTAGATTCATATCCCTTTTGAAACATATGTTTAAATTTAGTTATTCTGACATAATCTCCTACATTAAATTTTGGCTGTGAAAGGTATGAAGTTTTTGTATCTTTTGTTTTCCTATCATATAAATTTCTCCAAACTGTCATTATATTCCCTGAGCTAACATCGCTAGGACTCATTTTTATACTAGAGTGACGACTATGATTATATGCATACATTAAATCTTGTAAAACATCTATGTACCTGTAAGTGTTCCTGTGAGTAAAATATCGCCACATTTTCATTTTTAAAGTCCTTTGAAATCTCTCAACAACACTAGCCTTAATGTCAGGGTTGTTTGTAGTATAATAATTAATATTCTTGGTTTTAAAGTAACGTTGTAAATCTTTGGAAACGAACTCCGTACCTTTGTCGGACTGTATATGAGTAGGGGTACTGTTCGCTTCTTCAAATATACTTTCAAAAGATCTTTTTATAGTTTGAGAATTTTTATTTTTTATTGGTCTAGCATAAGCATACTTAGAAAAAACATCAATAACACAAAGTATGTAATTATAGTTGTCATTATATTTCACATAAGTTCTCATATCACTTAAATCAACTTGCCAGAGTTCGTTAAAATTTGATAAAACATACTTATTTCTAGGAAATTTTCTATTAACAGGTCTATGGAGCGTATATGTTTCTTGAGACTGCAACCAATTTCTTACTTCATTTTTATTCATATATTTATTCATAGCTTTAGTTAATTTTTCAATGCTACTATAACTAGCAGGGTGCGATGGATTATAATAAATTTCGTTAATCCGTTCTAGTGGATTGATTCTATCATTATCTAGTAGGGAGTCCATTTTTCCCAGTCAAGTTTTTTATGGATTTTTTTATTCACAAGTTTGTTTGAAGGAGTAGAATATTCTTCATCCGGTGAGAGATCGCCAAGGTGTCTTAATTTCAATTTGTTTATAAATTCAACTCTCTTTGGATTGCCTAAGTATGTGAGTGGGATTTTTATTTCATGTAACGCCTTTGCCAAGTGTTCCCAACCTATTGGATCATCTCTTTTAAGTGGTCTTAGTAAATCATTAACCAAGTCTACAATATTGCTTCCCGAAATACTCTTGTTATCTATGATAATCGTACCATTCTCATTCCAACGAATTTTATTTTTACTTAAAGATATTAAACGTAACAGAGTTTCACCTTTTTTCACATACGTTTTTGGTATATGACTCAGTATTTGATTTGTTGAATAAAGAGGATCAATTTCCGATGCTGGTTTAAATTCAAGCTTTTCATCCTTCAATGCTTGGTTCGAGACTGAATCTTTAGTATCAATTCCATCATTTATATTCGTTTCCATGTTTATTTCATTATTAGCCATTATCGGTAATTCAATAGGTCGTCGATTTTCTTCATTGAAATGTAAATATCTTTGTAAAATTTGTAAGTAAAGAATACATTTCTTTCTGTCATCCATATTGCTATTTAAAATAGTTTTCATCTCACCATCTAATCTAGATGTTGGATTATCATCATTATTATGGTTATTTAACTTTTCAATAACACTTGGTTCAATTAGTATCATTTTCTTAGCATGTTGCATTTTACTATCTGTTAGTTTACAGAAGCGATTGAACAATTACACTCAAAATTGAACCTAATATTATTGGTAAAAATGCACCACCTTTTTGAATAATTATCCTCTTCCTTAATTTATTTGCGCCTTTTTTGACTAACTTGCGTAGAACAGATTTATATTTTTGTAACTTTTTCTTATGTTTATCTTCGAGGGATACTTTCCCTTGCAAAACGTTATGAATACACTCACAAATACAGTTTATCTCATCTTCATCACAAGATTTTAACAAAGCTGCTTTATATTTTGTTTTGAGCTTATGCAATGCTAACAATAAGTCTTTATGCGTGTTGACACTTCGGGACATTATTTATAAATGATTGGAATTTGTTGGTTATCAGCGTATTTAAAACCCTTTGTAGGTACGTATACTTGACAGTAACCATCCGAAGGAAAAATATTTGTTTTTATACGACATATATCGCTTGTACCTTGCTTTAAATCGATCATTAAGTATCCATGAGCTTCTTTTGTTGCATCTCTGTAAGCATCTTCAAGGAATTTTGTATTTTCTGGTAATATTTGTCGTGCCAAATGTCGGATTTGAGTTTTGTCTCGAGGATTTTTGAAATAAATCATATAACTAGAGTTTAAAGAAATATCTCTTTGTCCCTTCCCTTGATGAAAGAGATTTTGTGTTATGTAAAATACGCTTAAGTTTCTATGATGACTACCCTTAGTGAATATATCGACAATTCGACCATCGGATTCCCTCATGAGATCATCAATTATGATAAGATTTGGTTTTTTACCATCAAACATATTTAGATCTGGAATGCCCTGATAAAAATTTACATTCTGTAAATTATTGTACAAAGGTTGCATTTCATCAAAACACCACATTATCTGAGCAAATGAAGTATTACAAATATCATTTGTAGACTTTAAAAAGTTTTTTACAAAATTCGATTTTCCACAGCCACTTGGCCCCGCTACTATTGCAGTGAATGGATGTACAAAATGAAACATTTTGTAATACGTGTGAATTATTAAAAGAGTAAATTAGAAGTGAAGACTTTTATTGGATAACAACCATTTTATTTTATTTCATAAAGAACTTAACATACTATACATATAATAATTTTATTTTATTACATTTAGTCTAGAACATAACATTTTTTATATCTTAATATTAACAACCTTACAATTTAAAGATAATACATGTCTGAATAACAATGATAATAATTGACAATCAATAAAAAATATTAAAGCTTCGCTTACATAAACATCGCTATTTCAATTTATAGTGACCCCAAGCCAATGTGTCCACGTTATTTGGTAAAATGTGCCTTTTCGTATCATTATAAGATAAACATACTTTATTAATTTGTTGTGTAAAAATGGCGTGTTTAATTGATCTGAATCTTAACATTTTATCATATTTAATATTTTTATTATAAAGACAAGATTTATAACTCTCCATCGTCATTCTTTTTGTAACGCTTTTGTTAACACCTTTTGCTTTAGTTGTTAATTTTGTATTCGTTTCTATTGCATACATTTTTGATCTTAAACCAACGAATTCCTTAACAATATTTCCGTTGTTTTCATCTTTAAAAAATCCTAACTGTTTTTTATTTATTAGCGGATAATCAAATAAATTATTTAAGGGATAATCGGATGTATCAAATCGCAAAGCAAGATCAGGTTTTATATCATCATAAAAATCCTCAGTAAAAATTTGATATATTAAGCTATCAGTATCGGTATATAATAATTTAGTTTTGTTTTCAAATTTTGGTAACATGTAATCATAATAAAATTCGTACATGAGGGTTTTCGACATATCTAAAATGGAAAATCCTAAGCATATTGGTTTGTCATAACTGATTTTAGTCTTTTGTAACTGAACAGCTACTAAATTTTCTGAAAATATCGATAAAGTTTTAAATTCAGGTTTAGCTATTAAATCTTGGACACCTAGACTTTTTCCTACATTTTCCCAATGAGTTATTAACTTAACATTTACTCTTTTTTCAACATTTTCCATGGTTTTACCGAATACAGAATTATTCATTAATTTAAAGAAATCTTTTTCGAAGTTAGATTCTGCTTTTTTCCTTAAATCTGTATTTAAATCAATATATTTTTTTAGCCATGGACTCTGTCTAAATTTTAAAACTCTATGTACTTTTGTTAATTTAAGACCTAATTTTAAATATTGTTTTAAATTTCTATAGTGAATTTTATATTTTTCTTTGTTGTTTAAATTTGGGATGAGTTTTTTGTCCTCCGATCTACCTATGGATATATTTTCTGGACATAATGGTAAATCTGAATGCAAATCATGTAGGTGTTCAGGATATTCCAAATCAACTTCTAAAATGAAACCAAACTCAGATGTGTCTTCAACTTCAAAATTGGTCTCTGGACTAGTCCACTCAAATTTATCTAGAGGAAGGTATTGTGACATAGCCCATCCATAAAGGTTATTAGCATCAAAGTAAGTTATATAAGATGAGGGTTCGTTTTTATTAAAATCGTTTAAGTACTTATTATTAGCTTTTGCATGACGATTACTACATTGAGATACACCTCCTCGAATCCCTGATTTAATGAATGATATTTGATCTATGTCCGTCAATAACTCTAATCTAACTTTTGTTAATTTTAACATTGCATCCCAACTAAGTCCTGGTGCTGTATAATAGTGAGCAGCATCTAAATCATACGTTTTGAGACAAAGATTTCTGAAATTTTCAAAAATATCGACTAACAATAAAACATCTGTCTTTAAATATAAGTTTGAATAGTCTAACATATTGCGACAACCAAAATGTTGCCAAACGTCCTGAGCTCGATGGTAATCGTCTGCCGTTATGTTTGTATCATTCAATGAGTCATAAAATTCATCTTTACTTGGTAATTGTGTACAGTTTAATAAGTCAAATGATTTCATGAACTCATAAGGATAGACTCCTTTCTTTCGTAGGCGATTGAAATCTTCTATCTTTGGAAAGTTTTTTTTAAGATCATGAAATTCTTCATCTTTTAAATTTTGAGCTAATTTATCAAGACTACATGACAAAAATCTAAACGAATCTACAAATCTCAAACTAACTTTTTGATTGTTAATGCAAATGCTTTTAGAAAATGAAATATATTTTTCTTTATTTTGTGGTATTAAATCTATTCCACCTTCTACAAAATTAAGAGCATGAACAATGAAATGAGCATCGTAATTGCTCAAATTATGTAAAAAAATAGGGATGTATCGCGGGACATGACATTTATTTATACAGATTTCATGTACAACACCTTTAAAATCACCAGTTTGCCAGTCAAAATCTAAGGAGTTTTTGTTATTCAAATCTGTTTCACAAATGTGACAAAGTTTGGCGTTACTTATTTTATAATTATCTACTTCTGACAATGGTTTTGGAGATCGTCGAAAATTATTCTTTTCATATATTAATTTTACATCATTGTATAATCGTTTCATAAACACTTCTGAACAATTTGGACCACTGTATGACTCATATTTACTCAAAGTATTATCAAAGGAACATTTTATATAATAACCAAAACTGTAAGGTTCATGTTTTTGTATGTTATTTGTAAATGGTTTTGATGGATCATTGGCACATGTTTGTATTGGGTATAAGAATGCTTCAAAATCAGCATAAACTACGAACGGGACTTTAATTTTCTTGTGAAATTTATCAAATTCTAAATAATCACTAGGTACAAACTTTCCGAACCAATTTTTAGTTAGCTTATCACTGCTAGGTAAATTAGCAGTGACATGAGAGCAATCGTGAAGTTGATGGTTACATAATTTTTCTTTAGTAGTAAAATGTACTAAACACCCATCACATATATGTACAGCTACTTTTTTCTTTATTAATTGTGCGCTTACTAAACGAGATAAGTTTTTAATATAACAGTAGTGATAATTACTACCATTTTGCAAGAGTAATAAATTAATATGATTAGTTTTACGACATTTACTAAAATAAAGTGGTCCAACTACGGAATGCTTTTTCGTCTTGATATCCCATTCTAAACCAAAGACATTTATACTAATATTATTTTGTTTTTCTACTTTAGGTATATCATTCAATTTGACTGGGAAGGATATCCCATTAAGTTTAATTCTATGAGAATTTAAAGTGTAAGATGATGGTCGATCGGAATTTTTGTTCACGGGGTATAAAGCCGAAAGTATAGACCACTTTAAGCATAACTGATCTGAGTTTTTAACATTTATAACAGCTTTTTTAAGTTTTATATCTTTTGGTAAGTCAATGTATGAACCACTACGAAATGGAGTAAATTTGTTTATATTTAATTCTATGTAATTTATATGTTTTAAACTCCAACCACTATCTTTTCTTTCAAAAGAACTAATTTTATTTGACAGCATATCTTTCAACGATATCATAAAAATGTTTAAATCGTCAGCTTCAGTTATTATAAAATTACTTGTTTGAAAATCAAAGGAGTTATTTATTTGTTTTGTTTCATGCACAAAATCAGCATGTAGAACAAAGTTAATCTTTAAAGATCTATGTTGTTTGATGACTTCATTGATTAAAAAAATAATATCACTTTTGATAGATTGCAAAAATAATTCTGGTGTTTGGATTGTTATGTCAGATTCTTTTTTACTTTCAATTTTAAAAGATATTATGCGCTGTCCAAAAGCGGATCCTACAACAGACACATTGGCAAGGGAGCAGTGTGATTTTAAAACATTATTTTTGTGTAAATTACTCTTGGTATGATTTACAAAATATCTTCTATTAACGTAAGTGTTACAAGTTTCACAGAGTACCTTATTCCCATCTTCGGTTGAAGTTGACGGTTCCTGGTGTCGTGGTCTCTTGTCTTGACTGCTGCTTTGTCCGTAGTCGTCCATTAATTTTTTTGCTCCACAACCCGTCTGACATAGTAATAATGGTGGCTGACTGTGGATGAACTATATTGATTACTTTTAATACACCAAAATACATTATTTACACTACTAAACCGATTAGTCACTGATTTCACTAAGTACATACCTCTCAATATCTGACTGTGTTATTTCTTTCGTTATACTGTAAATTATCTTATTGATAGATTCCATGTGTTGGTTAGTATCGTTGGTAAAATATTTCAATCTAATATTTGCATTCTTCCAATGTTGTTCTTGTGGCACGTTGGCAAGTTTCTTCATATCATACACTTCTATTTTTATCAAGTGAGACGATGAGGCCGCATCTTCTCTGTTTGTTGATATGAATGCTACGCCTCCATTTGCTTGCGCTCGCGATACAGACGAGCACTGCTTTTTCCTTTTGTTAGTAGCTAACTTGAACAAGTCGTCAAGCCGGTCTTCTTCTCCACGTTTCGCTTTAAGTTTTGACGAATCTCTGGCAATCATAAGACTATCGTTGCTATCATCCGATAGGGTTTTGTAATAATAATCTTTGAATGTATTTTCTTCAAATTTATTCTGTAACAATAACATTCATTTTAAGCACAAACATAACACACGCACTAGATTAAAAGTGATTAGATCCATGTAAGACATATTGAAAGAAATACAACACGAATAAATATTTAAAAATAGTTAGCTTACCTCCATGGTGACCCCAAAGAAATTTAATGTAACCACACAATAACTTGTAACTTGGATACACTGTACTGCACGTAGACGAATATTGTTATGTGGTGGTCCTCTTTCGTTTTGGACTTATATAGCGATAGTAAGTGCTTACTATTATCGTAAAACGATAACTCTAAACGAAACATTTACATTGTTGACTTATGAGTAAAACCTGATAAGTAATGGTTTGTCTATTCAAAATTCCTTAAAACTATTTCTTTGGTATTTCAACGTTAGTCACTAGTTTATAAATTCCAACGATTTAGCGTATGCATTGCTTGCTGTACATAATCTCCTTACTATAAAGACATGTTTTAAGATGCCTAACTATTCACTACATGTCTATGCATGATAGAGCACGTGTACACATATCTATTCTAAAATATGAATACCCTACAAATTCAGGAATGCTTAAATAGGATTAATCCATTGTTACAAATGAATGTATTTCCTGCAAACAGATTGCCGATACATATTGAAGCCCCTACATTTTTAGTAAGCAATCTAGATTATGATACTCAGCCAGGTTCTCACTGGGTAGCCATACATGTAGACAAAAACAAAATCGGCCAATATTTTGATTCATTTGGCCGAGCACCGAAAGGCTTCCATAAAGCATTTCTTAATAGAAACTGTAAAATATGGTATTTTAATAGTAAGAAAATACAAAACGAGTGGACTTCGGTGTGTGGTGAATACTGCTTGGTATACCTACATCATATGTTCTACGGTCAGAGCATGCAGAACTTCGTGAGGATATTCGATGAAGATGAAACCCTGTGCAATGATATAATAGTTGATAATTTATTCAAGTGTTATTTTAAATAAAATGTAAAATTTTAATTATATTTGGTTAGGTTATGTTAGGTTGTATAGATTAGGATATTCGATGAAGATGAAACCCTGTGCAATGATGTAATAATTGATAATTTAATCAAGTATTATTTTAAATACAATGTAAAATTTTAATTTGTGGTATTATTTCATAAAACAAAAATCTATATAAAATAGATTATTTGGTTAGGTTATGTTAGGTTGTATAGATTATATTTGGTTAGGTTATGTTAGGTTGTATAGATTATGTTTAGGATATTCGATGAAGATGAAACCCTGTACAATGATGTAATAATTATTGCATAAAATAAAAATCTATATAAAATAGATTATTTGGTTAGGATGTAATAATTGATAATTTAATCAAGTATGATTTTAAATAAAATATAAATTTTAATTTGTGGTATTATTGCATAAAACAAACATGTATATAAACAAATACTGTGGTAATTAGTGTCGGTGGGCCTTATCGGCCTGCGGCGATAACGCCGGGCGAGTTGAGTAGGGAATGAATGGTCTTATCAGCCTTCGGCCAGGTAGTCGAATTCAAAAAGCTATCTCTGTAACCGTAAGAGCTAGCGCAACGGGGATAGCAGCAAACGATTTAGATGATAGCAAAACCTTTTTTTTTTTTTTTTTTTTTTTGTCTGAGTCAGACCCAAACTTGAGCGAGACCCCCGCTGAGCCAGAACATCCCCCAATACCAATGAGGCAGAACCCCCGAATAGACACTACTTATATATTATTACTATTACTATTATAAGAAAGCGCATTTGCTACCAGTTTAAAATTATAATATGATAAGTGAATGTCAAAATATAAAAGTTACTATATTGATTTTTTGTTATACAGTTAATATCTATTACATGAGTTTTCATAGAAAATTTATTACTAATATAATTGTCATGTGGCAATGTGTATAACAATTCGTTTAATGAAAATCTTATGTTATTTTATGAGGCCACTCCTTTATATAAGGAAATGTAAAGAAAATAACTTCTTTAATGTTTAGTTCTGATATTCTATTGAATAATTTAATTAAGTTATTTCTATAAAAACTTCCCCTTCTCCCAATAATTAAAACTAAATTTGAGTTGGGACTATGTTCAATATTTATAGATTTACTTACAATTTGAAGAAATGAAGCTCCGGGCATGCAATAGTTAGTTATTGACTGTCCATAACACTCCCTGTAAAGTACAGTGCCCATATCCTTGCTTATTTCATCACTAAATACAGTTATATTTGTAGTCAAGGATGAAGACAAAGTATTATTTTTATTTGTACTACTGACATGGTTATTCTTATTTATACTATAATGGTCCTTGGACACATAATTATTTGGTAAGAAATTATTAAAAGAATATGTATTATAATTTATAGTTAGTGAGTCAAAGCGCTCTGAGTTCTCGTTACAAATTTTGACCAAATCATTCATGGCCAAAATATGTTCTGAGATTTCCTTTTGGGCTCATTGATATTTATTACTTATGTAATCTAATGATTTGCCTAAACTTAATATCTCGGATTGAAGAGTATCAATCTCAGCTTTATAGTTTATTTCCATATTTTGAGCTTTTCAGCACACATAATATTATATTGATTGTTCAGCTCATGTTTCTCTATAGACAATTTAGAATACTTTAAATTAATGTTATTTATCTTTTTAAGGTGTTGTATGTTTTTATGATTTTATTTAATTTAACATATTATTTGACCTTTTTCTTAAATAGAATTGGCTGGGAGGTCACACAATCATCACCAGTCAAGTCAATAGTACTAATATTTGTTTTACAGGTGGTATATGGTAAAACTAATGTAGAATCATTCCAAACCAATTCATCAAAAAGGCTTTGTGTTTGATTTGTAGGTAGGTCTGATATAGTGCTTTGAAGGCCGGCAAGTTAATCAAGGGCTTCTTGGAGGTTTATCTTCAGTAAAAGTGCTTCTTCATATTCAGCACTACATTGATCAAACCCATTGAATACAGATTGAAGCACACAATTATTTTCATAAATAATATTATATTTGTATCCATTTCATTTTTTAATTGAGTATTTTTATTAAATAATTCTATGAGTTCCTTTTTATTGTAATCCTTTTCTTTTAAAAGTTGATCATATTGTTGTTTAGATGCCTTTAGTTCCAGAAGAGCCATTTGGATTGGTTCTCCGCCGGGCGCGACTTAGTACCACGGGTAATCATATTTATAGAGTAAATTTATTAAACTAAAGAAATGTCACTAAAATGTGACAGAGTTGATTATATTTATTGTAATAAAGGAATAACAATGAAATTAATCCAAATATGAGATCGTTACCTACTCTGACAATTAACACCGTTAATCACTGAATTTAGAACTATATTACAAATTCTATATTACTATTGCATAATATATTATATAACTATTGTAAAATATATTAGTATTATAAATAATATAATTAATTAAAATTGCGAAAAGGTTTAAGACCTCTAGTCGATGGGGTTGCACCCAAAAATATATATCATTTCACATTGTTGTACTTGTAGTCACTTTTACTTGAATTAAGTTATGATAACTTTTACTTTAATTTGTTTTTCACTTATATTTTCATTTTGAAGACTAGACAGTAACTAATGATTATACTCAGCATTTCCATCCTTTTATACCGTTTTACTAACAAAGAATAGTCCTCTTGTCCCAAACTACTGCATTTATCACTCTTAATCTATCGATCTGAAACAAAAAAATTGAAGTGTTTTCTTTTTATAAGATATTAACGGGAAGAATAAACCTAAAAAATTAAAAAAATAATAATAAAATTCACAAAAAAATAAGTCTTTGAAAAAAAGTTACAATTTAGGGCTGTTTTTGTGACATTTTAACCCTTAAAAAGTGATTTATCAACGCGAAATATCAAAAGTTTTAGGTTTGTCCTTCCGGTAGTAATGTAGAGAAAGGCCTCACCAAATTTCAAACAAATCAGTCGATAACTTTTTGAGTTACAACACGAGCAGTTTTTTAAAATACAGTTTCGAGATAATCGCGTTTAAAGTTCTAGGACAGGAAAATGACTAGTTTGTATTACTTACTCATTAATCAGCAATGCCAGGTCCATACAAAGTCCTTCCTCCTCTTCAAAAAGCTGATTTTCTTCTGATAGTTGTTGTTTACGAGCTGTACGAGCATCTCTTGTCTCTGAAAGGCTCTTGCGATTCTGTCGGGTATTTCTTTCTCTTCCTTGTTCGACATTTTTCTCTATTTCTTCTTGAACTGCCTGCTGCGATAGTGATTCAAATGATATTTAGTTGCAATGAATTTAGTTGCATTATAAATGTGGTCTATGATGTTAGCGTAACAATGTTGACTCAAACCACTGCATAAGTCCATCAGATTACAAAAGAGATTTATTCCTTCTCTTGCAACGCCTAAAAGTCTCATGACAAATACAAATTTCCGATTTATTTCGTATCCGTTATTGATGAAAGGTCCTGAATTTATCATTCTATTACCACATGGACACTTGGCAACAATTTTAAACCTGAGACCTCTGCAAGCAATCTCACTGAAATTTATCTTTTGATTATACTCTGAGCACTTCACAATTTCAGATAAAGCTGTGAACACCGTAAAAAATTCAATTATTCTGTACCCGTGCAAAGGATTAATAATTATATCTTCCATATCACGCGTATGGAGTATTTTTTCCGCTGGCACTCGAATTTTTCACCTTCTTTATCCATAAACTGATTGCCCTGATAACGTCGTTTTCTATTAGGTTTTCGTGCAATATCGCCTCGTGTAGTAATATTACAAGTGTACAGAAACGAAAAAGTCGACATATATATATATATATATATATACATACATACATACTTTTACATACAAGAGTATTTCCAGTTATAGGACAAAAGGATTACATTTCATTACAATATAAGGGACCCTTTTGTATGGAGCGGTCCGACTACCTGAGTCTCTACTTTACAGTAGGCGCTCCGGCTTGCTCCATTCAAATAGCTATAACTCAGTAAATATTCAAAATTTTATTTTCCCCTCTCGTCAGTACACGCTCAATATACCATATTTTCAGATTATCGAAAAAAAAAATAAATCGATTTTTTAAAATTTTACATGGAAGAAGTGATAATAGTCTAGAGTATTGTAGCAAAGAATTTGAAGATAACCTGAATAGTGCTGGTGTAATTCATCCAAAGAGCAATCCATACACCCCACAGCGGAATGGTTTGTGTGAAAGATTTAATCGTACAATAGTGGAAAAAGCAAGATGCTTACTTTTTGATGCAAATTTAGGAAAATAATTCTGGAGTGAGGCCACCAATACTGTAGTGTACCTGCAAAATCGAATTGTAACAACGGCATTGAATAATAAAACTTCATATGAGTTGTGGACTGGCTCCAAGCCAGATATTAATCATATCAGAATATTTGGGAGCCCTGTGATGGTCCATGTCGCAAAAGAAAAGCACAAGAAATGGGACAAAAAGGCGGATCAATGTATCCTAGGATTTCCAGAAAATATGAAAGTGTATAGAGTCTACAATCCAGAAGCTAGGAGTGTAACGACTAGTAGAGATGTGATCATCATTGAGAAGGAATCAAAATCTGAAAATTGAATGAAGTGCATAGTCAGAATATTGATTCAGTGGGGGATAGCACTGATGATACACAGCCACAAGAAAGTGAACCATTGCCAAGTGAAAACACCTCTGGAAGTTTATCAAAAAGTTTTCAAGATGATTATGATGATGAGTCATACATGCCAAGCGACTATGAAGACGCAGAGTAGAGCCTAGCTGTAGTTATCTGACTGCAGCTCGTATTGGGCTGGCTCGACCGGGGAAGGACCACCCTCTCACAGAAGACCGACGTGTAGTAACCAAATTCATTTGGTTATGTTCCGTCGGTGAGTGAGAGAATCCGGAAGCCCAAACCCCCCCCCCCCCCATGAACGCGATGCATAAAAGAAAAATACCCCAGGAGGGTACCGGCTTTGATGAAGCCGGGGACCCCCTCCCCGAGCAAAATCGGGGGAATGATCCTCGGATTTTGCTCGGGCTGCCCGTCGTATCTGGGGCGGGCAAAGTATCGCACTTTGTGTTTCCTGAGGGCAAACGACGGCAAACAGCGGCACCCCGTTCCACTCTAGATGTTGACTTTTGTAACATCCGGGGGTTTCATTCGAACCTAAACGCCGTCCACTACCACCTTGAGACGGCGCAGCCGGCCTTGTTGTTTTTGACGGAGACGCAGATATCTCAACCTAGCGACACAGCGTACCTATCATACCCCGGGTATAAACTAGAACATCATTTTATACCACACGCCGGGGTATCTGTGTTCGTAAGGGAGGATATCTGCTACCGTCGCCTTCAGATTTTTGAAGGTCGGGACCTGTCCGTGCTCTGGCTGCGCGTGGACATGGACGATCACGTCAGATTCTACGCGTGCCTCTACAGGTCCCATAGTGGTAATGCACAAACAGATCAACTGTTGGGCCACGTTCAAGCGAAGATTGACGACCTGCTATCTCAGACTCCCTCCGCCGAAGTCGTAGTCCTCGGGGACTTTAACGCGCACAATACCGAATGGTTAGGGTCACGTGCAACCGACTACGCGGGGAGATCTGTGTTTAACTTTGCTCTGGCAAATGGTCTGTCCCAGCTGGTACAGACGCACACTCGTCTACCGGATGTGGACAGCCACACGCCCTCTTTGTTGGATCTTCTGCTGACTTCACATCCAGAAAAGTACCAGGTCGCTGTCGAGGCTCCTTTAGGGTCCTCTGATCACTGTCTGGTACGGAGTGTAGTGCCCATTCAACGTCCAGCTCGCACAAGACCTGCGACTCGACGCGTTTGGCACTACAAGTCAGCGGATTGGGATGGAATGCGGTCTTTTTTTGCATCCTACCCATGGGGGCCGATTTGTTTCCCTTCCAACGATCCTAGTGACTGCGCTGCGGCTGTAGCTGATGTGATACTTCAGGGCATGGAACTTTTTGTACCAAGCTCTGTGGTACCACTTGGTGGCAGATCGCGGCCTTGGTTTGATGCGTCTGTCAGGGCTGCATCAGCTGGCAAACGGCAGGCTTATCAAGCTTGGGCCAATGCGTTAGTCACTAAGGATCCGAACTCTAGAGTTCTGAAGAGGAAATACAACCGTGCCTCCAGATTCTTCAAACGGCAAATCGCTAGAGCAAAGTTCAAGCATGTCGTCAAAATTGGGGATCAGCTGGCAAAGTACCCGCCTGGCACGCGCAAATTCTGGGCGCTTTCAAAGGCCAGTCTGGGCAACTTTAGCCAGCCGTCCCTACCGCCGTTGCACATGGGGAATGACTCTCTGGCCCACACGGCAAAAGAGAAAGCCGATCTCTTGGGCACTCTTTTCGCCTCCAACTCGACTTTGGACGACCAAGGGAAGACACCGCCTATCATCCCGCGGTGTCAGAGCTCAATGCCGGAAATAGTTTTTCGGCAAAAAACTATCAGGCAGACTCTATTTTCCTTGGACGTTCATAAGTCGAGTGGGCCGGATGGCATTTCTCCACTGGTGCTACGAACGTGTGCCCCTGAGTTGACTCCAGTGCTAACGCGTCTATTTCGGCACTCCTACCTTAAAGGCGTAGTCCCGGTCTCATGGAAGTGTGCCCTTGTCCATCCGATCCCTAAAAAAGGTGATAGCTCGGACCCAGCTAACTACAGACCTATCGCCATTACCTCCCTTCTCTCCAAAATAATGGAGATCATCATAAACCGACAGGTCCTAACGTACCTCGAGGATCACCAGTTGATCAATGACCGGCAGTATGGCTTTCGCCATGGTCGATCAGCTGGTGATCTTCTGTTATACCTCACTCACCGTTGGGCAACGGTTATTGAAAGCAAGGGAGAGGGTCTGGCAGTTAGTCTGGATATGGCGAAAGCCTTCGATCGTGTATGGCACAAGGGGCTTCTTTCGAAGCTACCTTCCTATGGGCTTCCCGAGAGTTTATGCAAGTGGATCACCAGCTTCCTCACTGGGCGGAGCATACAGGTCGTTCTCGACGGTTTTTGCTCGGACCCCAAGCCCGTGAACGCTGGTGTACCCCAAGGCTGCGTGCTATCCCCAACTCTGTTCCTCCTGCACATCAATGATATGTTGGATATTTCCAACATACATTGTTATGCGGATGACAGCACTGGGGATGCGGTATATTCCGGTCGTGCAGGTCTCTCTTGGGAAAACGTCGATGAGTGCCGAAAGAAACTTGTGTCTTCAATAGAGACTTCCCTGGGGATGATCTCTGAGTGGGGTGAACTGAACCACGTTCAGTTCAATCCCGACAAGACACAGGTTTGCGCGTTTACCACTAAAAAAACCCCATTTGTCGTATCACCGCTTTTCGAGAGCACTCCTCTTATTGCCTCGCCAAGTATCAGAATACTTGGTCTCGACATTTCTAGCGGCTGTCAGTTTCGTGGTCATCTGGAGAGCAAGGCCAAGTTGGCCTCGACGAAATTGGGAGTGATCAATAGAGCGAGGCAGTATTTCAAACCTGGCCAAAGACTTGCGCTCTACAAGGCGCAGGTCCGGCCACACATGGAGTACTGTTCTCATCTCTGGTCCGGATCACCCCAATATCAGCTTCTACCATTTGACCGCGTACAACGGAGAGCCGTTCGGATTGTCGGGGACCCGGTGCTCTGCGAACGGCTGGACTCTTTGGCATTGCGTAGAGACGTGGCTTCTTTGTGCGTCTTCTACCGCATTTACAACGGGGAGTGTTCCGAAGAACTATTCGATCTGATGCCTACCGCCGAATTTCACCACCGCACAGCTCGCCATCGCCTCCTTTACCATCCATACCACCTGGATGCGTGGCGATCTTCAACTGTGCGGTTTTCAAGGACTTTCTTCCCACGTACCACTCAAATGTGGAACGAACTTCCTTCGGCGGTATTTCCAGATCGATACGACATGGGTACCTTCAAAAAAGGCATATATTCCTTTCTCCAAGGCCGGCAACGCTCTTGTGTATCCTCGGATGTTGCAAGAGTTCATGGGCGGCGGTGATCACATATTAACGGTGACCCGCACGCTCGTTTGCCCTCCTATAACATAAAAAAAAAAAAAAAAAAAAAAAAAAAAAAAAAAAAGACGGCTCACAGAACTATGATGAAGAAAAAAAGAGTGCAAGACTGGCCCCAACGGATAAAGAAGGTTCCAGAGAGATATGGGGTAACAAACCTATGTGTAGACAGTGAATTACATGATGGTGATGATGATGATGATGGTGGTTTATCTCTTAAATGGACCAGAAAAGGAGCTGTGGAAGTCGGCAAAGAACAGAAAAAAGTCATGTATTTAAATTAAAGAAAGCCATTTATGGGCTCAAACAGTCCTCAAGAGTGTAGTACAGGAAGGTAAACAAATGTTTATTAAGCATATAGCAATATACCCCATATTAGATCCAAAAATAGAACCATGTATGTATACAAAAAAGCAAGGTCAGTTGAAAACTATTGTAACATTGTTTGTAGATGATTTTCTTATTTTTTCTAATAATACTAATGAGATTAAGCATCTAAAGCAGGCCCCTGTTAGTCATTTAAAGATTAAAGACTTAAGTGAAATGAAAAGGTGTCTTGGTGACAATGTTACTGTGGATAAATATAAGAAAACAATAATATTAAGTCAGAGAGAATATATTGACCAGTTGTTGCATAAATTTAATATGACACAATGTAAACCCATTCAGACTTCAATGGAAACTAAGTTAAATATATCCAAAAATGAACATTGTGTAAGTAGTTTTCCATATCAACAAATAATTGGATGTCTTATGTATCTAGTAGTTTTAACTAGGCCGGATATTGCATATGCAGTTGGATATCAAGTAACCGAAATTTACCATATGTATTTGTGGCAGATGACGCGTTCCCATTACGCCTCGATATGATAAAACCGTTTCGGCAGGCAGATTTAACATCGCAAGAAGAAAAATCCTGAATTACAGATTATCTCGCGCGAGGCGGACTTTTGAAAACGCTTTCGGGATAATGGCATCACGATTTCTATATTTTATACTCGTATAAATTTAGAACCCGAAAATATCTATAAAGTAGTGAAAGCAAAAATCTTTTTATCGAGAAAACTCTGAAAACGGGACTATAATTTTTGAAGGATGCAATACACAAAATAGTACCATGGAAAACTTGGAAAGAAGAAACCCCGGAAATACGAGTACATTGAACAACGCGAAGATAGTCCGAAACAATTTTATGAATTATTTCAATCAAGAGGGAAGGGTTCCATGGCAAAATGATCATGTAAATTAAAAAATAAGGTTGAACAGGCAGAGTAGGTAGTTCTAAATACATAGTTATTAGTGATGTACAGGATCGTTCAAAATGTAAATACGCGGATACAGATCTTTATTTTCAATGATACGAAAATCCGGAACATCACTAATAGTTATATTATAAGCTTTAGTGAAATTTAGAATGACTGTAAAAATGTATTGGAACTTAATAAAAAATTATACTACAAAGTACGAAATATTTTACTTATTCACAACTATTTAACTATTCCCTAGGTGTGCATTGATCATGAATTAAATTGAACAATTCGTAGTACCACAGTTTAATACGGTACAAATCATCAGCAGATGCCCCAGACTTTAAAGATTGCTCATATTTCTTCTTTTCCTTCCTAACATTGCTTCTTAAGTTACATATCTTATTCACAACTACTTTTTAACTAACTAACTTTTTTTCTTTGTTCGCATGTGGCTCAATTTCTTTCAATTTTTCTATTAGTAATTTATAAGCAGCTTCTTTTTTGTCTCGATTATGGTAATCTTTGTTTTTAATTTGCCAAAGACATGGATTACTTCTATAAATTTCAATAAAACTTTCAAGGATTTTTTAAAATGAATGTTGAATCTGGTGGCGCCATTTTCTGGCAATACGATGCGAGCGACGAGACAACTCTCCGAAAGAAACACTAGAAAACAACTGACGCGACCTGCGTAGGCGACCGGAGTACACGCACAGGTACACCGTACGGTGTCACTCGATAGAATCGATTTTTGATCTTGCGCCGGTCGCGTCGCAGGTTCAAAAAACTGCACAGGTCTATTCCCACACACATTCCGGTCTACCTGCGCAGGCATACATGCACAGGTGGACCTTTTCGGTAGACAGTAGCGTGTATGGCCGGCGTAAGGTGTAAGGTTGGTAGTGGAAGCATCTCACCAATCATAAATCATAACATAAGCGCAAGCGCAGGTTGGTCGAGGACCGACTCTAACGATATGCGTAGAGTGTAGAGCACAGAGCATAGAGCCCAGAGTCACACACCAACACAGAGCATAGGTCCGTCGTCCGGCCACGTTTTCATTGACTTATTCATATTCAGAATAAGTCAATGAAAACGTTGACTTAAGTACGGACTTATATCTAAGAATTCTTAATTCTTAGACTGTAGTAGTGTGAATTCGGGGGTTCTGGCTCATTTGTATTGGGAGGTGTTCTGGCTTAGTGAAGTCTCGCGCAAGTTTGGGTCTGACTCTAACTAAAAAAATAAAGGTTTTGCTATCATCTAAATCGTTTGCTGCCATCCCCGTTGCGCTAGCTCTTACGGTTACAGAGATAGCTTTTTGATTTAGACTACCTAGCCGAAGGCTGATAAGACCATTCATTCCCTACTCAACTCGCTCGGCGTTATCGCCGAAGACGGATAAGGCCAACCAGCACTAATTACTACAGTACTTGTTTATATCGCGGTATAAGAATCAGATGAACGTATCTACATTTTGTCAATTTTACAGGAGAGCAAAAACACTGTGGAAATTCGTCACTTCAAACTTTACTAGCTCATTAACAGAGATTGCATGATTATTGCTATTTAAGCTAACTATTTATTTTTAGGTGTGGGATTAGCCTTATAACTAGGGAAAAATAATAAAAAAAATATTTATTCATAGAAATACTATATTTTCGGTAAAAAATGGGTTGATAGAAATTTACATCTTTATGTAATCAGTAGTAACCTTACAGGTACAAATGTCCATTGGATGATTTATAATTAGGTTGTTCTTCATTGTTGTGAGAAGAGCATGTGAACTGCATGTGAACTGCAAATATGATTCGTCATATTTTTTTTTTTTTGTTTTGCTAGAAGTCGGATTTTAAGCACTGCAACTTGGTTGTGACGGCGTGGCAGACTTATTAGTTGGAATTTTATTTAGCCATTTATCCATGATGGTTAAATAATAATAAATAATTAAACAAATGTAGTTGAACTTTAACGTAATAATTAAAAACACCAACTGAAAATTACATAGTAAATACACACATGTCACTACGAAGACAAAGCTGAGTCCAAACTGAAGTACAAACAGAAAAAGAACTACACTCGAATCTTTACCAGTGCAATGACAACAAATTACGATCAGATCAACCCCGACGCATGGCGTGTTCAAAGTGTGCAGCGCACAAAGGCACCGTATCACAAAGACGCCGAAAAAGAAGCTTTCATTTAATTTTTTTTATTATTCTTTTATAAAAATAATATGCCGATTCGCCTAGCCTAGCTTGGTTATGCTTCCTTATTGTATGTGTAAGCTGTAAGGCGACGCGGCGTCTGGGTACTAATAATCACTAAGTTATCTTGCAAACACTGACGCCGGCGGCCAGACATCAATGTCGAACGTTCAGTTGAAAATCAAGGAGCGCGTTGTATTTATTAGTTTTAAATGATACTTCCATATTTTCATTTATAGGCCCTGCATAACAGTTTTGCATTGCCACTTTTTTCAAAAAATAGTTATAATAAAACTACAATAGTATTTTGTATGATTTTTATTTGTATTTATATTTGTACGTAGTGTGTATACTAATTTTAAAATTTTATTTATAATTGGTGTGAACTAACCAATCATAAATTTAATAAAATCTATTTAATTAAATTTAATGAAAAGGGGTAATGAAGGAACTTAGGAGGAGAAATATCAATAAATCTTTGTTAGAAAAGTTATTTAAAGGACAGCTGCAGCCATGTAGTTGTATCAATAATGATTGAAAAGTATCAGATCTTTGCACGCCCCTTTCAGTAGTCTCGCGACCCCCCTGGGGGTCGCGACCTACAGTTTAAGAAGCCCTGATCTAAATCATATTTGAAGTATATATGTTTACTGTCTTCTTTACGGTACTGTAACCATCTTATTTTGAGCCAATTGACAGTATTGCCATCACAATCCACTTTAGCATTCTTGACTAATACCGTTTTTAGGTATTTAATATTTACAAAGTCATCTGTTCCCATTTCATGAACGTCATATGGATTTTTTCTGGAAGCTTTTCTTATAATTGTGTAGAAGCCGAATGGATGAAATATCGGTATATTCTTCTTGGTTAATCTCTGGTATATTGAAAGCCTCAACGCAGTACAATAATAGAGCTGAAATGAACACGAACACGGTACGCTTTTCTGTCTCAAAATCCAGCATAGTAAAATTTGTTTTGATGATGATGATGGGCAGTTACAAATGGCCTCTAAGTCATATTCAGCAAAATGTATATCACCCGATTGTGCTGACATTTTTACTTCGTCACGATGTCGTCGTGCAGTAATTTTTCTCTCTAGGTGCTTTTCATACTCTTCTTTCTGCTTCTCTTTTTCCTCTGCGTCCAAATGCTGGAAAGTAAAACATTTGTCACACAAATCTTTTCGTTGTTTAAAGAAACCAATATTAAATTCTTTCTTGTAAACCATTCGGTAGTAAGCTATATCAACAGGTTCTCTTCGCTCTTCACAACATTTAATTTTATAAAGCTCTTACATCTCTTGCATCTTGCATCATCTCTTACATCTTTGCCACATTTAGATCTTGATCTAAAAACTCTTTTTTGGTGTCTCTTCGTGCATAGTGCGCTGGCATTCGTGGAAAAGATTTAATATGATCTCGAATGTACTGCCTGGAATAAAACGTAACTAGATAAACGTTGTTTTGGCTCTTTGAACTTAGCGTCAAAACACAATGTCGTAAATCCCAAAACGACGTATAAGCTTTTACGTTCAAATGGTTTTTAAGATATTGTGAAATAAACAATTTTCTATGATTAAAAATATTGTTTTTGCAAATACGTTCTTATAGCGCTAGCAGATAGCAAAATAATTAATACTAAATGAACGCGACTCATAATACGTTTTTCTGGTTCAATCAAAAGTGGTTCTTATGTTATTTCGTTATTTTGGAACTTGTGAAATATTGATTATAGCGTTACGTCGTTTTGGCGTCGTTTTTCTTATACCGCGATATAGATGTTTGTTTTATGCAATAATACCACAAATTAAAATTTTACATTTTATTTAAAATAACACTTGAATAAATTATCAATTATTATATCATTGCACAGGGTTTCATCTTCATCGAATATCCTCACGAAGTTCTGCATGCTCTGACCGTAGAACATGTGATGTAGGTATACCAAGTAGTATTCACCACACACCGAAGTCCACTCGTTTTGTATTTTCTTACTATTAAAATACCATATTTTACAGTTTTTATTAAGAAATGCTTTATGGAAGCCTTTCGGTGCTCGGCCAAATGAATCAAAATATTGGCGATTTTATTTTTGTCTACATGTATGGCTACCCAGTGAGAACCTGGTTGAGTATCATAATCTATATTGCTTACTAAAAATGTAGGGCTTCAATATGTATCGGCAATCTGTTTGCAGGAAATACATTCATTTGTAACAATGGATTAATCCTATTTAAGCATTCCTGAATTTGTAGGGTATTCATATTTTAGAATAGATAACACGTTGCTCTACCATGCATAGACATATAGTGAATAGTTAGGTATCTTAAAACATGTTTTTATAGTAAGGAGATTATGTGCAGCAAGTAATGCATACACTAAATCGTTGGAATTTATAAACTAGTTACTAACGTTGAAATACCAAAGAAATAGTTTTAAGGAATTTTAAATAGACAAACCATTACATATCAGGTTTTACTCATAAGTCAACAATGTAATGTTTCGTAAATATCATATAGATAAATCATTACTTATCAGGTTTCACTCATAAGTCAACAATGCAATGTTTCGTAAATATCATTAGAGTTATCGTTTAGAGTTATCGTTTTACGATAATAGTAATCAGTTACTACCGCTATATAAGTCCAAAACGAAAGAAGACCACCACATAACAGTAGTCGTCTACGTGCAGTACAGTGTATCCAAGTTACAAGTTGTTGTGTGGTTACAATAAATTTCTTTGCGGTCGCCATGGAGGTAAGCTAACTAAAAGAGGAGGTGAACGACAAAATGTGGAAAAACCAAAAATTTTTGTTAACTACACGGCAGCAATGGGTGGTGTTGATTGCGCTGATCAATACGCATCATCATATTGTTTTCTAAGAAAATCTCTTAAGTGGTGTAGGAAGATGTTATTTTGGGGAATGGAAATGTCTGCAATAAATGCATTCATTTTATATAAATGTGTAAAAAAAGCAAGAACGAAAAACCACTGCCCCATTTGAAGTTCATCAAGAGATTGGTCGATCAATTTGTGAGTGAATTCCGCGAAGATCGTTCAAGACCTTCAGCACTTCAGCAATTGAAACAAGACTGGACAAAAAACTGCACATATTGCAAAAAGGCAAGAAAAGAGATTGTATTGTTTGTTCTAATGAATTATTAGATGGGATGGATGACAAAGATCTGGATGTTATTTGTGTGTCTGAGACCAAGCGAAAAGGCAATGATATGACCGATTTGCCTGGGAACCGGGTCGCTTTCTGGGCTGGGGTTCCAGAGGGTGAGCGAGGTTGCCAAGGTGTAGGCGTATTTTTATCCTCTCGAATGGTTAGTGCAATGGTAGAATACAAGGCCATCAACGAGGCTTCTTTGGGTTCGCTTTAAGCTGGGGATAACAAGAGTATTCTTGTTAGGTGTTTAAGCCAGCCAGAATTTACAAAGAATGATGGCATGGCGATATTCATCACAACATATTCAATGGACCTCAATCAAATCACTTTAGTAGAAAATTGTGAAACAGCTTAAGAAATAATGACGAAACTTGAATAAATATATGAACAGAAGAGTTATGTAAAATGTTAATCCATGAAAAGTTTTATCAGTATAAAATGTCCACAACTAACAGTGTAGCTCAACATATTTTCAAAGTTAAATCGTTGGCCAAGCTGTTGAAAGAAAGCGGCGAATAGTGTGATGAAATGGCTGTGATTACAAAAATACTTGGAACACTGCCTCAAAAGTATAGATCACTCCGTCAAGCATGGATGTCATTGGTTCCAAAGCAATAGACTCTTGTCAATCTCACTGTACATTTGCTAGAGGAAGAAGTTAGTTTACACTGTACAGAAGAGCAGGAAACCGCTCTCCTTGTGACTAGCAAACGTTGGAAAAATATCGCAAAACAAAGTAAGCCGAATAAAAATGTTTGTAGTTCAAATCAGAATAAAAACACTAAACATAGATTTGAATTTTATAATTGTGGAAAACGAGGTAATTTTTCTCGTCGTTATCTAGAATGTCGTTATCCAAAGAAATCCAAGAACAGGAAACCTCAAAGAGATGGTACAGGTATGTTAGCGTTTTAATGTAGAAACAAGTTAACATGAATCTGAAAAGAATGCTTGGATTTTAGATAGTAGTGCCTCCACACATATGACCTGCAGAATGGAATTCTTTGCAAAACTATGCAATGCAATCAGAAATCATTGACATTAGGAAACAAGCAATCAGTGAAAGTGGCTGGCATCGGCAAGGTATTAATAAAGAGATATGTAAATGGACAGTGGGAGAGCAGTGAACTAAATGGTGTATTGTACGTTCCGAAATTGCGACCAAATCTATTCTCAGATGGTGTGATTATTCGTAAATCGTAAAACAAATCAAGAATACGAGTGCTGATAATATGGTAGAAGGTTTGAAACTGAATGACAGTGATAAAACTGATTTTGTCTGTGAAGCATGTGCATATGGAAAGTAGTGCAGATTTAGTTTTCACAAATCCGTAATAGGAGAACTCTAGCCAATTATCCGAAAAGTAATAGGACTCATTTTCTTCCGCCACGACTGTACTTCGGAGCGTGCGCGCACCGACTGGATTCGGTAGAGGGGGTTCCTAGCTAACGAACGAGCGGCTGGTCTGTTGTCTCCGAGCATTTGCACGCTTCCGCAGCCGTCCTACAGCCCAGATGTCGCCCCCTCCCCGGACTTTTGTTGTTAAATTTAAATTTTAAATTTAAATTAAAAAAAAAACGCGTTTCAAAAATTCTGAAAATATCCAGAAGATACAATAGCTTATTGTTAAACGTTACAAAAAGTTTGAAAATGGGAGGACAATGGGTTGATGGCCTCCCTGAAACGTGAGGGATAGGAAAAATTATGCGTGAATTTAATGCTCCTGGTTATATGGTTCGTCCATCAAAAAAGATACTTAAGGAAAAGGGAATTTTGGAAAGCCCGAATGCAAAACCAAGAAAAAAATTATCAAAAGCAGTCATTGAAACTGTAAAATTGTTCTATGAAAATGACGATGTTACTAGAGCTATGCCAGGAATGAAAGACTGTGTTACTATTGATGATGATGCAGGTGGAAACAAAACGAAAGTATCTAAAAGACTCATTTTATGTAACTTGAAAGAGGCATATACATTATTCAAAGAAAAATTTTCAAATATAGAAACAAGTTTTTCCAAGGGTGCTGAGCTTCGACCAAAACACTTATTTCATATCTCTAGTTCAATTAGGAGAGGAGTAATTTATATTTCAAGACAGCAAGGTGATGCTTTATTAGTCGATTTTTGGTAAGTTTGGGTTGCCATATTTTCTAAACGTGTTGATATAATTTAATGAAATTTTTCTTAGTCTACATAAATGCTACCTGTATGCCAAATTTCCTTAAAACCTGAGATGATGAGGTAAAATTTTTGCAAGCGTGTTGATTTGACACGGAATGACCCAAATGCAAACAAAGTTCAATAGAGACAGTTAACCAATTTGCCTTACGGATAGAACATGCTTGTCTAAACTCCTTACTGAAATTAATATTTCAATACCAACGAAACGGAAGACAGAACTTACAGGCCGTATAGCAGCCATTGAGGATCTCGCTCTCCATACCTTCTTGATTGGTTTGCATCCTCGATTGTCACAGATCGTGAAATGTCGTGATCCTGACTCATTCAACTCTGCTGTAAGTTTTGCAGTAGCAGTGAAAAAATATTTTTAAGCATAGCAAGCAATAAAATATTCATATTATAATCGTGCAGATAATAATAATTTGACGTGCCGCTATTGTAAGAACATAGGACATACAATAGAAAACTGTCGTAAATGTCAATACAATAACAACAGAAACCAATCTAGCGCCTCAAATTCCCAAAACCCCCAAAAGAGTCCTAATAATGGTACAACTCAAAACTCAGAGTTTTCACTATTGATAATGAGGATATCGGAATTGACGAAACAAATAATTTAAACGTCAAAAATTATCCGTTAAGTATCGCTCGGGAAATTATTCAAGTAAACAAATAGTCGATACATACAATCCGTTGTATCTAATAAACCCACTGTATCCGCTATATCAACTGTATCCGCAGTTTCCACTGTATCCACTGTTTCTCATAAACCTATCGTTTATACCGTTACTACTCCTGCTACATCCACTTTACCTACTATGTCTTCTAATTAGAGCACTTCTACAATATCTGTCCCATTTCATATTTTATAAGAGAAAAATAATCTTAAAGGTCTACGAAATTAATTCAAATTCAAAAAATAGATATTTACCTCATATTAACGTTCTAACATCAGTATCCAAACAGCCTCTCTCAATCTTGGTTGACACAGGGTCTTCAGTTAGCTTAATTAAACTACATTCGATGATACAAATTCCTTTGAGCAGTTTCAAATTAAATTTACATGTAAACCCGGATACAATCGTTCCCCACGAATTTCATATTGTAGAAAATATTAATCTTAATCACGATGGAATCATTGGCAATGATTTGTTTAAAATTTAAGGCTGTCAAATAGATTACTCCAAAGGAATTTTGCAAATACAAAAGGACCAAGTTAAACTCAATTTCGCTGAACTGGTGTACACTATTCCTCCTAGATCTGAAAAAGTTATCGAATGTACGTTATGTAATCCAGAAATATTGGAGGGCGCCATAATAGATCAGCATATCTCTAAATCTATACTAGTCGCAAATTGTATCTATGAGAGTTAAAGAAAATAAAAGAATAAACATTACGTTGTAAATATCTCTGAAGAACCAGATACAGTTCATTCTAATCTTAACTTTACTTTAGAACCATTTAAGACTCCATCTATTCTACCTTCTTCTATGCATTCCACACCACTACCATTATTCCATGTCTCGTCTAGAAATAACGAAGTCATCGAGCATTTGAGAATTTCCCATCTTAATTCAGAGGAGAGAAAAGCTCTCTCACGCATATGCTATATCTAGTCGGACATATTTCATTTACCTAATGACCAACTTACCTTTACCACTGCAACTGAACATAAAATTAGAACTACATCAGATATACCTATCCAAACTAAAACTTATAGATTTCCAGAATGTCATGAGCGAGAAGTTGAATCACAAATAAACAAAATGTTAAATGGTCCTCACCCATATGGGTTGTACCTAAAAAACGAGATGCCAAAAATGGGGTGTAGTAAACTCAACGATATAACCATAGGTGAAACTTATCCAATTCCTCAGATAACTGAAATTCTTGACCAGTTAGGGAAAAGTCAATACTTCACCAAATTAGATCAGTCTTTGGGGGAGGTTGTTATAGCCATGCCATGTGGGCTGAATAGCTGATAATAATTTTCACATCAGCACTATCTAATGTATTAATATAATAGGATGATCATTTTAATATTGAGGAGCGCAATCTATAACGAATCTCAGTACGAGTTGGTCATAATTCCATTTCTTATACTATTTCTCGTATAACAGAACGTATTACATACGACACCTATTAGGCAATCGCTGACGCTGCAGAGACATCGCGTCGCCGTTACAATCTCAATTAGTATTAAGATTCAGCATTAAAAAAAATATAAATATTTAAATTTTTGTAATTAAAAGACAATTCAATTTCTAATCTTATATCGATCGTATCAGTATTAATGTAATTAACGGTATCAAACCTCATGTAGGCCATGTTAAGGTCTTTGGAAGCATTGGATATATCCATATGGATATCCAGAAATATTCCTGAACAAGGAAGAACAAAACTTGATAAGAAGAGTGAGAAAATGATATTAGTTGAGTATCATAACAACATTTACAGGATGTTCAGTCAAGAAACCAAAAAGACTAAAATATCTAGAAATGTTATTTTTGAAGAACATAATGTTCCAGAGATAAGGATAAACAAAGTGAACAAGTAAACACATTTTACTAAAAGTTTTGTTGAATACAAATTTGATATATTTTTTGTTCTGAAGAATACAAATACTTTTGAGGTAAGTGAATATATTATTTTCGCTATGATATAATTATTTTTTGCGAGTGCATATTTTACTTGAAGAAACTAGTGCTATTTGGGTGAGTATCAATTTTGATACTTCAGGCATTCCGCCCTACATAAAACCTACCTACTAATTCTTTAAAAACTTTTTCAACTTCCGTTTCATTATTTTTCTGCATAGTTTGGTGTTGGGATTACTTTTATTTTAATTTTATTATAGAAATTTATCAAAAATGCGACCAGCAGAGATTGAGAGCATATTGAAGCGGTTAGAAAATGGTGTAATTTCGGAAGACGATTCCACCGACAATGAAGATGACATAGACTATTATTCGAGCCAAAGAGATCGTCTGATGGAGCTAAAGGGTGAAGAGGATGTAGGTAATTTTCCCACTGACCCATACTTGGATGCAGATCCGCCTATAGCAAACGTAGATACCGAAAACATAATTTAGAGATGGTTGAACGAAGCCCAACTCCTACAACCAGCAGCCAGAACAACCTGCAAACTGCACCTGTCAACTCTAGAAACTTTGTGTGGAGAGTAAAGAATATGGACATAGTCCAAAATGCTTTCCAGTTTGAAACACTGAGTATTCACAAGAAATTATGAACTTAGACACTCCTTTTCAGTTTTTTCTTATTTATTCGGTGAAGAAATTTTGAGATTTCTAGTGGACGAGCCAAATAAATATGCCTACCAAAAGAATTCCAACTTTACCTGTACCTGTAACTGTCTTAGAATTACGTAAATTTATATTAATTCTTATTTTTACTAGTGTATATTATTATTCTAGTGTCAGGTTATACTGGTCAAACATTACTAAGTTTGAACCCATAGCACAAACAATGAATCGCAGCAGATTTGAAAAAATTCGACAAATTTTCACATGAATGACGACTCTAAACATTTGCCCTTTGATCATCCCCAGTACGACCGACTGCATAAAGTAAGACCAGTGATAGATTATTTGAACAATAAATTTATTACTGTACCATTTGAGCATCGTCTATCACTAGACGAGCAAATGTGTTCCACTAAAATTAAACATTAACAATACTTACCCAACAAGCCCCATAAGTGGATTCAAATTATACGTTTTATGCTCTCTGTCTGGGTATGCCTACAGTTTTGAGATTTACTCAGGAGCTAAGGACATAGACCGTTTACCTGGCGAACCAGACCTCGAAGCTGTATCGAATACAGTTATTCGATTGTTACGACCAGTACCAAGGCACGTCAATCATATAACTTATTTTGACCATTTTTATACGAATATTTCTCTGCTACATTACTTGACCAACGGAGGTATTTATAGTCTTAGAAACAGACTTGAAAAGTCATGCAAGTTGCCGGAGAAACGGAAAATTATGAAGTCTAACTGTAGTGTTTCTCCTTTTCTTTATCGGCTCTGAGACGCATGCACCAACTCCCTCTTACCGTTGCCAGTTGACTAAACTGACGCACGGCCGCGCGTACACTCGAGACGACATAATTCCTCCCCTCTCTTTCACTCACATAAACTACATCCCTTCCTTGTTTTAAAAATAAAACGATTAGGACTTTTACTGACCTGTTTATTATAACAATAACTTTTAACAAAATTGAAAATCAATCATTTTTGTTCCGACTGATTGTCTTATTTGTCTCCATTCTCCTCTTCACAATTCTCTTCTAATGTCATTTCCAAATTCTGTTCTTCGATTCCCTTGTTTATAGATCTCCATTCTCCCTTTACTTTTTTTAAATGTACTACATTGCGTCTTAACTGCTATCCTGTTTCATCGTTCTGTACTTCAACATCCCCTCCATTTTTTGTCTTAACAGTGTGCATTGCTGTATCAAAATTAAGACTAAGTTTATTAGTTTCAATGACATTCTTTACATACACTTTATCCCCCACTTGTAGATCTACTTCGCGTGCTCTCCTCTTTTTATCAGTATACTCTCTCCCTTTTTCTTTTTGTTCTTTGTCTTTATCTTTTACATCCATATCTCCAAAACTTTGTTCTACGATGTCATATCATAGATCATGATCATAGGAATCTTATCTCTAAATTTTCTTCTAAAGAAGAGTTCTGCAGGTGTTTTCCCAGTTACGCTATGTGGGGTGCTATTGTACATTGTCAAGTATTCTGTCAGTGCTTCCTATGATATCTCTGTTCTGTCTTTCCATTTCTCCATTTTGCTGTGGCCAATAGGGTATTGAATTAAACAATTTTATATCATTTTTTTGACAATATGCCTTGAACTCTGCACTTACAAATTGTTTCCCATTATCGGAGGTTATGGAAACTGGGTTTCCTAGACGGCTAAAAATATGCTTATCATATTTAGGCCACCAAACCTTCGCTCTAAGTCTTAACTTCATAGCCACCACTCCTGGATGGCCCTCATGAGCAGCATCTAAAATAAGCCGTCGTAATTGAGTCGGGATAACAATTCTATTGCCTCTTAACAATATATCTCCATAGAAAAATAATTCGTTTTCAAACAGTTTGTAGCCTTTTATTGTTTCATCCCACTTTTTGTTATATATTCCTTGTTTTACTTTTTGTATATCTACCTCAGTCTTTGAACGTTCTTCAATATCCCTTAGGCTATAGGTCTAGCATGGTCATTTATATCTTGAACATAATCTCTATATTGAGTGCTATCCTGTTTAAATGTACATAGTCTGGACAACGGATCGGCTATATTATTTTTTCCTGGGCGGTAAATCACATTATATTTATACGACTGAAGTTTCAATATCCAGCGATCAATTCGTGCACAGGGTCGGGACTTCGGACCGAATATGACCTCAAGAGGTTTATGATCAGTAATTAAGTCGAACTCCTTGCCGTATAAAAACATATGAAAATGCTCTACTGCCCACACCAGTGCCAAAGCCTCTTTCTCTGTTTGACAATATCGACGTTCGCTTTCACTGAGAGTTTTGTTTCCAAACCCAATAACGCGTGGACCATTTTTATTTATCTGTGCTAAGACTGCTCCAAGACCGACCGGACTAGCATCAGCAAATACCAAAGTTTTGTCGTTCACGTTGTAGTACCCCAAATTCGGTATTTCACTCAAAGCAGCTTTTAGCGCACTAAAAGCTGTTTGTTGACTTGTCTCCCAATAATCCCTAATGTCAGCATTTCTGGCTGATTTTTTACGAAGTAGTAGCTTCAATGGTTCTGTAAGGGTTGCCAAATCAGGAATCCATTTCCCAATATAATTAATGAGTCCTAAAAAACTTTGCAATTCCGAGATGTTGAGTGGGGTTCTAAAATTTTTTATATCTGATAAATATTTGTCCAGTGGCCGAATTTCTTGAATTCCGACAACTCATGTCCTAGGAATTGTACTTTAGTTGTTCCATAGATATCTTCTTTTAAGCTAATATTATTCGTCCTTATTGTTTCTAATATCTTCTGTAATCTTTTGTCATGTTCTTTTTTATACCTTCCGTACACTAAGATGTCGTCGATAAAATTGACAACTCCTTCGAATTCAATTAACACCCTTTCAAGTGTTTTTTTGGAACATTTCAGGCGCACAAGTCATTCCAAACATTAACCTCTTAAAACGATATAATCCTTTACCGGATATAAATGTTGTAATATGTCTTGAGTCAGGTACAGGCTCTAATTGATGAAAAGCATCTTTTATGTCTAATTCACTGAACATTTTAGCATTTTGAATCTTTGGTAGTAGCTGTTCCATAGTAGGTAGCGGATGATTTTCGCGCTTGATAGCCAGATTGGCCCTTCGCATGTCAATACAAAGGCAGATATCCCCATCTGGTTTCAAAATGGGCACTACCGGAGATATCCATTCTGACGGTTCTTCTGCCTTTTCTATTATGTCCTTTTGAAGCAGTTCGTTTATTTTCTTATCTACTTTTTCTTCCAACGGAATCGGTATTCTTCTGTAGGGCTGTGCAACTGGTTTTATGCCGCTATCGATCAGTATTTGTATCTGAATATTTTTGAATTTAGGGCAGGGTGTCATCTCGACATGATTTACATCCAGTCCGATTTTTAGTACGCCCAACGCTATTTCCGTCACTTTACCTAATAGATTACGTGTGTCTTTATCTATTACATAAAAAGTAATATTTCGTGATTTTGATCCAACACGTATATTCGCATTAAATGACGTCAATACATTTAGAGGAACTTCACTCCCATAAGCAACAAATGTTTTTCCTGGATTTTTTACTTCTTTTCCTTTCTTTATAATGTTTTCCTTTATTTCTAACCACGTCTTGTCTGTTAATAAATTGTGTTGGCATCCCGAGTCAATCAACATCTGTACCTGAGTTCCACCTACTAAACAAGTGAGAGTGTCATTATTTAGAATATTAAAAACGTAATCAATTTTATCTTCTATCGCGTTTGTTTGCCTTATATCTTCCGTTTTTTGATATGACTTCCTGATTTTTTTCGCATCTGTTCTTTTCCGGTTTGTTGCCGTCGTAACTTCGTTTCTGACCTATTCCTCTGCACTGAGACTGAAAATGTCCCATCTTCTTTCATTTATTACAGGTTTTTCCTTTAGCAGGGCATTTTACATCAAAAGCTAGGTGATTCCAACTACCACATCGGAAACATTTCCTTTTATGATTATTTATGAATGTCTTTTTCTCAACTTGTGTACCGATCTTATTGTTTGATATTTCCGATTGAAATCACTTAATTGCCTCTCCACCACCTCTAAAGTATTCGCTTCGGTTATTACTTCAGTTAGAGTGATTGTTTCTCCTGCGCGCAATATTTTCTTCCTGAGTTCATCCGATGAACAGTTTTTTATTATCTGATCAATAAAATTATCCTCCACATCTGTAAATTGACATTTTAATGCTTGTTGTCTCAATCGAACAAGATATTTTTCAAATTTCTCGTTTTTCTCCTGTTTGATTTGTCTGAATAAATGTCTTTCATATCGTTTATTTTGCTTTGGAGCGAAATATTCATCTGACTTTGTTATGGCTACATTAAATACATCTACATTTCCATCCGCAGTAATGTAGCTACCCGGTATATTAAACAGTATTTCTTGCAGGCCTCCCCAATGTAACAAACTTGCCCGTTTTTTTGAACTAGTAGTAACATCGGCAGCTTCCAGGTAAATATTTAAACTTCTCTTCCAACATTCCCATCTAGCTCCAACAGACCCTGCTTCACCACTGCACTCAAATTTTTTCAAAGTAAGACTTGACATTATTTATCTGTGGACAAGGAAACAAATAAAGAATGTTTCATTTAGGTCACTAACGGGCATCATCCTTTTAACAACCCAACGCATTCATTATTTATTCCTTGCATCTATTATCAAAAGTTGTAGTAAAATAAATAAACTTTAAGTTACGGGCGTCACCCAAATAAACCGTCCTGTCACAGGCGTCGGCTCTATAAATCTTCCTTATATCACTTTCTGACATATGTATCTACCTTCTTGCATAGATCGCATCACATCATGTACTTACAAGCATCATCTGTATGTAACTCATTTTCAGAAAGTCCTTACAGGCGTCACCTGTTTTCGGACCACCAGACATTAGTCTGGTAACGTCACACTGCTTTAGTATTGAAACAGGCATCACCCGTATTTTCATTTCTTTATATAAGGATCAATTACTTTATACTACAATCTTTTTTATATTACAATCACACTGACGTAATTAAATAGGTACCGAAATCTAGTATGCATTCAAAAGTATTTATTCTTCATAAACAAAGATACAATAATAAAATGCTGAGCATATCGAGAATCGAAACCGGCCTCAAATCATATGTAGAATATTTACTTTAACCTACGATTACACTCGACAAAGTAGTAATAACAAAATGTAAGTTATAGCCATACATACAATAGTTGGGAAATAAGTGCCTACTTTACTAGCACAATATATACGAAATTATAAACAACAATCTATATAGAGATATAGTAGAATAATTACTATTATACAAGTAAACTTAACACAATTACGTAATTATAATATTCGTTATCCAATGACTTACTTTTGCAATAATTAATCCTTGCAAATACGACTCCCCGTTATTTTGGTTATCCATAATAATAATGTAAGCAAACATTGTTGCGCTGGCATCTTGAACGTTATAAACGAAACACCTTAAGTACCTAGTTACGTCAGTCCCAACAGCTGACTCGACAGTCACACCAGCCCATCCCGCTGAGTCGGCATCTCGCAACGTTCGCACGCTCATATTCGAATGATGGGAACAATACCCTTCTGGGTGGCCGACTCGATAGTATTTGAGACATTGTATTAATATTAAGTTAGTCTTGTTAAGGTGGTAAGTAATTACTTGTCAATTAAAGTGATTATATTTTAAATAAAATCTTTTTTTAAAAAGTCATTCGCGAGTTACATTAGCATAAGGAACCCTGTAGTTCTAGGTAGTAGTAATTAAGATATCATTTGTTATTGTTAGATGTTATTGTTAAGATAGAATTAAGAAATTATATTATAAAATAAATTCAGTTCCATACCAACCAATGTATCGTGTTTTCGTAATCGAGTATCGGAAAATCGCGACCCCGCGTCTAATTTAACGATATTTCGCGCTCGAACCTCGAGACAACCGCGAGGCGAATCTAAAGAAGAATTTCGAGGGTCCAGCTCCAGCGGCAACGTCCAGATACAGTAACGGAACTCACCGCCTTCAATCGGCAATGCTTGTGGGGTAAGTGTAGATTCCATTACTCCCAAGTTTCCTTTATTTTTAACTAACTTTATTTTATTTTATTATTGTGTGTTTCTGAAACTATTTGTCGATTTATATAGCCGAAAAATGGCCACTGAACAGACTAAATACGAAACAACCATCGATTATAAAACAATGTCATTACTATTACCAACATACGACGGTAATAAAAGAACGTTAGAATTCTATATAAATAGTGTAGAAAATGTGTTAAATCTCCTAGAAAATCGGCAAGATTCTTCAATCGCGTGTCTCATTAGAAACAAACTAACCGGAAAAGCTGTAGAAGCTCTTTCCCAACATTCCGACCTTTCAACGTGGGAGAATATTAAGTCAACAAGAAAGTTATGATAGACTTCGATTGGCTTTTCACGATGAAGCCCCATCTCGTGCCACAGTTTACAACTGGTTTAATGAATTCAAACGTGGTCGAACTAATCTCACCGATGATTTGCGTGAGGGACGGCCTTCTACAGCGACGACTGAAGATAACATCAGTGTTGTGCGGCGTATGATAGAGACTGACAAAAGAGTGACCTATCAGCAGATTCGGACAAGTCTAGGCATAGGTATGAGTCAAGTGCACAAAATCCTCCATGAACATTTAGCGGTCAGGAAGCTTTGTGCCCGCTGGATACTGCATAATTTGACCGAGGCTCAAAAACTCCGCCGTGTTGATTGGTGCCGAGAAATGATCCAAAAATTTAACGGAGGTGACTCAAATGCTGTGTTCGACATACTAACGGGTGACGAAAGCTGGATTTACTGTTATGATCCGGAAACCAAAAGACAGTCTACTCAGTGGGTGTTTCCTTCAGAAGAGTTGCCAACTAAAATGAAGAGAGGTCGAAGTGTTGGAAAAAAGATGGTGGCCTCGTTCTTCGGAAAGACAGGTCATTACGCGACAGTAGTCTTAGAGGATCAGAAAACGGTTAATGCAGAGTGGTATACTAACAATTGTTTGCCACTTGTATTGGAAAAAGTTCGAGAGAAACGACCTCGCAGCAGGATCCTCCTTCATCACGACAATGCCTCGTCGCACACCGCCAGGCAAACGATCGACTATTTGGTGACCTCAGACGTGGAATTACTGGGTCACCCGCCGTATAGCCCCGACCTCGCACCCTGCGATTTTTATTTATTTCCGAAAATAAAAGAAAAACTTCGAGGAAAACGTTTTATAGACGCCAAAGAAGCAGTGGCTGCGTTTCAAAACGCCGTCGAAGAGACCCCTAAGGCCGAGTGGGCAAGGTGCTTTTTTCAATGGTTCCATCGAATGCAGCGATGTATTGATGTAAATGGACGCTATTTTGAAAAGTTACAATAAAACTAATAACTTGCTAGAATGCTTAGTTTTTGATTTTCTAAGAACTTTCAGTTTGACCCTCGTATGTGATCGTTTAACATCTTACTGATTTGGGTTTCCACTTCTCTTTTGTGGCATTCCGGGAATCTATAGGACTTGGTGTGTACTGGAATATTATTGTTGGTTTTAATATGGTGTTCAATAGCTGATGTATGGGTTAATTGATCATCGGAAAGATGGAAAATATCCGAGAACTCGGAGCAGAGTTCTTCGAGAGTAGATCTTTCTTCTCGATTAAGATGATCAGTTCTAAGGGATTTAATTACTTGGTCTGTCCGTTCGAGTGTATTTTTGGGTTTTTGTGTTAACTTGAAAAGAAGTATGACATAGAGGTTCAATAGTTAAATTTAAATTTGGATTGACATATGCGAAGTTTTCTGAAGTATTATAGCTATAGTAAGATTAATTCGGTTATTTCCCTTAATTTTGACAATACAATTGGAGACTAGTAGGTTATCAGATATATGTTGATCTATTATAATTCCCTCTTTTAGTTTAGTTTTTTGGACTGAGCACTCGATGACAGATTCAGTGCGAGGAGGAATGACATAAAAAGGTTTAGAAAAATGTAATTTTATGTTTTGATTACCAATTTTTAATATATCTTTGGTATAATCGATTTGGCAACCAAATGTTGTTAGGAAGTCTGTGCCTATGATACCATCGTATGGTAGGTTAATGTCTTTTATGACATGGAATTTAAAAGGTATGGACGAATTTTTGGATACCTTTAGTTTTAATTGGAAATGACCTTCAGTGGTCGTAGGCTCATCGCCAGGGTCGATACCCTTAAGTTTAATCGGCTCTTTATTAAGCCTAGGATGTTTACTGATAGAGGATTGTTTCAGTAAATAGATTGCCGAGCCGGAATCGACAAGTAAGGAAAGCGGTATTTCCGCGACAGGAGAATCCATCAGGACGTGAGGTAACAACCTTTTTGTTGTATCAATATTTATCTCGTAGATTTTAAGATCATCGGATCTGGGGATGCAGTTGGTGTCGGTTTTTGATAGTTGCCTCGAACGACACCGAGACGAGGCTTTTATTAGTTTAAAGGATCTTGTTCATTCGAGTAATCATTCCCAGGGACATCGGTATTTTCCTCTACGTGAGCCACCTGATGATATGAACTTGGATTTTGATTGCGGCGATTATTATTTGCTATACGAAGCTCGCAATCTTTGATATCATGACCGGTAGCTTTACAATATCGACAAAAAGTCGATGGACCTGGAGTTCTGGTCATGCTCATATTGTTCGGAGAAACTCTTGGGAATGATCTTACAGGATAATTACTGGAGTTTGGTTTATTATATGATCGTTGATTATAATGATTCTTTGATGAACTACCTGGTTGTGATTGAGGAAGGTTTCGCTTAGCAAACTGGCTATTCTGTATTTTTTCTTCTGACATAGCCAAATTCACTGCACTATTTAAATTCTTGGGGTTGCGGGCTCTGACTAAGTTTGAGATTCTAGGTAGCAACCCCATTAGGAAATGGTGAAGGGCTAGGTCCTCCGTGGAAGCTATTCGACCAGGGATTTCTTTCTGAGGATAATTTGCTAACGAAATCTCTGTTAATAAATTAAAAAGTGCAGTTTCTACGCGAAGGGAAAATTGGCTTACAGTTTCGTTATGACCCTGTCTACTTTCCTGTAATTCGGTTAGTAAGTGTGTATAATGTTTATGTTCGCTGAATTTTGTTTTTAAGAATTCTTTTAATTGACCCCAATCACTAAATTCTTTAATTGCGCAGGTGGTTGCGGCTTTACCTTCTAATGAATTAATAATATATTTAAAGAGCATGGGTTTTTGGACGTCGGACGCTAGATCCATCGCATTAGTACATTTGATAATAAACGCATTTAAGTGTTCCCTACTCCCGTCATATGGTTTAATAAATTTAAGAAGAGCGTTAATATCCATCTCGGAAATTTTAGATTTAGACCTAGTACTTCTAGAAGACGGGGATGGTTGGCGGGATGTTCTACCCTTAATTTCCGTAGGTTCGTCTGACTTATCAAAAGAGGGCTCTTCAGTTTTAGCACTTAACATAATTAAACAGAGCCAGCTAAGAAAGTGAAATGGTTCATAAAATCATATTAATTCATTACACAATTAGTATTAACACAAATTAAATAAAAAGGTTTTACAAGTATGCCAAAGGAACTCTAAATAATATAAATCTAAACAATGACCAAAGACTTACTGTATGACTAATGCGTGGGCGACCGATAAGAACGCGATGATTGAGAACATTCCGATGCACGACGAATGATGGGATGCGATGATCACCGGATGGAATGCGGCGACGACTTGCGAAGGTAAGATTGCAGGTGTCCTTACTCATAGGACATGGATCTTTCCAGGTAGGAAAGGATACACCAAGATGTAGGTGTCACTCACTCACACTTAATTTATTATTTAAAGATTTCCACTTTTATAGGTTTTTATTTTAAACACAAACAGTTCACTAACACTGGATTTTTGATTTCGCGGGATCCGGCGCGAGTCTGCGGAACGGCACTGGGAATTTCCGGATCCCACCGCTGCCACCAAAATGTTATCCGGGTCTTTGGATTTAGGTTTTTAAAAAAAACTATTTAATTGACACACGGATTTAATTTTAACACGATACAAGGATTTTAAAACTTTATCAAAAGACAACCGTTCCGGAATAAGGATTAATGCAGACTGACTGGGCGTTAAAGTTATTGTTAATTAAAAGGAGGCTAGACTGCTGATAAAGCAGGCTAGCGGAAGGGGTAATACTAGTAGTCAGCAGTTACCCTTACTATTTGGGGATGTAACATATCGAAGTGAAAAAACTCGGGACGCAAGCCGTTAATGCAAAGTAGCAAAAGCAGTGATATCAATTTGGGACGCACACAATAGAAAAATTCAATCAATTGCAATTTCAAACAATATTCGCTTCTATGAATTCGTATAAATGCTCAAATTTGTGGACCGGCGATTTAGTTTTGAGTGGCACGGAAGGTGAATGATTTGAAAAAAAATCGCCGGTCCGCAAATTTTGTGCATTAATCCGAATTGATATCACTGCTTTTGCTACTTTGCATTAACCCTTAATTTGATTTTGTTCACTGTGAGAAACATATGAGAAAAAAAATGATTTCGTTATATTTTTACACCAAATTCGTATTTTTTGTAATATTATCATACCGTATATAATATTTTTTAATAGTAAAAAAATAGTCTACGCACCTGGCAACACTTTTACTTGTCATTGTCAAAGCAAAATGTCGGCGCCTCGCGGGTCGTCTATGTTCCGCAAGGTAAATATAAAGATTTTACTTGATTTTCTATTGTTTCAAGTATTTTAATGCTTTCACTAACTTATCTAGACTATTTATTATATTTTGGTGTGTGAATTATGTGCCTTTATGTGAATCCTCAAGTTTTATGAAAGCTTATGTTTATTGTGATGAACATTGCCAAATAACCTATAAAGTACCTACAATTTGTTATGTTCATCACGGTGAACGATGCCAAATACCTAATGATAAATTAATCCAAAATAGTTATGTCTTTTTTTTTAACATTTTGAAGTTATGGGTTTTATTTTGCTTATTTCGGTATTTTCTGTTGCCAACAGCATACTTTGCATGGACGCACGGCAAAAATATTGGCGCTTGTGCCTATACAGCATGCTCCCTCAGATACCAGTGATAGGTCCGACATGGACAATGAATTGGCAGATCTGCATACTCCAAGTTTAGCTTCATCATCAGCACCATCTTTAGATTCATCTTTAGAGCGAATGCATATTTTAAGCAGTCCTGAACCTGATGCTGAAGATCATGACACTGGGGACGATCCACCTGAATTTGATTTTACAGAAACATCATTGCAATTGACTCCAGTTCTACGTCAAATTTGCCCAGCTACACCGGCTAGAGAACCGAACTACGAGAACATACCTTCCTTATCTTCTATACCATCTCTTCCGTCTGAAGCCCCTTTATCAACTCCTGAAAGTGCTACCAGGAAAACTCAAGCCCAAAGGCACATTACTCCAGTGCTGGCTAAAAGACGAAAGAAAGTTCCGAAATTTGACTTAACGTATAAATGGAAAAAAAGCGTCACCTTCCGTCACCAAGCTACAATTGAAGAAAACCAAGACCATAATATAATGAATGTCTCTTTCCTGCCCACTGCAGATTCCCTAGAATATTTTAATCTATTTTTTTCTTCAGACATTGTGACCGATATTACCGTACAGTCAAATCTATACTCTGTTCAAAAAACTGGCAAATCTATTCAAGTGACAGAAGACGAAATGCGTGATTTTATAGCTATCCATATACTTATGGGTATTGTCTCAATGCCTAGTTACCTAGACTATTGGAGCAGTAGATTCCGGTATGCTCCGATAGCAGATCTAATGAGTTTAAAACGCTATCAACAGATTCGTAGATTTCTACACTTTGCCGATAATAGCTTAGAAGATACTGATAGATATTACAAAGTAAGACCAATAGCAGAAAAAATAAGAAAAAACTGTTTGCTGCAAGAAAATGAAAACAAATTTAGTATAGATGAGATGATGATTGCTTATAAAGGAAGAAAGGCAGGCAACAGAAAGCAGTACATGAAAGATAAACCCAACAAGTGGGGATTCAAAAATTACGTGCGAGCTGGAGTAAGTGGCATGATTTATGACTTTATCCTATATGGATACATTCCGTTTTCATAAATTCACTGAACAAGAAATTTCAATTGGGTTTGGGGCACAAATTGTAATAGGTCTGTGTCAATCTATTCAAAGAAAGCCAGCCACCATATTTTGTGACAATTTTTTTTCATCGCCTGAGTTATTTTATATTTTAAAAGAAAATTATGGCGTATTTGGTTTAGGTACGATTCGTAACAATAGAACCAGGGGAGCTGGATCTATTTTGCCTAGTGAAAAGGCAATGAAAAAGAAAAAGAGAGGAGCTTATTCACAGGTCGTATGTGACAAAACCAAGCTGGCTCTCGTTCGCTGGAACGACAATAAGCCTGTCACCCTGATAAGTTCATTTGTTGGATGCACACCTGTGCATAAAATAAAGAGATATTGTAAGGTAGAAAAGCGAAAGTTAGATGTTGACTGTCCTCAAATAGTAAGGGAGTACAATAAACATATGGGGGGTGTAGACCTGGGTGATATGTTAGTATCTCTTTATAAAATACCGTTCAAGTCTAGAAGATGGTATATAGGTATATTTTGCCAGTTGTTAGATATAAGTATAAATAATTCATGGATTTTGTATAAAAAAAATACTGACAGAAAAAAAATGTCTTTGAAAATATTTCGGCAAGATCTATATCTAAATTTAACAAAAAAGAACCGGTCTGTACGTTCTCACTCTATCGTTGAAAATTCAACAATAAAGAACCCTAAGTTACCCAGGCCCATTAGCCCCATACGTTTCGACAATATTTGCCACTTTCCTAATACAAAAGAAGACATGGGGAGGTGCAAATATTGCCTAAAAAATACTACTGCATGAAATGTAATATAAGACTCTGTTTTGTTACCGGAAAAAAATCTCGTAATTGTTTTCTCAATTGTCATACAAAATAATACTAAGTTTTTTGTGAAATGCTAGAAGAGGCTCTATTATGTTATAAAAGATATTTTGTTATGTCTTTGTTTTGTTTTTTGTATAAATAAAAATATTTTGTAAACCGCACTACCTGTTTGAATGTGTACCCTAATTTGATTATGTTCATCACAGTAAACATTACAATAAAGTGGTATTTCTCGACAGATTTGGCAATGTTCACTCTGATGAACATTGGTTTCCTGGAAACCTGAAGGTCGCAACATTTTTTTTTTATTTTTTCTGGATTCCTTACTACCCTAAACTTATAAATATACATAAATTTTACATATATATAACACATTGAACCTCTACCAAATTAAGGGTTAACGGCTTGCGTCCCGAGTTTTTTCACTTCGATAGAAGTTTTTCATTTTATATCAATAGTTTTGTTCATGCAATTGGACAATATATTTTCACACGCATTTGCAAAGAGCATTGACACAACGAATAAATACAAAACAATGCATTTGTTTACATTTGAAATGCAATCAGCTTTATCGGTGTTTGTTTTGGGCAATGCAAATAGATAGGAAGTGCGAGCGGAACAATGGTGCAACGAAGCATATATCTTTCGCATTCTAATTGACATCTCCAATTCACCGGCGTCATTTCCGTGTGTTTTTTTCATGTTGAAAGCCGCATGTTTGTTTTCGATTTTTATTCAGTGTTCTTTTTGCATGTTTTATTCAAGTTTTAATTCATTTTATCGATTAATTAATTAGTTTTATTGATTTGTTTGTTGAATTTGTGAGTAATTGGTGGTGGAATAATTGTTTTAGTAGTAAATTTTATGGATTTGGTGCATGAGTGCATGATATAGTGTAGTGTTTGATCGCTTTCGTCGACCAACTTGAATTTCAAGCGTTTTGTGTGCAAAAATTCCATTCGATATTTATTTTAATCTGGAATTTAGTGTGTTTTTCTGTAATTTGTGAAATAAGTGTAAAGTATTGGAATTTAGTGTGTTTTTGCATGATTTTATTGTATTGAATGATTTTTTATGTGTGTGATTGTGATTTATCTGTCTTCGTTGGAGCGGTTGTAGCCAAGGGGTGAATCACATAAACTTGTTTTTATTTTCGTAATTTTTGTGCATGCTTTTAGTTTTGTTTGTGTAATTTAAGTGAATCGATTGCCATTGATTGACATTTCTGCGCGCGTGTGATTGATTTCTTCGTAATTTTAAGTGATTTTAGCTGCTTTATTCTTTGATTTTGTTCGCGATTGTTCGATTATCAATCATTTTCGTCCTTTTTTTTTTATTTTTAATTGTTTTTCGGCATAAAACTTTTAAATAACGTCCAATTTCATTAGATTTTCCGCGTTTTTTTTAAATATTTCTTTCAATAATTCGATATTTTGATTAATTTTCTGTAATTTAAATTGTTTTATCGCGAATTTTGTGCATTTTCGTGTTTTTAACCCTTAACTTGGTAAGGTACATTAGACTGTACATACATTTCAAAAAAAATTTACTGGTTAAATAATAATATTTTTTTGTTTTGTTTTTATTAAAAATATTACTAAATAATTTAGAATTAGTAGAAAAATATTTTCGTTGTTGCAACACTGAACAACACATGTCAAATTCAAAATGGCTTCGAAACAACAAAGTGTTGGCGGGACCCGGGTAAGTTTTTGCGTTATAAATTACTTTTTAGCTCAAAAACTAATAAAAAATGGTGTGTTATTTGATCTAAAAACTATGTATTACTCAAAAAGTGGTTTTATGCGTTACTGTCTCAATTTTTATGGCCGATTTTGGTTGAAACAAATGTATGTACACTGCACTGCACGTTGCCAATAACTATAATACTAAAAATGAACTATGGTAACCACGCTGTACATTGCTAAGTTTACACAGTTTTTGTTTTTCAACGAATCGGCAGTTTTTGTTTATTTATTTTTTTACCTTCTCATAAAAACTGTCTGCTTTGAACTTTTTTTTTTCTTTTTCCGCCTGCAGAACTTACAACTAACTCGCGCCCATAAGATCTTGGCTTTGGTACCCGCTCAAAACGCATGCTCTGACGATAGTTCCACATCTGATGAGGAAGCAAATGCTTATATACCGCCTTCACCAGATACCTCTGATCCACCTTCAATAGCATCATCACTAGAAGCCCTTAATTTGCTTGATACTTCAACTGACTCCAACAACGAACAACATGATATACCCATTACTTTACCACTCACACCAACATTTGATGAAGTTTTTCCATCGCCGAATACAAGTAACTACAATGTTATACCCACATTGAACTCCATCCAATCTTTGCCATCTCCTTCTGTTGAACTATCATCTCCCCAGCCTAGCACCAGCGGACAGCAGTTACTACTTACCAGGTCCAAGCGTAAAAAGACAACAAAGACTGTAGTGACCAAAAAAGTAAAGGTTCAGAAATTCGCCCTAAATTATCAATGGTCAAAAGCAGTATTTCGTCACAATGTATCTCTTGAAGAAAACTTATACAATCTCCATCAAACACAAATAGAGACAGTACTGGATTATTTTTATTTCTTTTTTTCTCCTGACATTGTTTATAATACAAATTTATATGCAGTTGAACAACTAGGTCGATCTATTCAGCTGACAGAAGATGAGATTAAAAGCTTCCTGGCCATTCAAATCATGATGGGTATAGTACAGATGCCAGCTTATACTGACTATTGGGCAAGAAAAACAAGATACCCTCTCATTGCTGATCTTATGCCTCTCAAAAAGTATCAACAAATACGTCGATATATTCATTTTGTTGATAATACTTTGGAAGATTCAGACCGTTATTTCAAGATTCGCCCCCTAATGGAGAAAATACGCAAAAATTTTCTGAAAATTGAAGAAGAAGGAAAATATTCCATTGACGAGATGATGATACCTTATAAAGGTCGTAAAGCAGGTAAACGAAAGCAGTACGTAAAAATGAAACCTAAGAAATGGGGGTTTAAGAATTTTGTCCGTGCGGGTGTTTCGGGTATCATCTACGATTTTATTCTGTATGGTGGCGACGATACCTTTCGTGGACTGACTTTTTCAGAGAAAGAAGCTACAATTGGTTTAGGAGGTATGGTAGTGCTTGCATTGTGTCAAACTATAAAGAAAAAGCCGGCCATTGTGTATGCTGATAACTTTTTTATGTCGCCTGAACTAACATATATTCTGCGGGAAGAATACAGGATCCTTAGTCTAGGAACAATAAGGACTAATCGTCTCAGAGGCTGTCAAGAGTTATTGCCAACTGACAAACAATTAAAAAAGAAGAAACGCGGTTCTAGCGCCCAGGTGGTTTGCAATAAGAATAAGTTGGCAGTCGTAAAGTGGAACGACAATAAAGTGGTTACACTTATTAGCACCTACATAGACTCGTACCCCTTAGAAACAATCAAACGATACGATAAGGATGAGAAAAAGAAAGTAGATGTAGAATGTTCTCAAGTGGTCAAACATTACAACAAACATATGGGAGGGGTCGATTTAGCAGATATGTTGATATCGTTATATAGAACTCCCTTCAAAAGTCACCGTTGGTACTTGGGAATATTTTCACAACTTGTTGATATGTGTATAAATAACGCTTGGCTCCTACATAGAAGAGATGGGAAGAAGACTTCATTGAAAGATTTCAGATTTGAATTGTTTGATGGGTTGTCTAAGTCTAATAGAATAGGAACAAACCAAAACGTTACAGACGATATAGGCGAGAATCTGAAAATCCATAAACCAGTCTCAGTCCGACCAACTGATAGCGTCAGATTTGATAACACAGGTCATCTTCCAGAAGCAGGTAATGAAACAATGCGTTGCAAATATTGTAAGAGTGGAAGAACATCTGTCTACTGTATAAAATGTAACGTACATTTGTGTTTTGTTGTGGGAAAAATAAAACGTAATTGCTTTCGTAATTTTCACCTAAAATAGTAAAGAATAATTTAAATATTTCCTCCTTTTTTTGAAATAAATTTATAATAACCTGAATAATGTAATTCATTATGTCCTTGGTAGTGTACACCAAAATGTACAAACAATTTATTTATAATATTTCTGTAAAATTGTCAGTGTACATTGTGATGTACTTAAGTTTTCTCGAAACCTAGGATACCTAGATTTATATTTTTATTTTTCTCAAGTTGTCCATTTATAAATTAAACAAAATTTATCAATAATTTCCTTTTTTTTCATATTTTTAGTTCTTGCCAAGTAAAGGTTTAATCATGGTTCGACCAAAGAAACGAAGTTTCATCCAAGAGAATATAGCAGCTAAGAAACAAAAGGTAAGTGAACCCAATATTTTAGATGTAGAAAGATGTTGTAAAGTCATTTCGGGTAGATATAATCAGGCATCAGATAAGTTTTCGATCGAATCTCGTGGAAATCAGTGTACCGCGAATTCTTGTGTAGCACTCGTGTATCACTCTCAAGTTAAGTCTTTGTTTAATCGCGACGAAAGTATTTGTGAATGGAATTCTGATGATTTCGATGAAATTTTGACAACTGGTGATAAATTGTATTTGATTTCCAAGAATGAAATTCCGCAAGATTCGAACTTTCTATTGTTCGAAACTACCTTTCCGTATGTGTATCTGAATGGTCATCTCTACTTCTTTTATGGAGATGAAGAAGAAGTGAATGATGATAATAATATCAAGTATCTCAGAGGGGGTGGATTTTCTCTTGCGAATGTTATGAATGCATTGACATATTTTCACTCGATTCAAGTCGAAACTGCTTTGTTCACCGGTGGTCACTATTCTTTCGCTGTTTTTCTCTTGAATGGAAAGTTTTGTTTCTTCGATTCGCACAGTCGAGATTCGGATGGGCTCCCAACACCGGATGGTTTTGCTGTATTGTGTGTGCATGATTCGATTGAAAAGTTGGCACGTCATCTGATTACCAATTGTGGTCTGAATGCTGATACTACGTATAATGATGGGACTACGAATTTCATTTTGAAGGCTGTTTGGGCTAAAAGAGAAGTAGCAACTGGAAGTCAAGGCAGCTTTCTGGCTATTCAGAGAAAGTTTGAAAAGCCTGATCGAGTTCTAAATCGTAGTATGAGGTACGAATTGTCGCAAGCCCTTGAAAGTCACGAAGACTCAGTCATGCGAAAGTCCAGAGAAGCTGTTGAGAAATCTGATCGTCGAATGAATGAAGGCATTGAGCAATATGAAAAGAGGCTCGCGAGTCAAGCAGTACGGGATCGTTTGGCTCAAAAATCTAGAACCGACGAGCAACGTGCAAAAAAAGCCAAACATATGCAAAATGTGAGAAGTTCTGAAACTCCAGCGAAACGCGTAGTTCGATTGCAAGATTTGAGACAGAGAAAAAAAATCACGACAAAAGTTCAGAAAAAAACAAACACGACGATAGCGAATGCAGATATAAACGTGCTGAAAAATGCATTCTCGATGAATGAAAGTCTACACGACCTCAATTCGCGCATTTCTGAACTCAATGTCGGCCGTGGTTTCGAAGTGGAAAAAATTCTCTTAGTAATTTTCCATCATAGAAGCACAATATTTTTCAAGTTTGTTCGGAACTTTGAAGGCATGCAAACAACAACAACAAACAACAATGCATAACATTCAGCGACGAAATGTACAATGAAGCATTGATTGCTATTGAGGATCTTTGCATTGTCATTGCCAACTTACCAATTAGTAATTTCGGTATGAATTCGCCAAATCGAAGTGCATTTGATTTAATGAATACTGAAATGAATCGTGAACTGCAGTACAGTACTGTAGAAATGGCAGCGATTGTTGCCCGCAATGTCCCACTAATGAATGAGGAACAAAGAACCATTTATGGTCGCATTATGCTCGCAGTTTCAGCTGGACAAGGTGGGTTCTTCTTTTTGGATGCACCGGGTGGAACTGGCAAAACATTCGTTATTTCGCTAATTCTTGCTGAAATACGATCAAATAATGGCATCTCATTGGCCGTTGCATCATCGGGCATTGCAGCAACTTTATTGGATGGAGGTAGAACAGCTCATTCAGTATTTAAGCTGCCACTATATATTCAGAATAACCCTGACGCAGTATGCAACATTAAGAAACAATCGTCCATGGCCACTGTGCTGAAACGGTGTAAAATTATTATTTGGGATGAATGTACTATGGCACACAAACATTCACTTGAGGCGTTGAACAGGACATTGAAAGATATTAAAAACAGTGACAAACTATTTGGCGGAACTCTGTTGGTCCTTTCAGGTGATTTCAGACAAACACTTAAAGTCAATCCACGTTCAACATACGCTGATGAGATCAACGCTTGCTTAAAATCATCTCCATTGTGGCGTAATGTTGAAAAATTACAGCTAAAAATAAATATGCGCGTTCAAATGCTTCAAGATCCATCCGCTGAAACATTTTCAAAACAACTTTTAGATATCGGATGGAAAAGTTGCTATAGATGAAACTGGATACGTAAAATTACCGACCGATTTCTGCACAATCGCTGATTCGCAAGATACTCTCATTGAACAAATATTTCCCGATGTACACACACAGTACATAAATCATGAGTGCCTTGCAGAAAGAGCAATTTTAGCGGCAAAAAATGTAGACGTTGACACTTTAAATCTGAAGATACAAATGTTGTTGCCAGGGAACTTGGTATCATATAAATCTATTGATACAGTTTGCGACGACAGCGAAGCAGTAAGTAAGTAAGTTTTCTCACAGAGTTTTTGAACTCACTGGATTTGCCAGGCATGCCACCGCATAATTTACAATTAAAGGTTGGATCTCCAATTAACTTGCTTCGTAATTTGAACCCACTACGGCTGCGCAACGGTACGCGATTAGTCATTCAAAAATTAATGAAAAACGTGATCGAAGCCAGGATTTTAAATGGCAAGTTCAGAGGTGAAAATATAGTCATACCACGGATTCCTATTATACCTACAGATGTGCCAATTGAATTCAAACGTATTCAGTTTCCGATTAGATTGGCATTTGCAATGACTATCAACAAATCCCAAGGTCAAACGATGTCTGTTTGTGGATTAGATTTGAGAACACCATGTTTTTCACACGGACAATTATACGTGGCATGCTCTCGAGTGGGTAAACCATCTAGTTTGTGTTACCTAAAGATGGACTAACAAAAAATATTGTTCACGCTATAGCATTAAGAGATTAATATTGTTTAATAGTGTTACTGTCGTAATTGTTTAATTAATGATATATAATTTCAAGGAATAAATTATAATAACTTAAAAATAATGTTTGCCTTTTGTTATTTTTATATTCCCTCATCGTTCACAGCGCTCCATGCTTATTTCACGCATATACTACATTCTTACATGCATACAATATACACATTCTAACATACATACATACTTACAATAAGTAAGCTATTTTTTGTCTACACTAGAAATTACTAGGAAATTATTTATATGGCAAAACAACGTTTGCCGGGTCAGCTAGTTATATATAAAAATAAATTTGATAAAAAAATCCTACTATAGGATTACATCAACGACGGTATGGCCTGGGAATGAATTGTATTATATTGCGAATAACTAGTAATCTTCGCAATTTGTTTTTTGTTGTAGATTAATTTCGTTTTATCGACCTGTTGCATCACACCGATTCCTTAGAAGTCATTACTTGCGGTAGCGTCAGGAGTCGGGTTGCGCTCGTCCCTCAAATATGTGCGAAGGTGGTGATGGCTGGCTCTTGCGTTATGCTCGTGAACGGGTGCTGCTTGCGGTGACTGGTTGTGTAGCAGGCCTATTTTTATTTTTTATTATTATTATCATTATTATTTTATTTTTTTGCTATTATTATTTTTTTTTTTTTCATTACATTGCGACGGTTCTAGTTGTTCCAAAATAGCTTTTAAGATTTACATTTGTGAAACAGTGATCACAATATAAAAAAAAAATCCGTGCCCGCAGGGGGACACGCGTGGGTAGACCTCGTGTGTAACTCGTTTAAAATATAACTCTCTACCTAAGAATAACACATGATGCCGTTATTTACATTAAAAATTTTCAAGCAAAAAGTGGTTTTTATTTTTTTTCTCGGAAAAGTATCTTTTTTGGAAATACTTTTGATACTTAAATTTAGAGTAAAAAATAACCTTTCTATTAAAAATATTTGCGAGGAGGGAAAGGTTTACCGGAAAAAAGTTGCCGTGGTTTTACCTACCTTAAATTTTCAAGCTAAAAGTGGTTTTTATTTTTTTTCTCGGAAACGGTACCTTTTACGGAAAAAGTTTTGATATCTAAATTTAGAGTAAAAAATAACCTTTCTATTAAAAATACTTGTAATGTAAAAATGTTTACCAGAAAAAAGTTATGATTTTTTTTCCAAAAATTTTTGTTTTTTTTACCCCCACCCCTAAGTTATTGAAGTTAGTGTTGTAATAGTCGATTATTGTTAAGTATAAATATAGAAGTGGCAACACTATGGTGGCACTGCGTGCACTCAGAATATCAAGATGGTTGATTAAAGAGTAAGATATTGTACTCCGAAGTATTTATTATAAATATAAAGCCCAGCCCCCTACTAGATAACATAACATGGTGGCAGCGGTCAAATAAGTGATAAAAACGTAGATAAATCAGTTCAGTACAAGTTTAATTCAGTGAAAAAGTTAATAGAAAAGTAAAACAATGGCGGACGATACAGTAACAAGTAAAATAAGGATAGATCCTCCAGGAGAATTTAGTTTTGTGCCTGAAGAGTGGCCTAAATATAAAACTAGGTTCTCGAGATATATGAACCTAATCCAAACAGAAAAATATTCAGATCAACAGAAAATTGATACGTTGCTGTATTGCATGGGAGGCAAGGTAGAAGACATTTTATTACAATTAGAAAAGAACATCACCTTTGATCAGTTGTTGTGTAACTTCGACACCTTCTTTGCACCTAAGAAAAATGTTATATACAATAGATACAAATTCAACTCCAGGATGCAAAAGGCGGGAGAATCGTTTGACGAATTTGTAACGGACCTGCATAAGCTAGCAGAATACTGCGAATACGGACAACTAAAAGAAGATTTAATAAGAGACAGAATTGTTATAGGCATAATAGATAAGAAAACAAGTGACAGATTGTTATTGAAAACAAACTTAACTCTTAAAGAAACTATTATTATGGGAAAACAAGCAGAAATACAATTAGAAGAAACTAAAATTATAAGAGTAAACGAATATAACAGTGAAGTAAATAGAATTAAGAAACCTTTCAAACAGCACACTGCAAGCAAATGTTGGTCTTGTGGACTAGAGAGACACCAGAAAGAAAAATGCCCAGCAGCGAGGGCAATTTGTCATAATTGCAAAAGGACAGGACATTTCGCCAAACTGTGCAGGTCAAAATCAATGAGAAGAGTAGAGGAGCAAAAGGATTCAGATTTAGTATTAGAGGTTAAGTTTTGTCAAAACCATAGCAGCTACATGATTGAAGTCAGTATTTATTATAATGAAAAATATGTTGATAATGAGAAATTTCTTATTGATACAGGAGCAGACATAAGTGCAATCTCAGACCGTCTAGCAGAGAAAAGTAGACTACCCTTGGTGAAATGTAGGGATACAGTGAACGGGACCACATGGAACAAAATTACAGGTGGTGGGGACGGTACCATTAAGATTAACATATAAAAATTGTGAGTATATTGGGAAAGTTTATGTAATTAAAAACTTAAAAACTGCTATTCTTGGTAGACCATCTATAGAAAACATGAACTTAATAAAAATTTGTGCGCTATCTAGTGAAGAAGTTTTAAATAATGTATCTGTGGAAAAAGAATTTCCAGGTATCTTTGATGAGTTAGGAGTTTTTAAAGAGGAATTTCATATTAAACTTATAGATAATATTAAACCATATGTTCATGCTTCTCCAAGAAATGTTTCAATACCACTTTTGCCTAAAGTAAAAACAGAATTAGATAGATTACAAAGTTTAGGTATCATTAGTCCCATAGAGGAAGCAACTGATTTTGTTTCACCTATAGTTGTAGTTTATAAAAATGAGAAAGTGAGAATATGTGGGGACTATACTCAGGTAAATCAAAATATTCTTAGACCAGTCTATCCTATCCCTAAAGTGGAAAATACATTGGCTAAATTAAAAGGAGCAAAGTATTTCTCTAAAATTGATGCTACCTCAGGTTTCCATCAGATTAAATTAAGTGAAGCTTCAAAAAAGCTTACCACTATCATTACCCCATTTGGCAGATATGTATACAATCGCTTGCCATTTGGATTAAATTGTGCCCCAGAATACTTTTCTATGAAGTTTTCAAATTTATTCAAAGACTTAAAAGTAGTTATTCATATAGACTAGGGTGATTCAAAAAATCCTAGTTTTAAATTTTTATAGGGGCACCATCTTATATGGTTCCAATATGAAAAAAAATATACCCATATATTTTTTTTTTTATTTAAATCAACTTTAGGGGTCGCTACCATCCATTAAAGTTTTTGAAACATGCGTTACATACGGTAATGGGGTAGCACACCTTGGGAACCAAAATGGCGGTGCCTTTGTGTATTTTTGTCCCTGAGTGTAAACATGGTACGTTAGGTACCTGGTACATATCCTCTATCCACGTTTTTTAACCTCTTCAGTCTTCAGGTTATTAAGCTACAGAAAGGGTTTAAAGATTAAAGTTGTAATTTCGCAATAGAGTGTGAGATAGTTTTTAAGTAAGTAGTAATATAGCCAACCTTTTTTAATGTCGTTGTCTTCGACCTCTTTAGACAGTCGGCCGGCTACTCTAGTGGCGTACGTACGTCTACCTCGAAGCCACAGCGAAAACAAGGGAGAAAAGAATTAATCGATGACCGTTTGGCTGTAAATCTTGATGTTGCTAAGTTAAGCGATCGAAAAGCTGCTGTGGTATTAACATCGACTCTTAAGAGCGCTGGCTGTGAGGCTGCGAAGTATAACGTTACCTTTTCTTCTATTCGGGGTCAGCGAATCCAGCGAAAAAAAATCGCAGAATCTCTAAAAAGCGAGTTTAAGCCAGAGGTTCCGCTTACCGTTCATTGGGATGGTAAAATGCTCGAGGACATAACGGGACATGAGGTTGTGGATCGTTTGCCTGTTATAGTATCAGGACAGGGAGTGGAACAGCTTTTGGGTGTTCCAAAACTTCCGAATGGAAGGGGGCAGTCGATGGCCTCAGCTGTTTATGAAATGTTATTGTCCTGGGGCTTGAATGAAAAAGTAAAATCATGTGTTTTGATACCACAGCTTCAAACACAGGTCAATTCAATGGAGCTTGTACCTTACTAGAGCAAAAGCTGGAGAAAAAATTATTATGGCTTCCATGCAGGCATCACATTTTGGAGATTGTGCTTGAAGCCATCGTAGTTTCAGCAACTAATGCTTCTAGTGGGCCAGATATACAAATATTCAAAAGACTGCAAAAACGTTGGCCTAAAATACTAAAAGAGGACTTTAGGGCAGCTACTGTGGACCCTGAAACTGACAGTATTTGCCGAAAGCCAGCTTAACGAGTTTCAACCAGGAGACGATTATAAGGAACTACTTAACCTGATAATCATATTTTTTGGAGGAACACCTGAGAAAGGTGTATCTTTTCAAACAACCTGCTGGTCTTCACCGGGTAAGGTGGATGGCAAAGGCCATCTATTCTTTTAAAATATATCTTTTTCGGGAACTACTAAAACTTACGAAGAGGAAAATTATAGGAATCAAAGAAATTTGCATTTTTACTGTACGAATTTACGCCAAATACTGGTATCAAGCTCCTGGCGCTAGTCTGCGCCAAGGAATGACTTACAACTTTTGAAGGATTTATTAGCTTACAATAAAGTGAATGAATCACTTTCAAAAGTTGCTATGAAACAAGCGTTGGGGCACCTTTGGTACCTATCAGAAAAACTTGTAGCTTTGGCCTTCTCTGATGACCAAGTTTCTTTGGAAACTAAGCGAAAGATGGTTGCTGCTCTTCAAATAGAATGGTTAGAAGATTCTCCAAAGCGAGCCATCCTGGATTAAAACCTTATTGCAACAAAAAACCTGGAGGACTTCGTATCTTCTTACACATTAACGTGTTTTAAAAGTATTTCCATCTCCTGCGATTTTTTAAAAAAGGACGTGCAGACCTGAAAGGACGATTGTGAGTTTAAAAAATGTGTGACTGTTGTAAAGGATCTAAAAGTTATCAACGATACAGCTGATAGGGGAGTATCGTTGATTGAAGAGTACAATCGCCTTCATACGACAGACGAATACCAGAAACAATACCTATTGTTGACGGTCAAAGACTTTAGGCAAAAAGCCCCGATTGTAACAAATCTACATTAAGATGTTAATGTCTTAGTTATAATAGTTACTAGTCTTAGTTATAATAGTAGTTATCCTTAAATTTTTATTGTAGTTATTTAATGAAATAGGTTATTACTTATTTTTTACCCGTTCATAAAACCTACATAAAAACAGCAAAACAGTCTTTAAACAGGAAGGTTCAAAACGCAGTTGCCCAGAAGAAACACAGGGATGGTATGAAAATAAAGTTAGAAGATATTTGTCATGAAAATCCAGAAATGAAAAAAAGACTATCTCTGAGGGATTCAGTGGGACGTCCTAATCTTGAAAGCAATCAACCTTTACTATTGAAAACAATCGCGGATATAGCTTTATTTGGGAGTGCAGCAGATGATAGAAGACGAACGGAATCAATTCGCAGCGTAAAAACTCTTGATGAACTCACACAAGAATTACGTAAAATGGGATTTGACATTAGTCGCAGTGGCACATATCTTCGTTTGATTCCCAGAAAATCTAATTCTGCAGAGGGACGAAGACATGTATCGACAGTCCCTGTTAAGCTCATTCGGGCTCAAACTGATCACCACAAGAGCCACTTAGATAGCAAGTTCGCTGAAACATCAATCCATTATTTAGAGAACATAGCATCCATACTAGGACCAGATCAAGTATTTTTCATATCTCAAGATGATAAAGCTCGAGTCCCTATTAGCGTAACTGCGGCAAATAAGCAAGCACCTCTTCTAATGCACATGGAATATAGAATCAAATTGCCTGATCACGATTGGGTAATCGGTGAGCGTCATAAATTAATACCATCTGTTTATGCTGGTATCAAAATCACTTCCAATATGCTAGGACAACCGCAAGCCGTTGGATATTCTGGACCAACATACATCGCTATTCGAAGTGGAAAGCATAGTTCATCTACTGCTAATACTCATGCTCAGGATTTTGAGACGCTTCTCGAACTTGAAGAGTTTCGACCATTAGCTAAAACTGACCATGGACTAGTAAAACCAGTGGTAATCATGACGGTTGATGGAGGGCCAGATGAAAATCCGCGTTATCAAAAAGTCATAGGGTTTGCTATACAACACTTTAAGCGACATGATCTCGATGCATTGTTTTTAGCTACCAATGCTCCCGGAAGAAGTGCGTATAACAGAGTAGAGCGCAGAATGGCTCCTCTTAGTCGGGAACTGGCTGGTTTAATATTGCCTCATGACCATTTTGGGTCTCATTTGGATGAACGTGGCGTTACAATTGATGAACATTTAGAAAGATCTAATTTCGAATTTGCAGGAAAAGTATTAGCTGAAGTATGGAGTTCAATGGAAATTGATGGCTATAATGTTAATGCAAAATATGTTGGGGCAGGTGAACAAGATCTTCCTGATTTTCCAGACATTAAATGGTATTCAGAACATGTGCGTGAAAGCCAATACTTGCTCCAAATTGTAAAATGTAGAAATACAGAATGCTGTCGTCCAAGAAGTGGACTATTTAGATTACTAGACAACAGGTTTCTTCCACCACCTGTAAAAGTAAAACAAACAGTTGATAACTTGGTTTTAGATGAAGGAGGGCAATTTCTTAATCTTCCAGTCAATTTAGCTCTACGCTTAAGTGCTTCACTCAAAGATTTCCTGCAAATGCCATACGATTATTTTTGTCCGACGGTACAATTGAGGCTATCAAGTCGAACATGCAAAACGTGTGGTCTTTATCATGCGTCCGTCAAGTCACTAAATCGTCACATCGAAAAGAACCATAAGAAAGTAAACACGCACACTGATAGGAAAGTTAGACCTGTAAGAGTCGCTGCTCGTCGTGCTAATGAACTGATGTGCATTATTCAAAATTTAGAGCACCATGATGTTGAATGGCTCGATGAGAATGACGTAGACATTCCAAAATCGGATGAAAGCGAGCAGACTCACAACACTGAGCAGCAATCGAAGCAATCCAATGTCATCGAAAACTTAGAATCATGGATTCGGGTTTCATGGACTGAAGACTGTTAATTTGAATTTAATATATGTACCAAAAATTTAAAATAAGTTTGTTATGTTAGTAAGATATAATATTTTTGTCCTTTACTCTATGTTGAATACCGTTTCAGTAAAATATAATCTCTATCCTAAATCTATTTTCTTATTTTTCAAATTATAATTATAACATTATAAAATTAAAAAAACAATACATTAATTGACAAATGTTTACGTAAGCATGGGGGGAGGGGGTAAGAGCTTTGCTTACTTTTGCTGACAAGGGGGATGGGGGGGTAAATAATTGCAATAAATCTGCTTACGTAATACTTGAACGGCCCCTAATCAGATTAAAATTAAGGAAGTTGTCGATGGGATTATGCAAAACGAAGTATATAACGAAAAGGATTTGATTAAATTTGCACATTTAGCTCAATATCTTATTATGTTAGCAGATTCAAATTCAAATTCAAAATATCTTTATTCAATTAGGCATTTACATGCACTTTTGAATCGTCAATTACTACAATACAAAAAAAGGTCAGTGTAGTCAGTCCGTAAGTAAATTACCACCGGCTCGGAATGCTGCTCTGTTGAGAAGAGCCGGCCAGAAACTCAACAGTTGCTCTTTTCAAAAGAAATATAACAATAGGTGATGTACTTTATAATATAAATCCTGCAAATGATTCAACAACTTAAGTTCCACATATTTCGATCCACTAAAAACTCTTGAACGTTATAATAAGCTTTATTTAACAATAAACTTTTGATTTTAGATTTAAAACTAAGAAATGGAAGGTCTAAGATATCTTGTGGAACTTTATTATATATGCGTATACTCAAACCCATGAAGGATTTATTAACTTTTTGAAGCCGAAACTTTGGCGTTACGCTATTTCTTTAAAAACATCTCTCAGAGAATCTCTAGCTTTTAAGTTATAAATAGCCCGCACAGCTCTTTTTTGTAAAATAAATATAGAATTAATTTCGACAGCACTGCCCCATAATAAAATACCGTAAGATAAAATACTGTGAAAATAACTAAAATAAACAAGTCGAGCCGTATTAATGTCCATTAATTGTCTAACTTTTCTAATTGCAAAGACGGCGGAGCTGAGTTTGGCTGCGAGTGTTGAGAGATGGGGGTTCCACTGGAGCTTTTTATCGTATATTATGTTATACCTAAGAATTTTGTTGAGTCAGTCAATTCTAACACTTCATTGTTAAGGAGCAAGTTACAATTTTTACTTTTTACATTAGGAAGTGTAAATTCTACGCATTTAGTTTTCTTAGCATTTAACACAAAATTATTAATTTCGAACCAATGCAGGACTCGTGACAAAGTATTGTTTACTTCGTCATAATTAATCCTATCACGCTCAACTTTAAAAATAAGCGAGGCGTCATCAGCAATGTCACACAGACCCTTAACAAAAAAGGGTAAGTCATTAATATAAAGTAAAAACAAAAAGGAGCCCAGAATAGATCCTTGTGGAACACCCATCTTTAGGTGAGAACCAGACGATTTAGAATTATTTACGTAAACTGTCTGGACTTTTTGATTCAGGTAAGAGGCAATAAGATCAAGCGCAGCGCTACATACACCGTAGTGGTTTAGTTTGCATAGCAACGTTCGATGGTCCTCACAATCAAAGGCTTTGGACAAATCGCAAAACACCCCAATTGCATTCTGCGACTTCTCCCACGCGTCGTAAATGTGCTTAAGAAGCGCAGCACCCGCATCAGTCGTTGATTTGCCTTTGGTGAAGCCATATTGTTCACTGTGCATGATCCCACTGCTATACATAAACTCTGAAATCTGATTTAAAATAATTTTCTCGAAGACCTTACTCAAGGTCGGTAAAACCGAGATAGGCCTATAATTTTCGGGATCCAATCTATCGCCACTTTTAAACAAAGGAACTATTTTACTGTTTTTCATCAAATCTGGAAATATACCGGTTTCGATACATTTGTTAAAAATAAGGGATAATTGAGGGGCAATATCATTTATAATAGTGCTAAGCAATTTAACTGACATACCCCAGAGATCACCGGTTTTCTTCGAATTTAAGGTTCTAAATGTGTTAACTATTTCATCTGATGAAACAGGTTTAAAAGCAAAATATTTATTATTGACTTCAACATTTTTGTTCAATTGGGCGATTGCAACAGATGATGAGCAATTTAAATTACGTGTGACTGTTATTGGGATTTCAGTAAAAAAGGTCTCAAAAACAGCCGCCACCTTTGATTCTTTATTTATTTCAATATTATCAATTTTCAACTTTATAAGTCCATTGGGAGCCCTAGATTTTCCAGTAAAACTAGATAAAACATCCCAGGTTGCCTTTATTTTATCTTCTGAATTTAAAATTTTATTTTTATAACATTGAATCCCTTTCCGATGAAATACGGAGGTTGGAGAACTTATTAGCATTTATACGTGCCAAAAGTACTTTCTTATGTTTAAATTAGACGTCTTTGATAATATGATAGAACAATTAAATGCCCTCTATGGTCGGGAGCAAATACTGAATATTAGTTTTAGGGAATATTTTGATATAGTTAAGTTAGGTTACTATTACAACAGTCAAAATTTAGTGTTGGTATTTAAACTCCCCGTAGTTTTTCCTACAACTTATTTTTAATTTTATTTTTAACTTATAATTTTTATAAACTATCCATAGTTCCCAATAAGAATAATAAAGTATTAATCCCATCCTATCCCTTCCTAGCAATTCACGATAAAGATTTCATGGACGTAGAGGCAGAATGCTCGAAGTCCAGTCAGTATTATCTTTATGAGGATAATATCAATCAACACTACAAGAGTCAAGGCGACTGTATTCATCGTTTAATAACTACGCAACATATCGACAAATCTTGTCAGTACACTACTACTGAACTGAAGACTGAAGCTGTAGAAGTGCTAGACGACCGCCACTACATAGCAAGCTTTCCTGTATCTACGAAGATCCGCAGTCTTGCACCGAAACACAATATAACAGTATAAAGGGTAGCTACTTTATTACAATTCCGAAAGGATGTGTTGTGCAAACGTCAGATTTAATACTAGCAAACCAGGACGACCGTTTGAAAGGACAGGCATTGAAAATAATGAACATCCCTTTCGCAAATAATGCTAGCGAAAACTCAAAAATAAGAAGACTGACACTCAACTCCGCAAATCTTCACAGCCTTCATGATGCTGCTAAAGAAATATCTATGGAAGCACCCCTGACCCTAGACAATGTTGATATTCATAGCGTGTACTACACTATAACACCGCTATACTTAGTACTATTAGGTGCAAGTGTACTTCGGCTTCACATTACGAAAGTACGTGAGGCAGCGCTCAGTTGAAGTCACAGTAGAACGTGCCAATGGTGAGATGGAACGAGGCAACGCCTATTCAGAGATTGCCACCAGCACTAATATGAGATTAACTGGATTATCAGCGCTATTCTCGAATCAATCTGCAAATAGTCGCTGATCTTAGGGAGGGAGATGTTAAGTATTAAGACTCCATGGAATTCGCAAGATAGCTAAAGTACCTCAATACCAATAGTTATTGCATCAGCCTAGTAACGAGTGTGGGAACGCTGAATTTGCTCAACGTTACCCAGAGTTGGAACAAACAACGGCGTCAAATTCGACACCTTGGATCAGCTCAACGCGGTTGCGACAAACAGCGGCATCGCATTCAAGACCTCACTTACTCCTTTTTTACTTCACTTTCTGTTCTCACATCGAACACGATTGTCGTCTTATTAATTATAATTAAATAGTTTGTAATTTTTATTAAATTTTAATAAAGTTATTCTAAGAATTTCAGTTTTTTTTTTAAACTTGTCTGCCGGATCGACTTAATTTACGACAAGTATTACTCAAAATAAACAAAACGAAAAAAATAAAAAATACTATAATAACTGTAGATTAATTAGTTCCAAAAAGTCATGAAGTCAAATGTGCAAAAGCAATAAGATGATACGTGCATTTTCAGTGCCAAAGTTCTACGTGGGTCATTTGACCCGTTATGGTACGATTAGTGTTAAAGATCATTTATAAACGGGAAATTGGAATTCAAATAATACACTTTAATCGTCGTTTCTTTGTTTTACAGGTAAGTTATTAATTTATTATTTTTAAATAAGTATAATTATGTTTTTACAGAGCAACACGTAGTTATTATTTAACAAATATTCCCAAACAAACGTATTATAAAACGACGATTTTAGATAATATAATAAACTATGGAGAAAATACTATTTAGATTTACTTTAATGGCGGAAGCGGATGGAAAATCTAACATGATAGGCATGACCTCAACCGGCACACCGGACGCATGTATGATGTACCTAATGACCTAAAACCCGCAAGTAAGCACACAGCCTTGGTGTCTACAAACGTTTATGCGAAAATAAAAAATTCACTTAAGAAAAGGCATCAAACATGTGCAGTATGGATCCCAAAATGTACAGTTAAGTGACCAATATTTAGATGAAATTACAGAAGTAACAATGATTCCACCAAATAACACAAAAACCAATGTGCTAAAGGAAAAAATAAATATAAGCAAAACCGCAGAAAATTTTATTAGAAAAATTTTCCAGTTCAAATGCTAACCAATGGATCACCGAATTTGAAAAGGAATGTGAAAGATATGAGATAACACAAAACGAAGAGAAAATTGAGATTTTAAAACATTTGCTAGAAAAACAATGCTTAGACTGGTATGGAAGTATGATAATAAAATTAACAGTTAACTCTGAGAGTCACTATGGAAAGATATTTTTGTGAAACTTATGAAAATAAAGCTTGGTTACAAATAAAATAATTCAATCACCTACACCGCCACCAGGAATAACAGCCATGAACGCTAATAAAAACACGGTAATCTGGATGACGTGAATTAGGATATCGTTCGTATGTTTTTAATTTTGCTAGTATTTAAATAACACAGGCACACAAAAAAAAAAATGTCATGAACTAGAGGGGAGACCCCATTATTCTTAGGTTTTTGGGATCGCTGAAACCGAATATGACAATAAAAACTAATTTTAAATGCCCGTTTTCCCGCTAGCACCCCCTTACTACCTCTTAAGGGGTGAAAATTGAAATTTTTGTATAAAATCAAGATAGATGTGTATTTCTATGTTTTTTGGGATGCTGAAACCGAAAATGATAGCTAAAAATAAATTCATGACCACTATCACCCCCTACCATCCCTTACAGGGGGTGAAAATTGAAATTTTTGTATAAAATCAAGATAGATGTGTATTTCTACGTTTTTAGGGATGCTGAAACCGAAAATGATAACTAAAAATAAATTCATGACCACTGTCACCCCCTACCACCACTTACAGGGGGTGAAAATTTAAATTTTTCTATAAAATCAAGATAGATGTGTATTTCTACAATTTTTACAAACCGAAAATGATTACTAAAAATAAATTTAAGACCTCTATCACCCATTAACATCCCTCACCTCCCCACCCTTACGGGGGGTGAAAATTTCAATTTTTATATAAAATCAAGATGGATGTGAATTTCTATGTTTTTCAAGATGCTGAGAGAAAAAATGATTATAAAGTATATGGTAACCTTATTGTATGCATATATTTGTTATTATGATGCTAAGACTGAATCATGATTTTTGTCCTATTCTTAACAAGTTTTTTAATTTTTTGTTTTCTATTTAATTCTACTTATACTGTTATCCATCCGGCAGTCTTGTAAAACGCTTAAAAGATGCTGAACCTAATTCTATGCCCCGAAAATAGAAGGAACTATTTTCCTGACAAGGGGACTCACTTTAATCCAGCACACCAAAAGGGAACAGAAATCTACTACGTCCACGCCGTTGTTCCTGGGTTACGCTAAGAGTAGAATTAAATCATAAATATATATCAGATACTTCTGATCGATAAAGCATTTGAATTTCTAATATAAGAGCTAAGAGTAACCTCAAACTAGTTTGATAAACATGTCATTTACTGTAAATCGTTAAAATTTCTACATACATCTTGATTTTATACAAAATTGAAACTACCCCCCCGTTAGGGTGGTTAGGGGGTGGTATTGAGTAAAAGAGGTATCAAATTCACTTTTGGTTGTCATTTTCGGTTTCATCATACCAAAAAACATAGAAATACACATTCATCTTTATTTTATACAAAAATGGAAAACTTCACTCCCCATAAAGGGTAGTAAGAAAGTGTTAAGGGGGGGGTAAGGTATTTAATTAATTTTTTTTGCATTTTTTTTTTATTTTCGAAATTCAATCCGTAATATCTGAAGAATATTGTGTTAAAATTTCAATTTAGTATTTTTATACTTGCCGGATTTTTGTACCTATACCCGAACCAATCCGAACGCCCCGACCCGAGCGCGCTATTGTTACCCGGCAAATGTTTCACTCTCTCCCTCCCTTACCTCCCAGTTCCATCTATCGAAATTTGAAGGCAAGGACAAACAGGTTAGATTCATACCTGATCTGTATACTCTGTCAGTGTGGTGTACAAAATTCAGTTCGCAGAAAATATCCTATCGAGCAGACGTATCCACGTGTTCTTATTTGCGCATAATTTCACCTCCGTTTTCATTCATTTTTGTTGCTAAATTATTACAAAAATGCCAAAAAAATTTTACCTCCCCACAAACGGAAAAGCGAAGACATTACGACAAGAAGCGCGTCAGCTAAAAAAATAAAAATCACCGTTGAAAATTAAATTAGGGAGGATCTTGAACAACATTATAGGGTAATTGATTTTTTATTGGTCTTTGCAACAATTTCTACGCTAGTGAAGTGTGTGAAGTGTGATGGAAAAGTAAATTTTCATTCGACTAAGAAAGAAGGTCTTGGATTTCACATCAAAGTGTCGTGCGAAAGTTGTAAACAAACTACAAACGTTCCGTCTAGTGCTCGAATAAACTCTGGTATTTACGAAGTGAATTATCGGTTTGTTTTCGTGATGAGGATATTAGGCCTTGGATTAGTTGGCTGTGATAAGTTCTGCGGCTTGATGGATTTGTCTAGTTCATTTTTATCAAGACCGACTTACAATAATTACGCGAAGAAAATGTGCTCGACTATAAGAGAAGTAGCGAATCGATTTTTTTCATCTGCTACAAAAGAAGAAAGAGCAGCAACAGCCGAAGAAAAAAAAACTGAAGATGCCGACGAACTCAGTGTATCAGGCGACGGAACATGGAAAAAAAGAGGCTACTCATCTTTATTCGGCGTCACCTCGTTAATCGGTTACTTTACTGGTAAAGTGCTTGACATTCTCGTCAAAAGTTCATACTGCCACGAATGTAAAGTTTGGGAACACAAATTGAACTCTGCCGAATACGAAGAATGGCATGAAGCTCATGTAGATACTGGAAACTGTCAGGCAAATCATACTGGCGCACCTGGAAATATGGAGGTCGAAGCGATAAAAACAATGTTTCAACGCTCGGTAAATAATGGTGTACGATATCGCAACTATATTGGCGACGGTGACTCCAAAGCTTACTCCGGGTTAGTGAATTCTAAACCTTATGGTGATGATTTTTCAATAGTAAAAAAAGAATGTGTAGGACATGTTCAAAAAAGAATGGGCACTCGTCTACGTGAAATAGTCAAAAAGACCGTTGTAGATACCGAAACTAAGGCTGGAAAGAAAATCAAAAGAAAGAGTCTGTCTGGTAAAGGGAAGCTTACGGCCAAAATTATCGATAAATTGACGGTATACTACGGATTGGCTATCAGACGTCACTCTGATTCCGTAAAAAATATGAAGAACGCTATCTGGGCAACATTCTTTCACTACAGTTCGACGGACGAGAATCCACAGCACGAAAAATGCCCGAGCGGCGCGGACTCTTGGTGCGAATGGCAAAAAGCTGCAGCTGCTAATGCATTGGATTCGTTCAAACACACGTATTGTGCTCTTCCCAAGGATGTTTTGGATGCCATCAAGCCTATCTACGAAGATCTGAGCAAAGATGCCCTCCTGGAACGATGTGTCGGAGGCTTCACGCAGAACAACAATGAGAGTTTGAACCAACTTATTTGGAAAATCTCACCGAAGCACTTGAGTGGAACCTCTGTCGTCGTTGAAATTGCAGCTTATGTGGCAGCCAGTGTCTTCAATGAAGGTTCGTTTGCTTTACTCACCTTCATGCAAGACATGGAAATCAGTTGTGGATCAAGCGCTCATGACTGGGCGCGATCCACTGACTCCATACGCATAAGCCGAGCAGAGCAGGAAGCTGAACGACAAACCAAAGAAGGCAGGAGCAAAAAGATGCATTAGATATCATCGATGATAGCAACATCCTCTATGGACCTGGCATTGATGATTTAGTGTGAGGTATGTCGATAAAATTCGCTTATAAACGTTTTAACTGGATTTTTTTGTGATTAAAACTTCAAAGCGTTTTTCCCACAACTCATGTTTTCAAAGTCGGTGCCCCTGATAACTCCAAAACTACTGCACCGATCCTTTTGAAATTTTAAACACTATTTCTGTACATCATTTACGAGGTAACGCTGTCGAGTTTTTTTTTTTATTCATAATTTTGATTTTGCAATAACAAAATTAAAAAAAAAATCACGAAAACATGGCTTTTTTTGTACGATTTGACCTTACCCCCCCTTAATGGGTTATGGAGGTCTTGAATTAATTTTTAGTTATCATTTTCGGTTTCAGCATCACGAAAAACGTAGAAATACACATTTGTCTTGATTTTATAGAAAAATTGAATTTTCACCCCCTGTAAGGGATGGTAAGGGGTGATAGTGGTCATGAATTTATTTTTAGCTATCATTTTCGGTTTCAGCATCCCAAAAAACATAGAAATACACATCTATCTTGATTTTATACAAAAAATTAAATTTTCACCCCTTAAGAGGTAGTAAGGGGGTGCTAGCGGGAAAACGGGCATTTAAAATTAGTTTATATTGTCATATTCGGTTTTAGCGATCCCAAAAACCTAAGAATAATGGGGTCTCCCCTCTGGTTCATGACATTTTTTTTTTTTGTGTGCCTGTGTAATTATTCCATTTTACACATTAATAACAATATTTTTAAATTACAATAATAACATATTACATCTTTTTAGAAACGTCATTAAACCAGGAATATTTTAAAGAGGTTGGTCACTGTGATAGGACAATGCCTTGGAAGCGTATCATCACAATCAGCCAATGAGTGAGGAGGTTTATGAAGCCATCAAACCCATTTACATGGAATTAAGCCGGGACGACTTGCTGGAGCGTTGCTTGGGGGCCTATACTCAAAATAATAACGAAAGCTTCAACGCTATCGTTTGGAGTTTGGCCCCCAAATCATCTTCAAACGGATAAACTGTCCTAGATATCGCGACGGATATCGCTGTTTGCACATTCAATGGCGGCGTTACCAACGTCTTGCAAATATTCAAGATGTTGGAGGTTTCTAATAAGAAGACGAAAATTGGCCATCGAAGGACAAATGTATGGTGCTGGGATTGCAGACTAACGGTAAAAAAAAAATTCCTTCTTTTTTTTATTTTTTCCAATAAAAAACTATTCGCAAAACTTTAACCCTTACGATACTGTAGGTATATATATGTCCCATCAAACATATGGACTGTTGGGACGATTATTGATGGACGACGACACCAGTACTTTTGAAGAATCTGTTGGGAGTGACGATATTTATGAGCCATCAATATTAGGTAGTAGATCTCCACCATCTTTTTCTGAAGATGAAGAGGATCTAAATGAACGCAACTATCGAAACTTGGCAGACAATGATGTCGAAGATCTTCATGAATTACACCCTGATGAATGTTTACACTCAGTACAACCAACTAATGCAATTTCATCAGAACCAATTAACATCTGTTGAGGTCATCATTTGTACCAAGAAAAGTGATAAGTTCACCAAGAGAGTGTAAAACGTATGAAAGTATTTCTGCGAACAGTAAAGCTATTGACATATTTATTTTACTTTTTCCCATAAGTTTATTAAAATATATTGTCCAAAATACTACTGAACGCATTCAAATTGCTAGAGATCAGCTCATTAACCCATTACCGCCCTCTGTACCTGCACAGGTACAACTACTTAATCGATAAATTATGTATTTTATCTGTGGTAAGTGTTAAAAGTAGTTAGAAATTACAAATCTAGATGACACTAGTTACCATAAAATAAATAAAAATAGGCGGTGGCGCGAAAACAAATGACAGTTATTTTGTAATAAAATACGGAGTCCAGACACGACAAACAGGGTAAGTTTATTTTGTTGGTTTTTATCCAAAATATTGAAATATTTCAACTTCTTTTTTTTATTTTTATGGAGTCTATTTATTTGTGTTGGTAATAATAACATAAGAATTAAAGTTTATTACAAAACTTGTAAAGTAGGGTTTGTTTCATTTGTTGTACACAGGCGGGTGCAGCGGTCAGATTCGTTTTGTTTACAGTATTACTTATAAGTTGAAATGGCCAATCGGAACGTATTTACGCGCTATAAGAGACTGGAGGAAGCCTTGGAATCAATTTTGGCTCATGAAAGCAATGATGAAGAGTACGATATGGTATTAGTGCCACCAGATCCGGCTGTGGTGAGTGATGAAGAAGAAGGTAATGAAGATAATTTGGCGGCTTCAAGATTCCCTATGGACGTTCCAGGGACTATTGAGGTAGGTCGGCGTCATCCTGGTCCGCCGGCAGCCGACGCGAGTGCACGCGCTCGCGCGCTCCGCTCTCGCTTGTTTATTGTTATCACTATGGGTTCCTTGGACCCGTATGGTAGTGGCCTGTACCGGCGGGTACGGTACGGAGTGGTACGGACAGCGTAGGTACGCGGAGCAGGTAGTCGGGACATGTGTCCGGTACTGGCCGGTACGGTACGGAGTGGTACGGACAGCGTAGGTACGCGGGAACAGGTAGTCGGAACATGTGTCCGGTACTAGCCATCGCTGGGAACCTCCTCGTGTGCTCGTCCGCTATCAATGTTGCTCGGATTCGTCCGGCGGGATTGGAAGCGGTACGGGCCGGTGATCCCTGGGGGATGGTTAATCCGGTCTTTCGGGGTCGGGTTAGCCATCTGCTAATGCCCAGCGCGGTGTGGGTCGGCTATGGGGTTTATGCCCGGTATATAGCCGACAATAGCGGGGTTTTTGTTGTTTTTTTTTTTGTTATGTTTTGTTCTGTCATTTCTTCGTTTTTTTGTTTTGTTTTGTCACTTCTTCGTTTTTTTTTTTATTTTGTTTTGTCATTTCTTCGTTTTTTGTTTTGTTTTGTCATTTCTTCGTTTTTTCTTCCTTTGTTTTGGTGTTGTTGAGTTCCTTGTTTGTTTTCGCTCTGTTACCTTTTCTATCCTTCTTCTATTTCCTTTTCTTTTTGTCAATTCTGAGGTCTGGCGCCTGCCGAGGGGTTGTGTAAGGACAAGGGCGCCCCCCAAACTAATCATGAAAGCGAATCGAAAAGAGAATCTACCCCGGGAGGGTACCGGTGGCTGCTCTGCAGGTCGGGAATCCCTCACGGAAGCTTCTTCTTCCGTCTTCCCCACGTATTCCGGGGGGGGGGGGGGGGGAAACGACCGCTCGACTGTGACGACCACTAACGCTTTTGCTTCTTTGGATATTGATTTTATTGTTGGAATGGATAACGATTTGGCTGCGGAAGGGACGGCTCCTTCGGTCGCCTCTCCCGCAAACGAACCCTGCGCGCGAAAAGACTCTCGACTTCTATTTGGAAAGGATGTGCCGTCTGAGGGCACTAAGGCGCTGACTCGTGGTGCGGATGAGATGTCTGACCATAAAGTTGGCGCCAGATGAAAGCGTCCTGCTTCTGAGGCTGCTTTAATTCAGCGTGACGCGTCCGGAAGCGAATCTGAGCTTGGTGTTGTATCTTCTAAGTACAACACCGCTCGTCGTGGACGCGTCACCTCGCGTGGTAGTGGGCTCGCACGGGCGAAAGCCGATCTGCGGGCCCTTGCTCTGGAGGCGGAAGAAGTCTCGTTCGAGAAGGAGTTGGCGAAACGTGCCTTCCGCAAGGCGGCACTGTCTCCGATTCTCGCGACGTCCGAAGAGGATCCCTTCGAGCATCTTCGGACGTCGTCTTCGAGCATCAAATCCCAAAACCTCAAGGGTGGCATGGTCAAGACCCTCAAGGAGTCCGCCAAGGGTCTCCTTGAGACGGTTGAGATCCTGGCCAGCCGCTCGGTGGACGAGGAGATGCGTCTTCTCACGAGGGACAACGCGCGCCTCCAAAGCGAGGTGGATAACCTTCGAGCAGAGCTCAAGGTTCACAGGCGGGAGTTTGCCGAGCTGAAGGCGTCGGCGGTCAAGGCAACTGCCGCTACGTCGACAGCGCCGTCTTGGGACGCCGACTCGGTTGAGGAGTTGAGGCGCTCTATCGTTTCCTCAGTGGGCGTTATGGTAAACGCCCGCTTCGCTAACATTGAGGAGCGCCTCCTCCCGGAGAGGTTCCTGCGCCCGCCTCTGGCTGCGGACCGTGGGACGAAAGAAGCTGCGGTTGCCGACTCTCGCCAATCAGCGGGAGTCACAAGCCCTATCTCGCCACTTCTGCCGTCGCCGACAAAAAGAGTGACGAGGACCACGTCGGACAAACCACCGGCCCCCACTCCAGCTCCCAGAACAACGGAGACGTGGTCGTCGGGGGTGAGGAGGAGTAGCAAGGCGAAGCCAAGGCCGGTGGCTCCTCCTCTAGTGTCCCACGCTCCAGATGTGGCTCAACGGACAGTCCAGCCGGCAACAGTTGAGTCACAAAGAAGGAAGAACAAAAGGGGGGGTAAGGGTAGGGGTAAAAAGGTCGGGAAGACTACGCCGGATCAAAGGCCCCAACCTAAGCTACCGCCTACTCGGTCACCTGCAGTTATGATTACACTGCAGACCGAGGCGGTAGCTAAGGGAATTACGTACGCCCAAATCCTCGAGCGCGCCGCTGAGAAGGTTGATCTCGGCGAGATCGGGCTCGAGGGGGGGTTCAAGATCCGGCGGTCAGCTACGGGGGCCAGACTTTTAGAGTTACCTAAAGCGGCCCCTGAAAAGGCGGACAAACTCGTCTCCTCCCTTCGCGTGGTGTTGGATGGGGTGGCAGATGTCGTCTGGCCCGTTAAGCGAGTGGCAGTAAGAGTAAAAGGGCTGGACGACTCTGCCACAAGCGAAAAAGTAAAGACCGCAATTTGCCGCGTCGATAATTGCTCCAGCGAGTCTGTCCTGGTTGGAGAGATGCGCTGGGGTTACGGGGCTATGGGCGCCGTTATTGCCCGGTGCCCCGCCGACGTGGCAAAGGCGGTACTGGGTGGGGGTCGCCTGCTGGTGGGCTGGAGCTCGGCTGGGGTCGAGCTCCTCGAGGAGAGGCCTATGCGGTGTTACCGGTGCCAAGAGCCCGGTCACACGCGCGCGGCCTGCCCGTCCGAGGTCGATCGCAGCGAAGTCTGTTTCCGGTGTGGAGTTGTGGGCCATTCTCGCAATAACTGCACCGGAGTCCTTCGCTGCGCCGTCTGTGTCGACCTCGGACTTCCGGCAGGGCACGAGTTGGGGCGCCGTTCCTGCAAGGCTCCCCGAAAGAAAGGCAAGACAGCTGGTTTTACCCCAGCTGCCCCAAGCGGAGGGCGCCTGCAGGCGCAAGTTGAAGCCATGTCGTCATGAATAGACGGCGACATGGCTTCCTACAGGCGAATTTGAACCACTCCGCCAGGGCCCAGGATCTTTTCATCCAGGCCATGGTGGAGTGGGACATCAGTGTAGCGGTAGCCTGCGAGCCCTACTATGTCCCCCCTATTTCCAACTGGGCGGGGGACACTAGCGGTTCCGTGGCTGTGGTTGCGGGTTCTGGTCCCGGTCCCCCTTTCTCCACCCTGGAGACTGGCCCGGTTTTGGTCGTGGCGAGGTGGGGCGAATACATCGTCATCGGCGCGTACTTCTCCCCCAATCGCCGACTGGCGGAGTTCGAGACTTTCCTCGACTCCATCAGTGCGGCGATTGGAAGACAGGCGTCGGGGAAGCTCATATTCCTCGGCGACCTGAACGCCAAATCCGCGGCCTGGGGGAACCGCGCCACGGACGCTAGAGGTAGGGCCGTCCAGGTCTGGTCGCTCCTCTCCGGTCTGTCCCTCCTCAATAGAGGGACCGATGCCACCTGCGTGCGACAGCAAGGGAGTTCCGTGGTGGACGTTTCGTTCGCCACCCCAGCTGTCGCTCGCACGGTCGTAGAGACTCTATCGGACCATCTTTACGTCCGATTTGACCTCTCTACTTCCGACCGATCCTGGCCAGGCCACCGCGGGAGGGGAGTCGCTTTCCTCGTTGGGCAATCCAACGTTTGGATCGGGAAATGGCAAAGGAGGCTGCCATCGTACAAGAATGGGCCTTTCCCGATCCGCCCAATGAGGAGACCGACGTGGAGGACAGAGCTGGCTGCATACGCGAAGCACTTTGACGGGTTTGCGATGCAGTGATGCCGAGGGTGAGGTCTAGGCCCCGATGCAGAGCAGTGTACTGGTGGTCACCCGAAATTGCCGAACTTCGGGCGGCCTGTTGCAGGGCTCGCAGGGCTTTCGTCCGGTGTCGCCGTCGTCACGGCTTCGACCCGGTTCTGGAGGCCCAGCTGCGGAGTCGATACCACGAGGCGAAATCGACTCTGCGGCTTGCAATTCGGAAAGCAAAGGACCTGGCTCGGGAGGAGATCCTGGCAGGTCTCGATAGGGACCCATGGGGACGTCCGTACCGCGTCGCGCGAATAAACTCCGCGCCGCGTGCGCCCCGGTCATGGAGTCCCTTCAGCCGGATTTTCTCGAGCGGTTGGTGGGGGACTTATTCCCGGAGTCCACCGGCCACTCACCTCCCTTGATGGCCCCCCCTTCTCCTAATGGGGGGGTGGGTCTTATCCCAGACATCACGGAGGCCGAGCTGGAGGTCGCGCTGAATCGCCTTCGAGCCCGCAACACTGCGCCGGGGCCAGATGGTATTCCGGGGCGAGTTCCTCGCCCTGGAATACTTGGGAGGCAGGATTCGGGAACTGTTCAACCTGTGCTTGCGCACTGGACAGTTCCCGAAGGCCTGGAAGGAGGGCAGGTTGTGCCTGTTGAGGAAGGACGGTCGTTCTGCCGACTCCCCTTCCGCATACAGGCCAATCGTGCTGCTGGACGAGACGGGTAAACTCTTCGAGAGAATCCTCTCTGCACGTCTTGTCTGGCACCTCGAAGAGGTGGGTCCTGATCTCTCAGAGGCTCAGTTCGGCTTCAGGGCGGGTCGTTTAACGATGACGGATGACGGGGACGTCGTCCTAGCGGTTTCGCTTGACGTCGCCAACGCCTTCAACAGTCTACCGTTCGAGACATTGGTTGAGGCACTCCGGTTCCATGGAGTGCCTCCCTATCTCTGTAGACTGTTGGGGGCCTACCTGCAGGATAGGGAGGTTCTGTGGGTAGGCGGCGACCGGCGGGTCTACCGACGTAGCGTATGCCGTGGAGTTCCACAGGGGTCCGTGTTGGGACCGGTCTTGTGGAACCTCGGCTACGACTGGCTGCTCCGCTGTCCTCTCCTGCCCCGGATGAGGGTGTTGTGTTACGCGGATGACATCCTCGTCACCTGCAGGGGAAAGAACTTTGCGGAGGCAGCCCGTCTGGCTACCGTCGGCGCTACGTTGGTAGCGGACCGAATAGGGCTGTTGGGATTGGAGGTCTCCGTCACAAAGACGGAGGCCATCCTGTTCCACGGCCCACGCCGGGATCCCCCTCGTCGGGCGTCCATCTCCGTCCAGGGTTCGGAGGTGGTGGTGAAGACCCAGATGAAGTATCTGGGCCTCACCCTGGACGGAAGATGGAACTTCGGGGCTCACTTCTCCCTTCTGGCCCCGAAGTTGGTATCGACCGCAGCTGCCTTGGGGAGGCTTCTGCCTAACGTTAGTGGGCCGCAGGCTCCGTGCCGGCGTCTATATGCCGGCATCGTGAGGAGCATGGCCTTGTACGGTTCCCCAATTTGGTCGGGAGTTCTTACCGCCGACTCCAAAACCCTCTTGCGGAGAACGCAGAGGATTCTTGCGGTAAGGGTGATTCGGGGGTATCGTACGGTGTCGTACACTGCGGCCACGCTTTTGGCGAGTGATCCGCCTTGGGAGCTACAGGCGGAAGTGCTCGCCGGGGTGTATTGGCACCGGGCAGAAGCCAGGGCCAGGGAGGTAAGGCCCGAGGCGGCTCGGGTCAGGACTCTAGCTCACCGAGCCCTGATTCGCACGTGGGAGAGGGACCTAGGGTCCCCTGCCGCCGGACTGACGACTGTGGGGGCGATCCGTCCCCACCTCGATCGTTGGATCAACCGGCGGCATGGAACGCTTACGTTCCGTCTTGTGCAGGTGCTCACCTTGGCGGAGTGCGCAGCCTGGGACCACCAGCGTGTTGAGCTGGTGGCCGTGGTGAGCGGGGACCTCTCGCTGCCGCGCCTTATAGGCACAATGATCGGCAGCGAGAGGTGTTGGGTCGCAATGGCCTCCTTCTGCGAGCAGGTCGTCGCCGCGAAGGAGGCCGCGGAGCGGGTCAGGGAGCAAGCCTCCACCGCTGACCCACTCCGTAGGGGAAGGCCGGGAAGAAGGAGGCGGGAGTACGCCCGCCGCTTCCTTCCCCAGCTGTAGCGCCTTGGTGGGAGGAGAGGGCGACCTCTCTCACTTATTACAGGCCTACGTCGTGAGGGTACTCTTAGTTGCTCGGAGCACCCTTACACGGGGGGTTACCGCCGGAGCGTCACGGTGAGTGCGCAAGCGATCCCGTGGCGTCCCATTAAGGCGTTGAGGGTAACCGTTGGTTTTTTAGTGGGTAACCTTAAAAATGGCAGCGTCCTCTATGCTGCCGGGTAGTCACACATAACCCTCCGGCCATCACCTTCTTGGTCGGCGGGTATCCGTAACGGATTCTTCCAACGGAAAAAAAAAAAAGAAGGTCGGCGTCATCCTGACTACGATGTTTCGGAATGAGCGACAGTGATGATGAGCCGCTAAGACCTATTCCTGCAAAACGTGCCAAAAAATGTGTTGTACATTTACCTGTATGGAGGAAAACTTAGCCAACCTATAGTTCTACTTATGAAATTACCGATATCATACAAAAGAGACAAAAATACGTTGTTGAAAGCTTAGCAGACTGCAATCCCGTTAATCACAATAACGCTAATCAAAATAATAGGCATGGTTTTGAACTTGATAGTGCATGTTTGAAAAATTTTTTTGGTGTACTGTTACTGACCGGTTACCATGCATTGCCATTTGAACGTGCTTACTGGAGTTTGGATGAAGACCTTGGTGTTCCATTGATTCCTAATTGTATGTCACGCAATAGGTTTTTGGAGATAAAAAGAAATCTTCATTTTGTGGATAACGGTCTAATAGATGGTTCGAAAGATAAAATGATCAAACTCAGATCATTATGCGATTTGATTCAGCGAAACTCTAGTCAGTGGGGTGTATTTCATGAAAGCTTGTCTGTGGACGAGTCCATGATCAAATATTTTGGGCGTCATCCATCAAAACAATTTATACAAGGAAAGCCTGTAAGATTTGGTTATCGCAATTGGGCTGCGACAAGTTCAGATGGTTATTGCTACGCGTTTGATGTTTATTGTGGAAAATCCACAGAACCTTCTAATGATACCTTTGGTGCGAGAGTCGTGAAATCTTTATTGGCTAAAATGCCTGTAGTTCCTAAAGAGCATATCGAATATTTCGATAATTTTTTTACCAATCATCAATTGTTGCTCGATTTGGGTAGACTAGGTTTTAGAAGTACTGGAACCGTTTGAGAGAATCGGACGAAGAAATGTCCCCTGATCACAGTAAAAAATATGAAGAAGAAGCCTAGGGCGGAATATGATTATAGTTTTGATACAAAGAATGAGATAACTATGGTACGTTGGAAGGACAATAATGTCGTTCAAAGGGAACTAATTTTGATGACATAGAGCCTCTGGGCAAAGTCAAACGATGGTGTAACATTAGAAAGCAAAAGGTTGATGTAAATATACCTAAAATGTTTGTCAACTATAATAAAGGAATGGGTGGAGTTGACCAAATGGATCAGTCTATCAGCCTTTATCGGATTTCAATAAAAGGAAAAAAGTGGTGGTGGGTTATATTTACTTATTTGTTAGATATGGCGATATCAAATGCTTGGCGACTACATGTTTTGCTCAGTAAAACTAAACAAGAGATAACTTACATGGACCAGTTATCTTTCAGACGAATTATTGCACGGACTTATTTACGTCCAACGAAAACTAAGAGCCGTCCGTCATCCTCAGCGGCACTAGGGGGTCGGAACAATAATGGTCATAATCCTGAACGGATGGAAAACCCATTGCGATGTGTTATCTGTCACCAAAGAATTCGCTGGCGTTGCGAAATATGTTTGAAAACGCTATGTGTTGAACGACCTTGTTTCAAACAATTGCACTCCTAAAGCGCCCATAGTACACGGCTGAGTACACCCCTAAAACTTGATATGTAAATATATTTTTTTCATTTTATCTTCTTATACAGCATATTTTATCCCTTATGGACTAATAAATAGAAAAACAATAGAAAAATATACTGCAGTTTCATTTTGGGCGTTAATGGGTTAATAATAGAACATCTAGAGTTCATAAGAGGTCATACATGAAGCTAACTGATCTAGGTGAAATAATGATAGTTCTTGGATACACTATGATCATGGGATATAACAAACTGCCTTCATTTAGTGACTATTGGTCAAACCAACCATCACTTGGTAATACTGTAATAAAAAATAGCATAGGACGCGATAGGTGTAAGTTTTTACTTAGTAAATTATATTTTGCTCACCCTAAGAAACCTGCAAATGCATCAAAAATATATTATATTGAAGATGTACTACACTGTGTAAAACAAACATTTAGAAAGTATCGTGAAGATAGTCTTATACAAAGTATAGACGAATCGATGACGAAGTTCAAAGGACTTTCCGCACTGAAGCAGTACATGCCTTTGAAACCTACAAAACGGGGTGTAAAAATGTGGCTTCGATCTGACGCAAAAACTGGCTATACATATGATGTTAATATTTACATTGGAAAAGATACAGAGGGCCGACAATACGAAAATAATCTTAGTGAGAGAGTAGTAACAAACCTTGCTTCCTCAATAATGAATCGAAACACTACTTTGTGCTTTCAGATTTTTTACATCTGTGAACTTAATGAATACTCTTGAGTTTGCTGCAGTAGGTACGTGCATCGCTTCGAGAAAAAACATGCCGAAAATATTACTAGTCTAGAAAATGGTGGCGAAAAGTTTTTTATCGGCTTTTGAAAATGGCTATCGTCAACTCATGGGTTATATACAAAGAAAAAATTAAAACAAAGTGTTCAATAAAAGAATTCCTCGTTGAATGAGCGCAACAAATAACTGACGCTGAGAAATTACAATCGTCTGTAAAGAGATCTAATCGGACTGGAGCAAATACACTGAGAGTTGGTGGTATAGTGGGAGATCACATGCCAATAGAAATGGCAAATAGACGCCGCTGTGTATCTTGTACTAGAAACAAAAAGGATACTAGAACATACACAATGCGTAAATGTTGTGCTAGATACCTTTGAAACGTAATAATACTATAAGAAAAGTATTTTTTTATTCGTTTTTGCAATAAAAATGTCATAAGTAAAATATATTCATTCACTTCAATGACAACTCATTACACAAGCCCGATGGTAACCCAAACCACGACCGTCTGCATAAAATAAGACCTGTAGAGGCACATTTAAATAAATTAATTTTTGAGTGTGACACCATTTGAGCAGAGACTGTCCTTAGATGAACAGATGTGCTCTAAGAAAATAGCGCATTTCATGAAACAATACCTCCCCAACAAGCCCCATACCATAGGGTTTCAAGCTATATGTTCTGTGTTCATTATCTGGTTACGCTCATAACTTTGAAATTTATTCTGGAACACAGGATATTCAATACTTAAGTGATGAACCTGCTCTTGGTGTAGTAGGCAACACAGTCATCAGATTGTGCCGTTCAGTTCCACGAAGAATGAACCACATAATTTATTTTGATAATTTTTATTCGTCAATTCCTTTGTTATATTACCTACATACTCAAGGTATATATGTATTGGGCACAATTCAGAGGAACCGCCTCGGTAAAACCTGTAAGTTGCCGGTAGTAAAAGAGTTCATGAAGGACTCTGTTCCAAGGGGATCATATGAGGAACTCGTAGCAGACTATGAAGGTGTGGATATCTCGGTAACTTGTTGGAAGGATAATAAGCCTGTTACGTTGGTATCTACTTATGTTGGTTCCGAACCAGCTGAAACTGTCAGCAGATTTGATAAGAAACAAAAAAAGTCTCTGTTGCCTGTTCAAAAATTGTATAAGATTACAATGCCCACATGGGTGGAGGTAGATTTGATGGACAGTTATTTGGGCAGCTACAAAATTCGAATCAAAAGTCGAAAATGGTACATCGATTATTTTATCACATGATCGACATGGCGGTAATGAATTCATGTGTACTTTATAAAAAACACCACCCAAACATGACACTAGGTGATTATAAATCAGATCTTGCGCGGCCATTGTACAATTATAAAAAAAATACTGAACCCAAAAGAGGAAGTCCTTCAAACAGTAATATATATCGGGAGATAGAAGCAAAAAGACATCGGGGTCCAATAGAGCCCATTCCTCTAAGAGCCGTGCGGACTGATGGCTTAGGCCACAATGAAAATAGATGCAAACTTCCCTGTTGTAAAGGTTTTTCGCGGACTGAGTGTACTAAATGTAAGGTGGCATTGTGTCACTGTAAAAATCGAAACTGTTTTGCTGTATTTCACTCAAAATAGTCTGTATATTATTAATTGTTAGATTAAAGGGGTATTCTGGTCTAGAAATAAGAAAAAAAATCTTTTTTTTTTTTCATTCATATTTTCAAAGTTTAACTATTTAAGAATATGTCTAGACGACTAGAGACTACGAGAGGATTTTTCAAAATTCTAATTATATTCGGAGATATAGGTATTTTGCCGAGTTGGCATACTAACCGGTTGGGCAGCAACTCATGAACAAAAGACATAATGGATTCTCCGTCTACCTGAATCCATATTTCTCAGTAAAGCCTTTTGTTCCGGAATATATATATATATGTATGTCGCAGCCTTAGTATTCGGGCACTATTTGAGGTTTCACACATTATTGATGAGACAGTGAGGCAGTAATCAAAACTTCTTGGAAATGTCAAGCAGTATGCTTGGGTGAAGTCGATGCATCGTGGTGACATGACAATCGATTGACAGTTGTCAGTGTCAGCTGACAGTAGACAGCTGACAGCTGACTTTACTAAAATGAGTGACTTGGATGGTGGAATCAGTCTTTGACGGAATGCGAGAGGAGCCGGTTGATTTTTGTTAAGTCGCCACGTTGTTTCGAATTCACCGCATTTCCAATTATAATCGGAGTGTATCAATTCAATCGTGTGATATTCCTGTATTCAGTGTTGTGAATTGATTAAACAGACTATTGTACTACGCGTTGAGACTATTATTTCAAGACTACCGTCATGTCGGACCGTCCTGATAGTGAGGGGCCCGATCTAACTTCGTTATCAGAAGTGGGATGTAACCCAAACGGCCCACGTGGTGCAAGTGGAGACGCGAATGAAAATGGGTGTGGCAATAATATGCACGCCGTTCGGGACGATATGAGTGTCGATAAATGGCGTTTATTACTTGAACAACAATCGCATCGCAATCGCAAACATTTTGGCAATCGTGCAGGCAATGCAGACGCCTTCTTCTAGTACCGATATCTGCCTTTCGAATTTAGATCCCGAAAAACGAGACAGATTCACGCACCTGGTTGATGACCGCAGACATGTGTGTAAGCGATCAACATCGCCAAAGCTCGTCGCTCATGATTAAGCCGCGCGCTCAAAGGTGAAGCTTCAACTTGGTTATCATCTGTTTCTTACCCCGGAGTGACGTGGAGTGCGTTCAAGGAGCTATTCACCAGCCGATACGATTGCCCAGAGACTACTGCTTCCTTTCTAATCAATTTGAACAGCAAGAAACCAAAAGAAAATGAGTGTCTGGCAGCATATGCTGCAACCGTCATGACGTCCTTAATGTCTAGGTGGAGCGGCCTTACTACAGAGCAGATTGCTATCGCTACTGTATTAGCGCATGTTGCAAAAATTGACCCGCGTGTTCAAAGATTATCCTTTACCACGGACATAAAGACGCGCAGTGAGCTACAAAGGGAATTAAAAGCCGTTTCTTTCCTAAAACGTAGCACTCAATCTAGTGATGAGCGTGAAGGTCGACCCAGTGGATCCTTCACTGCTCTCAAATGCTTTAACTGTGGTAGATTGGGGCATAAATCAAAATACTGCCGTCAACACAGAGATATGAAGTCACTTGGGCGGGAAATTTTAGCACTTGGGTTAGCAGTACATATGACATCAGACAAACTGAGATTTGAAAAGACTGTAGTAGTTAACGTATGTGACGTAATTAATGATACTAAAATCGATTTTGACTTAAAACAGAATACATTTACTAGACATATTAAAATCTTTTAAAAATAATTTTGTTACTGGCATTCCTACCTCCCCTGCTGACACTGAGCCTATGAAAATTCGTCTTATCGACCCTCACAAGACTGTCTATTGACGCCCCTATAGATTGAGTCCTGAGGAGCGACAAGTGGTACGAGGTAAGATTGAAGAGTTACTCAAGGCCAGGATAGTTCGTTGTAGTTCATCACCATTCGCGAGTCCTATTCTGCTAGTGAAAAAGAAAGATGGAACAGACAGGATGTGTGTGGACTATCGCGAATTAAACGATAATACAGTTCCAGACCGGTTTCCTCTACCTCTCATATCTGACCAGATTGCCAGATTACATGGTGGGTCATTTTTCTCAATTTTAGATTTGGCCTCAGGATTTCATCAGATTCGCATTGAGCCTGAATCGATTGAACGAGCCTTTGTAACGCCTGATGGACAATTTGAATACCTAACCATGCCATTTGGGCTCCGAAATGCACCTTCAGTTTTTCAAAGAGCTTTGATTCACGCTCTTGGGGATATGGTGAATACCTATGTCGTGGTGTACATGGATGACGTACTAATTGTGGCATGCAGCGTAGAGGAGACACTTGAACGACTCCAGGTAGTACTTAAACTCCTTGCCGAAAAGGGATTTTCTCTCAACCATAAAAAGTGTGCTTTCTTAAAGCAGAAAGTGGAGTATCTTGGGTTTGAAATCAGTCAAGGACAAATACGCCCTAACTCTCGTAAAGTTCACTCTCTGACCGCTTTACCACCTCCTCAAACAGCTACACAGCTACGTCAGTTCATCGACCTGGCGTCATATTTCCGTCAGTTCGTGGCAAAGTTTTCTCAGCTGATGGCTCCCTTATATGCTTTGACTTCAACCAATGGCAAGACAGATTGGAAGCCTGAGCAAGAGTCCATCAGACAGCAGGTAATTTCTATCTAGACTAGTGTGAGCCAGTCCTTATGATCTACGACCCAACTCTCAAAACGGAGTTACACACAGATGCCAGCGCCATGGGATACGGCGATGTCCTAATTCAGCGGAAGGAAGGTAAATCACATGCAGTTGCTTATTTTAGTAAACGCACGACAGCCGCAGAGTCCAAGTATCACTCTTATGAGTTAGAGATTCTTGCGGTTGTCAACGCTGTTAAACACTTCCGGCACTACTTACACGGTCACAAGTTTGTTGTAGTGACCGATTGTAATTCACTCCAGTTTACCCGGAAGAAACTAGACTTCACACCGCGCGTATACAGGTGGTGGGCGTTCCTACAGGCATTCGATTTTGATGTTGTACATCGCAGTGGTAAGCCAATGACTCATGTTGATTTCTTTTCAAGAAATCCATTACCAGCTGATAAAGAGAACAACCTGGTTAATAAGGTAACGCCGAAACAAATTAATCTTGCTAAACTCACTGACAACTGGCTGAAAGCGGAACAGCACAGAGACGAGGAGCTTTCGAAACTGATTTCTGATCTAAAAGAGGGGAATCTTTCTTCTGATTTGGCTAAGACTTATGAACTTCGATCAGGTATCTTGCACCGAAAAATACAGCGGCGTGGTAAAACTAGATGCTTGGCAATAGTACCCAGGTCATTTCGATGGTCCATTATTAATAACGTGCATGAGGGTTTGCTACATTTGGGATGGGAGAAAGCGTTGGAAAAAGTTTATGAGCTCTATTGGTTCGAAAATATCACGAAATTTGTAAGAAAGTTCGTAGATAATTGTGCGACTTGTAAAATTTCTAAGGCGCATTCTGGCAAAGTACAAGTAGAAATGCATCATATCCCAAAGGTAGCAATACCCTGGCATGTCGATGCTACTGGAAAGCTAAGCGGTAAAAATGATCGGAAGGAGTATGTCTTTGTGCTGATCGATGCATTCACCAAGTATGTATTACTACAACACACACTTCACATTGATACAGTTAGCAGTATCAAAGCACTTAAGGCGAGTGTTGCGTTATTTGGCGCACCCCATCGTATAATCGCTGATCAGGGACGCTGCTTTGCTAGCAAAGATTTTAAGGACTACTGCGACTCCGTAAGTATTAAGCTCAATCTAATAGCCACAGGTAGCTCGCGAGCCAAAGGCCAGGTAGAGCGTATTATGTGCTATTGCATACTAGACTGATCTGATCTTTTTGAAATAGATTGACTCTGCGTTGTGTTGAGTCCTGTAAAATTTGATGATTAAGATGAAAACGATTGTAGGCAATGATACAAATTGTTAAATTATTGTAAATAGACGCTGTGTTGAAATAAAATAGACTGATTACGTAAGAGAGTTTATTTAATCCTGATCCTTTCGGTCTGGAAGGCCGAGCGAAAGAAATTTTACTGTGCAGAGATAAAATCTTGTTTCAGATACCCAAGCATCACACGAGGACGTGTGAGTTGTCAAGATGGCCGTGTCGCAGCCTTAGTATTCGGGCACTATTTGAGGTTTCACACATTATTGATGAGACAGTGAGGCACTAATCAAAACTTCTTGGAAATGTCAAGCAGTATGCTTGTAAGCAGTATGCTTGGGTGAAGTCGATGCATCGTGATGACATGACAATCGATTGACAGTTGTCAGTGTCAGCTGACAGCTGACTTTACTAAAATGAGTGACTTGGATGGTGGCATCAGTCTTTAACGGAATACGAGAGGAGACGGTTGATTTTTGTTAAGTCGCCACGTTGCTTCGAATTCACCGCATTTCCAATTATAATCGGAGTGTATCAATTCAATCGTGTGATATTCCTGTAATCTGTGTTGTGAATTGATTAAACAGACTATTGTACTACGCGTTGAGACTATTATTTCAAGACTACCGTCATGTCGGACCGTCCTGATAGTGAGGGGCCCGATCTAATATATATATATATATATATATATATATATATATATATATATATATATATATATATATTGTAATACAATAACCCTAGGTGACCTTTGTCTTTTATATTTAGTATTCGCTTACATCCAGCTGCTAACAGTTGAATTCTAACTTCTAAACCACGTGGACGTATGTGCTGTGAGTGAGTGAGAGTTCTACGAATGAAGACCCACAACATATGTATTGCCCGCCTGGTTCGGAGAGTTGGTGTAAGTGGCAAAAAGATGCTACAGGAGTTTGACCACGAAAATCCTCTGTGTGATAAAGTTTTGAAAATTATAAAGCCAATTTACGAGAGCTTATCATCAGAAGAGTTATTGACTCGATGTTTAGGTTAAAAATAATAATGAGTCTCTAAACTCGTTGATCTGGACTTTCGCTCCAAAACGTATCCATTCCGGGCCTGAGATCATTGAGATTGCCACATTTATTGCTGTGTGTATTATTAATGAAGGCTTCATTCCGATTTTGAAAGTGATAACGATTATGGGTGTGAAAATTGGTACAGAAGCTCATGCATTTGCCGTCATACGAGACAACGCCCGGATTGACCGCTCCGAGATACGAACATCCATCGCATCAAAGGAGGCCAGAACTGCTCGATTGGAAGAGAGAAATGCCGAAAATAGTTTTTTCGAAATCGAAGATGGTCCAATGTATTCAGCAGGAATGGCAGATTAAATAAATGTAAGCTTAAAATATAATTGTATGACTTAGACTGCAAAAATTTTACTTGAAACTTTAAACGCGTTTTTCTCAGAACTGTCTTTTTTAATAGGATACCCATGATTTCTCAGGTTCTACTGAACCGATTTACTTGAAATTTTAAGAGTCTTCTTGAGAAACTTGTCTATGTCCGGAACTACGCCTATCCCCAAATTTTCATTTTTACTATTTTTAAAAAATTGAAGGAAGTTAAAAAAAGTGGTACAAAAAAAATTTTTTTTTTAGGCAGTCGCCATTTTGTAAAAATTTTTTTTACCCTTTTTTTGCTTAGTTCCAGACATTGCGACATTATTATAGATTAAGAATCTTATTTTGTTTTTGGTTTCAGATTGCTAGGAGGGTCAAAATCGTGGGTATGGTCACGCACCAAATTTTTGAGACTCCCCACTTCATCAGCTGATAATTAACGGGATTTTCGATTTTTTTGACTTTTTTTTTTGTATTCTTCTAATGTTAATAAATAATGTATAAAAAAATGGATGCTAAAAATGTTGATTGCTTTTTTTTTACAGCACTCCAAAAATTAACTAAAATTTATGTCTCTAGACCAGAATACCCCCTTAAGTTAATTTATAGGCCCCGACAAATATGTAAGCATAAATTTAATACTTAAAGCATAGTGTTGCCAATTGTCTACATACATATTTTTTCATAATAAATAAATGCGTATTTTTTTATACCAGATTTTTTTCATTTTTTTATGTTATATGTACCTACCAGGAAACATTTTTTCCAGGCCTCAATAAAAAACCATGCATTTAAGGACTAAACCCCATAGACATTCTTTGGGGTTTAAAAGTCCAGCAGTGGGACAGCGACCGAGCTAGGACATGCCCTAAATAATCATGTCCATGAATTATGAGACAGTTTCAGAGGCAGCAATGTATGTATAAATATGATTTCATCAATGCAGCAGATATTGCAGAATGTTATTGATGCTCAGGGTGGTTACACAAGATTTTAATCTCTCCACTATTTATAATTATATTTTTTGTTGTTTTGTTGGATAAATAAAGTAAATTACACATTTTGATTCTGCAATATCTTTTATTTCATTTCCATTAATCTGACAGAAACGGCTAGTTATTAATTAATGAAAAGTATAATATCGGGTGGGCCAAGAATTCGTTAACATTTAAATGTAACTTACCACGCAAACTATTGCCGCGCGGGGCGCGGGCGCGTGCGGGGGCAATAGCTCGCTTCTTGGAAATTTAGTCGCAATGGATCGCTTCACGGGGCCACAACGCGCTTACTGTGTGAAACAGTTTTATTTAAACAACTTTTCGCTCATTACTGTGAGACGCTTTTTTCGCGTTGAATATGGTTTACACGACTTAAGTCAGTGTCCAAGTGCTCCTTTAATAAAGAAATGGGTGAAGAAGTTCGAAGAGACGGGATCTACACTAAATGTGAAACAAACCGGCGGCCCGCGGACTTCTAGGAGCGAAGAGAACGTGCAGCTAATTTCAGCTTCTGTTCGACGTGATCCAGATTTATCGACGCGCAAACGTTCGGCTGAATTATGATTATCCCGCACATCATTACGCCGTATTTTGAAATTAGATTTGAAATTACATCCATATAAGATCCAGATAGTGCAAGAACTAAGCCCTAATGATTTAAATTTGCGTAAGTCATGTGCCGAAACAATGTTAACTCGATTCAGTAATTTTGACAACATCTTATTCTCTGACGAAGCCCATTTCCACCTAAATGGACATGTAAACAAACAGAATTGCAGGTATTGGAGCAGCGAAAATCCCAAAGCTAAACATGAAAGGCCACTTCACTCTCCTAAGGTAACTGTATGGGCTGCAATTTCAGCAAAAGGAATCATCGGACCTTACTTTTTTGAAGATTCTCGAGGCCGTTCAGTTACTGTTAATTCTGCCGAGTATGTGAAAATGTTACGGGAGTTTTTAGCACCGATGCTACTGGAATTTGCTGGCTATAATCGTAACACATGGTTTCAACAAGATGGAGCCACGTGTCACACATCGAACGAGTCCTTGCCGGTGGTCAAAGAAATGTTTCCGGAAAAGCTGATTTCCAGACGAGGTGACATCCCATGGCCGCCCAGAAGTCCAGATCTATCCCCGGCAGACTTCTTTTTATGGGGTTATTTAAAGAGTCGTGTCTACATTAATAAACCGAATACAATCCGTCAACTTAAAGAAAAAATCATCGAAGAGATGTCGGCGATCTCGTGGTCTCTTTGCAGAAGAGTATTCGAAAACTTCAGGACTCGCTTAGATGAGTGCAAAAACCGAAACGGTGGTCATTTAGACGAAATAATTTAAAAAAAATAAATTACAACTAATTAGCTTTCTCGTAAATAAACTATTTCTAAAATATGTTAAATGGTTTTTTTTATACGATTTTTTCAAATGTTAACTGATTCATGGCCCACCCTGTATAATTAATACTTCACTTCAGCCTATCGCATAGACTGGTTCAAAAAAAGTGACTATTTTTTTTTTTTCAAACAATTTCATTTATACCTTCAAGGAGGTATAGAAAGATGCCTGTTAAAAGGAGAGCTCTTAATATTAATATTTAGAGGTCGCTCATCGCAGATTTCTATTTCCCATTGAAATAACATTGGAAAAAAAAATTTTAAACTTTGGAATTTTATATTTCGGTCTAGAAGCAAAATGCCGAGATGAGCGATATGTATTTTTATAGAAAATTTGTTGCTCTACAAAAAAGGTTTCTTATCATTTTTCGACAAATTCACTCCTTCAAAAGTTATTCAAGGTTAAAGTTTAATTTAAAGTAAATTCAAGTTTTTTTTCTTGATTTCTGACAAAATGTTAAAACTTATCACTTAAAATCATAAAATCATTCATGAAAATTTAATGAATGATTATCTAAAGAAAAGTAAAGCCAGTTTAAAATTCTAGATTTAGAAATCTCTAGTTAAAATCATAAATAACCCCAATTGAAGTTTAGTTCCATGTTAATTCATATTAATTCCACTTTCAATGGTAAAATTTTTTTGAAACAGTTACCAACAGTAGTTTATGGAGAATATCGGTCACTTTCTTATCGGTGGACCAAAAATGAAGCATGTTATTACTTTGTTCGTTATCGTTTTAAGTTGCTGAGAAGTTTTCTTTTAAATTCCGACTCGTATGTTATTGTTTAAGATTTCAATTAATAGAAATTTATAATTTTCGTTTTGAGTGGTTTAAAATTTTACTATTAATATTATGGAAAAGAAAGTATATTTAATTGGTGAATTGAGTGATAATTTCACTGGACGTAAACTCCCGACCAATGGAGAAGTTATGTCTGTGTTCTTGTATCAGCATAACCAACTCAAGTTGACATTAAAACATAGTGCTGTTGTTACTGTAAAAAAAGTGGAAGAAAAATGGTTACAGGCTGGATTGTCGATTTGTAAAAATTATCAGGCTGTTCAAAAAGTATTAAAATTATTCAAAAATTGGTTAAAACTAAAAAAAATCAACATCGAAAAAAATCTGTTGCTCAAAAAAAAAGAGAGACACAATTCTTGGCAGGATGTGGAAAATTATTTATTTAACTCAGTCGAATCTGATGCAAAAACTAGATGATAATAAAAAACTATTTTTAAATGCTCAAAAGTCTGATAAACGCTATGGATTTATTGATACAAGTGTTTCAAATGAAATAGCTAGTCAAGTTACTATGGATATTGATGTTGATGGTAATTATACATTTATCATTTATATAATAATATAATTATTATGATGATTCTATTATACTATAAATACAATACAATAATAGAATCATACGTATTTGAAGTTTTGTCTCTTAACATAAAATATTTTCGTTAATAATATATTAAAATTATAATTATAGATCTTAATCAACCTGCGGCTAGCAGTAGTAATGTTTTGAGTGGAGCTGCTCTTTCACGTAATCAGTCAACAACTGCTACAGATACGACTTGTAGTCAACAGTCAGAAATCAATTCTGAGTATGAAATTCCACCTAGCTATCAAGCAACACCACCCAAAACTGATGTCATAACTCCCGAACTTGCATCTGCTCTTGATCGAGCAAATGTCAGTAATCGAAATAGCACTTTTATATTATCTGCTGCTTATAAAAGTGTGGGGTTAGATATTGAAAAACTCAATTTAAGTTGCAGTACAATTCGCCGAAATCGGATTAGATACAGACAAACTATTTCAGAGAGCTTGAAAGATGAGTTTAAATTTGAAGATCGCTATACTGTTCATTGGGATGGCAAAATTCTATCTGATATAACTGGTTCAGATTCTGTAGATCGAATTGCAATTATACTATCGACTTCTAAAATGAATCAACTTCTGGGAGTTCCAAAAATTTTGGACGGATCTGCAGAAAGTCATTCTGTAGCTATTATAGATACATTGATTTGATACTCCAGCAGTTAATACTGGTACAATATGATTTCTTTGCTTGCATGAATATTTTCTAACTAATTAATAACTAATACTATTTTAACTTAATAATAAAATTTTATTTTCAATTTATATTCCCTGATAAGAAAAAAAAATTCAAAACAATTGACAATCTTAATTCTCCATAAAAGAAGGAATTCAAAAGAATTGAAAATATTCAGAAGTATTCAAATTTCGTTACGTTCAATGCTTTTTAATCCGTTTTTTTAATCAGGCTTATGATATTAATAGATTTAAATAGAAAATCTGTATGGTTTTATTCATTTATATTCAGGACTTATTTGTATATTTCTTTTCCAATCAAAGCTTTTTTTTTTATATATTCAGCTTGATTTCTACACTATTTTTCATTACTTTCATTTTCTAATACCATTTACACATTCATATTGTACTTACAGGACTGCACAACGGCACAGCAGCAATAATTGAAAGGAAATTGAACCGTCAATTAATTTGGTTGCCTTGTCGTCATCACATCTTTGAAATCATCTTGAAAGCTGTTTTTGAAGTATTCTGGAAGACAACTTCTGGTCCTAATATACCAATTTTCAAACGATTTCAATCGTTTTGGGATAAAATTGATAAATCTAAATATGAAATTGGTATAAAAGACGAAGTTGTAGCAAAAGCGGTGGAAGCAGATAGACTAGAATTAATTAATTTTATTACTCATCATTTGACGGTATATTTTGATAACTTATACTTAAATCAATTGAATTTCATATTTAGGAATTTTAATTAACATAAATTTTATTTCTTATAGATTTCTCAACCAAGAAATGATTATAAAGAATTGCTGGAATTATCTTTGATATTTCTTGGTGGTTCCCTGGGATACACAACTGATTTTAAGCGCCCAGGAGCAATGCATCATGCACGATGGATGGCTAAAGCAATTTATAGCTTGAAAATTTATCTCTTCAGAAACCAATTCCCACTTACAAATTACGAAGTGAATAGTTTGCAGCAAGTTTGTATATTTATCATATCAATTTATATAAAAGTATGGTTTACATCTTCTTCAGCAATTCAAGCACCAAATAATGACTTGCTATTGATAAAAAAGTTACTTCTGGACAAAAATATTAAATTGTCAATCGCACAAATCGCTTTAAAAAAAATGTGTGACCATTTGTGGTATTTAAACGAAGATTTAGCCGCGTTAGCATTATTTGATATTAATGTTTCTGATGAGACTAAGCAGAAAATGTGTGAGGCTATCAAAAATCAGGAGAGTACAATTATTTCTAAAAAACGATATGTTACTCGGGGAATTGAATTGGAATCATTTTCAAATAAGGGTTTAAGTGATTTTGTTTCAAAAAAATCATTAACGCTTTTTGAAACATTTGATTTACCCAATGACTTTCTCGAAATAAATATAACACTGTGGCCCAATAACGAAAGTTATAAAGAGAATGTGAAATTTTTTAAAGACCTTACAGTAGTTAAATGATGTAGCAGAACGTGGTATTGCATTAATTGAAGAATACAACAACTGCTTAACGAAGAACGAGGAGCAATTACAATATCTTTTACAAGTCGTGCAAGAACATCGTCGACGTTTTCCGGATTGCAACAAAAAAACTTTGAAATAATCATCCGTACTTTGTGATAAAAATTTATACGCTTTCAATTGGAAAAAATATTTTTTTATAAAGTAATGTTAAACCAAATATTTATAAAGAAGTAAATTTTTTAAAAACAGTTTTAAGATTAGCATGTTTTTATCGATATCTTTTTATTTATTCATCTATTTTTGTAAGGAAATCTAGAACGTGAAATGTTTAACTTCGCAAATCTAGAATTTTAAACTGGCTCTACTTTTCTTTAGATAATCATTCATTAAATTTTCATGAATGATTTTATGATTTTAAGTGATAAGTTTTAACATTTTGTCAGAAATCAAGAAAAAAAACTTGAATTTACTTTAAATTAAACTTTAACCTTGAATAACTTTTGAAGGAGTGAATTTGTCGAAAAATGATAAGAAACCTTTTTTGTAGAGCAACAAATTTTCTATAAAAATACATATCGCTCATCTCGGCATTTTGCTTCTAGACCGAAATATAAAATTCCAAAGTTTAAAAATTTTTTTTCCAATGTTATTTCAATGGGAAATAGAAATCTGCGATGAGCGACCTCTAAATATTAATATTAAGAGCTCTCCTTTTAACAGGCATCTTTCTACACCTCCTCGAAGGTATAAATGAAATTGTTTCAAAAAAAAAAATAGTCACTTTTTTTGAACCAGTCTACTATCGCAGTTTACGTTTACATATTATTGTAATTCACAATGAATACATATTTTTTAATGTGATGCTGTACGAGGGGAGGTCCAAAAGTTCGTGGAATGAAAGGCATCTAAATTAAATAAAACAACAAAACTATTTTTCCTTTTCAATATAATCACCCTTAAGCTCAATACATTTATTAGACCTATGAATAAATTTTTCTAAACCACTATAAAAATATGTTTTATCTTTTCCGTCAAAATGAGCCGAAATTGCCTCCCTTACCTCATTGTCGTCGGAAAATTTCCTTCCCCTTAAGTCTTTTTTTAAATTGGGGAATAAAAAAAAGTCACTTGGGCCCAGGTCTGGAGTATCGGGTGGGTGAACTCGGGATTCGAACCCATGTGTGTGCAGAGCAGTCATTGCATCCTTTAATTTTTCTAATATCGTTGCGTAGTATTCTCCGGTTATAGTCCTTCCCTTTTCTTTGTAATCAATCAAGATTATCCCCTCACAATCCCAAAAAACAGTAGCCATCATCTTTCAAGCCGACTCCGTCACCTTGAATTTCTTTGGCGGTTGTGTCCCCTTTTTATGCCATTGCAAGGACTCTTGTTTGGACTCAGGCTTAAAGTGATGAACCCATGTTTCATCTCCCGTAACAATTCGGTCCAAAATCTGTACAGGTTTATCTCCACACAACTCCAAAAAATGCTTTGACGCATCGACGCGCTGCTCTTTCTGAAACGGCGTCAGCATATTCGGTACCCATCTTGCACTGACTTTTGTCATATCCAGGTGATCATGTAGGATTCGCAAAATGGTGGTATCTGATTCTCCAACTAATGCAGATAATTGTTTTTTCTTCAAACGGGCATCCTCTAGTACAATTTTCTCTACTTTTTCGACGATGTCCGATGTGGTGGCCTCAACTGGCCTTCCTGAGCGTGGGTCGTCTTCAATTGACTCTCGACCATGCTTATAAAGACCATGCCACTTGTAAATCATTGATTTACTAGGGCACTGTTCCCTATAAACGACTTCCATTTCATTCAAAATGGTTTGAGCGTTCTTTCCTTGCTTGGTAAGGAATTTTATCACAGCGCGAGTTATATCCTTATAACCATAGTTAGTAAGTAAGGAAACACTGTTATAGGATCATTAGACATTAAGGAAACCATTATGATAAGTAATGACCTATTGTACTCCTTAGAGATAAGTTTTCTTGTTAAAACAAAATAATAAAATAAGATCAGTCTACAACTGCTACTCGTGCAGTAAACATCTCTGTCTTCTTTTTAAAAAGCCTCGTGTCCTCGCCCACATCATAACTGGCGCAGTCGGTATCTCGTGTCTACATAACAGAAGTAAAGTACAAATCCTCTCTTCGTGTTTGCGGCGCGAGTAAAAGAACCTACCGTGGGCCAAGCCGAGCTACAAAGTCAGGCAGCAGTAACAAGGGTGGTATACTCACCTCTCGCTCTGGAAAAGCAGATTGAACATGTTCTTGGGGTAAGCTAAATTTCTCTTATTTTCCTAAGACATTCCACTGCTAATCCTGCCCTATTCCTTTAACCTTATTATTCAGTTATTAAATACGAAAATAAGTGTTTTATTAATGTGATTGGTATACATCGGATCAATAATCAAAATGACTAACGATCACAATAACAAACCAATCCCAATTGACTACTCAACATTGAGTAAACTATTGCCAAATTACGGCGGCAACAAACATACATTAGCATTTTATATCGAAGGCGTAGAAAATGCCTTAGATTTAATCACAAATAAAGACGACATAAGCGTAGCTTGCTTAATTAGAAACAAATTATCGGGTAAAGCAATCGAAGCACTTTTCGAAAGCCCGGGTGCCAAAACGTGGCCAAAAATAAAAAGAATCTTAATAGCAAAATTTGGAGAGTTTAGAACAGAGATACAATTACTACAAGAGCTCATACAAGTAAACAGGGACGGTCAATGGTTAGAAAAATTTGGTGGAAAAAATACAAACACTAATGAGTACCCTTATGACAATCGAGCCCACGAAAAAAACATTCTACGAACTGATAGCATTAGAAACCTTCCTAGACAAGTTAAATCCGATTACAGCATTAACAATTAAATTAAAACATGCGGAAAACTTTGACCAGGCAGTTACATTTGCCAAACAAGAGGAAATTAAGCTAAAAAATAGAAGGTTAACGCAAAATAAAAACACAACGCAAAAACCATTAAAAACCAAACGTTTAATAATAAAGATAAATTTTTCAAAAAACCTATAAACAGTACAGATACAATAAAAAAGAAACTGCACTTTCAAAGCGACGCGGATTATGAATACGAGGACGACAGCGAATCCGAGGAGGAACGCGAGTTAGATCCCTCACAGGAAACACAAAATGAAAATTTTCCCCTAGGTATAGAAGAAGACAAAACAACGTAGTCTTTGTGAATAATGTACAAAATTACAATCGCCTTCCATATATATACATAAAAGAACTAGGAGGACGGTTCCTCATAGACACAGGCGCGTCTCAATCGTTGATCAATCCGGAAATTAAAAAAAAAAAAAAAAATATTAAACATAAAATTGTTAATGAAACCCATTTCATTAAAACAGCACATGCTACCTCAAAACATAACCAAGTAGTACATATTATATTCCCAAAGCAAATTTTTAATCGAAACATAACTCATAAATTTTTAATGTTTAAATTCGACCCTGACTTCACAGGACTGCTAGGATTAGATTTACTAACACCGTTAAACTGTAAAATAGATATGAAAAATAAATTGCTCTGCACAGATAAAATAAAAATTCCAATGAAAGACGACATCAAATGCGCAAACCAAATTAAACCTAAATGCGAACAAGTAATCAATCTTTTATGCAATAAGGAATAAGGTGATTATTACCTAAGGTCAGCGTCGACCAAGGACGGCTTGGTATTCCCAGCAGCTATAGTGTCAGTCAAAAATGGAAACTTAATAACAACAGTTATCAACAATTCTGATAATGAGATTACATTAACCCTTAAATGCATAAAGTAGTAAAACTGCAACATACCATTCAAACGACCATAAAATTATTAGTATGAGTTCAATGCATGCTGTTGCAGGATTATTACTATCATGGTGATATATTTAATCGAGTGGCAACACACTTTTTTCCTTCACGACTGTCAAATTTAAATTGATTTTGACAACTCAAAGCCGATCGTAATTTTGGAGCGGATGAAAATTGTGTATTTGCTTTGCAGTGTAATTATTTGGTTTTCGAAGGTACGTTCAAACAAAATTAGTTATTTTACGTAATAATTCATCTTCTTTTCAGTACAATTTATAAGTTATAAAAAAAACTTTTGGTGTGTTCGGAAATTTTGTTTATTTTGTTGTTGTAAATCTGCAACAATATGCATTTACTAGAAAATGTCCCTGTTTAGTTACTAACTATCACTTTTATTGGTTTTCAGATGCCATACTTGAATCAAAAGCAAATAGAAGAGTATTTAGCTCTAATAAATGATGGAGAGATTTCGGAAGATGATCTTGAGGACTCGGATACAGAAGGTAATGAGAATTTTTATGAAAATGGAGACGATTTGCTTCACGATCTTGAGAGTCCATTAGAAGAGGAAAATGATGACCCCGATAATGATCCATTCATGGCAGGAGACCCGCTATTGATAAATGAAGCTACAGCAAATAATCAAGTGCCACAGGTTCCATTCCCCTCAACAAGTCAAGCTAGTCGCCGAGCAACTATGAGAGGACTCGTATGGAAGGTAAAAAAAATTGTTTTGAATTCTGACCAGACAGCTTTTCATGGAGACACTACATACCCATCTGAACTGAAGGATGAGGCTACTACTGGTACTCCCTATAGTATTTTTTCACATTTTATTACATCAGAAATAGTTCAAAGGATTGTGGAAGAGTCTAATTTGTATTCCGTTCAAAAAAATGTGACTAAACCATTAAATTTATCTGAAACTGAGCTAAGAAAGTTTATGGCGATACTGATATACATGTCTGTTATAAAATATCCCAATGTACGGCTATACTGGTCAAATACTGTAGGTTTTCAACCAATCAAGGACATAATGACTGTCAACCGATTTGAGACTATTCGTAGATTTCTACATTTCAACAATAACGAGAAACATTTACCCAAGGAACACCCACAACATGATAGGCTCCATAAGATAAGGCCTATAATTAGCCATCTAAATGAGAAATTTGCTTTAGTTCCTATGGAACAAAAACTCTCAATTGATGAACAGATGTGTGCCACAAAAGTGGCACACTTCATGAAGCAGTATTTACCTAATAAGCCCCATAAGTGGGGGTTTAAATTATATGTGATGTGCAGCGTGAAAGGTTATGCTCATAGATTTGAAATATATACTGGCCAAGAGAATAAACGGCTTCCAGATGAACCAGATTTTGGGCCAGTGGGAAATGTTGTAGTCCGGCTTGCTAGAGGTGTCCCAAGGCATATAAATCATATAATTTATTTTGATAATTTTTACACCTCTGTACCTTTAGTTACCTATCTTGCCAAACAAGGAATCTATAGCCTAGGTACTGTGCAATCTAACAGGCTAGTGAACTGCAAACTGCCGGACAAAAAAACAATGATGAAGAAATCTGTTCCTTGTGGAACTTATGAAGAGCAGATGACTGAATTTGACGGTATTGATTTGACAGCAGTTACTTGGAAGGACAATAAAGTTGTAACTTTTCTATCTTCATATGTTGGAGCTGAACCTGTGGGCCAAGTAGAAAGATTTGACAAGGCAAATAAGACTAGAATTAAAATTTCATGCCCACATATAATAAAGGAATATAATGCCCATATGGGCGGAGTGGACCTAATGGATAGCTTTATTGGGAGGTACCGAATTGCAATGAGAAGCCGAAAGTGGTATCTTCGTATCTTTTACCACTTATTGGACATGACGGTAATAAATTCTTGGCTTGTGTATAAAAATTTAAAAACAACTGAAGCCAATTCATCAGTTCTAAACCTATGTAACTATAGACTGGAACTAGCTGAGGTATTAGCCAAAGTAAATAACTCATTTGAACTCTGCAACAAAAGAGGAAGGCCAAGTACCAGCAACAGTGTTGAAATGGAAATACAGTCAAAACCGTTTATAACGACATCGTTTACAACGACCTATCGGTTATTACAGCTAGGTTGTATGGTCCCGTCCGAATCTCTAGTAAACTCTTTAGTAAACAAACCGCTTTTAACAACATCGGATACAGCGACATATCGCTTACAACGACGAAATTTTATCGATGATCATCGGCTATAACGACCAACCGCTCTTTGTCTCAGCAAAACAAAATAATACAAACGATTTTAAATCTTATTGATAAGCATTGAAGGAATATTTGAGCATATTATTACCTACGCACTTTCTCCCACCACATCCGAACCTCTTCGCGGCCATTTGACCTTACATATTTTACACCAATTGTTTAGTGTGCTAATAGACTGCGTGAGTAAAAGTTTGATTTAAAGTGTTGGACTGTTGGTGTTGTTTACACTGTGCATTTATGTGTTATCATGTCACAAAAAAAGAGGAAAACGTTTTCTATTGAAGAAAAATGTCATGTTATATGGAGGTTAGAAAATGGCGAGTCTAATAGTGAAGTTGCAAAGGAGTGTGGAGTTTCGCACTCGACAATATCAACAATTTGGAAGAATATAGATAAAATAAAAGTTCTTTTCGAAAACAACTCTTTAAAACTTAAACGCGCGAGGACAAGTGAACATAAAATTATAGAAGATGCTTTATTAACATGGTTTAAGCATCAGAGGGCAAACAACCTCCCAATAAGTGGTCCGATTCTGCAACAAAAAGCCAATGACTTTGCTTGTCTTATGGGTAAGGAAAACTTTGAGTGTTCGTCGTCTTGGGTACAGCGCTTTCGTGCTCGTCATAATATTGTGGCAGGAAAAGTTTGCGGTGAAGCGGCTGGCGTTCCTGAAGGAGTGTCTGAAGAGTGGCTCTCTCATAAGTGGCCTGCACTGTGCGAAGGATACACGCCAGAGGAAATCTTTAATGCTGATGAAACAGGATTGTTTTATAATTTAACCCCTGACAAAACACTTAAATTCAAAGGCTCGGAATGCAAGGGCGGAAAGTTGTCCAAAACAAGAATTACAGTATTGGTTGCGGCAAACATGACTGGTTCATGTAAAAGAAAACTGTTGGTGATAGGGAAATCTAGAAAACCTCGTTGCTTTAAGAACATTCAATCTTTGCCTGTAGTTTATGAAAACAATACTAGGTCCTGGATGACATCGCAAATTTTTGAAAAATGGCTGCGTAGTTGGGATGCGGAATTGAAGTCTGGAGGAAATAAAATTCTTCTCCTAGTAGACAACTGTCCCGCTCACCCTGTAGTCTCCAATCTGAAATGCATAAAGCTTGTGTTTTTACCGCCCAATGTCACTTCTGTTTTACAGCCCATGGACCAAGGTGTGATAAAAGCTTTAAAAACACAATACAGAAAACTTCAAGTGTTACAAATGATTCAGAATATTGAAAACAGCCAAGGTATTAAAAGTCTTTTTGTTCTGGATGCAATTCTAATGATATCGGAAGCTTGGGAAAAGGTCACACAGACCACTATAGCTAACTGTTTTCGCCATGCAGGTTTCGAAGAACTCTCTGCATCACAAGCGGAGGACGACGATGATATTCCTCTAGCGAGACTGATACAATCTACAGATGAAGATGACAACGTACCACTTGCTGAGCTGTTTACTCAGTTGCAAAGATCTACTGCTACAGAACAAAGAATTGAGATAGAGGAATTTATTGGAATAGATGACAGTGTCGCCGTGTGCGCCTTAGCTACCGAAGAAGAAATTCTCGCGGAAGCTGAAAGTAACAACCGTAACACTGACGAAGAAAACGAAGACCAGCAAGACCCTGAAGAACAGTTTCAGCCAACAACAATTTCCGAGGCTCTCAACGCTGTAACAGTTTTGCAAAAATTTATTGCCTTTAACGAACAGTTTGATACTGAAGATACTCATACCTTGAGGCGTATGAAATGTGAAATGCAAAAAATATTTGAGACTGCCCTAAAAAAAAGACAGACCAAAATAACTGATTATATGTACTTCGAAAACTAGTTTAGTTTTATAACTCGTAACTGTAAGCAGTTAAATACATTTTGTATTCTAATTATTTCGTAATAAATATTTTAATTTCTTTTCTAACTCGTTTAAATACTTAACCTATACTTATACTAGATAGATAACTATGATAATATAACTACTGTACTTGTGTATATGACTGTATTGCTTATAACGACTATCGGATATAACGTCGGCAACTATACGGTCCCTTCGATGTCGTTATAAACGGTTTTGACTGTACAAGCAAAAAAAAGGAGAGGACTAGCTCAACATATTCCTCCTAAGGACATAAGGACTGATAATGTTGGTCACTGGCCTGGTAATTGTGTTCGCAGCAGATGCAAAATGCCTGGATGCAAGGGATACACGCAAAACAGGTGTGAGAAGTGTGGAGTAGCTCTTTGTCTTACCACAACCAAAAATTGTTTTAAAAATTTTCATATGTAGTTATTGTCTAGTGAGTGCATAGTGTTGTAGTTCTGCAACAAATGGTTTTTAATAAAAATAGCTATGAAAATAAAAAAAACTATTTTTTTTATTATTTTTCCCTAAATCAGCATATTCATGGCTCCAAAATATATTTTTTCTCGGTCTAAAAATAAAATCATGCATAAAATCATGCATTTAAGGGTTAAAAAAAAGTTGTAGATTGCAAACACAAAAAATTAAATTACAAAAGAACACCCATAAAATTAACTTAATAAAATCAAAAACAAACACGGATTATCTTCTTAAAAATAACCTAAACAGACTTCGGACAGGTCACATGAACACGGAAGAGAAAAGAGAAATAGAAAAACTTTGTTATAATTATCGCGATATCTTTCATTGTGAAGATTCCTTCCTCTCCTTTCCTTTAACATTCACGCACGAAATTAAACATGAACTAAAATTAACAGATAACAAACCCATCTATGTTAGAAATTACAGACAAGCCCCTAAACAAAAAGAAGAAATAAAGAAACAAATAAATAAATTACTAGAACAAAATATTATCCGTGAAAGCAATTCCCCGTGGTCATGCCCGGTTCACCTAGTGCCAAAGAAAGCTGACGCATCCGGAGAACAAAAATATAGGCTAGTAATTGACTACAGGAAATTAAACGACAAGACAATTGACGACAAATACCCACTACCAAATATAGATGACATTCTTGAACCTTACACAACCTTAGATTTAGCCTCAGGCTACCATCAAGTAGAAAAGCACCCCGATGATGTCCAGAAAACAGCATTCTCCATAGAACGAGGACATTATGAATTCCTTCGAATGCCCTTCGGCTTAAAAAATGCACCTAGTACATTCCAACGACTCATAGACTCAGTACTAAGAGGGACTACCAACGTATTAACATATTTAGATGACGTAATAATTTTTTCAACTTCCCTTCAGGAACATCTTCATAAATGCAATCAGGTATTCAGTAGATTCAGAGAACTTAACTTAAAGATACAATTAGATAAGTCTGAATTCATACAAAAACAGGTAAGATTTTTAGGACATACATTAACAGATAAAGGCCTTCAACCAAATACAGACAAAATAGCAGCAGTAAAAAAATTTCCTATACCTAAAACGCAAAAATAAATTAAATCCTTTCTAGGATTAGTTGGCTATTATAGAAAGTTCATAAAAGATTTCGCAAAACTGACAAAACCTTTAACAAAATGTTTAAAAAAAGGAAGTAAGATGTTTTAAATGAAAATTACGTGCAAGCAGTAGACAAATGCAAACAAATACTAACAAACGCACCGATCTTACAATACCCCGATTTCGAAAAACCGTTTGTTCTTACGACAGATGCATCAGACGTTGCAATTGGAGCAGTGTTATCCCAGGGAAAGATAGGCGAAGACAAACCTATAGCATACGCTTCACGTACGCTATCAGAGACGGAACAAAAGTATTCAACCATCGAAAAAGAACTACTAAGCATAGTTTGGGCAATTAAATACTTTCGCCCTTACCTATATGGCAGAAGATTCACAATATACACAGATCACAGACCTCTTACATGGATAATGTCAATAAAAGATCCAAATTCTAAACTCACTCGTTGACGTTTAAGATTAGCAGAATACAATTTCGATGTACAATACAAAAAAGGTAAAATAAACACAAATGCAGACGCACTATCTAGAGTAAAAATTTCAAAAGTAAATTACAACACTAGCGATCCGAAACCAAGCACATCACAAGCTAACATAGACCTAGAGAACATAGATATACGAACATTATTAGATATACCAACAACACCCGATATAATCGAACAAATAGACTCCCACATAGGAGATAATACCCCCTCCCAACGAACCGAAACACAGGAAGAAAACTTAGTTTCACCTCAAATTAATATTGATTACGATAAGATCTTAGAAACAATTACAGAAATAGACGCAAATAAAATCATAGAACAAATACCTAAAAGTGACGATGCAATCGATAGACAGTTAAAACAGTTCCATATAGTTCCACCCGGCAACACATACAGAGTAGACGATAGAGCCAAAGGCAAGACGACGTTTGGATTCCTATCAACGATACAAAACAGCAAATTACACAATTCTTAAAGGAACACACCATACCAGATAGAACAATCCATTGTTATTTTCACCATGAGGAATTTTTCCCCATATTCTGTAAAGTTTATAAACTAACATTTAGTAATAGATTACCCAAATTAATAAGATGTATGACTAGAGTAACGTTAATCGAGAACATACCAGAACAACAAGATATAAATAGAAAATATCATGAAGGAAAAACAATACATAGAGGAATCCAAGAAACATACAAACACATTCACAGAAATTACCATTGGCCGAACATGTTAACTACTATTAAAAATTCATAAACCAATGTGATAAATGTTTAACTAATCACTCGTCGAGGCGACGACGTGCCACTTGACAAAATTCGAAATCACCTACTTCGCTCCGTCCCCTGACCTTGACTCTTTCATTACCTTACTAATTTGAGTAAACAGTGCAGCCCGCGTCGCTATTGGGTCCACGCACATCATAGGACGTGCTCTGTGACCATTTCGTCGTCCGCTGGACGAAGGTTTAGTAATTACGACCACTTTATTGTTACGGTGCGTACATAATTAAATTCTTATATTTATTGTTTTACATATTGTACGAGCGGTTTCAGACTAGCGTTTTATACGCGCGTATGAGCTCGTTTTTGGAAGCGCATGTAGGCGCGTATAGGTGCGCCTTTTGTCACACGCTCGACTCGTACGAGCGTTGACGCGCTTCTAAGCTCGTATAAGCGCGAGCTGCGAGAGACACCTCCCCGCGCGCCCATTTCCCCCTCTGCCGGAGACCCCGAGTACGCGTACGCACGCGTCTCAGTTGACAACTTCACATTGCAGTGGATATAGGTACATTTTAGCAGTGGATTACGTTTTACAATGTCATATACTGTTGAACGTCTTATTATTGAAATTGAATCACGCCCAGCAATATGGGATAGTAGGACCAAGGAATATTCTAATAGAATAATAAAACGAAATGCTTGGGAGGAACTATCTGCAGCGTTGGAACCAAACTTTGAAGAGAAAACAAGTGCAGAAAAATGTCTAATAGGTATGTTGATTGATGATTTTACATTGCTTGAGTCTAGATTTTTTATTATGAAATGAGTAAAGGCGAGTAGTACGACTAATATTATTCGTCTTCAGATGCTTGCAGCTATTTCTTTGTTAATAATTTATTAAATAAACTTTTTTCTCCTTTGAATCAAATGTTGTGAACCCCGAAACATTTGTTTACATAATTTATAGCTTCTCATGACGGGTACTTTACATTATACCTACCAACAGTAAGAAATAAAAATGTTTTAAATTTTATTTTATAACTTTTATTATGCATATTTTGATTGCCATGGAAGTGCCCCTGCATCACTCACAAAGTAGTCAGCAAAATTGTCGCGTATATCATATGCCGTTTTATTTCTTGTGCTCGGTATTGGGTTACCTACAGTATCTTGAGTGTCATTTGTTGTCGGTGAAATATAATTATTCTCTCTTTGACGAACAAAATTATGTAAGACACAACAAGATTTTACAATATCTTCGCACAAATCAATTGACATATTTAGTGGTCGGTGGAGGATCCTCCATGTATTAGCCAGAATCCCAAATGCACATTCGATATGGCGGCGGGCTCTGGATAGTCTGTAATTGTAAATTCTTTGTTTTGGTGGCAAATTGTTGCCACTATATGGTCTTTGCATATTTTCTTCCAACCCAAAAGCCTCATCGCCAATGAAAGTGAACGGTAATGGCTCGCCTGAACTATGTAAGGGTCTGGCTTTAGGAATATTCAATGACTTTTCATTAATCATTTTGTATAGTGTACTGTTTTTGTATATTTGCGAATCTGCACTTTTTCCGTAAGAACCCACGTCAATGAAAATAAAATTAAAATCAGAATCGCAAACTGCTAATAGCACAAGAGAAAAATAATGCTTATAATTAAAGTAAAGTGAGCCACTGTGAGCCGGCTGAAATACTTCTATATGTTTGCCATCGATAGCACCTAGAAGATTAGGAAAGTTTGTGGTACTATTAAAGCCTTTCGCAATTTTCAACCATTCTCCTCAGATGTTGGTGGCATGCATATAAATTTCAAAGAATTCCATATTGTTAAACAAGTTTCCCGCACAATGCTTGATACTGTAGAAATCCCACATTTGTATGAATAATGCAGCTCGGTAAATGTGCATCCCGATGCTAGAAATCTGCAACAACTTATATGTTATTTTTAATTTATACATTTATTAAACTACTTGTTTCAGGCACTACTATTCAGAAAAAATGGAAAAGCATCAGAGATGCATTCTCACGAGAACTGAAGAAGAATCATTTAAAAAGTGGTTCTGGAGTCAAAAACTCAAAGCCTTACGCCTATTTCAATAATCTATTGTTTTTGAAACCACTGTATGAAACAAAACCTAAAAAAGACGAACAAGACAATACAGACGTTAACGAAATTGTAAACATTGAAGATGGCATTAATGATAACGATGATAGTAATGATGCTTCAGACATTACTGTTGAAACAACTAGGTCTAGCTCGTCAGGAAAAAGAAAAAATGAAGAAAATTTGTTCAAAATCTTAGCAGATAATATTATAAAAAAAAAAAGAAATATGGAAACAGTGGACAATGATGATCCGGACAAACAATTTTTGTTATCATTATTGCCAGATTTAAAAAATATGAATCCGAGTAGTAAATTTGATTTAAAATATGATATAATGAGTGTTATGAAGAGATATAAAGATTATAATAAGTCTTATTCAGAATACGGTTATCGAACAGGCGCTACTTCCGTGAGTAGTGAGTATTCAAATTCACCATCAAACGCAAGCCCCCCATCCGGTACGTCTACTCCATTGCCATCTACTTGTACTACTTCCAACATTCATAGAAATTCAGAGTACCAGTCCCCGGAGTATGGTGAAGAAATTTATCAAGATTTATTCATAAATAATAACTAATTTTGTAAATAAATTTTGTATACGTAAACATTTGACTTTTAATACTCACCTTATAGTGATCGCAAGCCTCTCTTCAGCAGATATGCTTTTCCTTAACACAGTATCCTTATGCTCTAGCTGTGATTTTAATATATTTAACAATACATCAAAAGTGCTCAAAGACATTCGAAAGTAATTTTTGAATCGTTTAGAATTACTTCGCAGTTCTGGGTAAAGTGTATTAAAGTGACCGGTCATCAGTCTTGATGCAACTATCGGTGACACCCAGCATCTTTTTCGTCGTCTCAGTCGACGGCGAATAAGTAACGCAAATAGTAATGTTTCTTCGTCAGAATCCATGTTGATACTGATACGACACCACCGGTTCGAGCGAATCCGCCGATATATGCCCGTTTATGCGAGTCCGGTTTTTAGAAGCGCGTAATGAAGCGCGCGTGTAAGCGCGTATGCTGAAACGACCGTATACGCGCAAAAAAATAAGCTAGTCTGAAATGGCTCTACATCTGATTTTTTGCGATAATAATAGAATAGTATTTATTTAATTTCTAATTTAATCCATTGGACTGATTTAAATAGAAAGTTTAATGCTAAATTTAATACTAAGTATATATTTGGTTTATTTTATGTAGATGTTTTTTCAAAATTCAAAATTCAAAATATCTTTATTCAAGTAGGCATTTACACGCACTTTTGAATCGTCAATTATTACAATACAAAAAAAGGTCAGTGTAGTCCGTCCGTAAGCAAGCTACCACCGGCTCGGAATGCTGCTCTGTTGAGAAGAGCCGGCCAGAAACTCAACAGTTGCTCTTTTCAAAAGAAATATAACAATAGGTGATGTATATTATAATATAATATAAATCCTGCAAATGATTCAACAACTTAAGTTCCACATATTTCGATCCACTAAAAACTCTTGAACGTTATAATAAGCTTTATTTAACAATAAACTTTTGATTTTACATTTAAAACTAAGAAATGGAAGGTCTAAGATATCTTGTGGAACTTTATTATATATGCGTATACTCAAACCCATGAAGGATTTATTAACTTTTTGAAGCCGAAACTTTGGCGTTACGAGTTTGTTTTTATTTCTCGTATTTATCGCGTGTCTGTCACTGTTTTTTATATAACTATTTAAATTTTGACGTATATATAAAATGTTATTAAATATGTATTGGGAAGCGACTGTAAGAATACCTATTTCTTTAAAAACATCTCTCAGAGAATCTCTAGCTTTTAAGTTATAAATAGCCCGCACAGCTCTTTTTTGTAAAATGAATATAGAATTAATAAAAAATTAATTTACTTTTTTATTTTTATTTTAGATGATTTTCAGGAATCAAGAGGATCAGATTCGTGTATGCTGTGGATATCTGACAACTCAACATCGGAAACGGAAGACATTTTAGAGAAAAATATTCCTGAAGACACTAACAGCGATTCCGACCTTCCTTGTGAATCTTCGGAGCCTGATAGTGACTACAACGTATAGCCAAGTAACAGACAAAGAACCCAAATTATAGATTCAGGTGACTCTTCTTCAGAAAATATAACGATACCAGGAAACTCAAGCCAAAACAGCAATCCCCGCATTGTTCACTCGACTTGAATGATCAAATGTGTGCAAATATAAGCTCTAACCGGAAAACCAAGAGATGGCCGATGTGTATATTTTTTAACGTTCTCAATATATTTCTTCAATTCTTTCGCTATTCATGTCTGTAACACCATGAGAAATAAGAAAAAGCCAATGAGTTGGCGTGATTTTGTAATGAAGTTAGGATATCAGCTAATGGAACCCTGGCTTCCGCAACGATTACAGACCGTGAGTTTGAGGAGTAATATTAAGCTCATGATTAAGGATATTCTTGGCGAATCTTCAACAATAAACTCTCTTGTTCCTTCTACGTCAAACACGTGTAAAATTTGCTGCCTGTGTTCTCCAAGGGCCCGGGGGAATGACCAAGTACTGTTGCAACAGATGTAGAAAGGCTGTTTGTGGTCCACATAATGTTAGTATGTGTGGTCACTGTGTAGATTGTTATTGTAATATTAATTAGTACTTAATTTGTTCATTATAATCCTTACTTTTCTGCCATGAAACAAGTTCCTATCTTATTTATATATTTTTTATTATATTTCATTGTTTTATTCCGTAGTCCGTTGGACGAAGGTGTAGTAATAATGTAACAATGAAAACAGTTTAGTTATCTAGGGTTAAAGAGCAAATACGAACGCAATCCCCTAAAAATACCACTGACATTAACAGAAACACCCATTAAACCAATGGAACACATGTACATGGACTTGTACAGTAGTGGAGGAACCACATTCTTAACCATAATAGATAATTTCACTAAATATGCACAAGCAGTACCCCTAGCAGCATCAACTAGCATTCATATAGCAGAAGCTCTTCTTAGAATATTTTCAACCATAGGAGTACCAAAGAAATTAACAACAGACTCAGATTCAAAATTTGACAACGAAGTTATAACAGAAATATGTGCCATGCATAATATAAATCTTCACTTCACCACACCATACAACCCTAACTCAAACTCCCCTATAGAAAGACTACACTCTACTTTTTTAGAGATGATTAGAATACAAAGATTGACAGATAAAGACGAACCATCTAACCTAATGAAATATGCAATAATAGCATATAACAACACCATTCATTCAGCAACAGGATTTACACCATTTGAATTACTATACGGACACACAGACAGCAGAAACCCCTTAGAGTTATATTTTCCTAAGGAACTATATCAGGAATACGTATTAAAACACAAAAGCATTATGGAAAATGTACAAAAACTAATTAACAATAAATTAATCAATGAAAAAACTAAAACAATAGAGAAAGCGAATGCAAACACAGATATTCCCCCATTCAAAGTAGGTGATAAAGTTTATAAATTAGTAGCAAAGACAGCTAGAAGTAATAAAATAGAACCAAAATATATAAGCCCATATACCATTTTACGAATTCACCCCAGGCAAATAGCTGAAATAATCGGCAAGCACGTGAACGCAAAATCAATTAGAGTACACTTCAGATTACTAAGGCGTCCTAAAAAAAGTTTCAGAACCACCATCACCGTCATCGCAGTGCTCCGATGCATTGCAGGCACAGCAGTAATTCAACCAGTTGACAACCATAATGGAATTCTAGTACTAACAGAAGCTAAAGCTCAACACCAAATAGACACTTATCACCTAGCCATAATATACGAGTATAATATGACTAAAATAGGAGATATATTTAAAGAAATAGAAAGCAAGTATACCACATCACTCAAGCAGATAGATTACATGCTGGATATAATAGAAAGTAAGTTAATGTACCTAGGATTAAAAACAATAGGTTTTAAAAGTAATTATAGACAAAAACGCGGTTTAGTCAACGGATTGGGTACGATCATAAAATCAATAACGGGCAACCTAGATCAAAACGACGCATTAAAATTCGAAAGAGAAATTAACCAAATAAAATCCTCCACAAATAACATCGCAAACAACCAAAGAAAAACAATCAATATTATGACCAACTTCATGAATAACTATGAAAGAAACCTAATTCACATAACGAATAATCAAGACAAAATTAGCAAAATAATAAGCAAACTCGCATCACAACATAACGTTCTAAAAAACGAGGTAGAGGCAAATAATTTTTAAATGAGATAGAAAGATCATTACAACTTTATGATAAACTCCAAACACTAGAAAATGCCATAACATTTTCGCACCTAGGCAAAATGCACCCTAGCATCATAGATCCAAGCTTATCATAGAATTATCATAGCTTATCATAGAATTAAACTATATGCAGAATGAGATAAACTCCAACTTGGCATTTTCTCCGAATCTTCAAAATATACACGGTTGGGAAAAAGCATTAGGAGTCAAAGCGTACAGCACTAACGAAACACTCACGTTCATATTAGAAATACCATTAGTAGCAAAACAACCCTATAACCTACTACATCTATATTCCATCCCCAATAAAAATAACACAGTACTTATCCCTAAAAATCCTCTCCTTGTCTTGGGAAATAAAGAATTTGCTTATCCTCATGAACCATGCCTGGAGATCGAAGAAGACAATGTCATCTGCCAACATCTCGAATGGCAACCCCTACTTCACTCCGAAGACTGCATAGCTCAATTAATACAACATCAAGAACCATACAACTGTACCTATGCGACAGCATCATACGAGAATATCATAGTTCGACAAATAGAAAAAAATAACTGGACCATTATATTAAAAGAAGAAGAAGTCATAAAAACCAGCTGCGGTAACGACGTTCAGTACCAGCGTTGTAAAGGATCAATACTTATAACTATTGACAACAACTGTAAAGCACAGATTGGCAATAGAATACTTACAACACATAAGAAATATATACACATTAAAGAAATCATCCCTCTGCCACGCGCTCATCAGACACCGAAAGCTACACCCCTCACATTAAAATTCGAAGATATAGAACTAGATGAGGTAAAAGAGATTATGCAGAAAACTGAAAACATTGAAGTTCCCACAAGCTTCATGGAGTCAATACCTCATACACCAAGTTCGCCATCCATAAGCATATACACCATATTCATCCTGGTTGGAACTGGAGTAGCCATATATAAATTCTGGTGGTTACGAAAAAAGACGCGTTTTCCGATTCCGCAACTTGAAGATGAAGAGCATCCTCACCAGTTGCAGCAACCGTTATCACGCCTCTCTCTTAAGGGGGGAGGAGTTATATCCTTATAACCATAGTTAGTATGTAAGGAAACACTGTTATAGGATCATTAGACATAAAGGAAACCATTATGATAAGTAATGACCTATTGTACTCTTTAGAGATAAGTTTTCTTGTTAAAACAAAATAATAAAATAAGATCAGTCTACAACTGCTACTCGTGCAGTAAACATCTCTGTCTTCTTTTTAAAAAGCCTCGTGTCCTCGCCCACATCATAACTCGCGGTGTTCAATTTTCTCCGTAGTTTCAGTTTTCTTCCGGTTTGACTTGTTCAGCAGGCGACTGTTCGTAAACGAATGACGCAATCAGATTGACACTCGGTATTTATACTAATGATGAGTCTCCGATTCGTATGACACCAAGCGAGCGTCTCTACCCCCGCTCCATCCTCTCTATTCCACGAACTTTTGGACCTCCCCTCGTACGTCTGCAAACCTAAACATTCAACTGCAATTAATTAGTTGCCATCGAATTAACCCAACCCAATATATATTCTTATAAGAAATAAAATTAAATTAAAATTATCTTAAAGTAAATGAGTTCCTATATCATTCGAATTAGTTAATCACTCAGCATATATGTTGAGTATAGAATATTCTCAACGCTGGTATTCTGTGGCTGTCATTTATTGAGCCTGATCGTACTGTGCAATAATTGAACATAATTATAACAATAATCAGAACAATATAACAGTAACAACAATATAAAAGTAGTAGTAAGTAAGAGAATAGCATATATAGATAGATAGCTTTCCAGCATTGGGCTCCTTGCGCCGCCTCGGTACTTTCCTTCCTATTCCAACTAAAATTATGCTAGCACAATCCCTAATCCAATCCCTAATAGTACAAGCTATACCAATTTAACCGAGGACCAACTTAATAAACTTGAGAGACTTCAAAATCTTTCAATACGGTTTATATTTGGATTACGCAAATTTGACCGTATTTCTCAGTTTCATCTACAGCTCAAGTGGTTACCCATTAGATTTCGCCGGAAAATGCATATACTTAAATTTCTGTACTGTGTGCTATTTAATCCCTCTTCGCCTCCATATTTAAAAAATAAATTCCAATTCTTAGGTACTACCAACAAATCTTTAACCCTTTCCCTCCTTACGGTACTTAGAAGTACCTCCACATTTTTCGTCTAATAACTTAAGTACGAAATAACTTTATGTTAACAACAACTGACGTTCCTTTAGAGTACCGTTTCCGTAAGCCAATCACAGCGCGTTATTTGTATTACCGCGCGACATTGTCGAGAAATTTGAACAGCGAGTTACAACTGGTCGGACATTTTTTCACTTTACTGTGCGGTGTAATTGTAAAATGTTTATAAATAGAATATCATAGGTAAGTACTATTTTTTTTACTAATTACGTTGTTTATATCACGGAGTACATTTATAAAAGCTGGTATGACATATTATCACTTTATTTTATAAGAATATTTGATAAAAACTGATGAGGACTTAAAAGTACCGTCAGGTGATTTTAGTCTAAAAAATCATGAACTTTGATAATACACATACTCGATGAAGTAGGTATTTTGGTTTATCAAACATTATTGTTTTTTCTTTTTATTATTTTTTCTGAGCTATTTTTTTATTGTTTTAGCCATTGAGATGGATATTACTAAGAATACTGCTCTAATTGAAGCCCTGCTATTAGAAGAGATTCCGGACTGTAACGAAGAGTCTGATGCAGGTGTGTCCGATGATGAAGTGGAAAATATTCAACTACCCTCACCAATAGGCTTCGATGAGATTTTTGAAAGAGCTCTAGAAAATACTTTAGCCGAAGATCCGCCATCATCGCCTTCAAAACAAGTTGAACTGGAGTGCCCTGTAAATCAGGTACCACCATCACCAATACCTGGATCTAGTGTTCAGACTGATCTACCGTCTGCAAATACGTCCTCACACAGAACTAATCAGCGATTACCTGAACCAAACCGTAAATGGAAAAAGAAGGACCTAGATACAATTTTACCGGAATACGTTCTAGATACTGGAGTAATAGAAGACTACTTTGCTCACTGTAACACCCCGACTGATATATTTTTAGTATTGATTGAAGATATTATTGATAATATTGTGTACCAAAGCAACCTTTATGCTACTCAGAGAGGCAAAGTATTGAACCTAAAAAAGGAGGAACTTCTAACATTTATAGGTATGAACTTTTTTATGGGTTACAATACTCGTCCGGCGTGGAGAGACCATTACTCTTCGGCATCTGATCTCAACAATGCACTTCTCTGCAAAACAATGCCCAGAGACAGATTTGCTATTATTTTATCTCATCTGCATTGCAATGATAACTCCCAAAAGCCTAGAGACTGCAAAGATAAGTTGTATAAAATTAGATTGATGATTGATGCACTCAATAAAAAATTTCAAGAGGTTTATAATGGTACTCGCGAACTGAGTGTAGATGAATCTATGATTAAATTTAAAGGTAGGTCTGTCTTGAAACAATATCTTCCTATGAAGCCCATAAAAAGGGGATACAAGTTGTGGTGTCTAGCTGACCAGAGAGGCTATATAAAGAAGTTTCAAATTTACCAAGGAAAGGACGAAGAACTGAACTCTAAATTTACCGGCTATGGCTTGGGAGAGAAAGTGGTTTTGGAGCTGACGGAACAAGATTGGGGTAAAGGGAAGATAGTTTACTTTGATAATTTTTTCTCGTCTGTTGCTTTGCTTGAGAAACTGAACTGAGAACATCTACGCCTGTGGAACTATCCGAAGTAATAGAAAAGGACTAGCCGGAAATATGATAGCTGATTCTCAAATGAAAAGGGGCAACAGTGATCATCGATTTTCAAATTTAATTGGATATTGGAAATGGAAGGATAACAAAGTGGTTCATTTAGTATCAAATTTTCATGGTAATGAATCGGCAACTGTGTTACGTAAAGAAAAAAATGGATCCAAGTCTGCCATTACATGTCCTGTGGCTGTCAAAGATTATAATAGCTATATGGGCGGCGTAGATACAGCTGATCGTTTGAGAGCCCTTTACTGTATAGATCGCAAATCTCCGAAATGGTGGCACAGGTTGTTTTGGGGTCTTCTGGACATCGCATTTGTCAATTCATATGTCATTCATGGACTCATAATGAAACAAACCACTGTAAAAGATTTTCGACGCTCTGTTACTTAAGGCTTGATGACAATGAAAGATGTTAGTCAGAAAAGAAAGACTTCTACTGATAATACTGCGAAAGCTGGCCCTTCCAAAAGACGCAAATCTGAGTACTCTACTATAAAAGACGTTCGCTTGGGTAATAGAGGCATCCATTGGCCTACTTTCGTTGAAAATAGGGGAAGGTGTGAGGTTTGTAGTTTGAAAAAGATTCAGTCGAAACCTCATAGTAAATGTTCTCATTGCAACGTGTTTTTGTGTGTAAATGAAAAGAAAAAATGTTTTGCTGAATACCACGAGGTCAATTTGTAATTAAAAACCTATTTATTTAATTATAACTAAGTAAATATTGGATCTCATTATTTTTGTAGTTTCTATCATAGTTCCTAACATTGTAATAACACCTGACGGTACTTTTAAGTCTAGGTCTTGGAAATAATACTTCTAGGTACAATAAAAATCTTAAAATAATCTGAGCGTTTCCTTTTACCTACCTTATTATGATAATAAAGTTGAAAAGCGGAAATTCGTCAAAAATCACTACCCCGGGTGGAAAGGGTTAAGATTCTTTGAAAACTTGACCTTATACTTGCCAGTTCACAAAACCAAATTCTTTAACAAATCTCTAACGATTCAGGCAATTCAACTTTGGATGTACAATTACAGCAGTATATTTCAAGTTTGGTTTGGATTCTCAGAAGTTCTAACAACGGTCATTGATAATGGCAATAATTTTGTCTAAACATTTTAAGACCTCGGTGTAGACATGAATAATTGTAAATTTGAAAATTTTATAGAATCGAAAGAAGGTCCTATCTTTGTTAAAGATTTTCACTGAGAGGTCAGTTCTATGTTACACTTCAACACTCTAAATAACGATATTCCTTCAGCTGTTTTTTGAAAATAATGTTCCACATTCCATAATAATAGAATTGCCCGTATATTGGAGCTGTTCTGCCAACAAGCTCAATCTATATGCCATTACGGATTCCAAAAAAGTACTAAAGAATAAAAAAAACAACTATTGCCGATATTCATAAACAATTTACAAGCAAATGCAACAATTTGTAGAAAGCTTAAGCAGGGCAATTGCGTATCTTTTTTGACAGCTTAAGTGATAATCACTATGAGAAAGTGCTTAACGAATACTTCTTAAACGGATAATCGTGTAACAACAGTGACAAACTGAGATGACGTCATAAGCACCGACATCGATTGATGCCCACCGTAAATCATTTTGACAGATAAATTTGTATCGATATTTTACCATTGGTATTTTGTAACTCTAGTGGCTTAATCTTGAATAGATAAGCACTAACTTTTCAAATAATTTTTGAAATACATTGACAAATAGCAGTGTTTTATATGATAATCACTACTATTATACTATTACTTTGTTTGGATTCTACTATTCCTTTGTATCCAAACAAAGTACCAAACTTCTGTGAAGTATGTAAACACATTTTAGAAGGTTAATAGTTACCAAATTAGTTAACATTTCATAGTAGTCTGTGGTTCCAATATTGCAAAGCTAGCAAAAAGCGTATTTATTACTTGAAACATCGAACTATGGCTTATTCGACATTATTAACCGATTCAAAGCGGCGGTCTTTTGGACAAACTTTTGCTCCTGGCGGCGAACAAATATTTCGCGGCTCCACTATGGTGCCTAACGCCAGGGACTTTGATGGCACCATTCAGGCGTTCTCCGCCATGAATTGTAACTTATCGTTTTTTTTAACTGTTTCCACGTGTTTTAAGTTTAGTAGCCCCCCAAAACCGAAAGTGTATGGTTTATATTTTCGATTAGTGTTTATAGAAGTGATTATCTACGTGATATAACGGAAATGGAAGGTAAGTTTCTTATTTCTATCAGGTGTTGTAAACATTTTGTAAGTTTTTTGATAGATCTATTGTTTCTATGGTAACTGTGTACTGGTATGGTTTGGTAAATGTATTTTCCCTTCACTGAGGGATCGAGATAGTTCTGTCACACTTGGAGGCCGTAATAAACTTTTTAATATAAATTTTCTATAATCGTATAACTCTATGTTTGATTTATTTATTTTTCTATATAAAAAGAAGCCATTCACTAGACACATTTGCATTAAATGAATTATTACCTTTTTATACCAACGTAGGGTTTTGTGCTCACAAGAATAGTAACTTAATAGCTGGTCGTGCCTGTCGATTGATCGCATATTTTTATTATATTGTATTTGTACATCAGGCTTATATTTTATGGTGCGTATGCGGCGACTGGTAATCCCTTTATAGTTGCTGTTATGCTCCGAGCTCAAAAGCAGCACTTCTCGTTTATCTTGCCATTTGGTAACTACTATTTTTCTTTTATTATGAACAATACATGATTCACCTGCTTTTAATTTGGTATTAATTATAGTGGGATTACCAGCGCGCTTTGCCCTTAGAGTACCAGTTACATATGTATTTTTATTTAAATATTTGGTATAATAATTGTCAATGTAAAGTGAATGACCCTATTTATATATTTTTCGATTAGTAACAAAACAACTTTTTTGACGTGATTACGGCCACCCACTAATTGATCACCTGAACCAGCATATAAATGAATTTTAATTACAATTCCGTACATATCTGCTAATATATATATCTTAATACCATAACGATGGGGTTTCCCTTTTAAATATTGGCGGAAGGAAAGGCGTCCTTTCCACAAAATCAACGATTCATCGACAGCAAAAATTTTTGTAGGATAATAAATTGAACACATTGATTCGTTGAATAAATTTATCAACGACTTTATTTTAAATATGCTCTCTGGCCTTGTGTCATCTTGGACATTCAGTGCTCTTAATATCAAATAAAATCTGTCTCGAACCATAAACTTATGAGGACTTAGTTGCATTAAATAATCTCGAGACCAATAATCGGCCATTCTATTTAATTTTACTGTACCCATAAGTAAAATTATGCCAATAAATACTTTTAATTCGTCAATAGTAACGTCTTTCCATTGAGTAAACCGAGCTCGTGCGGTACGTGCTGCGATCTTTAATTTATTGCCGTAGTTATTTGTGCAGTCGAGAATTAAATTTAATAAACGCATATTAAAAAATAAAAAGAAAAAATCAATTGGAGCTTTGCCGTTCATATCATGAGGCGGTAATAAGTCTGGAGTTCCCGAAAAAGGTATTTCAGCCATATCCCCGCACATGGCTGAAATGGTTTCCAGGATACCAATCGTTATCGGGTGCTTCTTCAGTCGTATTTTCGAAGACTTCTTGATCCGATAATAGATCTTCTTCACTACGATTGGCTACTTCATCTTCTGGATTTTCATTCACCCATTCGTCAATTACAGTATCCATATCCTCTGCTAAAATCCCGTACAAATCTGCATCACTTATACAATCATCTAAGTCTGGCATGTCTGTCGTATCCATATGACAGGGCGACATCATACCAGATAACACCGTAAATAAGGGATCCCAATTTGATGGAACAGGTTGAGGAGATGGAGAATTAGACATTTCGGAACCACGTATATATTATAGTATACGCACAATCACAATCCTATTGTCAGGCTGAAGTAGTCACTGAAGCAAAATCACGGAGTCCAGATACACAGTCCACAGTCGTCACAAAGGCAAATCACGAGAGTCCTGGAGCGAGCGTTACATGTTATTATGAAAAACAGGAGAGCCACAAGAGAGTACGTCTGGTCACTATAGATAGCAAACAAGAAGTAACAAACAGAAAACAAATCACTTGTTTGACTTTGGGTTGTAAAATCATCCCCACGATACAAGTCATGAAAAATACGCATACCTATCTCTTTTTACCCAACTAAGGGAGGGTAATTAACCAATATGCATTTAATCTTTATTCGTGTCCCACGCCAAAAATATTAACAATAGTTGGTTCATACAAAAGAATGCTGTCCGTCTCATAGATTAGTGGGTGTCGGCTTCTGTTAAGGCCTTTGTTTTGGTTTCTAGGGCGGCACGTCAATCAGTGCGAGATGTTTATTTATGGTATAATTTCTTTAAACTAATTAATTAAAAATATTACTTAGGCTGACTTTGTGATGACCACAACAAACAACAACAGATTAGATAACAATTGAAAGCGCTTTTTAAAAAAATAGTTTTTGTTGTACAAAGTTACAGTTTATCAAAAAATGAACTATATGGCCTTAATTTTATGGCAGTCCAGGTAAATTTGATATTACTGGTGATGGTTATGTAATGTATGTAGTGGATGTGTAAGTAAATACGTACAACACAGATTGGAACTATTATAATAAATTTGCAAAACAGTATAAAATTTTTTTTTAGAAAAGGTTTACAATCCCTGAAGTATGTAAAATCACGTGATCTGCTAAAACTGACACTCTAGGTAGGATCTGCGTGACAAATAAAGACACTTTTGTTTACAAAACATCTTTCTTAAACGTCAAAAAATCGAGTTTTAGGGGTTCAAATTTTGGCTCCCCTCGGGTGCCACCCGCCATACGCAAAAGATATCCATGGCGCCACTATGGTGTCTTCCGCACTGAATCGGTTAACTTTTGCTGAAGAAGTAAGAAAGCAAAATATTTTACGCATCGAGAGACGCCGTATTCGCGATACTATTGATCCATTGCAGCTGCCAGAGAGAGAATTTGTTGCCAACTTACGATTGAGCAAAACCAGATACCAGCAAGTTCTTGAAATATTTCCCCAGTTTCTAGGAGAAAAACTGCAGTATGCAATGAATTGAAAGTAAGTATTTAATCATAAAACATCGTTTTTGTATGACTACAAAATTTTGATTTTATCTATCCTTTCTAATCTTTATATTTTAGATCATGGCAGTTCTAAAATTATATGCGAATGGATCATATCAGCATAGTGTACGTGTCATATTAGTTTTAAATAGTGTATCTCAACCTACATTTAACAAATATTTAACTAAGGTCACAAATGCTTTTAATAAACCAGACGTGTTTTTAAAATTTATTAAATTCCATGATCCCAAAGAGACAGGGAAATTATTATGAAAGAGTAAATTTAAAGTTTAATATTATCAAATATTTTGACTATATAAAAAAATTCACACGGTTTATGGAGAAGTTGAGATTCCCTGGTTTTATTACACCCTATTGGGTGTATTGATGGTACCCATGTGGCTTTAATTCGACCCACTGACCATGAGGAAGCATTTTTTAATAGAAAAAATTATCATTCCCATAATATACTAGTAGTGAGTATTTATGCATAAATAAAAAACTAACAATTATATTTAAATTAAACAATAAAATCATCAAACATTTAAAATCTATTTAAGTATACGAGGGTAATGTAAAAAGTTCTTGGCCTAACCCATTTATCTTACTGCTAGCCACAAAATTAATATTTTTTTATTTTGGCACACTCTTTGAAAGAAAAAATACAAATTTTGAGCCAGGTAGCACGTCCAGTTCCTTTTACACAAATTTTAAAGTAGACGTGTCGTGTGTGTTTCACAAAATGGATAAACTTGAGTACCGTTCGGTAATAAAGTTCTTCGTGTTGGATGGTTTATCGTCATCAGAAATCCATCAAAAGTTGGTAAAAGTATATAAAGAGTCTGCACTTCATTATCAACAGTAAAAAAATAGGCGGCTGAGTTTAAACGTGGTTGAACGTCGATTGAAGATGATCCGCGGGAAGGACAGCCAAAAACTGCTACCACCGAAGAAAATATCGAAAAAATACACAATATGGTTTTGGATGATCGACGATTAAAGGTATATGAGATAGCTGAGGCTATAGGCATCTCAGAAGAATGGGTTTGGCATATCTTACATGAAGAACTGAGTATGAGAAAACTTTGAGCAAGACGATTGCCGCATTTGTTCCATGCCGATCAAAAGCAGACGAGAAAACGACTTTCTCAGCAAAGTTTGGACCGCTTCAAGAAAAATCCAGCCGATTTTATGCATCGATTTGTAACGATGGATGAAACATGGGTTCACTACTATACACTGGAGACAAAACAAAAGTCCAAACAATGGGTAGAAGCCAGTGGCTTCGCACCGAAGAAAGCAAAGACAATTGCATCGGCTGGCAAAGTCATGGCCGGTGTTTTTTGGGATTCCAAAGGGATTCTTTTGATAGACTACCTGCCAAAGGCAAAAACAATAAATGGGGAATACTACGCACATCTTTTAGACCAGCTAGATGAAAAAATGCGTACCACCAGGCCTGGTTTGTAAAAGAAAAAAATCCTCTTTCACAAGGACAATGCGCCTGCCCATAAAGGTGCTTTGGCAATGGAAAAATTAAGGGATTTGAAGTACGAACTGTTGGAACATCCACCTTATTCGCCAGATTTGGCTTCCTCTGACTTTTATCTATTCCCATATCTCAAGAAATTTTTGGCTAGCGAACGTTTTGGGTCAAATGAAGAGGTGATAGCAGCGGTAAATGGGTATTTTGTAGACCTTCCAGAATCACACTTTAAGGATGGGATCCACCTATTAGAGAAACGTTGGAGAAAGTTCATTGAGCTAAAGAAAGACTTTGTTGAGAAATAAATGCATTTTTAAATTAAAAAATTCATGTCTACATTGTTAGGCCGAGAACTTTTCACCTTACCCTTGTATATTACTCAATAAAAAATCCTATTACAGATATCTCATGCAAATCTAAACATAATACATGGAGGTGCATCACATGACTCTTATGTTTGGAACCAATGTCAAATGAAACAATATTTAGAATGTCTTCATTTGAATCGAGAACGTGGCTGGCTACTAGGTATGTTTTAGTAATATTGCTGATAAGAATAACGTATTTTTTTGCTAAATTTATTTATTCGCGCCTGAGCGTCGTATCGTGGGCTAGGTGAAAATATTTTTTTGTTCTCCACGGTCACTCGATGCCCGCGCAATAGTTAAATCCCTCTGGCCATCCCAGTGAGTTTGCGTTTTAGACCATTTTTTTATTGCGATGTTAGCAACGTTTGAAAGTTTAAATATTATTAATTACTTCGCGTGTGTGTGTCGCGAAGTTTATCTTGGACGCTCACGCCTCGTGTCTTCGGACTTAAGTTGGTTTTCTATGCGATTAGTGTCGCGAGGGCAAATACGCCGCGTGTTGAACTTTGTTCCCACCCGTCAAGGGGTTTTGTGGAGCGCTGCCCAATTAATACTTTACAATTAGTTTTAGCTTTTCCATTTAGTAAACATTACACACTACATCTACACATACATAGCCGAGCCGCAGTAGAACCAGGTTCGTATACTTTGTGAACAGTCTTCATTTATTTTTATAGGACATTCTGGATATGCACAGCGTCCTTGGATAATGACTCCTATTTTAGGTGCATCTTCTAACACTCCGGAGGAATATTTTACTTTTCTCCATTATCGTGTCAGAAACACTGTGGAACGCTGCATTGGGATTTTGAAGGCAAGGTGGCGTTGTCTGTTGGCACACAGAGTACTTCACTGCTCCAATTAAGAGTGGAAAAATAGTGAATGCATGTGTTGTTTTACACAACATAGCCAATGCTCAAAAAGTGACAATACCTCAACTAGATCATGGTGACGTAAACAGTGATTTGCAGCTCCAGGTTGTTTCCGAAACTACACAAATGGCAGAGTTACCAGACCGCAGTAGAAATGTCCTCATACAGCTATAGCAAAAAACTTATACTAAGTGCCAAAAATGTATGTTTTTTTTATGTTACAACGATAAACGAAACTTTTTATCATTTCATGAGTAAAATTACTAAAGTTGTTTATTTTTTACAATAACTAATCGTAATGTCCTTTCCTTTTCCTTTAATTCGTAGAAATTATAATTAACAGTTGTTTAAATGCATACGAACCCATATATGGTTTAAATAATTTTTTCGTGTTTTTGAAGAGTTTTTTCAGTTAGTCTATTTCGTTTTTGTAGTAATTTTTAAGTTTTAATAAACCCTTAATAACCATCAAATATTTTTTTGTCATTTCCTTAATAATTCATGCGTGCATGCACATTAAGTTATTTTTATATACGATTAGTGTAGCGAGCGCAAATACGCCGCGTGTTGAACTTTGTTCCCGCCCGTCAGGAAGTTTGCTGAGGGCTGCCCAATTAATACTTCACGGTTAGGTTTTGTTGTAAATCAATCAAAAATCATGTTTTCGAACATTGTGATCACTATACCTCGAAAATGGCTTTACCGATAGACTTGAAATTTTGCTTACTTTTTTTAGATGATCCAAGGATTTTTTAATGCGACGATAATTTTTTTTTATTTATAGCTGAAATTAACAAAATTTGGGTCGAAAACAAAACTTTGAATTTAAACACTCGCCATTCTGTAAAAAATCTAAATATTTGAAAACCCTTCGTCCAACCGGAGCATTATGTAATTAACTAAAGATCCTTATTTTTATTTTGATTTCAGATTATCCGGTGACGCTCCTGGTCGTCGTTCACCACGAAAGACCTTTTTTTTTGGCCTCCTACATAATTTGCTGTTAACCCTTAAATGCATAAAGTAGTAAAACTGCAACATACCATTCAAACGACCATAAAATTATTAGTATGAGTTCAATGCATGCTGTTGCAGGATTATTACTATCATGGTGATATATTTAATCGAGTGGCAACACACTTTTTTTCTTCACGACTGTCAAATTTAAATTGATTTTGACAAATCAAAGCCGATCGTAATTTTGGAGCGGATGAAAATTGTGTATTTGCTTTGCAGTGTAATTATTTGGTTTTCGAAGGTACGTTCAAACAAAATTAGTTATTTTACGTAATAATTCATCTTCTTTTCAGTACAATTTATAAGTTATAAAAAAAACTTTTGGTGTGTTCGGAAATTTTGTTTATTTTGTTGTTGTAAATCTGCAACAATATGCATTTACTAGAAAATGTCCCTGTTTAGTTACTAACTATCACTTTTATTGGTTTTCAGATGCCATACTTGAATCAAAAGCAAATAGAAGAGTATTTAGCTCTAATAAATGATGGAGAGATTTCGGAAGATGATCTTGAGGACTCGGATACAGAAGGTAATGAGAATTTTTATGAAAATGGAGACGATTTGCTTCACGATCTTGAGAGTCCATTAGAAGAGGAAAATGATGACCCCGATAATGATCCATTCATGGCAGGAGACCCGCTATTGATAAATGAAGCTACAGCAAATAATCAAGTGCCACAGGTTCCATTCCCCTCAACAAGTCAAGCTAGTCGCCGAGCAACTATGAGAGGACTCGTATGGAAGGTAAAAAAAATTGTTTTGAATTCTGACCAGACAGCTTTTCATGGAGACACTACATACCCATCTGAACTGAAGGATGAGGCTACTACTGGTACTCCCTATAGTATATAGATCGATGCTTCAGGGGGATTTGCGAAACCTCTCAAAAAAATATACGGTAAACCTTCTGGACCTATTCTTTTGTACGAAACCAAGGTTTCTTGCGCCGCTGGGAAATTTTCTACAGCTCAGATGCTGTCGGAAAGCCACGACACGGATAAAATTGTCTTCTTTTTGAATACACAAACTCGACAAGCAGGGTGTGTACCGAGCGAAGTGGTTACGGACATGTCTCGGGCTTTGATGTACGCTGTAACTCAAGCGTACACGCGATTCCATTCAATCGAGGAATACGCCGATTGCTTGTTTGAGAAATCTGGTACACTTCCAGGTACCTATTTGCGATTGGATAAGGCCCACTTCATCCACTTATATTCAACTTTTTTCGCAAAAAAACCCCGACGCCTGCGAAAATTCTTCTTGGGTGCCATCGGACAACTCATGATATGCCGAAATAAAAGCGATGCAAAAGAAATCGTCAAATGTATTTTGACTCTTGCCTTCAGCGAAAACTACGGAAGTATGTCGAATGGACTCAAGTCACCAGCTCAAAAATCGAAGGAAAAGTTGGAAGCCTTGATGACAAGTGAGTTGATTTTGCGACTGAATTTGTTCAAAAAACGATTTCGATATTATAATGATATTCTTGGAGATTTAGGAGATGAAGAATTGGATAAAATAATGAAAAAAGTTGAAGACGTTGAAAATGATCCAGAGACTGAAAACAACTTCTCACTTAAGTTTCAAGCTCAATTGGAGAAGCTGGAAGAAAGCGTGAAAGTCACTGAAAATAAGTGGTCAGCTTGGGGTAAAGCAATTAAAGCTGAAGTCGACAGTGACTTGACGCAACAGATAGGGTCGGACATCAGCCCATATCATTTGCCTGATTTGGGAAAATACCTTATGAAACATCTGGCTCTGCTTCCGATTTGGTCGGCCATTTGTAAGGATGACTTCAAGTCTGAGAAATTACTTGGTACATCATCAGCAAACGAAACCGGTTTCAAAGTTTTGAAAACTGATGTCTTCCCAGACCTGCCTTATGGGGTTACATGGGTTTCGTGTATTCAAAAAATCGATTTATTTTTTTGGCTTAATAATTTCTACAACATCTCAAGAATATTATCCTAAATTTTCAAGTCGATCCAAATAATAGTTTCGGAGATACAGCCTTTGGAAGGTGTGCGCTACAAGCCAGGTATAGAAGGGTCAGCGTGCCTCAGATATAGTGAGCAGCTGCTCGTCTATTGTTTGTCTGTCATTGTTGTATATAACTTTCACTTTCTAAGGACAACTAGTTTGAAATATTTTATTTGGTGAATACCCATTGAAGGACGAGGTTCATTTGAGGTTATCCCAAGTTTCTGTTATAAAATTTATAAAAACGTGGTATTATTAGTGGTTATCTAGTGTCAGTTGTGAAGATAAACAATGAATAAAGTTACAAGAAAACAGATAACCCTTGGAGCTCGTAGAAAAGATAGACCGAAAAAAAGGAGACGGTTCTTTAATGGTCAAAATACGGAAACTGATGATAGTTCCTTCACGAGCACCTCAGCAAAAAAATTAAAAGGTGATGATAGAGAGCACGTGCCAGAAGAGTACACGCTCCAATATTCAATCATAGATTTTGCCTTGGTTTTCTCAACTCTCTCATCGTTTGTGCGGTGTTCTAACATTATTAAAAATGAAGATGAAGATCAATTGTGTAATGGTAAAGTACAGCTTAAGCAATATTCGAAATTCGGTCTGGGATTTAAAATCTTTGTAGAATGTGAACGATGTGATCCGAAATATATTTTATCTTGTCAAAAAAACGGAAGAATGTATGAACTAAATCGCCGGTTCATTTTTGTTATGAGAATATTGGGCTTAGGGCTCGCCGGATGCAAGAAATTCTGCGGCTTGATGGACATAAGCAGTTCATTTTTAAACCAGTCTACATACGATTTTTATATTGGTAAAATATATGAGTGTATTGATACAGTTGCTCAAACTCTATTCTCATCTGCTGTTTAAAAAAGAAAAAAAATTAACAAGTCTTGAAAACGATTTACAAGATACGACAGATGTGAGTGTTTCCGGTGACGGTACCTGGTGTGAGTTCACTAATTGGACATTATTCGAGAAAAGTGTTGGATGTGTTTGTGAAATCCTCTTATTGTAAGTTATGTGAAAGCTGGAAAAATAAATTAGACACTGCAGAGTATGAAGAATGGAAAGAAGAACACATTAAAACAAATCAATGCACCGCCAATCACACTGGGACATCAGGAAACATGGAAGTCTCATCGGTTATTGAAATGTTTAAACGCTCGATTGTCAAATATGGACTGAGGTAAATGAATTATATAGGAGATGGGGACTCAAAAACCTACTCTGGTCTTCTCAAAGCCCAACCTTAAGGTGAAGATTTTGTTATCAATAAAAAAGAATGCGTTGGACACGTACAGAAAAGAATGGGGACCCGTTTGCGTGAGTTAGTAAAGAAAACAACTGAGGAAAAAATAGTAAAAGGTAAAAAAACACAAAAAAAAACTCTTTCTGGCAAAGGTAAATTGACAAGTAAACTAATAGACAAATTAACTGTGTACTATGGTTTGGCGATAAGAAGAAACTGTGAATCAGTGGAAAAAATGAAAGACGCTATATGGGCTACCTATTATCACTATAGCTCTACAGATAAGAAACCTCAGCACGATAAATGTCCAAAAGGTCCAGACTCTTGGTGCGCTTGGCAACGAGCATCAGCTACAAATACTCTTTCATCATTTAAACATGAGTATACTCCATTACCAGATGAAGTTTTGATTGCTATGAAACCAATATATGAAAATCTCAGTAAGGATGAGCTTCTGGAACGGTGTGTTGGTGGTTTCACACAAAATAACAACGAGAGCTTCAACCAGTTGATCTGGAAAATTACTCCAAAAATACTTCCTGCTGGTTCGAAGATTGTAAATATTGCGGCATTGGTCGCTGCTTGTACCTTCAATGAAGGAACATCAGCTTTATTATTGATTATGCACGGTATGGATTTAAAATTAGGCCGAAACTCCCACGAATATGCCCGAATTTCGGATGAAAACCGTGTGTGGGCAGCCGAAAAAAAATCTGCGAGTGAGACTCGCGAAGCTAGAATCCGTCATCGACAAGAGCAAAAAGATGCTCTGGACATTGCAACTGCTGCAGGATCTTTACTTTATGGCCCAGGAATCGACGATTCACTGTAAGTTACAAAAAACATTTTTTTTCCACTTTTATTGTTACTCAAAACTTTAAACGCGTTTTTCTCGGAACTGTGTTTTCAAAGTCGGTTGTCAAAAGTTCTCAGAAACTACTCAACCGATCTTGATGAAATTTTACACAGGTGTTCGAGATACAATTTACTCGCAGTTGTATGGAGGATTTTTTTTTTTTAATTACAACTATTTGAAAAAAAAAATGTCGAGCAAATTTGACCGAAATTATCATTCTTTTGCAAAAAGGTCTGCCAAAATTCCAATTTTTACTTTTTTTTTTTTTCTCTCCATTTAAATAGGAGTTTATGGTCTTAACTAAAACACGTATTTTTTTTTTTCATTTTAGATGATCCTGTCAGGAGTTATGCTGACAACGCGGACGCACCTTTTTTTTGAGGGGTCACCGGAAATGACCTCACAATGGCAGTTTTAATTTTTTTTTTTGAAAATCTCATAAATTATTCTTAAAATATGTATCTTTAAGACAGAAAAAAGTTTGAATTAAATAAATATTTTTTTATATAGAAAAAAAATGATTGAAAATAGGCCTTTTTTCCCCTACGAAACCCATTTAACCCCTTATAGGGTCGACTACTTGGTCGATCAAAGTCATGAGTACCTTGAAGGGAAGATGAATATCATTGAAGCTGGACAGAGCAGAATTTGTGAGGAAAAAAGCACAGGTGAGATATTTTTTTTTGTAATCTTTGCATTGAACGCCAATGTGAAAAACAAATTTTTCAAGTGGAATTTTTATGTTTCAGATTCTGAAAGTAGCGCAGATGAAAATGATGAACCCGATCCGAAATCTAATGCAGTTGACGAATGTCCGGCGTGTAAGGATCATTTGCCATTTCCTCGGACATGCGTCCAATGTGCAGCAGGAATTCATCATTTGCTAGGATGCTCTTATCCACAGAATGTTGATGACGAAAGATATGGGGAGGCAAAGATGTGTCGAAATTGTCACCGTAAAGTGGAAAAACTGACTGATCGTGCCCCACCACTGAGAAAGAAAGTTATTGACTTTCAAGATAACACTTTGGAAGGTTGTTCGGTCAAATCTGTTCAAAGAGTAAAAAAAGTGAACAGTCGTGTCAAATCATCGAAAAGAAAACTCACTGACTTTAGTGAAGATGATGTTCATGAAACTCAAACTCGAATTGCAAAAAGGATAAAAAGTACGTACAAATTTATTTTCTATAATTATGGTGTTCATATATATTTATATATTTTATTTAGTCAAATGTGCGCTGTTCTGTATTGTTTCTAACCATAAGTTTTTTGTTGCAGGTGATGTTCTGCCAAAAGTGCTTTCTCCTCCATTAATTGTCTCCAACGACTATAACGGCGACTCTGACGACGAAATTCCTATTGAATCTCACAGAACTGTTCAGGCGACGAGAGAAACTGAAAACTGGAGAACCTTAGAAGAAAAATCCGTGTCGAAAGCACTGTATTATGGAGATCGCAAAGAATTGCTCAGAGACGCAATCTCCTCAAAACGTTCCCATCAAATTGACGTTTTGAAAAACGGGAATTTAAGTTCCTCAAAGCTTATCAACATAAAGGGCCAATCTGTAACTGTCGCCAATACGTGTGCTTTTGACAGCATTGCACAATTGCTTTATGTATCAATTTGCGACAATGAAGCCTTGAGAGAAAAGGTACCTAATCGAATAATATTCAATTCGGTATATTAGTGACTTAATTATTCAAACATTTATTCTTCAATTTCGCTTCATTTCAAATCACGACTTGCCACGATGAATTCCCAAAGTTTCTTTCGAACCTACAGAAGAATGGTATCATTTCTGACACGTATACTAGAAGGGCAGAAGTTCTGCTTGAAGGCAGAGTATTGAAAAATATAGACAATTATCCTACGATCTCAGGTCTGCAAGCTGCTTCAAACGTGGTGGATTTGGCCTCAAAGCTGACGAAAGAATTTTCAACCATCCAGGAGATCTGGGAATGCTCGGAGAACTCATGTCCTGTGATTTATGAGACCAGGACAATTAGGTTAATAAGATTGATGGATAACCAAATTGCGGACTGCAATTTATTGGAAGCTAACCAAAACTCCAACCTGTGCCAAGGAAGACAACGAGAAACTTGTTCTGGAGAAAGGAAGAATGTTATATCTGGAATCGGTACGTTTGATCATTTTTTATATTTGAAGCTAAACATTGTTTCAATGACATGGAATGTATTCTTATTCTTTTGCTTCAACAGGTCACATTTTGCTGGTCGAAGTTATCAATGAAGATCCTACGAAGATAAGCAAACCAATTTCGGTGAAGCAATTCCCAAAAAGCGTCCCTAGCCCGATTAACGACGGCACAACGTTGACATTGTTAGGAGCTATTGCGTACCACGGTCCCTCCACAATCACGCCAGGTCGAAGAAAAAGAATAGCTCATTACACAGCTGTTTGTTTGAGAAATCATACTTGGTACGAGTACGATGATGAGTATCCAACAACGCAAAAAAAGTTTGCCAGATGGAGCTAAAATTGTTCCTGAACTCTTGATTTTTTCAAAATTATGAAGTCAAGTTTTAACTTTTGTAAAAAATAGTAATAAATGAAGTATTTCCTTTGTAAGCCTTTAATTTTCATTTATACAGCACCTCCCTGGTTTAATGTTTTGTAAATATGATGTTACACATCTAAAATAGAAGCTAAGAAGTACTTTGTTTTTCTGCTACTTTGTCATAAGAATCAACAAGAATGGAAAATGTTTTTAATATGAATATAATACAAGGAACATTAATGGATAATTATAAATGCATTTATGAAAAAGTTGTTTTCAAGTTGTTGTTCAAAAAGTTGCAAGAAAAAATATTATTAAGTTTTTGAATGCAGTTTGTGATTTCGATTTGGATACAAGTTGTTTTTTATTGAATTTTTTTATTGAATAAACTTTTTCATAAATAGACATAAATAAATTTCTTGGTTTTGCTGAAAAGAAGGTAGCGTGCCCAAGCTGTCGAATATCTTTTCATACCCAACCTGAACCTATCTTTCGATCCCCCTCGAGACTATTTTATACCTGTACAAACTTTTGCTGAGACTGTACCGCTCGTCATTCGAATCTGAATGTCAAGCTGGCTGGGCCGCTGTAATTAATTAACAAAGATAGCAATAAATTTTTTATCGCCATCAAGAATGATGTCCCAAAAGATTATGGCCGACAACAATCTTTAAGTACTCCATTTTCGAATTTTAGTACAACGGTCGTCTGGTCCGCAGCGAGTCCCCTTTTGTTAGCGCTAGCGAGAACGTCCGTTAGACGACTAGAGCAGGTATACGGCAGATGTTATTGAAAATATTTATTGCCTGACTAGTCTGGCGACTTTAGAATTGTGGTACGGCTGTTTCAGACAGTTAGCTACGGCCAAGCAGTCGAGAAGGACGCGAGTCGACAAACAGTCGTTTTCTCTATAAATTTTTGTGGATTTTAATTTCTTTTTCCCGTGCGATTATTGATTTGACTTGTTTTGTTGTATTAATTTGCTTTTACAGTGAGTGACGGATTGTACAGTGGGAAGAAAGGGACAAAAACGTCGGTTTCGTCCGCCAGGAGACAATCAGTATCTCGTCGAAGACCGTTGAATCGGCATGAGGTGGAAGCACCAGACGATTTGAACGCCAGTTCATCGGCAAAAAAACTGAAGCAGTCGGAAGATTTATACGATATCGAAGTGAATCCAACGTTTGGTTATCGTTTAATCAACTTCATTGCAGTCTTTTCGGCTATCTCCGACGTTGTCGTTTGTAAAATATGCCAATCGAAAGTAAAATTTTTTGAAAGCAGTAAGCGTGGTTTGGGATTCAAACTTGTAGTGTCCTGTGAAAAGTGTGAGAAGACTGAGATACCGAGTTGTCCACTTGTTGAGAAAGGCTACGAAATCAACCGTAGAATAATAATTGCCATGCGATTGCTTGGAGTAGGTTGGCACGGAATCAGAAAATTCTGTGCATTCATGGAATTACCTCCGACTACCTTTCACTCATTTTACGATAAGGTTGTCAAAAGAATGAACACTGCAACCAATTTAGTTTGTAAAAATAGTATGATGAGAGCTGCGAAAGAAGAAAAAACCATTTCGATTGAAAAAGGAGAAAATGGAATTGTAGTGTCAGGCGATGGTTCGTGGAGAAAACGTGGATTTACGTCTCTGTATGGGTTAGTGACTCTTATTGGCTACAACTTTGGAAAAATCGTTGATTGTGTAGTGAAATAAAAATACTGTAAGGTGTGTGAGCATTGGTCTAAAAAAAAAGATACCGACGAATATGCGCAGTGGGCAGAAAGTCATGTAGGAGAATGCGCTGTGAATCACGATGGATCGGCAGGAAAAATGGAAGTCGATGCAGTTGTTGAGATGTTTCGCCGCTCTGAAACTTTGCATCAGGTCAAATACTCTCACTACATTGGTGACGGTGATTCGAAGACTTTTAAAGGAATTACAGATGCTAAGCCATATGAAGATCTCACAGTTCTCAAGAAAGAGTGTATTGATCACGTTCAAAAGCGAATGGGCACCGACTACGTAATTTGAAAAAAAAGACAAAAGGTCTCGGTCGAAGGGGCAAATTGACTAGAAAACTTATAGATGAGTTATCTATTTATTATGGATTAGCGATTCGTAAAAATAGTGGTCCAGTCGAGAACATGAGAAGCAGTATATGGGCTACACTGGATCACAAATTATCTACGGATGCCAAACCGCAGCACGACAAATGTCCTATTGGAGAGGATTCATGGTGCTCATGGCAACGCGCGAAAGCCACGAATACTTTGGCTGAGTACACACACAAACCACCTCTTCCAATACAAGTGTACGAAGCTATCAAACCAATTTATGAAGAACTGACCAATCAAGATCTTCTAACTCGATGCATCGGCAGTTATACGCAAAACAACAACGAAAGTTTTAATTCGACTGTGTGGACATTGGCCCCGAAAAATATTTCAAGTGGGAAAACAGTATTGGATATAGATACGGAAATTGCAGTTTGTGTGTTTAATGATGGGTTTTCTTCAATTCTACACATAATGGAGACAATGGTTCTGGAAATCGGTCCGAACAGCTACGAAACGTGCATGGAGATCGATAAACAGCGAATAACGCTTGCAGAGAGATCGCTATCTGACCAGGTGAAAGAGGCCAGAATCGCTGCAAGGTCAAGCAGAAAAGATAAGTGCGAGCAGGAAGATAATCTGGAAGGCCAATTGTATGGTGCAGGCATCGCAGATTAAAGGTATTGCAAAATCATCCATGATTTTCTGCTACTCAAAACTTTAAACGCGTTTATCTCAAAACTACTTTTTTGGAGTTGGTCGGAAAGATTACTCAGACAATTTGCAACCGATCGACATGAAATTTGAAAGATATATTCGAAAATATATTGTCTAGAAAAGTACGTAGGATTTTTTTATTATAATGCATAGTTCATTTGTTATTAACAATTATCTGACGATTTTTTAGGCAAATTCCTCACTTTCCACTTTAGAACTGCGCTATTTTGTCAAAAATCAATATATCGAAAAAATCCTACGTACTTCTTCAGCTTATAGTATATATTGGGTGTTTTTTATAGAGGCATAGAACTTTAAGTTGGCAATACTGTTTAATATGCGCGCTATTTTGATAGCTGTCACTTGTTTTGTGTTTAGTTTGGTTTGCCATTTTATCATGTATAGACTGACACCTGAACAACGCCTGCAAATTGTGCAATTTTTTTACGAAAAACATGGTTCAGTTCGAGAAACTCATCGCGCTCTTCGTCCATTATACAGTCGGCATAATCGTCCATCAGAGCAATTAATTCGAGCAAACATGGATCGTTTGCGCACCACTTTTGCTCTACGGGACAATACGCATCCTCAGAGACGTCGTACAGTTCGTACCGAAGAAGCTATTGCTGCTGTAGAGTGTAGTATCGAGGAAGAAACAGATGCGTCCATTCGGCGTCGTGCTCAACAATTGGAGCTGTGTCCATCCACTTTATGGAAAATTTTGCGGAAAGATTTGGGTTTTCGAGCTTACAAAATTCAACTCACGCAAGAATTGAAGCCGCACGACCATGGGGCACGCCGTACATTTGATGGATGGGCTCAAAACGAACTTACTGTTGATCCTGAATTTCACAAGAAAATTTTGTTCAGCAATGAAGCTCATTTTTGGATGAATGGGTATGTTAATAAGCAAAACTGCCGGATTTGAGGTGAAGAGAATCCTCATGCCATTATCGAAACACCGTTGTATCCAGAAAAAGTCACTGTTTGGTGTGCTTTATGGCCCGGTGGAATCATTGGTCCGTATTTCTTCAAAACCGATGCCGGCCAGAACGTTACAGTTAATGGTAACCGCTACAGGGCCATGATCACTGAGTTTTTTGTTCCACAATTGCATGCCCTTAATGTGGAGGAGCTGTGGTTTCAATAAAGCAGTGCAACATGCCACACAGCGCGTGTCACAATTGATTTATAGAAAAAAACGTTCGGTGAACGAATAATTTCGCGGAATGGACCCTTGAATTGGCCTTCAAGATCATGCGATTTAACACCGCTGGACTATTTTTTGTGAGGCTATGTGAAGTCTCTGGTTTACGCCGATAAGCCACACACGATTGACGCCTTGAAAGAAAATATTCGCCACGTTATCACTGATATACGGCCTCCGTTACTGCAAAAAGTGATTGAAAATTGGACTTCCCGATTGGACTTTCTCCGAGCCAGCCGAGGTGGCCATATGCCGGAAATCATATTCAAATAAAAATGGCAAAGCATTAATTTTTTAATAAAACCAAATTCATGGCAATTAACGCCATTTAACGGTGTTTTATTTGAACCTAAAATTATATACCTCTAAAAAAACACCCATTATAATCGAAAAAATTCAGGCCCTAATCATGATTCATTAAATTACAGGAGCTGTTCTTCCGGCCGTGGAGCATTGAAAAAAAAGACGTCATCGCAAAAACGCTGTACCACCGCCATTTTTAAATAAATTGCCTCAAAAAAATATTGTATGCAGTTAATGATATGTATAATAAAGTCCCATTTGTGTAATCTCGATTTATTTCGTAATATTTCTGGAAAAAATTCCCGAAAAAGCCTATTTTTTTCGGCGTCTAGGGTGGCCTAAGGCCTTAAAGGTTAAATAAATAAACTTGTGTTAAAATTTGAAAACATTATAATTATTTTATCACCTTTAAAAAACTGACGATTGGACTGATCATCCAAAAGTCGTAGAAATATTTACTTAAACGGACGAAAAATTTGACAGAATTTAACTTGGAGAGTAACGAATATACGAAGAATAAGACAAGTTAAGAAAATGTTTATAGTAAAGAAAAAACATTTATATATACACCTTCAAGGAATATGGAATGATAGATGGATGGAATAAATGGAGAGCGCGGTGGATAATGGAAGAAGTGGAGAGCGCGATCTGAAATGTGTTAAGGCTGCGGGAGCAGATGAAGTTATTGCTGAGATGATCAAATATGGTGGGCCAAGCGTCTTGAACTTTTCCTGGGTGTTTTGCAAATTATGCTGGAAATCAGGGGAGGTTCCAGGCGTTTGGCGAGGTGCAGTCATCGTACCTTTGTATAAAGGCAAAGGTTCACACGTACCGCTAGCGGCTACAGCGGTAGACGACATTAGGGAGTTAATCTGAGGCTTAAAATCCAGAAAAGCGCCGGGCCCCGATCGCATCATGAACAGGACCCTCAAACTATTATTACCCGCTTACATTATTCAACTATTTCTCATTTTCAACACACTACGGAACAGGTGTGCGTACCCCGATATCTGGAAAGAGGCTATAGTTATAGGTATTCACAAGCCCGGTAAACCGCACGATCTCCCTACTAATTATAGACCTATTAGTTTGCTAAATTCAATAGCTAAATTATACGGAATGGTAATTTTAGCTCGGTTAAGGAGAGAAATTGAAAGACTCAATATCATTCCCGGGGAGCAGTTTGGGTTTAGAGCCCGCTATTCAAGCTCACACCTTGTGCACCGCCTCACGGAGCACATACTAAGAGGCTTTAGTTGTAGATTCCCTAATCTTACGGGAGCATTATTTTTCGATGTATCGAAAGCGTTCGATAAAGTCTGGCACAACGGCTTATTATACAAGCTGCACACCCTCAACGTGTCAGAGAGGCTCGTGCACATCATACGAGCCTACTTATCGAATAGGTTTTTCCGCTACCAAGTAGAGGGCGGGCTCTCAACGCCTCGATTACTCAAAGCCGGAGTTCCCAAGGCTCCGTGCTCTCGCCAATACTTTACTCAATTTATACTTGTGACATACCTAGACCTCCTAGGGACACTATGTTAGCTCTTTTCGCGGATGATACCGCCGTATACCCCACCAACAGACGCACTCATATAATCACTTCTCGCCTCCAACGCGCCGCCAACGCCCTCAGTGTCTGGTTTCGTCGTTGGAGAATCGAAGTAAATCCGGAGAAAAGTACTAGTGTACTCTTCTCTCGCAACAGAGGCCTACAATCTCTCAAACCCATTACGCTCTTCAAGCAACCCATTCCTTGGTGTAAACAAGCCAAATATCTAGGGATCATTCTAGATTCCAGACTCTCCTTTAAACCTCACATTAACACCGTGAGGAACAGAGCAACCTTTGTACAAGGCCGCCTGTACCCATTATTATGCAGTCGAAGTAAGCTGTCTCTTAGAAATAAGGTCACGCTCTACAAGACTTGCATTCGTCCCATTATGTCGTACGCTAGCGTGTGCTTCGCTCACACTCCTAAAATTCACTATAAATTCCTATAAATTCACCCGTATTGCAACGGGCGCCCCGTGGTACATTAGAAATAACGACCTACACAGGGACTTTCAACTTCCCTCCTTAAACCGTTATCCGACTACTACTTTAAAAGCGCTGAAACACATCCTAACCCCTTAGTAACCGAAATTACTATGTATAGCCCGGGACTCTGTACTAATATTAAAAAGAGACGTCCCAAAGACGTACTCTTAGACCCTGAAAACAAAATCACAACTGACAATACAGACATTAATCCGAACAACACAACATACACACACCGCCTCAGTACGTTGACCCGGCGTTCTGTCGTCGGGGGGCGTTAGTTATATTACATTTATTCGTGTTCCTCCCTTCCTACGACGTCCTAAGCCGAGGGCCGGCCTATTAGAGGCACCCTTGGGACGGGCGTTCCCCAGGGCCAATCGAGCCCAGTATTTCAAGGGCGGTGCCGCATAGCGTGGTGACGCAGTAAGAGCCACTCTGGCTAACTGCAATTACATAAACGAAAAAAAAAAAAAGTTCACAGATAGACTGTGCAAGTTATAGGGCTATCAGTTTGATTAGCTTGGGCGGCGGTAAGTTTATGCTAAAAAATTTGCTAGAAGAATACAAAAGAGATCTGAAAAGCTGTTGTGGAAAGCCCAAGGAAGTTTTAGACCTGGAAGAGCCTGTATAGATCAGATCATTTCCTTCTGCATGATCACGGAAAAATTTTTGGCCCTAAACCAAAAGGTTTTCTGTACTTTTGTGGAATTGAAAATGGCGTTTGACAGGGTTGTGAGAAAGAAATTATGGGAGATACTGCCCCGACCCAATGTGAGCGGATCCTAGCTACAGGCTGTAAAGTCTCTTTACAGAGATCACTCAGTTTTTGTGCGAGTAGGAGCTGGCATGTCACCCTGGTTTGACATCCAATCGGGTGTTAAGCTAGGTTGCGCTATGTCAGCTGGGTTTTACAGGGTGGCACAGTATTTCGCCTAGAACATGCTAGGTGGACAATATTCATGTTATCATTTCCAGGTAATCTTAATTACAAAACGTAAACAACATCCCTAAACTCCAATTCCGAGAATCTGTTGTTTGTCACATGTTTAACTGATGAGTCATAGGGGTCAGAAGGCAGGTAATGAGTTTAATGCAACCTTTCCAATCAATCAGTTGCAATTTAGCGACACTTTCGTGCACGTCTCATAGTGGATTATAGTAATATTGTGAGTGTTTGTGATGGATATTAATACTGAGGGTAAGTCCTATTTTTTAATAAGTATTTATTTAAAACAAAATCTATTGAAATGTATTTTTAGTGTAATTTTAACATACATTACATATTTTAGCGTATATTTTTAAAAAAAAAAAACTTTGACAGAGCTAAATTTACAGACATTCACCTCTATCCGGGCTAATTCTTAGATATATCATAGGAATAACTTTATTCTATATAAAAATACACATATATTTAGCACACTTGAGTACAACATGTTTTTTTCTTTTTTTTTCAGAACACGTTTACTCCATTTCAAGGATAGACTTTTTCGAAGAATGGTTGAAACACACGAAGAATGAAAAAAATTCGCGTGTATATGTCTACCTTTCTTCAAAATTTCACTTTGGTGACATTACTGAAAGTAGCCGAAAAGAAATAAATTTGAAAATATCCAACTTTTCAAATAAGATTGGTACCAAATGGTTGGCTTCAGGAAAGTCGAAGGAGCGTTTTTTAATTAAAAACAAGACGTGGCTGGATGAAGCAGACATACAGTTCACCGCGAGTTCTTCTGCGTCACAACCTTCGACATCGAGTGGGGCTGTGACTCCTGCAGGAAGACCTCGCAAAGATTTCGAAGAATCATCGTTTAAGACGAAGAAACGTCGCGTTGTGGATCTCGTAGAATCGCGAAGTGTCAGTGAATTAGTGACTGCTGCCGAAATTGCTGTGCGTTCAACAGGCCAAAGAAAAATTGCCCACGTGATTAGAGACATTAGTGAGAACCCAGATAATATTAAGAAGTCTAAAAATACCAGTTCTGTTATTCCTAGGCAGTTAAGTAGTGACGAAGTCTTAGCTTACTATATAGATTCTAAATCAACAACGCATGCATACAGAAACAAACAAGAAAGTGGTCCATGAAGGCAGGACATAATGTATTTCCGTCATATTTTAGTTTAAGAAAGTCCAAACAGGCCTGTCACCCTGCAGAGGAGCACATTGCTATAACAGAAACTCGTGCTGAAATAAATTTGCAAGCCTTATTAAATAAAACAGTGGAACGTCTAATATTAGCACAGAATGAAGTTATCAGCAGTGTCCTCCCAACAAGTTCATCGTTTACACTTGTTAGTAAATGGGGATGTGATGGAAGTTCTTTGCACAGCACATACAAACAGAGATTTGAATTCACTGAAGATACGGACGAGTTTCTTTTTGTATTTTCTTTGGTTCCCTTTAAGTTATATGATGGGTCCAAAATTATTTGGCAAAATCCTCGGCCTTCATCAACAATGTATTGTCGCCCAATCAAATTTATATTTGCTAAAGAAACGAACGACTTCACGTTAGCGGAGACAAACAGATTGTTGGAAGAAGTTAACGATCTTCTTCCAACACTTATCAAATTTGATGATTCTCAAATCTCTGTGAAACACGAACTTTTACTGACAATGACAGACGGAAAAGTATGCAACGCATTAACAGAAACTCGTTCATCTCAAAAGTGTTTCATCTGTGGCGCCACCCCCAAAACAATGAACGATGATCCCGCGAAGTTCAACAGCAATCAAGAACATTTTGGCTTTGGTTTATCTACACTTCATGCTTGGATTCGTTGCTTTGAATGCCTTTTACATATCAGCTACAAGTTGAATATAAAGAAATGGCAGGCTAGAAGCGACGAAGACAAAGCAGATATCAAAGTTCGTTCCGAAGAAATCAAGTTGAAATTTAAGAACGAGATGGGGCTTATTGTTGATAAACCAAAGCCAGGATTTGGTTCTTCAAATGATGGAAACACAGCCCGTCGCTTTTTTAAGAATGCTGAGATGAGTGCTCACATCACAGGGTTAGATGTTACAATTATCAAACAATTTGATGTTATTTTGAGGACATTGTCTTCTGGATTCGAAATAAACTTAGCGGAATTTAATAAATTTTATCTCGAAACCAGAAGACATTATCTTAGTCTCTATTCCTGGTACTGTATGCCTGCTACTGTACATAAAATATTAATTCACAGTACAGAGGTCATCAAAGCAGCATTGCTTCCGATTGGGCAGCTTTCCGAAGAGGCTCAGGAAGCACGTAACAAAGAATACCGCAGATTTAGGGAGTACAACACCCGCAAGTGCTCGCGTGTTGCCACGAATAGACTTACTGTCTATGTTAGTTATAACATCTGATCCTTTGATCAATAGCCTTCGAGAGATTCCCCGAAAAAAAACCGGAAAAAATATGTACAGAAGTTTTAAAGTTAATTGTAAGCCCTAGCATAGTAGAATCAAGGCCGGAATCGTCATCATATTGTCGCACAATGCCACAAAATGATGAAGATTACACTATAAAAGATTCATCAGAAGACTCTGATGATGATTATTAGGTTAATTTACTATTTTTAATTTTATTTTTGTTGTTTGTATAATATTTTTGAATATATTTTCTGTTTTTATACCAATTTTTCGTTTTTTATTACAAAAACATGACTACCTATATGTAAAATAGTAAAAGCCTTGTTATATAACATAAAATAATTTTGTCCACCTAGCATGTTCTACACGAAACACTGTGGGTGGGGCAGAGAAACTTGCTGATTTGAACGAGATGCCGTGTGGCGCCAGATGCACGGATCGGAGTGGGGTTGCTCGCATTCGGTAGGCGTAGTCCTAAAGTTTCGTCCTTTATTTTGTTAGTTGCCGCCATGCGTTGGTCAAAGCAAGAACGTGCGTTTGCTGTAGAGGCCTTTTTGTCTAACGGTCAGTCGATTGTGAGAGCCCAACGCGCCTTCCGTCAACGATTTAATCTTCCCCCTGCGGCTCCCGTTCCTGGTCGGCAATCGATTATTCTTTGGTTGAATGCTTTGAGAGAGACGGGAAGTGTCCAGAAAAAGAGCCCAGGGGCACCGAGAAGCGTCAGGACGCCAGAAAACATCGAGGCGGTAAGAGATTCCATTTTGCAATCTCCTCGGCGTTCTGCACGAAAACATGCGGCTGCTCTGGGGATTTCGAACCGTACAGTGAGAAGAATTCTTCATGACGACCTCCGCTTCTTGTGCTCCTTGGAAATGTGCCTCATGACGCCGTCGTTTTTTTCACTGATGAGGCTCATTTTCACATTTCTGGATGTTTAAATAAGCAGAATATGCGATACTGGAACGATACCAATCCCAGAGAGCTTAATGCGAAACCGCTTCATTGCTCACGAGTCACAGTTTGGTGTGCGATTTCCATAGTTGGGATCATTGGACCTTACTTTTTTGAGGAAGGTAACAGAACCGTCACAGTGACTTCAGCTCGCTATTCTCAAATGATTCAAGAATTTTTCCTTCCAAAACTGGATGAGTTGGACCTGGGTGACGTGTGGTTCCAGCAGGATGGAGCGACAGCCCACACAGCCCGTTGTTCAATGAACATTTTGAGGGAACACTTCCCGGACTGTCTCATATCCTTAACACGTTCGCGCGCGGTACGTCGGTGGGCGATAGAAGATAAAAAAACTAACGCGACACTACGTCGACAGTCGTTCAAGTTTGAAATCTAGTAATCCACCGTACGTCGACGGGCGGTATTGTTTCCTATTAAATATTAGCGGGAATTTTTTTTTGTCCCCGTACGAACCCTCAGAAATTTGCTAGTGTCACATTGAATGGTAAAAACTTACTAGAAAGGGACAGCCATATCTCCACTACATTGACAATTGTAATACACACTGCACACAGACACAACGTCCGTCGGCGGTCGCGGTCAATAGACTTTGGTTCACTCGTTCGGTCAGTGCGCATTTGCGAGCGAATTGGAGTGGGTGCGTGCGAGTTTTGCGCGGTTTCAAAATAATATCCTTATAATAAAAATATTTACGTGTACTTGTGTATATTATATGTGTTTAGTGTGATTTATTACACTATTTTATTTACCAATCGAAGTTATATGTTTGTGTTTTTACCCTTTAGATGGAATCCAATGACCCATACCAAAGACAACAAAATCGTATACAAAAATTGTTTGACGAAGCTTCATCGTCAGAATCTAGCCAAGATCCTTATGCAGATGATGGAGAATATGGTTCCGACCAATGCTACGTACCTTCTGATGAAGATAATTGCAGTAGTTCCGATTCAGAAACCGTGGTAAGAGTACATCAACCGAACAAGTCACGACGACGTGTCGGTGGATCGTCTGATTCAAGTAAGTCTTCTACCGATTTATCAGATGTTCCTGACCAAAATTTATCACAATCGGAGCATCAAACTGAGCAAGAATCTCAGCAAAACGAAAATGTTCAGCCTTCTACTAGTAGAACTGAGATAGAAAGAGATCTACTCGTACTTACTCATAATTCCCAGTCTAATAGTAACAACGAGCCAAACAACGACGACTTCGATAGTCAGGATTGGTCCTCTACACTAGTTGACATTCCAGAATTTAATTTTGATTCATCAATAGAAGGCATATCAGTAAACAGAGAGAATATAAACAATCCTCGGGATATGTTTGATATTGTTTTTCCTAAACATTTCGTCGATTATATTGTGCAGTGTACAAATGCCTATGGTAATAAGTTGTGTTCTACTAACAGACCCCACACCAGACATAATCGAAGGGCTGTATTTCGAGAGACCAATAATGAAGAAATATTGAAATTTTTGGGTCTATGTTTGCTGAAAGGACATGTTAAATGCCCTAAACAACGTAACCTGTTTACCTACACAAATCATTTGTATTATCACCCAATTTTTACATATGTTATGTCTGCTAGAAGACATGAGCAATTATTGCGTTGTCTTTACGCTTCTGAAGTTGATGCTAAGGGATCAAGAAAAATAACTCCGTTTATTGACACAGCTACAGCACATTTTCAAAAGATTTACAATGCTGGTAAAAATCTTTCTTTAGACGAATCTTTACTTCTATTCCGAGGGCGATTGCAATTTCGTCAATATATTAAATCTAAAAAGGCTCGTTACGGTATCAAGTTCTATGAGCTCACAACGTCGGATGGATATGTCTTGAATATTTACATGTATTGTGGTAAAGAAAATCTAGAAGAAAACATTTCAAAGATTGAAGACCTAGTTTTGAGGCTAATGCGACCTTACCTTTTGAAGGGACACCATTTATATATGGACAACTTTTATAACTCTGTTAGCTTGTGCAAGAAATTACTCGGTTTGAGAACTTAAATTAATAATAAACGAAATTAATTTATAATAACATAATTACCAGTAATTTCTAAGGTCATTTTGTTTACTAATTTTTTATTATGAAAGTTGATTTATTATGAGTAAAAGTTTCGTACCTACCTAATTATTAATTAACATTATTATTGATCTCACACTCCTAAGATTGTTTTGTTATAAGAAAGTTGATTTATTATAAGTAAATGTTTAGTCGCTAATTATAGTTCAACATATAATTGATCTCACCCTCCTAAGATTGTTTTGTTTTGTAAGTTGATTTATTATAAGTAAAAGTGCCTTACCTAGTTATAGTTTCAAATATTGATACCTTATTCTTAAGATTAATTAAACATTTTAGTACAAAAAATATATGTTTTATTATTGAACGCCTCAAAACGTTAAGGGGCAGAACACCTACATGATAGAAAGAAATCTGCCAGAACGCCCTAGGACGTGCGACGCCTGAAGACGTTCTGTCATTTGGTATGGTATTGGTAAGCGGACCTACGCAAGTACGCCTATGGACTTAGTATGGAAAAAACGTGTGTCAAAATGCCAAAATTTGTCATGCATTACAGCGCGCGAACGTGTTAAGAGGCGATTTACCCTGGCCAGCACGCTCGCCAGATTTGGCGCTCTGCGATTTTTTTTTATGGGGGTACCTTAAATCCCTCGTTTACAACGATCGTCCGAGGACCTTGGCCCACTTGAAAAACAATATTCGACGAGCTGTAGCCGACATTCCCGTCGATATGCTTCAGAGAGAGTGGAGAGAAATTTTAAAACTCGATTAGCTCAGTGTATTGAGAACGAAGGCCGTCACTTGAGGGATGTAATCTTCAAAACTGTGTAAAACATAACTTTAATGCATTCCTGTCAACTGAAAAACAAAATTAAACTTCTATCTCTAATACTCTTTTTTTTATTCACCACTCAAATCCGCAAGTTTCTCTGCCCCACCCTGTAGATAAAAACATTCTACAAGAGTTCGATGCAGATCCCACCAGCAGCGTCAGAAAAGTGGCCCGTAACTTGGGAGTTTCGACATGGAAAGTTTGGACAGTAATCAATGCAGATAGGAGGCATCCTTTTCACTACACTCTGGTACAAGGTACATTTAATTTATGATTGTAGTAGTTTTTGTAGAGCGCGCTCTACAATAAAAATAATTGCTGTACCACTTGCCCATCTGATGTTCACAAACAGGTTTGTTGTGGTTTCAGGTATAGTAGAAGGGGACCAAGAGCGGCGCTTGCAGTTCTGCCGTTTTCTTTTACATACGGATGTAGATAAGATTTTTGAAGATGACCGGGCAATCTTATTTTAGAATGACGGCTGCCCGGCACACTACCGGAACATTGTACGCGAGTATTTAGATGACTGCTTCCCCAATTCATGGATCGGGAGGCGTGGCCCAATTGAATGGCCCGCACGTTCCCATGACCTAACACCGCTCGATTTCTATGTCTGGGGACGTGCTAAAGAGTTGGTGTATGAGGTCGAAATCACAACAAAAGAAGAATTGGTGAAAAAGTAGAATGCGAGTCTAAACACCACCACAAAAGAAAAACGTCGTAGGTGCCGTGCTTGTTTTCATTACAGAGGAGCTGTATTCGAACAGAATTTGAAATAAAAATAATTTTGATTAATTTCTGTTGTTTGTATTTTTGTTGGTACCTCATTTATTGAACAAGCCGATAAGTATTATAGCATTTTTTTATGTCGTTGTAATAAGCGATAAATGGAGAACTTTTTTAATGCATACTACCTCCAGAATCGCTAGTAGTTTTTTTTCCTTTAAATCATTGTGAAAGTTGAACTTAGATGTCAAGCTTAAACTTATTTTTTCATTTTATGAGTTCTACATCAGTTGGGTAGTTCAGATTGTATTTAATTTTGCTTTTCGTGGCTTAAGCATGCATTTGAGACTAAAATTACATAAAAACATCCGGTCTAAAACGGATTTTAGAAATGTTATTTAAAGCATTAGGTACAATTTTGGTGAAAAACGAAAAATATACAAAAAAAATTTAAAAAAAAAAATAGGAGATCAGGGATTTTTTTTGGCCAACTTGTATTCTCTAAATAGGAATCTGACTCTCACTTGGTTTGTCGGACCCTCTACAAAACACCCTGTATATTGGATCAGCCAGAAATGAGCCTCGCTCTGGACCTTCAACGTATGTTACTACTCCTGAAAACGCAGAACTTGTACGAAGGGAAATTGTGACAAATCCACGTAAGTCTGTTCGAAAAATTGCAGCATCAACGGGTTTGAAAAAAACATCAGGTCATACAATTATTATAAAAAAAATTGAAGTGTCATCCATATAAGCTCCAAATCATCCAACAATTGAAATAAGATGACTTCATAAAAAGGTAGAGTTATGCTAGAGTTATTCTAGAACGATTTTCTACCGCTACGCGGTTATGTAACATTTTTTTCAGTGACGAGGCACATTTTCATATCGGAGGGTACGTTAATAAACAGAATATGCCTTATTGGAGTGCGAGCAATCCAAAAGAATTCCATGAAAAGCCTCTTCACAGCCCCAAGATCACAGTTTGGTGCGCCAATTCTGCAAAATGGCATAATTGGACCTTATTTTTACGACCGAGGCGAAACCCTTAACTCACAACGATACTGTGCGTTGCTGGACAACTTTTTTATACCGGCGTTGCAACGTCATGCTAGCTACAATAACAGAACCCACTTTCAGCAGGATGGGGCTACGGCACACACCTCCAGAGACTCAATGGCTAAACTCAGATCACTTTTTCCTGGAAAATTGATAAGTCGCTTTGGTGACATAGCCTGGCCCCCTAGATCTCCTGATCTGACCCCCTGTCACTTTTTCTTGTGAGAAAATCTCATATATACTGCAATTCGTCATCAAATCTGGTAAGTGCATAAACACAATAATATTGTAAACTAGACTTGTTTTCTGAATGTTTCTTACGGTTTTTGGGCTCGCAGCATTGATATTTGTTGTATTTTCTTAGGTTTTATTATGTGGGAAATTATTTCCCATTGTTTGTTCCTGCATTTGAAAAATACCAATTTCTATATATACAATAAATAATTTGTCTGTTGCACTATATAAGTACCTAAACAGGTATAGTTACTTATAATTTTATCTAACTTACACAAAATTGTCAGCGAGTAACTCATATATGGAGCTTTCTCGAGAGTTATGACTGCGTTTGTGTGATTTCTCACTTGATTTTTATAACTATTATATTTTAGAACTATTTGTACTGCTCAGACTACCAAGTTAGTTTAGACTTCCTTTTATTTGTTTTAGCTATTTAAATATGGACGCTAAAAAGTTACAAAAAGTTCTACCAAAGAAAAAATTGGAGGAGGTGGTGCAAAATTTAGACAACTTGTCTGATTTATCAGCCTCAGATTCTGAAGATGACTCATGCTATGTCAATAGCATTCATTCTCCATCCGATACTTACCTCAATCAGCTTGACGATAACCTAATTGAACAACGTCTTGAATATATCTTCGGCTTCGAATCGAATGAAGATAAACAAGAAACGCCTACTATACAAGCCCAACAGATTTCAACGGATGCCTTACTGACAGCCTTAGGAGAAACATCTCATATCACAAACTCACCAACAACAGACAGTCCTTTGCTAACTTACTTAGATACAGAAAATGACGAATGTAATATACAACTTCAAGACATTCGCGCATTTGAAGTTCAGCAAGACTTAATAAATGTCATTGACGTTCCCATGGAAGAGTTTTTGGCAGATGATGAACAGACTGAAACTAACAACGAAATACGCAGAGATCGTTCTATTCCCGTTTTTGAAAAACGTTTTAAACCCAAGGCGAATGACACGCACAAAACTTCACCACTAAGTATTTTTGAACGGCTTTTTCCTGATGAACTGATTGTTATAATTGTGGAACAAACAAATAGATACGCATATCAGAAAAATAGCAACAATTGGCAACCAGTAACTCAACAAGATATTAAGGCGTATCTAGGAGTTTTAATCCTCATGGGCTTAAATCCTCTGCCGGACATGGAACTGTACTGGTCTTCAGATCCTTTTTATTACAACAAGGAAATTGCCCAGGTTTTCCCAATCACAAGATTAAAAAAAAATTACGGAAAATCTCCACTTAAATGATAATGAAATGGAACCACCAAGAGGCTCTTCTGAATACGACAAATTATATAAACTGAGACACCTCCTCACAGAACTGAACAAGGTTTATCAGAGAGAAGCATTTAATTCTGAAGTACAATCAATTGATGAATGTATGGTGAAGTTTAAAGGTCGAAGTTCGTTAAAGCAATATATGCCGAAAAAGCCCATCAAGAGAGGATTTAAAGTCTGGGCAAGGTGCGATGCAAAAACCGGGTACCAATTTGAAGTTTATACTGGAAAAGGCGACAGCACGGAAAATGAAGGATTAGGATACAATGTTGTCATGAAACTCTGCAGTAGTGTACCAAAAAATACTTTAGTCGCATTTGATAACTTTTTTACAAGTTGTAATCTTATGGAAGATCTTTATGATAAAAAGATTTATGCAGTAGGGACAGTCAGATGCAATAGA